>JAKTTW010000001.1:0-696478 GCA_030560525.1 Diutina catenulata
CCGAGGTGGAGGTGGTCAACGACCCTTGCGAGTCAGTGGTCACCGCAACGACACCCGAGTCGGTCTCAGGGTTACCTTCAGCATCGGTGGTAGTCCAGGTGGTAGTGAATTCAGTACAGTCGGGGCAACCAGTGATGCTGGAGGACTCCTTAGAAGGCTTGGGGAAGGCCGAAGTGGAGGTGGTCAACGACCCTTGCGAGTCAGTGGTCACCGCAACGACACCCGAGTCGGTCTCAGGGTTACCTTCAGCATCGGTGGTAGTCCAGGTGGTAGTGAATTCAGTACAGTCAGGACAGCCAGTCTCAGACGCAGACTCGGAAGTGGCCTCAGAAGAAGTCTCCGAAGACGACTCCTTAGAGGGCTTAGGGAATGCCGAGGTGGAGGTGGTCAACGACCCTTGCGAGTCAGTGGTCACCGCAACGACACCCGAGTCGGTCTCAGGGTTACCTTCAGCATCGGTGGTAGTCCAGGTGGTAGTGAATTCAGTACAGTCAGGACAGCCAGTCTCAGACGCAGACTCGGAAGTGGCCTCAGAAGAAGTCTCCGAAGACGATTCCTTAGAGGGCTTAGGGAATGCCGAGGTGGAGGTGGTCAACGACCCTTGAGAGTCAGTGGTCACCGCAACGACACCCGAGTCGGTCTCAGGGTTACCCTCAGCATCGGTGGTAGTCCAGGTGGTAGTGAATTCAGTACAGTCAGGGCAGCCAGTGATGCTGGAGGACTCCTTAGAAGGCTTGGGGAATGCCGAGGTGGAGGTGGTCAACGACCCTTGAGAGTCAGTGGTCACCGCAACGACACCTGAGTCGGTCTCAGGGTTACCCTCAGCATCGGTGGTAGTCCAGGTGGTAGTGAACTCAGTACAGTCAGGGCAGCCAGTGATGCTTGATGATTTTGGTAACTCGGACAGAGTGGATTCCGACGACGATTTAGGCGAAGTACTCGTGGAGGGAAGAGTTTCAGAACTTTGCTCCGTGGTCGAAGGCGTTGGAGAAGCAGTTGACGGGATTCCTGACGAAGTCGTAGACGAAGACGTGGGGTTAGAGGTTGGCGCCGAGCTGGTGGTTGGGAGCTTAGTTGAGGATGACGTTGTCGAGGATGACGTTGTCGAGGAACTTGTAGTCGACGATTTGGTTGTAGACGAAGAGGTAGTGGATGAAGTCGTTGTAGTGGGGTAGGTTGTGTAAGTTTCACACAGGCCACAAACTGATGACGCAGGATTCGCAGGTGGTGCACCCTTATACGTGACAGCATTTACGAACGGGAGACTGAAACCAGGGAAAACTTTCGTCGCCGTTGCAAATCCATTGGGGTTGTAGCCTTTTCCAATCTGGAACTTTTGTGTGATCAATTTGAGTGGTGCTAAATAGACTGTGAGCACACCTGTGGAAGAGTCGTAATCCTTACCCCAAACTGTGGTACTAAATCCAATGACATTACCGTTACCGAAACCTGCAATCGTGTAAACATTGGAGTCCGAAGTTGCTGTGAGGATCTGTGCATCCGGACCATGCATCAAGTACACCTGATCGGGCGAAGTAGGATGAACACTCATTGTGAGACAAGATGATCCAAAAATTTGAATGCAGCCTTTTCCATTGAAGCCCGCATTCGGTGCAAACACAGAGTTATAAATACAGATATTGCCCGTGTTTGTCATAGTTTTTTTGTCTGAACCGGCGAGGACAACTGACTTGGACATTGTTTGTTGGTAAATGGAAAGCAAACCTGAATTAACCCAGCGATCAGTTTTGAGGGAAATATTTGGGATACCAAATCCGCCATTTGTGGATAAAAACATCTCACCCAGGTTCTCAAAACTCGAACCCTGAATCACATAACTTGCAGCAGTTCCGGACTGAATGGAGTTCAAAGCAAATGTACCTTTATTGTTAAAAGCACCGCCCTCGTATCTGATATTGAGACCCCAAAAGTTGGACGTGGAGGTGATAAATAATCCCCCGTCCTTGCCAATATTGAGATTGCCTTTGAAAGTCGCAACGACATTTCCCAAAATTGACCAGAAAACCCCAGGATTGATAGTGAGATCAGTAATCTCATACCCAAGCTCGTTTCTGTCGAGGGTCACCGTGTCTTCAGAAATGACCTTGGCTGCGAAAGTGACAGAGGCCAAAATCCATAGACACTCAAAGTACCGTAGTACTAACATTTGTTCGGTTTAGTGTTATTGCCACTAGAATTAGCCCTGGTTTTATGGCAGTAAATACCATTGACTGCTACATATGCATGTCCTGCAGGATAATTTCAAATAGATGCGTATTTGCGAGGTCAAACATACTTCTCGCCAAAAGTAAGCGATTGAAGGTTTGAACTCGCATACAATAGAGAACGTTATAAGCCTCGAAAGGAATTTCATATAATTCTGGTTTGAAAGCTTCACCTGTCGAAGGGCGAAAAGTGAGCTGTTTCGTTTCTCATAATGGCTTGCTCGGAATTATGACAGGAATATTCTCGTAAGTCAACTTTAGTCGATCCTCACGGCAACTTTTGTCTAAAAATAAAAGTGTGGAATCCAGGATTTGGCAGGTTTGTGCAGAAATAGCGTTGGTGGCTACCAAAAGGAACCCGCACTCCAAAAATTTTCCTTCGATTTGGAGGCTTAGGGCTGTGCTGCCGTAGACGCACCAGCACTATCGCCTTAGACATCCTTTCAAATTGCCGCCTATTCGGGAAGTCAACAGAACAGACACCAATGCTTTTGAGTATACCGCAATGACTTCTTTCTAGCTCACTACGTCCCCTTTACTATTGTTCAAAGGACTAATCTATTGTTCTCGAGTTCACATTCTCGTGTTCCGATTGCGGCATGAAGTTTGATTTCAAATAAGAGTAAGAGAAGTAGAAATAGTATTAGCCCTGATCCCAAAAAATGTGGCCTTACGAACGCAAGGCTTTAGATTGCTAGGTGTTTGTTTCGGTCACTCCACTGAGGCGTCACTCTATGCACAAAAGGTCGCAGCAAAATACTTTCTACATGGGAATTTGGGGTTTTTCGGTGTGACCCTATTAATTCAGCTGCGCTGTAATTTATAGCCTCCTGAATCTTCCTTACCTGCGATGAACTCGTTATCACAAACTGGAAGTTTATGATACGTTATGCCCACTTACCGTTTGCGCATTGTTAAACCAGATGAAGTTAGTGGAACCGTCTTGTTAAGCCACAACTATTGATGGCGCGTGGAACTTTCCTTCATGTTTTGTGGAGCGTCATCATCATGTGATCTAATGCGGGGTGGTTAAAAGCCTGTCAAGAACAATCACTGACCGTTTGAATAATTATTCAATCACTGCCAAATGTTTAACTTCTCGATATTCCTGAAGAATAGTAAGCAACCCTTCATCTTGTCGATTACAATATCAATCACCATATGGTGCATGGTCAGGGTCCGCCTTCCCTACTGAATTTACAAATGAGAGTTCTTATCCAGACGGCGATAACCCCAGTTACGCGAAGATAAAAAATAATTGACAGCTCGCCTGGGGTTAGGTGGAGTCAATAATAGAATGAGACCATAAACACGTGGAAGCGTCATAAGGATACGTAAAACAAGGTATATAATGCATCATAGCGTCTTGATCTACGCTTGTTCCAATCCGCAGGGGACGACGTTTCAATGTGTTGTTACCAGCTGTCGCTGCTCGCCAGGTACGCCATTGTGCAAATTTGAAATCCAAATGAACCCGTATTATTCAAAAAAGCGCCCAGATTTCAGTAAATGCAATCCGTCTTACCCAACGAACTACCATACTTCAATCCTGCGCAAAGATTGTTCGAGTCGATCTTAAGCCTCTCCACATGCCGCCTGGGGAAAGCCATGCAAGTGAATGTTAGCTCCGCCTTGATTTTAGAGCTTAGTAAGGGGGAGGGGCTTGGTTACGTGGTATCATGTAGTCCCGAAAAGGTTAGAAATACGAGTTTTCGTGAGATGCTTCGGATAGCACACGCGGTGGACGAATAAGGGAATAATTTCCCAAAGTAATACTGTTTTAGTCTGCAGGTAGATTTAGTCGGTCGGTATTACCAGCAAAAGCGAATCACTACTACGTCTGCAACGTTGTGCTGAAGAGCTTAACTCTCTTGGCTGAAAAAGTTCTATATCACGGATACGACCGACCTTTCTATTGACATGTTGCACGAGCCAAGAAAAATGGTTTCGCGTGCACCTGTGGGAGCTAATGCCTCTCTATTGTCATGTAATGATGTAACAAAATGGAGTTTTCGAGAGAAATCCGAGTAGCGTTGAAGGTAAAGAACGAGGATATTGTACTCGGGGGTTGGTTAATTCCTAACAACTTTTGACTTTTGAGACACCTTTCTTTGGGTAGCCAGTACCTTTGTGGTGATTTCGATATTTTTAGTAAACGTTGGATTTACGAAATTAGCCCCCAATCCCAAGTGGAAGGCCGACACTTAGTCCATGGGGGAGATGAATTACCTGTGCCTATAACGGAAAATGATTCGCCATAGAACGGTGCAAAATAGGAAATCCAACCGTTGGCTCGTTTACACCATCAACCCACACGTCGGAACCAGCTTCTCAAGGTACCTCAGAAAAGTTAAAAAGTCCTGTTGGAGACGACGTCAGATGCCTTTTGTGGCACAATGATCGCCTCTGAGGGGTTACAAGACACAAATACACCGCCGTATATGCCCTTGTTGCAGATTGAGTGACGACGAGACAAGAGCCACTTTGATTAATGCAAACGGGAAAGAAAATAATCAGTAATGCACCAGGCTACAACTATGATCTGCGGTGCTGGGCAATGGTAGATCCGCCCTCGGTCTAACCCCTGTGGGGCAATGTTCCTCAACTCAGGGTCAGTTCACTTCGCCTCAAAAACTGAAAATTTTGGCGATTTTCCAAGTCATTAACGAAATTATGAGATGGGTCAGGGCGGTCAGGCCTTCCACTCAAAAACTTAAGAGACCAGACCGGTCAGGCTTTACTGTCAATGGGTTCAGGGTTTTTGGAAGGATAGTGGGGTTTTTGCTCTACCTCGAATCAGATTTCATGAGTTTCTGGATCCCTTCGAACCCCTCGATTCTCGGTAGCAATTCCCACGTACTCCCACCCGTCGTCGCTACCACCCTAAACGCCACCTCTACTCCTCACAATCACCTATATTTTCCTTCCCATCTCACCACCCTACCGCTGTGTTCGCACGCGCGCGGCTGGAGTCGTGGAAAATTTTCCAGAGGCTTCGCCATCACTAGTTACAATGGCGTCTGTTATCGTGGTCGACACCGAATTAAAGGAGCTGGTGCGCGAGTATGCCGGGATCATTGACGGCGTCAACAAGAACACCGCGTTCGCCGATGCCCTCCCCCAGTTCTTCACCCCCCAGATCCAGCGTGAATCGTTGTTGAAGCAGATCTACGAGGTGTCCACGCCCGAAATCTACACCAAGTTGTCGGACAAAGAGTTTGAGGCGACGGCCAACCTCCTCATCCACTTGGTGGCGGCTGTGTCCAACGATTTTGCCGGCCAGATCGACCTGCCTGACGCTCCGATCTACCCTTTGTTGCGGGCGTCCGTACCTAAGAAGCAGCCGAGCTTGCGCGAGCGCAAGGCGTTGAAGCCTACCACCGTGGTGTCGGTGTTCAACCAGATTTTCAACTTGGTGCCCCCTACCCTGTCTACCAGGTTGTTTCTTTTGCAACAGATCTTGGCCATCGTCGAGCTGCTGAAAATTGACATTGGCTTGTTTGAGGACAACATCGGCGCCAACCTTGTGCTGTGGCTCACTGCCGCCAACATCCCCGTGGCCGACATCAAGCTGGTGTTCTGGCTCTTCATCTCGTTGGACAAGTCGTACTCGCAGAAGCTGTTGACCTTGATTTCCAACTTTACCAAGCAGTTCCCCGTGGATGCGCCTGAAATCAAGCAGCTCATTGAGTTTGCCCTTGCTTCCGAGGTGGTGGACGTGTCGTTCTTGGTCAACACCAACGTGGCGGCGGCGCTCGCTGCCAACCAGAGCGACCCCATCGTCGCCTTGTTTGCCAAGTACGTGCGGGGTGAGCCCGTCACCGCTATTGACGGGGTGCTGTCCACTGTGGACGCCAAGCTGAAGATCTTGGTTCTCGCCCGTTTCTTTGCTGACGCTGGCAAGAACCAGTTTGCTTACAGTGATATCCCTGTTGCCCGCGACGAGTTGGAGCCCCTTGTGGTTGGGGCCATCAAGGCCGGTGTGGTCGAGGGCAAGTTGGACCAGGTGCAAGAGCAGTTCCACTTGACTCGGGTCAACAAGTTCATTGTTGCCGGCGAGTCGCACGCGGCCGAGTGGGCTGCTGTCAAGGAGCTGTTGGTCCAGTGGAAGGCGTCGTTGGCCAACATCAACGAGGTTGTCAAGACCCTGAGAGAGTCGATCGTCAACGCCAACGCCTAGACGGCCGGTTACACCGCAAGGTGTGTGTACATTAGGTTATTAATAAAATTCGTATCACGGGTATAGGTGTCGGGGTGGTTTGACGAGCTCAATGGGTTGTTTGTCCATGTAATCCGGATAAGTAAGTGGCTGCAAGCAGAGTGGCTGCAAGCGTAGTGGCTGCAAGCAGAGTGGCTCACCTAATCTGCCAGGTAGCTATAAGTATCTCTAACGGTTAATTCTGAGATGGCGACCCTAGCAAAGCCTTACACCTAACCCCCCTGGGCCTTGCAATGGCACCAGGGAGTCTGTGATGACTACCCTTGACTGTTCCCACTGCCGCCCACGCGGCACCTTGATTACCATTAAAGTTGTATTATTAGTGTCTAGTTCTAATGCTAAGCGCCTACTCCTCCTGATGGTCGCCGTCCAACACGACCAAGAACCCACCCACGAGGTGTAGCGAGCCACATACAAACACGTCGACCCCGCCAAACGCCGCGGGCGCGTAGTCAGGCGAACTGGTCAACAGCTTGATGAAGTTGACCCCGGTTTCAATGTCGGGGAAAATGTGCTTGCGCGAGTTGTGCCCGTTTGCGGCGTCCTTCTTCGCCCAGGTGGTGGCCAACAGCTTCTGGATCACCATCTCGTCCACCTGCTGCTTCAGGGTGTTCATCAGCACCAAATCGGCGTTGTAGCGGCCCAGCGACCACGTGACGTTGGTGGTGAAAATGACGTGGTCAAACACCACCCCGGGCACCACCGTGTCGTACAACTTCTCCAACAACGCCTCGGCGTTCTCCCGCAGCTGCTGGTTGAACAACAACACCTTGAGGTTTTTCTTTTTCAGCTTGGCCATCTCCTCGCCGAACCACTCCAGCAGCTTGGCAATCAGTTCGAGGGTGTGGGCGCCGTCAATGTACCAGTTTATGTGCTCGTAGCCAGGGGCATCGCTGATCTTCTGGCACCGCCCGGGCCACTCCGCCTGTGCCAACCCGTCCACAAACTGCGAGGGCAACGAGTCCACCAGCGAGTCGTCCAGGTAGGAGACAAGATCAGGCACCCCAAGCTTGCGCAAGTGGGCGTCAGCCAATCTCACTGCGAGGGCCGCGTTCTGACGCTGGAAATCGCCAGGAAGACCCAACTTCTGGTCCTCAGCGAGGGTGTCGTCGGCATTGACCACCACCAACTCGCTCACCTGCTTCTCCTGCGCCCGCTCCTCCACCACCTGCATCAGCTCGGGGTAGTCTAGCTGTTGGGCCACGAAAGCAGGGCACCCCCGCTTGAAAATGCCCGTTTTGTTCCAGGCAATCTTGTCAATGGTGTCCCCGAGCATGAACGTGTGGTCTATCCCCAACGCGGTAATACCCGTGGCGGTGGGCTGGTCAATAATGTTGGTCAGGTCGTACTGGCCTCCCACCCCAACTTCGTAGATGGCGGTGTCAACGCCTTCGCGCATGAACACGTGGAACGACAACAACGTCAAGTACTTGAAGTACATCGGCTTCACCTCCAGACTCGGCTGGAGCGTGGGGAACTTTTCCGGATCCAGCTCGGTCTCCAGCAACTTGTCCCACACCTCGAAAAAGTACTTGGCAAACTTGGGCTCGGCAATGGGAGCACCATTGATGCGGATACGCTCGCGAACCAGCTTCAAATGCGGCAGGGTAAACAACCCAATCTTGTTGAGGGGGCCCGCGGGCGCAAGATACTGGCGACAAATCAGCTCGGTGAACGCACACGTCAGGCCCTTGCCCTTGGTGCCGGTGACGTGGATGATGTTGAGTTTGTTAAAGTCCAGCGGATGGTATCCCAACCGACGAGTGCACTCGTACACCTCCAGGATCAGCAATTGGTTGCGGTCCACCAGCGCCCCCAACTTGCGGGTGGCCTCGATCAGGGCAAAGTTCAGCTGCAACGTGTTGAGCGCGGCTACGGCGTCCTTATAGGTTCTCACGGCCTTCATATTCCTGTGCTCGGTGTCTGCGGCAGTTGCCATGGCTTAGGGTCCAGGTATCACGAAGAGGTTGACGTGCGGCGTGGGGAAATTTGAGGGAGATTTAAGGCTCGGCTAGACATTTTTTCTACAGTGTGTCAACGGGTGGAAGTTTCCGGACATACGGGTCCGGGCTGTATGGGGGCGCGGGCGGGCTCTGGTGTGCTTCTGGGCTTGGCGGGGGTGCACTGCGTTTGAGGTGGTTTCGTGGAAACTCAGGTATTTAGCGGTTTCTGCATTTTCCTTGTAGAATTCCTGTTTAAGGCTTATGTCCGAGCGACACGGCGGGAGCGTGAGTTCGAGTCGTGGGGTGGGTAGAGCGTAGAGGTCTGTATTGGGAGCTACAGAGGTCAAATGAGTAACTCTGGCTGGCTTTTACTGATGGTAGGCTGTGTCGTGCTTTCCTCACGCTGGTTGTGCTTTCTTTATTATTACTGCCTTGCACTGATTGCGTGGTTGTTAGCAAGTTGGATGGCGCGACCAGTGCGTGGACCCTGGGCTCGCTTAACTCGGAGTTATCATTACGAGATGAACCTGGGCCTGGGAATGGGCCAATCCTGAGGCCCCCTGCTACGATGGCATCACCCCTGACCCCTTGTCAGCGAACCCTGCGTTGTTGGCAGACCACAGGACGCAGTTGGCGAAACCAGGCATTTTTACGACTTTCGCGACCTATATCGAAGAATCCCACGCCGTTTCATTGCTGTTTCCTGGTCTTGGCCCTCAGCTAGGTGATGATGACTCACACCAAACCTCATCCTGATTAGGTAAGCATGCATATGGCCATACCAGCGGGTGGCCGGGCCCATACTCGGTTTACGACGGTGGTGGCGCTAGCGACGTCGCCACGGGCTGGCGGGGGACCGCCACCCAGCGATGGGTTGCGGTTGGTTTAAGTTTTACGCCCCGCTGACCCCATCACACCACCTCATCGCGGACATAATCTCCAGTAGTAAAGAATATTAACAGAGTACGCGTTAACCTACAACCACTCCTTGACGGTACCATATAGCCGCCATCGTAGATCGACCATTGTGCCCAGATCCCCCCTCCCCTGACGTGACACCTCCGCCTACGTCATGACTCAGGTTACGAGATTCAATGACCGCACCCCGCGTGGAGTAACGCCACCGAAACAGGCCCGGGCTTCCACCGCCATATCCCGTGCATCCTGAGTCATCGCTTATCGCGGTCCCGGTGGAGGCCTCCCGCCACACTGTCGACTCATCCGTGGGCGCCCGTTGAGACTGTGTGCAGGATATGAGTCAGAACGCCCGAAACCTATTTTAAGTGGGTCGCACTCCTTGTTTTTCGAAGACCAGCAAAGTATTTGACCGCCAGGACCCAAATCGCCCGTTGTTACCCCAAGCCTAAACCACTTTCCACTTTCCTATTTTCCCATTTTCCCGTGCCACCCTCCCGCAATGTCTATTATCTTTTTTTATTAGATTACCCCGATTTTTTGGCCCTGTGATTTTTACCCGTCTGTCCTAATACTATGGTTACTGTGAGCGAATACGAAAAGTGTGGCACCAGCCCTGTGATGACCAAACCCAAGTCCTTCGTGGCGTTTGACGCCCCGTCTCTTGACCAGCGCATCGACCCCCAGTTCATCAACGTGATGGGGGCCGAGCTGCCCGATATGCCGCTGTTGGTGAGCGACCACGACTTCAGCGACGATGATACTGCGTCGTTGTTGTCGGTGCGCACCAACCACGAACTCCGCCGGCGCCCTTCGCGCTTGAACCCGTCCACGCCGACCCCGCGGTCGCCGGGTTCGCCGGCCCCCCTGCCCCGCCGGGCACCGCTGCACCCGCTGCCGCGTACGGCGTTTGCCCAGTTGCACACCCAGATCAACCCCCCGAACAAGTTGTTGCCCGAGCAGTTGCGCTTTCAGCGCCAGAAGCTCATGGCGATTCTTGTCAAGTACATTGCCACCAAGATCTACAACTCGTTCCCGCCGGAGCTGCCCAAGGTGGGCGCCAAGCCCGAGTTGCCCTTGGACAAGTTTTTGTTGATCTTGGTGCTGCGGTTGCGGTTGACGTTGCCCGTGTTCATGAAGGGCGTGATTTACTTGTTCCGCTACATGGACATTATTTACCTTTTGCGGTACCTCAACCAGTCCAACAATTTTGCCAATTATTGCGCAATGGACTTCGAGTTGAAGCAGTTGATTGTTGGCTGCTTCAACTTGGCGGTGACCCGCGAGAAGCAGTTGATCAAGCTTAAGAGCGAGAAGGTGGGGCGCGCCATCCCCGACCCTTATCAGTTTGACTGGGCCCGCGTCACGGGGATGACGCCGGCCCAGATCAACACTACGGTGGCTACCATTGTCACCCGTATGAATGGCAAGTTGATGATTAAAAACGTGGAATTGGTGAAACTTCGCTCGGAGATGCTCCGTTTTGTGAAGATGGTGGCCAAGGTTCAGTAAGCCTGCCACCGGGGCCAATTCATGGTTGGTCCTGTCCCTGCTCGCACCGTGGGCGAGCCAGGAGATAAACACCTTTCCACGAGCGCTTAGGAGACTTGTCATTGGGCGCTTCGCGATGCCTGTGGTTGCATCGACCAAACCACACCACGGTTCCTAACGACTAACGAAATGACGCTGGGTTTTCCAGCGAGTGTATAGCTATATTGTTCAAAAAAATGAAAAAGTGAAGTGAAGGGTAGTGGAGCTAGACGCGCCTTTGGTTGGAACCATCATCGTATTTCGTGGGGTACAGGTGTTTTGTGGGATCTATGGTATGACTAACGTGTTCTACCAACCTGGGCTTGGACAATACAGCTTGGACTAATGATCACTGCGAAATTTTGAACACGTATGAAATAGGTTAAACCATGGCTAACCCAAATTTGAGCAATTGCAAGCTATTAAATGTTGCCCTCACACTCCTCCACCCCCAACACCAATGAGATGTGTTGTTTCCACTCACAGCTTGGTTCTGGTCGTGACTCGATTTCATCCTGAAGTGGCTCCATCGCAAAGATCTACTGTCACATGAATCTCCCACCTCTGCAACCACCCACTTGAACCCCACAAAACCCTGCAAATCTCCACCACACCCCCACCCCTTCTCTCCCCGTCACCTTTCCCATCACCTTCGTCCTTCCTACATCCTTGCTATTCGCACGCGCCAATTTCAGCCTCACCAATGCTTCGAGTCCTAGGGTTAACCCGGACGCTCACACCCCGGACGGTGCTTCCACGGGTCTCAGCAGCCCCGTTGGCCCACCGCATGCTCTCCCACACCATCCCCCGCCCGCTTTTTTCGAAAAAGACGCCCCCACCAAAGAACCCCGAGCCCGCTACCCGGCCCACTCGAGCGGACCCCAAGGCTCCAGCCACCACAGCAGCGCCCTCTGACGCCAAGGCCACGCCGATAGCGCCCGCAACCACCATGGCTGCCGCCCAGAACCTGGGGCTTACCCCCCAGGAGGAGGCCAAGCTCAACAGCCACCCCATCCTCAAACGGGTGCCCAAATTCGCCCGCAAATACTGTGTGCGGTTTATTGACGCCCCGTTCTCACACGTCACCGCGTTCATTGTGCTCCACGAGCTCACTGCCATCGTGCCCCTCATTGGCATCTGGTGGGTGCTCCACAAGTACCAGGTGCACGTCCCGCTCGACCTCCCGACGTGGGCGGTGGACAAGGGCACTGCCATCATCGACAAGCTGCTTGAGAGCTTTGACTTTACCAAATTCACCCTCAACGACAAGTTCCGGCTCATCATGGAGGGGGGCTACGCATACGTCATCGTCAAGTTCTTGCTTCCGTTGCGTCTTGTGGTGTCGCTTGGGTTGATGCCGTGGTTTGCCCGGGTGTTTGTGCTTCCGATCACCGGGTTGTTCAAGCGGAAAAAGAAGCCTGCCAAGGGGGCGGTGGACGCGCCTGCCGACGTCAAAATCAAGAAGGTGACCAAACCGCGGCTTTAGGCGACCGATTTAGTGTATATAAACGAACCGAGCTCGCGTACCTGGAGTTAGGAGCCGGGTGGCGCCACTCGTAAATAGAAGCCAGCCAAGAAATGGGGGGTAGACGGGGTTGGGGTTGGTTACGTGGCCCAACCGTTGGGTATAATAGAGGAAGAATTGTCTGGCGACGTGGTAATGCGAAATTGTATGTTAAGAATGGAGACTAAGGGTTGACCTATTGAAAACAGCTACAACAAATCATCCCAACTGCCTACCCAAGCCACCTGTCCACTTACTAGACCACACAAGCCACCTATCTACCATACCACCGCCCGCTGACCATCCAAGCCACCTATTTACTCGCCGTCTACTTACTAGACCACCCAATCCACCTATCCACCGCTAGACCAGATTGTCACCGGACTAATGACCCCGGTCACAAGTACCATGTCACAAACGCTTCCAAACTAGCCCCAAATAACCTCAACCTGGCCCTGTCCCAAACTAGCCTCAGCCTAGCCCCAATTCCCCTACACTTCCACTACAATTATTCAATCATTGTTATATTGTACACCCACCGCGACGCAAAAACGTTTGTGGGAGATGCAGAATGCCATTAAAGTCATAAAGAGAACTAAACTAGTCCAACGTCACCGCCATTTGCTCCTTGGTAAGGGGCACAAACTGGTCCAACGCGGCCACCAGCTGCGTCAACGTCAACTGGTCCATCGCCCACTCCGGAACAAGGTTTTGGTTCACCTGGGGCATGACCAGCAATTCACGGTCGTCAAAGTCAAACAACTTCGGCAACTCCTTGAGGTCGGGCTGCTGGGCGTAGATCTGGTAGTTGGCCAGGTTCAGGTGGAACTGCTGGCTAAAGATCTTGCGGTAGTTGGGCAACTTGGTGTTGGGGTTGCGCAACTCGTCAAAATAGGGGTCCACCAATGCTTCGATGCACAGCACCCGGTCAATCGGCAGGTACTGCAACATGCGCTGCAAAAACGCAATGCACTCGGGCAGCAGCTTGCGGAAGATCTTGGTCATCGGCGTCGGCTTGACCTGGGGGAACTTGTTGTCCAGGTACCCCAGGTTCATGTGACGGATCTGCTCCTTGGTGGGCAGCCCCAAGATGCGCATAATCTCCACCAACTGGTCGATCAGCAGCTCCCCCGGGAACAACGGCTGACCCAACAACAACTCCGCCATCACACACCCCGCCAGCCACACGTCGATCTTGGTGGTGTAGTTGGTAGCGCCAAAAATGAGTTCGGGCGCGCGGTAGTACCGCAGACAGATGTAGGCGACGTTGGGCTCCATGGGATTGAGGATCTTCGCCGAGCCAAAGTCGCACAACTTGAGCTCGCCGGTGTCGGGGTTGATCAACAAGTTCTGCGGCTTGATATCTCGGTGACAGATCCCCTGCAGGTGGATGTAGTTGAGCGCCCGCAACATCTGGTAGGTGTAGAGCTTGATTTCAAGCGGCGGCATGTACAACCGCTTCAGCACGTAGTAGTGCGATGCCTTGTAGAGGGTTTCGGGAACAAACTCCAAAATGAGGTTCAAAAACACCTCGTCCTTTTCGTTTTGGGTGTAGAAGTAGTACTTCAAGTCGGTGATGTTGCGGTGGTGCACCAACTTCATGATTTGCAACTCGCGGTTCTTGTATCGTTTGTCCTGGAGCACGCGCTTCATGGCGCACACCTCGTTCAGCGGCATGATCTGGGTCTGAAACACCACCCCGAACAGACCGTGACCCACCATCTGCAGCTTGGTGTACTGGATGGATTCGGTGGCGCCGGTATGTCCGTTGGTGACCAGTTCGGTAATCACTTCTGTTTGGTACATTAGTATGGGCTAGGGGGCAATGCAATTAGTAGGGGTTCATTCAGGTGCTGGTCGAGGTGACGGTTTTTGTCGCCCACTGTTTTTCTGCGACGACAATTAAGGAGGGGCGGGGGAGAACGAACAAAATTTGCGGAGGTGGGAGTATATATAAGCGCGCGGCGGGGAGTACGGGCACAAAGGTCACGGATCGCTGGAAAAAGGGGGTGCGCGGAGCCAGGGCACAACCGTGCGGTGCACAGCCGTGACACCTGCGCCGGTGACTGGTGCCCCTGGCACAAGCGACTTTCGCCGTCGATTGCTACCCCCGTTGCTCGCTGGTGACGATTTGGGCGGGGTGCTCACGTGACGGCCCCACATCAAAAAATCGCAGCGTGATTGGCCACCATAACAATCGCAACTCGCGTTGGGCGCCATCACTCGCAACCAGTACAGACGCTTGCCCAGCCTGGTAATATCCTCCAAAAATATCGGTAACTCCGATTCGAAAAGAAACCTCGCCTGGTTACGCGGTGAGTGATGAGCCTGTTGCCTGGTGGTGGGTCGCGCGAGCACGGTTTTTTCTCGTCTCTTCGCACAGTGTTCCTGTGCTTGGTTCGGTTGTAGTTCGATGTTTACACCACAGGGTGAGCGGTGTTTTCGCGTAGGGTCCCGGGTTGGTTCTCGTAGTCTCGCTCTTTTGTTCTTGTTGTTCTCTCCTCGGTCCTAAATGTTACGCCCTCGGGCTACCTGAATCCCTGGATCTATACTTACCAATTTTATGAGGCTTTTTCTTGAAGATGCCCATCATCCGGCTGGCGGTCTGGTGGGACTTGGTCTGGTCAAACAGCTGCACCCGGTGCAAGCTCTGGCGGTCGGGCAGGCTAGACAGCAGTGGCGGCGTCTCGTCGCCCAGAAGATGGCCCAGCACCTTCATGAAATTAAAAAACTTCAGGGCAATCAGCCCCTGGCGGCCCTTGGAAAACACCAGCAGCAGTCGCTGCTGGCCCAGCAGGGTGCTGTAATTCTCGTCGTGTACCACCTCGAACCGTCCGTCGCCAAACGGGTTGCGGAACTCGAGGTTTTTGCGGGCCTCGGCCCGTTGGCGCTCGCGATCGAGCTCCCGCTGGTAAATCCGCTCCTGTTCGAGCTTCTCCAACTTGTGCAACTCGCGGATCAACTCCAGCCGCTTCTTTTTGCGCCGGTTGGCGTCTCCGTAGAGCGGTTTGTCCACCACTAGGTCGCGGAGCACGGGGGTGGATATGCTGGGGTTATGCACGTACAACGGGTAGTACTTGGTCAAGCCGTAGCGCAGCTCAAGGAGCGCGTAATCCGCCTTGCGGATAAAGTCTTCGTCTTTAATCAGCATCGTCAGAAAAGCCTGCTAACCTGATCTTCGCTTGAATAAACTATATGCGAGCCTCCAAGTTATAGAAGTGGGGAATTTTGCAGCTATATGCAGTGTAAGTCATTATTTTTTGTAGAGAAGTCGGGGATATGTGGGGCTAGGGTGTGGGGTAGAGAAACACGAGCGGGTCCTGGGAGCAGTGCCGGAGCTAACGGTGGTGGTGACCACTGGCGCCGGAGGCTGTTGTTGTGGTCAGGGTTCTTACCTCTTTGGGCGTGTACGGCATTCACCCCTCCCCCACCATATGCAAGCTCTCACAATGCAGTCACGCAGGTGAGGTTTAAAGTGGCAAGATGGAACGGATTCCCACCGCGACCAGCGGTCGGGTGGGGCTGCCTGCGAGCGGGCGAGAGAAGCCGGGGGGGTAGTTCCACGCGCCACCAGCTGCCCCAAGAGGATAAACTTTAAACAACCCCGGGTATTGTCCGGCGATCGCCATGCGGGTGCGTGCCCATGGAATCTCACGACAGACACCGCATGGGATGATTCGAGCCACGGGACCACGCTTCCGGCGTTGCTTTTTGGGTGACAGGAGCCGCGGGGCTTGTTTGGGGCCCGCCAGATCGCCGCAACAATAGCTAGGGGCGGAGTTAATGCTCGAGCCGGAACACCGCTCGCAACCACGACATTGTGTTTTTTAGATTGGTGGCCATCACGAGACGTGGCCAACAAATTTTTCTTATCTACTTTGGGTTGTGTCAGACACCAGCAAGTGGCGGGTGTGTCGATACCTCCAAATAAGCTTTCGTGACTATTGCGGTCACCTCATCGCGCTTTTCCTGGCAACCATCGAATTGTAGATGCTTTTATAGAGGCTAGACCATTGTGCGCGGCTCGACTTCGCTTGACGTATGGGCCCTTCGCTTACGCAGCCCCACCGGGAGCGAACGATGCGTGGTCCGGGGTGAGGTGGGGTGATCGGAGCGTGGTCGCTAGATGCGTGGCGGGTGTAGTGCCTTATACGGGAATTATTCGAGCAACCGACCACCACCACGTTTACGAGGGTGATCAACAAACATACGGGCTAGCAACTATTGCCGGGGATAAGATTGGAGGAACAATGCTGGAAAGCAACCCGGACAATCTGAGCATCGTAAATGCCTGTCCGATTGTAGATGCCAAGGGTTCTTGTGACATTGCCAGGCACGGTCTTTTGACACGACACAACGCACCGAAACAAAGAACGGTGGGACAAACAGCACCAACGGTTGACCTACGGGTACAAGGCCACAGTACGAACGGCTACGAGCACGGCTACAAGCACGGCTACGAGCACGGCTTCCTACCTGCACGATTACCAACACAATCTATTAGACCTTCTAAACTTTATGAGTATGCAGCCATCGTTGCCTCCACCTCCAGGGCCTGCGGCCGGCGCAGCCCCTCGTAGCTGAGCATGCGGTCAAGCACCGCCAACACGTTGCTGTCCGGGCACCGGGGGAACACCAGCGACATTTCCAGCCGCGGGTTCGGCGCCAATTTGAGCTGGGTGAAGTGGTACTTTTCCAGCGCCATTGTGGGCCACCCGAGCGGGCCGTCGACGTCACCAGCAACCGGGGTGCCCAAAACCTTAAACACTGAGCTCACCAACGCAATGTCGTTACCCCCGCCCATGTCGATGACCGATTTGTTGGCGTGCTGGCCAAACACCACCGTCATCACCACCGCGAGCGACCACACGTCGATCTCGGGGCCGTATTCGGTGTAGCCAAAACACAACTCGGGAGCCTTGTAGATGCCTGTGCACACGTCGGTGTACTTTTCGTGGGCTGGCTCGTCGCCTTCTCCGCGCACGGGGTCCCAAGCTACCCCAAAGTCGCCCAAAACGGGGACAAAGCTGTCGGCAGCAAAGTAGATGTTATCGGGCTTGACGTCGCGGTGGATGACGTGGCGCTCGTGTAGGTAGGCCAAGGCTCCTGCCATTGCCCGCAAAAATGGCACCCCAAACTCTGTGTCGAGGGTGTTGGTCTTGACCACCGTCGGGAGCTGACTCGGGTCCATCATGTTGTACTTGGTGGTCCGGCGGCTTTTGGCGTCGATCAACTGGGTCAAGGTGAGTGGGTAGAACGGTGTCACAAGCACCATGTCCTCCATTTCGCTGAAAGTGTCGAGAAATGGGAGGATCGATGGGTGGTCCATCAGCTTAAGGAGACGGATCTCGTCGCGGATCAGGTGGGGCTTGCAATTGAAGTCGGTGTCGACGACTTTGAGGCATATGGGGGCGTCGTCGGGGCCGACTGCCTTGTACACAATCGAGTATGGGCCGCCGTACACCTTGGTACGCTCGGGGTAGTGCTTCATGGCGGATGGTGGTAATGCGCGCCAGGGCCTGTAACCAAAGGTAGAGTGGACTACTAGTGATGGAACTGTTGTTAGCGAAGGCACATATGGTTCGTCTGAGCATTGAAGGCGGCTTTGATTGCAATCTTTTAAGCTAAGGCATGTCATTGGACTATTTTTTATTTGGTCTAGCTTGGTTGTTGGTTTCAAGGGTCTATGCTGGAGTTTAGTAGTGGTAGGGTAGTATCTGAGCTAGAACGGAACTCTAATGGGTTCAAAAAAGGCATTAGTTCAAACGTAGAACTATTCCCACGCTGAAACCATCATGATCATCCCAAAACCACCTTGAAATCCCTGTGTCCCACCCAGGTTATCCACCTCACTTCGCCTTCCATAATCTCTCTACATTACTCTATGCGGGTCGTTAATTCGTTACATGCTACCGCTGCCGCTTGCGGGCAGCGTCTTCAGCACCGTGGCGCTTGTAGTTGTGGATCAGCGACACATTGTACAAGATGTCGCTGTCGTCGGTGTAGATGCGGCGTTTGGGGTACTTGAGCGGCACCCCCTCGAAGCAGTTCTCCGAGAACTTGGGTGCCTCCTGGAAGTACGGGTGCTGGAGGGCCTCGTCCGCCGTGAGTCGCAGCAGCGGCTCGTACTCAAGAAGGCCCTTGAGCAACATGAGGCATTGTTTGTTAGTGCCGCCAATGAGCTTGTACCAGTTGAGCAACTGAGGAGGCTGCACCGTGGTGAGCAGCTGCGAGAACGTCGGGTACTCCGGGTACTTGGCCAACGACGGCCATGTTTTCGCTGTGGGGGTGCCCAAAATGTCGACGATTTTCTGGAACTGGTTCTTCTGGAAGGGCACCAGCTTCTTGTTGTTCATGTCGATCTTGGCCTCCTCGCCCTTGAAGATGGGCCGCAACAGCAAGAGCTCCGCCAAAATACACCCGACGGCCCAGAGGTCGATGGCGGGCAGATAGTGGCGGGCACCGAGCAAGAGCTCTGGGGCCCGGTACCAGATGGTCACCACCACCTTGTCGCCCGTGTAGAGCGACTGGAGCGGGTTGTTGAACTTGCGGGCAAGCCCCAAGTCGCCCACCTTGACGATGCCCAGCAGGGTCACCATGATGTTGGCGGGCTTCAAGTCGCGGTGGAACACCCAGTTCTTGTGCAAGTAGGTGACGCCGTTGAGGATCTGCCAGATGATCAGCTTGATTGTAGGCTGAGGAATGTCCTTCACCGGGTGGCTATGGAAGTGGATGATCTGCAACAAGTCGTGCTCGCAGAACTCAAAGATCATGTAGATGCTCTTGTTTTCGAGCACGATGTTGACGAGCTTGATGATGTTCTTGTGGGCCAACTCTCTGCACAACAGCATTTCCCGCATTGCCAGCTGGGAGATCCCGGTGTAGTGGGTGATTTCGTTGCCGTTGATGTCGTGGTGGGACTTGTGGTTGTCCAGCTTGAATTTCTTGATGGCAAAGAACTCGGGGGGCTCGTCGTTGGCCGCTGCCACGAGGTTAGTCAGCGACCCGCCCTCTTCTTTCTCCTTTTTGATCTTGGCCTTGTACACCTTGCCGTAGGTGCCGGCGGCGATGTAGCCAATCACCTGGTAGGTGGACAACACCAGCTCGCGCGTGAGGTCCTTGCGGTGTTTGTAGGGTGCGAGGGTGAGGATCGAGCTCAGCGCCATAAGCGCAGGCTGTGGTAGCATCCAGTGTCTTGACCGTTGCGACCGGCGTTTTTTTGTCGCGACGGGCGCGCCCCACCGGGACACGTAGGAGAAGGTGGAGGAGAGAGTCGGGGCTGGGTGGGCTAGCGTGGGACGGGAATGGTGAGAGTAGTGCCTAGAGGGTGTTTTTGGATTTTTTCCGGGGCTTCAGCTCTGGTTGGGGTGGTTCTACGGGAAGGTCTAGAGGTAATGACGTAGTTGGACCTGGGTTGAAATGACGTAGTGTAGAGTGTGGTCATGACGTAGCTGGCTGAGGCTCCGTGGAGACATACTTCCGTCCCCAGGGACTGGAACGAGGCGGCCCCGAACGTGACGGGATCGCAAGTGCTGGTTTGGGAGCTTATGATGGTCGCGTTTGACGTGCCCCCCACCAGCCCCCCACCGGCTAAATATGCCAACATCGGGCATGGCGTACAAGGTGTTTGCACCTATACTCTACTACCGACCTTTACAACTACCAAACAACTAGCCACGGATACCTTCCCCCGCAGGCGTTTTCTCGGCATTGCCTTACGGTCACCCCACCCGCTGCAAGCGAACCTGTCAGGTGGTCGATCAGCAGCTCGGATCAGCAGCAGCTAGGTCCGGTCCAGGGCCCATTCAGGGCTCCATGCACGATAGACCGCTCCATTTGACCGACCCCTTCCGGGTCCGATGACTCGGCTCCGCGAGCGGCCGTCAGCTGGTGGGTGATCCATGTTTACGAGCTGGTGCATTATGCGTTTCACCTGGGTACCAGGGAACCCAGTTTGAGCTTTGGAGCCACACCCCCATCTTTGTGGGCTTCACACTTGGGTGCCAATTGACTCAATTTGAGTTTTTGAGCTACAAATGACCGTCCAAGCCCAGAGAATGGCTATGAATCTATTCACATTGAGCTTGTATTCCACACTCTAGCCAATCCACCTAGCCAGCCCACCACTGGCTACCCACAGTGCCTATTCTAGTTAGCAAACTGCACCACACTACGCAATTGTCTCAAAGCTCTCTTCAATTCAGCTTCCACCTCTATGCCTCTATAATGCCGTCTATAAATGACCTGTCAACTAAAATTAAGCCCCGAGAGATCCTGGAGGTACAGACTCGGGGTGTTCTCCTTGGAGGGCGCCAGCACAGGCTCCTCGGACCCAGGGCGCTGGCTCGACGCGAGAGTGTCCCCCAGCGTGGAGATGGTGTCCGCAGCACCAAAGTCGTAGTCCGTAAACGCCACAAGCGTGTGGCTAGCATCGAACTGGCTCCGGAGCCCCTGGCTGATCTCGAGCTGCTCGCGGGCAAGCTCCTGCTCCACCTCACGCCGCACCGCCGCCTCGTCGATCGCGTAGTTGGCGGGCTCAAAGATGTTGAGAAAGTAGAACGTCCCCAGGATGTTCTCGTCTATAACCACCGTGCCAGAGTCAATGCACTGGCCAATCTCCTCCACCGCAATGTTGTAGTTCCAGTTGAAGTGCTCGCAGATCTCGGCAATGGTGTTGCCCCTGAAGTAGGCCCACTCGGGCCCGGGAGCCCCTCCCAGCTCTAGCCGCGCCCGCCACTTGGCGTGGGTCCAGCTGACAAACTGGCGCCGCATAAACTCGGCGATGTAGGCAGAGTACAGCTTCAGGGTGCGGGCGGGCGCCACCACCAACCCCAGCTGGTAGTTGCGGAGCTTGAGCGGCAACCCAAGCAGCTCGAACATCGCCACCGCCAGATTGAAGTCCGTGGCCAGCACCAACTCGGCTCCGAATCCCTGGGAGGACACGAGGAACCGGTTGTACTTGGTGTAGAGCTCCTGGGTGGTAACCATCGACGACGTCCGCACCAACTCGAAGTTGTGGCAGAACTCGGACAACTGGCGCGCCAACTCGGGCACGTACACCTGGGACGCGGCTCCCATGGCCCGCGGAGGAAGCACTGGCGCGAGCGCAGCTCCCGTGGCCCCCGTCACCTTCAAAAGGTCCTCGAACTTGAACATCAACTGCTCCAAGTCGTTCAACAGCAGCGTGAGCACCAGCTCGGTGTGCTTGCGCCGCTGCTCGCCCAACCGCTCGAGGCCCAGGATGCCACCGCTGGGGGCCGGAGCCATCGGCGTCTGCTCGAGTTTCGTCCCGTCCTGGCTGATTTTCCCGGCCGCCCGCAACCGGTTCCACTTGAGGTCGTCGAGCACCTCCTGGAGGTGCTGGCAGAATTTGGCCTCGCCTCCCTTGCGGAACAGGAGCTTGATGTACGGTCTGTCGGGTGTCAGGTACACCGGGGTGGTGGCTCCGCCCTCCAACTCGATCTTAGCCCGTGCGGTCGTCGCGGCTGCCAGTCCTTTGCGAAGCGAGGTGCCACACATCTCGCACGTGTGCATCAGCGGGTGGTTGACAAACGTGCACGTCGGGCACTGGGCTCGGGCCGGCGCCGGCGCCGGTTTCTGGTCGGGTTCCTCGCTCGCACGCTGGAGATCCGCCTTCAGCGCTGGGATGCCACAGTTGGAGCACGCGAGCGTGGTGTCGCCTTGGTACAACGGGCGGGCCTCGTTGTTGAACGAGCAGATGCCACACACCCAGCGAATCGTCGTTGCTGGCGCCGGAGACCCCCGGGAGGTGCCGGGTGCTGTGGTGGGTGCACCCGGGTCGACAAACAACCTCACCTTGGGACTGCGCTTCAAAAAGCCGTCAACGGTCTCAAAGCCGGTCACGTTGGTGAGATCCAACGCCATCAGCTGCGTCGGCTGCTCGTTATCGAAGTAGATCACCCGCATGTTGGTGAGGTAGATACGCCCGTTCTGGCGGGCCTCGATCTTCAGCTTGCCCTGGTACACCCCCACGTGGTCGCGGATGTACACGGGGTACTCGTCGGGCGCCATCGTGGGCCGGTTGCTGGCGTTGGGGTACACGCGCTGCCATAGGTCCATGGACGGCTTCCCCTGTTCTGGTACTGATTTGGTAGTTGCGCGCACTACAATACCGCAGGCTTGGTGGGCTGCCCTGAGGAGAAACGCTCCAGCGAGCGGCCGTTTATGAAGCTAAGTAGTCTACGTAGCGCCCCAGAGGCCAATTGCCTTTGTGGCCGGCACAATCGCCCCCCGCTGGTGGTCGTTGGCAACCATCGTCCTGCACAAACCCCAGATCAAGGCTCGCCACCATCCTTTCGTCACCACCAGGCCGGCGTCCGCCCCTACCCGCTACCCGCCATTTACACGCCACAAGCGCACTAGCATCGCATTCCCTACACACCCCGCATCCCCCCGACCCCACAGTTTGTCCCATAGCCCGCACCGATGGCGTTTCTCTTCAAACGCAACCCAAAGACCCCACAGGAGCTTGTCCGGGCACTCAATGAACAGATCCACAAGTTGGACGACAAGAAAGCGCTGAATGCGCCGGAAGAGTGTGGCAGGCACCTAAAACAGATCAAGGTGATGTTCTACGGCGACGACGAGACCGAGGTGTCCCCACCCGACCAGGTGGCTGCCCTTGGCGATGAGCTCGAGCACCAGGACTCGCTCTACCTTTTGGCATGCTCGCTCCGCAAGCTCGAGTTTGACTCGCGCCAGGACGCGTCGCTGGTGTTTGCGGCGATGATGCGGCGAAGCCCCACCCAGTTCCCCAAGAGCAGCGGGCAGCTGGTCACCGGCAACTACATCGCACAACGGCGGCCCGAAATCGTCACTGTGCTCATGAAAAGCAGCGAGGACCAGGAGATCGGCTTGTTGAGCGGGCTGACCTTGCGAGAGTGCTGCAAATACGAGCCGATAGCGGCACTAGTGCTCAACCACCCGATTATCTGGCACTGGTTCCCGCTCATTTTGCAGCACCCGGTGTTTGAGGTGGCCAACGACATCTTCTCCACCATCAAGTTCTGTCTCACCACCCACAAGACGTTAGCCCTGCAGTGGTTGGTGGACAACTACGAAAAATTCACCCAGCACATTAACATGATGATCACCAGCAAAAACTATGTATTCAAACGCAGTGCCATGCGGTTTGTGCTGCAATTGGTCCAGGACCGCGACAACCAGCAGTTCTTGACGCGGTACTTTGACGACCCCACCAACCTCAAGGTGGTGATGATGAACCTCACCGACCAGCTGCGCAACATGGGCGTAGAGGCGTTCAACTTGTTCAAGTACTTTGTCGCAAAGCCCAAGAAAAACCAGAAGGTGTTGGACATTTTGGTGCGCAACAAGACCAACTTCATTGCATTCTTTGACAAGTTCGACATGCCGTCGAACGACCCGAACTTGGTCGACGAGATGAACTACGTCGTCAAGGAGATAGGCAACTTGCCGGACATCGACCGTGCCTAGACGTTGTACGTAGCCTAATGCGAGATAGATCTAGGCAAGCGAGCGCGCCAAGCAGGTGGAGACGACCAACAACTGAAAAACGTCCCTTTGTCCGAGGGGTTACCCCACAATTGAAAAATCGTTCCACCACCGCGATGGGCGGCGGTGTTGTCGTGCAGGGAGGGGTACGGCGGTGACTCCTGCAATCGTAAATAAGCTACGAGGCTTAGGGCCGTAAAACTTGGTCAGCGGTCGATGGCTCAACTCGGGGCTTGGCGCTGATGCCAACCACCGGAGCTCGGCGCCGGATCAGCCTTCGCCTCTATTTGAGCCCGGAAAATGACTGTCAGCTGATGGGTGAAACTGGACATTGACGGAATTATCATGCACGTCCCAGATCGACCCCACGCTAATTGCGGGGACAGATCCAACCGTAAAAAATGGACACAATAATAGAACGCCCACCAATTTACCAGCACCACCAAGCTTAGCACGGCCCCAGAGGGGAGCCGCCAGTAATTATAGCCGCTAACGCACCAGCAATCCCGGCGTTTCGACGATACCGCAGATGCGTCTTGGCATTGTTCCAAGGCCCAAATTAAGAAATAACTTCCGGGGTTAATGAGCCGCTAACGACCCCGACACCTGGTGCATACGTCATGAGGGGACGTGGAGGGGAAAAGAAATGATAAGCATTGTGATAACGTATCAGCCGCTCGGTTATAAAGGGCACCGGCGGCGCCCCGGTAGGCCCTCACCATTATGATTACCTTCCACGACCACGAAAAACTGCCAGTGACTTGCCTGGTGCAAGAACAGGGTCTGTTGAGCGACAAGGACTCGCCGGCTATTATTACTACTGGGGCGGTTGATTTCAACGATAAGCTCGATGTTGAAAAATACGGCAGCACCAAACGCGGGCTCAAGGCCCGTCATGTCAACCTCATGATCATTGGCCAGACCATTGGTACCGGTTTGTTCATTGGTTTGGGCTCACCGTTGTACAAGCTGGGATCGCTCTCGTTGTTGCTTGGGTTCATTGCCTGGTCGATGTTGGGGGTGATGCCGCTTATCTTTGCCACTGCCACCTTTGCGTCGTACCTCCCGATCAACGGGTGCTTTATCCACTTGGCTGCTCGTGTGGTTGACCCAGCCCTTGGGTTTGCCGTCAACATTATCTACATCTACACTTGCATGATGTTTGTCGCCTTGGAGGCTGTCGGAGTGGCTTCGGTGATCCAGTTCTGGACTGGGGTCAATCCTGCTGTGTTCATTGCCGTGTGTATTGTCGTGTGGTTCCTTGTCAACGCCTGGGGCGTCAAGTACTACGGCGAGATCGAGGCGGCGTCTGCGTTCATTAAGGTGTTGCTTATCATTGGCTTAATGTTCTTTGGGCTCATCACCATGTCTGGTGGTAACCCCAAGGGCGACGCGTTTGGCTTCCGCAACTGGGGTGCTGGCGGTCTTTTCAAGGACTACTTGGTTGAGGGACCTACTGGTAGATTCCTCGGGTGGTGGTCCACTCTCTTGTACGCTGCGTTTGCCTGCGGTGGGCCCGACCAGATCGGGTTGTTGGGCGGTGAGATGGTTAACCCGCGCCGGCTGTTGCCTTCTGCGGCCCGGGCTACCTACTTCCGGATCTGTTTCTTCTACTTTGGCGGTATCTTCTTTATGTGTGCCTTGTGCTCCTCCATCAACCCCAAGTTGGTTGAGGCTCAGGAGGCGGGCTCGGGCGGCATTTTGTCGTCACCGTGGGTGATTGGCATTCAGGACGTGGGCGTCAGCGGGTTGGCGTCGCTCGTGAATGCCTGTGTGATGACGCTGGCGTTTTCCTGCGGTAACGGTTTCCTCTACGGTGCCACCCGGTCGTTGTACGCGCTGTCGTTGGCTGGGTACACCCCCCGGTTCTTCTCCAAGTGCTTGAAGAACGGTACTCCCATCTACGCGTTGCTTGCGTCGTTGGCGGTGGGCTGCTTGGCGTTTTTGTCGTGCTCTGAGGGTACCAACGTCGTGTTCAACTGGTTCATCAACTTGTCGACCACCGGGATGTTGTGCACCTATGTGTCGCTCTGGATCACCTACTTCAAGTTCAGAAAGGCGATTGCCGTGCAGATGTGTGACGTCAAGTCTCCGGAGTACCCCTACTACAAGGGTCCTTTCTGGCTCACCAATTGGTTCGCCTACTTTTCCTTCGGCTTCTGCTTGGTGGTGTTGTTCTTCAACGGGTTCTGGATCTTCTTCCCTGGCCAGTTTGCTGTGGCAGACTTGTTTTCGTCCTACTTTGCCCCAGTAATGTTCCCCATCCTCTACTTTGGCTGGAAGTTCATCAAGAAGACCAAGATCCGTTCTCCCGAGGAGGCTGACTTGACCACGGGCAAGAAGGAAGTGGACGAGGACCAGGAGGAGTGCGAGGCGGCGAGAATGAACAACCCGCGCAAGGGTCTCGACAAGTGGATCCACAAGGTGCTTGATTAGGGTGCTGGCTACGCTAATCTTATATATAGTTCTGACAATTGAGATAATAAAAGTTTGATAATAAAGCGATAAAATAGAAGAAACCAAGAAAATAAACCCATGACGATGCTTATTATCAGCAGTCTAAAATATAAGTGAACGCATCGAAGCTTCCATACATAACGTCTAATCATTTATTCGTGTCGTATCTACTGGGCCACTCTCGACCAGTCCTTGTGAGATTCCTCACCGTACTGGATCTTGCGGATCCACTCGGCAACCTGGGTGGTCAACTCACCGGCCTTGCCGTCAACAACGGGGACGGCAATGTCCTCGCCCTTCCAGCCAATGTTGTCAATAGGCGAAACGACGGCAGCGGTACCGGCACCGAAAGCCTCAACCAAGTTGCCAGCAGCAGCGGCCTCCTTGATCTCGCTCATGGTGAACTTTCTCTCCGACACAATCCACTGGTCAGCAGGCAATCTCTCGCGAGCCAACTCGAGGATCAGGTCTCTGGTAACACCCTCCAAGATGGTGCCGTCCAAGGGAGCAGTAACCAACTCCTTCTTGCCGTCCTTGGTCTTGAACACGAAGAACGCGTTCATGGTACCAACCTCAGTGACGTAGCCCTCGTCACCGAACAACCACAAGTTCTGGGCGTACCCACGCTGGGCAGCCTCCAACTGGGGCTTGATGCAGGGAGCGTAGTTGGCACCCAACTTGCGGTTACCGCAACCACCGGGCCAGGCTCTGACAGCGTAGTCAGTGGCCTCAAGCGACACGGGCTTGAACCCAGTAGAGTAGTAGGGACCCACGGGGGAAGCAATCACGTAGATCAACGCCTTGTCGGGCACACCAACACCGAGCGAGGCGGTGGTACCGATCATAGTGGGTCTCAAGTACAACGAGTAGCCAGCGCCCTCGGGAACGAACGACTTCTCCAACAAAAGGAACTGGTCGATGCACTTGAGCAACTCCTCGCCGTCAAAAGTGGGCAAAGCAATGCGGTCGGCCGACTTGTTCATGCGGTCCATGTTCTTGTCGGGTCTGAAAGTGCGGATGTTGCCTTCGGTGTCACGGTAGGCCTTCATACCCTCGAACAACTCAAAGGCGTAGTGAAGAACAACGGCCGAGGGGTCCAAGTTCAACGGGTGGTAGGGGGTAATGGTGGGAGCAGCCCAGCCGTTCTCGGCAGTCCACTCGATCTCCAACATGTGGTCAGTGAAGGTCTTGCCGAACTTCAACTGGTCGTTGGGCAACTTCTCCTTGGGAGTGGTGGTTTTGGTGATGGTCAACTTCAGCGAGTCAATTGCCGACATGGTTCTGGTAATCGTTCTATAAGGGTTAGTTTGGCACCGGGCAAATCGCAATCCTCGGGCTAAAGTGTGGAGCATCGCCGGTTTTATACACTTACATTTTTATCGGGTACAAAGAAGAGATTTTTCACCGCCATGCACTACGAACGGATCGACGCCCGACGTGTGTGCAGGCGGCCGGTATCGGCGAGGCCACCGTCCATAACCGACCGGGTCGTGAGTCATGAGGGACAATGTGAGGAGTGGAGGAGGAGGCGGAGGAGGGGCGAGGAGGATGCTATGAGGCGAGGAGGATCTCAGGATGAATATAATACTCTATTGTTAGGTGGGAAAAACGAGATAAGAAAAAGTAATAGCAAGGATTCGTTATATGCCTCAATACAAACTACTGCCTCCGAAAACCGTCAGAGGCTCGAATAACGTTGAAACCAATGACAACAAACCTAAAACCCCTCGTGCGTTCCCACCCGCCCAGCCGCCTAAGATCCGATCGGACCGGAACGCGCGTCCGTCGATTGCCGAATGAGTCACCGTGTGTATTACCCTCCCGTAGTTTATACCCTAAAACAATCTAGGCGGCGGGCTGCGAGTCGGCTGCGATGTCCTCGCGCTCGTTCTCAGCCACGATCCGCTCGATCTCCGCCCGCTCCGCCATCTGGGCCCCCACGCCCGAGTGGTCAAAGTACTCGTAGTAGAGACAGAGAATCAACAACGTGCCTTGGAGCAACGCCGCCACCAAGTACGAGATCCACGAGCTCCAGTGCGACCCCTTGGTGAAGAAAAGCGTCGCGGCAAACACAAACCCTCCAGGGGTCTGGATACACATCATCCCCACGGAAAGAGTCCCGGGATGCTTTAAATTGTAGGTGGTCCAGATCTGGGGCACGTACTTGATCACCGTGAGCGCCGTGGACAACAACCCGTTGGCGTTGGCGATCGAGTACAACGTGGACTTGCCCCCGTAGAGGCCCACCAAAATCTGGACAAGCAGCGCCAACGCGTGCAAATTGACAATGCTGCCCACTTTGACGATCCGCGCGTACTCGTCCCTGTCCTGTTTGACCGAGTGCTTGGTCCACAAAAGCACAAACACCAAGATGAGGATGGCACAGGTACACTGGACGCCAATTTGGATCATGTTGAGTTGGGAATTGAGGCAATTGAACGCACTGAGCGACCCATTGTAGCAACATTTACGGGCATCACTGCTAATAAGGATGATATTGGTCAAAGTAAAGATCAGCAGCAGCGATCCAAGGAGCAAAAAGGTTGACGACAACCCTTCTGAGGTGCGCTTGACATAGATACGGCGGTACTGGGGCAAGTACGACACAATGATACCAACGGTGATGGCGACGGAGAACGCAAAGTTGACCGTGGAGGCCCCCTCATACTTGGAACAGTCGGTCATGGCCCTGGCAACGTGCGTGAGCGGCGACAAAATGCAGCCGCATTGAAGGGTGGGGAAGCGGGTAAGGTCTACGAGGGGGAAGAAGGTGGGCCACCTTGGGAGCCAATGTGGGCGATATCTACACAACAGCACACCAGACTTTAAGCGCCTTGAATAGCGGCCTTTAGAGCCCGGTTCTCGTACTCTGTACTCTTATCATCGCGCATGTTGTCGCGTAAGTCACGGTTACAGTAGATTAGGGCAGCTAGCTCAATTGATTAAAAAATTTAGCACCACTAAACAACCACACCAACACCACACCACTACGTCACCAAACACATACACACTCTCTCCCACCTCCGCACGTCCCTCCCCACCTCATCCCACCACACGTCCCCCCGTGACCGCCTCCACCCGACCGAACCTGCACACTACCCACACAAATATACGCGGATCAAACGCGACGATACACCACAGCGACCATGATGACCGCATGGGCCGCCAACCTCGCGGCTAATCGCAAGCAAGAGCTGGCAGTGCCTGGCTCGACCAAGTGGTTGGCTGCCACGCTTCTAGATGTTAACGAAATGGTGCGTGTGCCCTTTGACGCCCATTTCAAGCTCATGACCGAAGCCTCAGCGGAGCTTGAAAACTACCGGCTCGCGGCCACCACAGGCAACGTGGACGCGTTGCTTCTGTCGCCAATTAAGCCCTCACTAGCACCGCGTGAGGTTTCTCCACGCCGCCCCGTGGTGGCGAAGCCACGGAACCCCCTCAGGGTGTCTCCGAGACATCAGCCTCTACACACACGTCCGGCGCTCAGTGTGCCCAGGGAAACCACCCAGAGGGCTGCTGTGGCGAGAGAGTCCCCCGTTAAGCAGCCAGCTCCCAAATCCACCCCTTTCATGCGTACGGTGGAAACAGCCCGGGAGCCCACCGAACCCATCCACAAACCCTCCAAAGAACCTCGTCCCACAAAGCCCACCACCAGAGAGAGCGCACCCGACCCCGCGAAACTGCGCAAGCCCACAGAAGGCCGCAGCTCGCTCTTTGTCCCGCTCCCACAGCGTGAACCGATAGCCCTTCCGAAACCGTCGCTGGCGACGAAACGGACGGTCTCGCAACGAGCACTGTTATCACCCGTCAAAATTCCTTCCGAATTCTTGAAGCGACCCACCCCACCCCTGTACCTCGAGGTTCCAGCCCGCCGCCAACCGCTGTTGCCGCTGTCGTCACCGCTCAAGTTTGCCGCTCCCACCCGAGCCAGTGTGGCCAGAAGCAAGCCTGCACTGCGCAAAGCGTCGCCGCGGAGGACCACCCCGCGCAAGACTAACCGCTTTTTGACCACCACGCTCAACTCCTCTCCAAACAAGGTCACGGCGTCGGCCCCAACTAAATCGGTAACCACTCCGCGCCAGAAGCTCAACCCAGTGGTGCTCAACCCACGTATCACCCCGAAGAACCGAGGCAACGCCGTTGCTCTCCCCACCGAGGCCCGAGGCAACGCGGTTCCACTCCCCACGGAGGCTCGCGCCCGCAAACCAACAAAACCCGTGGAAAGAGCGCCCGACCTCCATTGGCGCAAGCTCGAAGAGGACCGCTACTCAGCGGAAACGCTTCCATCGATCCCCGACGACGTGCGCCAGTGTAAGGTGTTTGCGGAGTGGGCTGAGTCGCCCAACGTGCGCAAGCAGGTTCGCGAGCAGCGGCACACAGACCCACGGGAAATCTTCCCTCCGATGCAACCGTTTGACGGGCACGAGGTGTTTGCGGACCACCCGTCGCGGCTCCGAGGACGCCCGTCCCCGTTCACGCTGCCGTTGAAGGAAGACGTGGAGCGCGAGGAGCGGATCTACGCCAGACACATGGGCTACCGGCCGTAGTTCAGGTGTTATTGCATTTGAACGGTGGCGACAAACTGTGGAGACAAACGGTCGTGGCAATGGGTAATTTGTTGGTGGGAAACTGGTGGTATTCTCCATGTACCAATCCAGCACCAGATTGCGCGAACCGAGTTTGGTAAACACCAACTGAACAAAGCATCAGCAGGGCACCAGTATAGCACTGGCAACTACAGAGCATTGTTAGCGATGCCATCATCATACCTACCGTCTACATCACGTGTACCATTCCTTACCCCATGCCCTCGGGCACTGCATTACTATCGCATAATATATACCGGGCCTTGCGCCTATAAACAACCAGATGGCCCACCAGACACTGTGTAGACCAGTCTACAACCAACCAGTCACCAGTAAACCCACGTGAAACCACCACCAAATCACCCGACCACATCACCCAACCACCGACCAACATCACCCCATCCGTCACCCCACACCAATCAGGAGTAAATCTAAACAATGAAGTAACCAATGCTTTGCCATACATAGCGAACCACACATGATCGTGAAACCCCCATCTCCACCAACAAACCTCACCATCATCAAGGATCCTCACCAAATATCCTCACCAAGTATCCTCACTAAGTATCCTTACCAATATCCTCACTAAACAACCTCACCAAGCACCACCACCAACCACCTAGGAAACGATATGGTGCCAACGGCCCAGCTTCTGATGGTAGTGGGGAGTGATGAAATCGGGCACTCGTCGCGAATAACAATGGTAGCACAAGTAGGCTCCACAGTTATGGCACAAGTATTGGGGCTCGTTGCACTTGGAACACTTGGTCAGCACCCTCTCCTGGCACGGAGCACTGCAACAGTACATGACGCTTGCCACCAGCGAACGCCCCGAGGCGCCCTATATACCCGTCCATGCGCCATCATGTGCGTTTCGCTAACGCCGCCTGCTTGTTCCATTTGGCAATCCACGCGTCAACGTCAGCCAGCGGCACAACGAACAATTTGAGCGCGTTATCAAACAACGGCGCCTTGGGCTTGTCGCTCATCATCGCCTCGTTGACCGCCACCTTCTTGCCCACCTTGACAAGACCGCCAGTGGTGGTCTCCATAAACACTTGCAACAGTTTGACGGTAAACCCGGGATGGGCATCAAACCACTCGCGAGGTCTGTCAAGAAGCATTTCCAAGAGTTCCAAGGGCGTGGTCAACTCACTGACCTCGGCCACGTAGTCAAACTCGTCGATGGTGGGGTAGAGCACAATCGCAGGGAAAATGAGCTGCGACTGGTAGTCCTTGGGGTCCTCCAACCGGAGCTTGGCCCCCTCCAACGCAGGAGGCACCTCACACGTACGGACGATCTCGAGGTGGCGCAACTTGATCAGGTTGCGCAAAATCAGCTGTTCCATGTCTGCCAACTTGGCCTCGCGCTCCTTCTTCTCCTTGGCAGCCTTCTCCTGGGCCTCCTTGGTGTCAACTTCACCCAACACCTGCTTAAGCAGGGCGTTGTCGGGGTCCACCAGCAACCCGTACCGCAACACCTGGCGGGCCTCGTCGTAACGACCCACCCGGAAGAAGGCCTTGCCGGCGCGGAAACACGCCTTGACGTTTTTTTCGTCGATAAGAAGCGCCTTTTTGCAGTCTTCGATGCACTTGCGGTAGTTCTTGAGCTCCAAATTGCACACGGCACGGTTGATCAAGAGAGCCACCGTGATCAGGTCGACACCACAGTCGACATCCAACCCCTTGGTGTAGTAGGCAATGGCGTTTTTGAAGTCACGTGCCTTGTAGCGTTCATTACCCTGGTTTTTGAAGTTGGTGGCGATCTCGTCGGGCTCGCCGTCGTACGCCAACTGCTTGAGGGCCTCCAACTCGGCGTTCTCGCCTCCGTCACCGTCTGACTCGTCCAATTTCGTCATAAAGAACGGCAACCGGTTGAGCTCCTGCATCACCTCATCGGGGGTTTTGTGCTCGGTGTGCTGGGACAACTGCGGGGGCAACAGCAGCTCGCCTTCCTTGGGCACGTACCGGAGCTTGTCCCATTGCGAAATGAGCTCGTCAAGCTTGTCGTCGTCCTTAATCTCTTCGATCTTGGGGGCACTCATCGGATGGTTGCAGCCAGTGCGCCGAAAAGAGAAGTATGGGGCAGCACGTGAGTGGAAGGTGGTGGAAGAACAGGTGGGCAAACGGGTGAACGCTAGCGAGAAGGCGGTGACGTAGGGCAAGGGGGTGCCGAGGGGCAGCACAGTGCGGACTTGTAACCAAAAACGTGGTCTTACGGCGTGGACGGCATTTGCTAGCGAGTAGGCGTGTGGCGGAACTGGTGAGAATTTAGGGGAGGTTATCGATACTACTAAACACCTAAAACCGGTGAAAGGAAGAGGTTGTAGTAGCAAAAAGATTGACACGGAGGGTTGTGGCAACCTAGATCGTAGTGGGACCAATAGTTCGACCACTTCAGAGAATGTGAAACAACCTTACCAAAATCTTACGACAAAACCACTAGTACGGCACCGCATACGGCACAGGGCGGCTCTGGCCACGGCAATTGAACCCCATTTGCAGCCATGGTACCTTAATGTGACACACGAAGCTCGTGATTATACAGAAATACGACACCGTAAAACCACGGCACTTTTCCACGGCATTACACGGCACTCCCACGGCACGACCACGGCACCACCACGGCACTTTCGAGCGGCAATACTACCCTGGAGCTACGGCAATACGACACAGACACGGCGAGGCACGGCAAAAAGTTAGGTCATTTGTAGCGTCCCCCACCTTAGTGTCCCGTACAGTAACGTAAAGATCGACGATCGCCCAGTTAAACTACAACCTGGGTGATGGTACGACAATGCAATCGAACACTTTGTTTCGGTGGACCTGCCATGAGACGATACCATGACACCACCCATTGAACTTAATCGTCACGATTGTTTCACTACCCATCACACTAAGCCAGCACACTTGTCATACCCATTACACTAAAGCATCCGCCTGTTACACTACCTAGTACACTAAACCATCAAACCTACCACACTTTACCCCCCTTACGCTACTCTGTACTACTCCATGGTACGACCCCATAATACTACCCCATAATACTACCCCATCATACTACCCCATAATACTACCCCATACGTTACCATAACCCATGATATTACCCCAGTCGTTACCATGACATTACCCCATAATACTACCCCATAGTAACACCCCAATACAACCCCATAACACCACCCCAATACTACCCCACCCTACCCGTACATTCCACCCATCACATCCCCACAGCACATCTCCCCAGCACATCCCCACAATACCACCCTTACATTCCACCAATCCTCCGTACATTCCACCAACCCTTCGTACATTCCACCAACCCTCGTCTATGTCTATTATGTCATGCTATTCAAAGTCTCGCTGGATGATGAGCGGCACCCGGAGCACCAACTTCTCCCCGTTGACCCGGAACTTGAGCCGGATGTAGTACACCCGGGCAAACAAGCACGACTGGAAGTCCGGCACCAACTGGGTGTCGCTGGGAAGCAGCGCCATGTCCACCGCCACCGAAAACGTCTTGTGGTGGGTGCGGCTCGCCAGTTTCCACGGCACCAGCGCAATCGACAGCACCACCTCGCCGTCGTGGCGCACCGCCGCGGTGTCAAACCGGAGGTAGTCGTACTTGGTGGTCAAGTTGGCAATGGCCTTGATGTCCATCAGCAACTCGTTGTCGATGGTAAACCCCTTGGTCTTCATGAGCCGCGCGATCTCCTGGGCAAACCCCTGGAACTTCTTGATCGTCAACATGTCAAAGTTGTCGGTGTTCTTGCCCTTGTTGTCAAAGATCATGTCCGGAACCAACACCACGGGGATGGCGTTGCGTTTCAGCCGCACCGTGAGCGAAATCACCTCGGCCGACACCTTGCGGATGTCCGGCACCGGCTGGGCGTCGTCGGTCGCGGTGAATTCGAGGTCTATGGGGATGTCTAGGATCCGCAGCTTCCGGGGCTTCCCGGGCGAGTGGTAGGGCACGATGTAGTCGACCCGCGGGGTGGAGAACACCACCACCCCCGTGACCTTGGACTTGAACACCAGCTGCTTCTTGATCGGGTACACCACCCGGTAGTCGAGCTCGGGCTCGCGTGCAGGCAGCGGCAGGTACGACTGCTGCATCTTGGCGGCGTCGGCGCCGGCGTCGTGGCTCATGGTGTGGGCCAACAGCGGGCGCACCGCGGGCTCGGGGGTCAGCCGGCCACAGTCGGGCATGGCGCGCCCGTTCTCGATGCACTGCTTGATCTCCCGGAGCATTTGCAGGTACAAGAACCGCGACTCCTTGGTGATCAGGTCTCGGTTCAGCTCGAAAAGCGGGTTGGTGGCTGGCACCACCCGGAAGTAGGTGTGGGCCTCGTTGACGATCACGTACTGGTCGGCCTTGCCCGGCGGCCGCTGGGTGATGATGTCGTCGTAGTTGGACAACGGACCGATGATCCGGGCCAGAATACAGTAGGAAATCACCGCGTCCGGGAACGCGAGGTCGGGGGTGTGGGTGGGCACGGGCTCGGACTCGGTGGCGGTGCGCTTCTTCTGGAACGCGAGCATGCGCTGGTACTTGCCCACCCCCATGGTGGGAGGCAACTGGAGGTGCTTGACGAGCCCGTGGCGGCACACCGAGTCAAGGCACTTTTCGGGGAGACGGAAGGCAAAGAACTTCTTGTAGGTGACGCCTGCTCGCAACACTTTGCGCAGGTCCAACTGGACAAACAGCCCGTCCACCGGGTCCACCAAGTGGTCCAGGTGGTGCGGGTTGTTGTGGTCGGACACGAGCCGGTCGAGGTAGGCGTCGTTCCACAGGGCAGCAAAGTCAAACATCAGCAAGAACCGCTCCATCACCGAGGGGATGGTGACGCTCAGCTCGTCGTAGATCATCTCCACCCCGTCGAGCGTCACCGCCAGCACGTCAAAGGGGATCTCGTGCTGGGTGCGGTTGGTGATGAGCACGTACCCGTACAAGTAGTCGCCCTGCTTGAGCTCAAGCAGCGTGGGGTCGATAATCACCGGCTTCTTGCCGATCTTGCCCACCAGCTCCGTGAACACAATCTCCACCCCCAAGTCCTTGTAGAGGTTGCGGTTCCACAGGGCGAGCCGCGGGAGCTTGTAGGCGTTCTCCAAAAGGTTTTCCTCGGTGGCCTCGGCGCCAAAGTAGTCGTCGGGCTCCGCCAGCGGGCTCACGGCGGGCGTCAGCGCCGCCAGCGTCTGGGGAGTCAACTCGTACCCGGGCGGGGCCTGGCGGAGATCCTCCACCGTGGGGGTGAGGTTCTTGCGGATGGTGTTGCTGTACATCCGGTACAGCGGGAGAATCGTCACGAGCTCGTCCTCAAGGGAGAGCCCGTGGATGTTGCGGGACATGGTGATGGATGTGTCTACGCACCTGTCTGTGCCTTATTTACGACGTGCGTAAGCCGCACCGGGCCAACGGTGGGCATCGGGTAGCGAACGGGCGAAACAATGGGCGGGCAGGCATGGGCCTTTCCCGTTCGGGCAACAGACGCCGCCGTTGGCTGCTGTTGCCGCCGTTGCTGCCGTAGGCTGCCTCTGATGCGATCTGCGTGTCTGTCAGAAGAGGGGAATTGTAGTGGGCAACGGTAGCGGTAGAGGTCTAGGGTAGGAAGTAGGGTGTACAAGGGTGAAAATGGGAAAGGAGAGCAAAAAGAGACAGCCCCAAAGGGCTTTACTAGACAAACAATGGACAATGAGGTCACGTTCGCTGAGCCCCCGTGAGTCATTGGCCCGCTGCTCGGGCCATGCACCATGCCAACGCCGCGATCATATAGACATTTACGACACGTGACCGCCCGCCTGTGTCCACCACGGTTCAGCGGTGTGGAGTGTGGTGGTTGCCTGATTTCGGTGGCTGTAGTCGCTTGGTGCTCCCGGCACCTTGCGGCGATGAGCCGCCTTGAGCGGGTTTATTGGGAGCTGCAAGCGGTTCGCCAAGGTGCCCGGAACGTGGCTCCTAAGCGATCGCCGAGGTGTGGGCATGCGAGGGCAGGCTGACCGAGGCGGGCTGAGGCTAGTTCGTGGCGAATTCGGGTGCTAGGCGGTGTTTCGGGTCTCATGTGGGCACACGGAATACCGTGTCCGAGTTTCCCTTTTGGGACAAGGACCCTGGCAGACAGAATTTGAGTGTGTTTATGCCAGGGAGTGTATTGAGTCAAACAGGACACGACTACCAGTGACGGACTACCAGCGACCGACTACCAGCGACCGTTCTGTTTGGCTTTGGCGTAAAACAGTAGATCGATGCTACTCAGGCAGTTCTTCCACCCTCCTGGCCTTCCACCGTCCTGGCCTTCTTCCACACTCCTGCCCTTCTAGTCTCCACCCCTTGCGTCTACAAGCTACCCCTACACCCACACCCACACCTCTGCCTATCCATACCGTTTATGCAATGCTATTCTATAACCTCTATATCTATTTACGTTGTTTCTCCACGTACACGGGCACCAGCACAAACGACGAGTCCCCGTTGGCCAACTTGAGCACCACCCGAAGATAATACACCCGAGCCACGAGACACGCCTGGAAGCTGGGCACGAGCGTGATCTGCTCCAGCTGCTTGTCGTTGCCCTTGACGAAGCAGTCCGCCAAGTCCACCGTCACGGCAAAGTCCTTGGTCTTGACATTGTCACCGTCCTCCCAGGGGATGGTGTTGAGATTAGCGTGCACCCCGCGCGCGTTGGCCGACTGGGACCCCACCTGGACCCCCAGGTCGCGGATGGTGAGGATGGTCAACTTGGTGGTGGCGGTGGCCACCAGCTTGATGTCGCGGTACAACAGCAGCTCCAACTGCACGGTGTCGTTGCCCAACGCCTTGATGAGCGTGGCAAACTGCGTCAGGTACTCGGTGAACCGCCGCACCACGATGTCGTCAAAGGTGTCTGCATCACGACGCTTGGTTTCCACCTCCTCGTCGTTGAAGCACATGTCGTGGACAATCTCCATGGGCAACGGGTACTTTTTCAGCCGCACCGTGAGCACATGGAGCTCACACCCGACGGCCCGGATCTCGGGAACCACCTTGCCGTCGTGGTACGCGAGCTGGAGCGGCACCGTCACCGTGGTTTGCCTCGGCACCAACCCAAACTTGGCGGGCGGCACGTACTCGACGGTGTAGCCCGCGCGAGGGGTCGCCAACACCAACACCCCCAAGATCTTGGCCAGCCCCGTGAGCGACTTTTTCTTGTAGGCCGCCACGTGGTGGTAGCCGTCGTCGTTTTTGGTGCACAGCTTCACCTTGGCCGTCAGCTCGTCATACATCTGGCGGGTCTTTGTCGTTCGGGCCCGGGCCAAAAGCGACGGCGTGGCCCGGGACTCCAGCATGAGGGCCTGCCCCAGAGCGATCTTGTCGCGGATAAGGTCGCAGAGCGCCTTGTAAAAGAGCCGGGCCTCGTCCTCAAGCATGTTGCGCAGAAACACGAGCTCGGGGTTGACCCGGGGGATCATCCGGATGGGCACCAGCCGGTCCTTGGCCACGACAAACTGGTCCTGTCCGCTGCCAGCACATCCGTAGTCCAGTGCCTTGCCCACTATGCGACAGTCCACCGAGTAACTCACCAGCGTGTCGACAAAGCCAAAGTCGCGGATCTGGAAGTCTTTGTTGGCCAAGAGCACCAGCGGCGGGATCAGGTGCCTCGGGACTCCTAGGGTGGGTGGGAGCTCGGTGTGGAGGGGGAACAGGTTGGCACACGCGTCGTCCAAGAGCTTTTCGGGCACCCGGAACGAAAACATCCGCTTGTACACCCGCCCGGGGTGCAACAAGCGCGTGGCGTCAATCAGCAAGCTGGTGCCGTCGTAGGGGTCGGTTTCGCCGGGGCAAAAGTCGTGCGGGTCGCCGCTGTCGGTGGCTAGCCGGTCGATGTTGGCAAACGTCCACAGGGCAAACAAGTCGATGGTCAGCAAAAACTTTTGCACGGTGTTGGTCTTTTCGGTGTCTATGAGGCCACGCTTGTTCTCGAGCACGGTGGTGGTGCCCTCAAAGCACACGTAAACCATGTCGAACGGGATGGGTTTCTCCAGCCGGTTGACGATGGTGACGTACCCGTGGATAAAGTCACCCTGGGTGTACTCGATGCTGCTGGGATCGATCACCGTGGGCTTGTGCCCGATCTGGCACACGTTCTTGGTCACGGTGATGTTGATATCCAACAGATTGCTGACCCAGATGTCTCGTTTGGTGAGGTTGGGGAGCTTGTGCACATTGGCCAAGATGGTGTTCTCGTACCCCTGGGTGGTGTCGTCGGTGGGGAAAAACAGATCGTCCTCGGGCACGGAGCCCGGCTCCATAGGCAGCACAACCGCCAGCAAGGCAAACGGAGTCGCTGGGGTGGCCGTGCCCAGCAGCAGCGGCGAGTCATCGTACAGAGGAGGCACATCGGAAAAGTTCTCGTTCAGCGGGCGCAAGTGCTTCAGAATCGTCAGCTGGTACATGTGGTACGACGGCAAGATGTTGGAGATGAGCTCCTCATCGGTGGTGCCCGAGTCGTACCCCGGGAGCGCCGTCTTGTCCATCCCCATGGGTTGAAAATCAGCCGTTGTGATGCGTCTTAGCGCGCATCAGACAATAAGCCTCAGTTGTGGGGCAAGCCGGTGGGCATCGCGAGGCACCGGGAAACAGTTGGTTTCGGGTGGTAGTTGCAACAGTGGTTAGGTGGTGGGGCGAGTAGGTGTCTTTTGTTTTCGTACGGCCATATGCGTACTCCGCTCGTGACATTGTCGTCACACCGTTGCCGGGCCATGTCCGGTGTGACTTGCCGTTTCGGGAACCACCGGAGTAGACGCAGCCAAGCGCAGACGGTGGGGACAGGCAGGCGGCAGGTACTACGCTACGAGAGGAGTTTTAGAGCCTGGGGGAGCACCGGGAACCCATCTCCGAGCCTGTAGTTCCGCCTTCTAAGTGCTCGGCCTACCGTTCCTACATACAATTAGAGTTGCCAACGGCTGTCTTATGTTCGCTAGCTACGCGCGATAAGACCCATGAAGCAACCCGTCCAGCGCCGCTCACGCAGCTGGCAGACGCTTATGTGGATAGCCACCGTGGCCGTGGCGCTCTACACGCTCTCTTACTTGCCCTACGCCAGCCAACCGCCCGAGATATGGCGCGAAACCGACCCCTACCAGAAGCTCGGCCACCTTCTCAGCCAAGCAAGCCGTGACCCGCTTTCCGACCGCTTGGGCCAGCCCACCATCCACCCCGACGAGCGCAACGCTGCCAAGGGGAAGCACGCGATGGTGGCCAGCGACGTGCCTGCGTGCCTGACCATGGGCAAGGAGATTCTCCTTCGGGGCGGAAACGCCGCGGACGCTGCCATCACCGTGGCGCTCTGTATTGGCAGTGTCAACGCCCACCTGCTGGGCATTGGTGGAGGCGGTTTTATTCTCTCCAGCCACCGCGGCGACGTGATTTCGATCGATGCCCGAGAGATGGCTCCGGAACGGGCCCACAAGAACATGTTCAACCATTTTCCGTTGCTCAGCAAGGTGGGAGGCCTTGCTGTGGCGGTACCGGGCGAATTGCGTGGTCTCGAAGAGCTTTTTATCCGCCACGGGTCGGGCAATCTCACATGGGCCCAGTTGTTTGAGCCTGTGATCGCGCTCAACCGCAAGGGGTTTGCCTGTACGGCGTTGTTTGAGCGGATCTTGCAGATAGAGAACGAGTTGGTGCTCCTGAAAGTTCCGCAGCTCCGCGAGTCGTGGGACTTTATTTTCAACGACCATGGCGAGCTCAAGAAGGAGGGCGACTGGATCACCCGGCCCAAGTACGCGGACACGTTGGCGCGGATTGCCGCCAACGGCTCGCTGGCGATTTTCTACACCGACATGGCCCCCGGAATGGTGGCTGCAGCCACGGCTATGGGCGGTGTGTTAGATGTGGCTGACTTTGCAGCCTATGACGTTATCGTGGAGCCCGGGCTCGAAACCGAGATCGAGTTTCCCCAGGGCCGCCGCAAGGTGTACACCGCCAACGGGGTGCTGCTGGGGCTCGCGCTTGTTGCGGGGCTCAAGTTCTTTGGACGGGTGTTTGCCAAGGACGCCCCTGGTCTCTTTGTCCACAAAATGATCGAAACGTTCAAGTGGCTCGCGGCTGTACGCACCAAGCTCGGGGATGTGGAACCCGATTACAAACAGGCGTTGGTGCGCAATTACACGAGCGACGAGTGGATCGATACCGTGTTTGCGGACCAGGGGTACAGCGATCACCACACGTTCCCCTGGCGCCACTACGGGCCGGAGTATGACGTGGTGGAGCTGATGGGCACCGCGCACTTTCTGGTGGTGGACGAGCACGGCAACAGTGTCGGCATGACCACCACCGTCAACTTGTTGTTTGGGCTGTTGGTGTACGACAACACCACCGGGATCATCCTCAACAACGAGATGGACGACTTTTCGATGCCCAAGACGCTGAACGCGTTCAACTTGACGCCGCTGATCTACAACTTTATCCGGAGCCACAAACGACCGTTGCTGCTGACGACCCCGACGATTATTGCGACGGTGGACGGGCGACCGGAAATGGTTATCGGGGCCGCAGGCGGGCTGCGGATCCCGACGGCGGTGCTCCAGGCGATTGTCGGCACCTACTACTACAACTACACCATGCTCCAAGCGGTGGCATACCCACGTCTCCACCACCAATTGATCCCCGAAACCCTCATGGTGGAGAATTGCACCGTGCTCGACGAGCTTTACCCCGGAATTCTCGGAGAGCTCGGGGCGCGTAACCACACTATCACCGAGACGGGGACGCTCACGGCGATGAACGGGATCCGGTGGCTGGAGGACGACCACAGCTACCACGGGGTGAGCGATTTCTGGCGCAAAATGGGTCATGCTGACGGCTACTGAGGTTAAACCCCGATCCAATAAAAACGGGTTTAACGCCGACGTGGTGCGGTGCATGGCGAGATAACGCGCAAGCAAGGTTTTTATTGGGGGAAAAGCAGCCATGCGCAAGCACCGCAGCTGACAAACCGCAGGCGTGTCAGTCGCCGGACCCGCGGACCGTTGGCGGCTAGATGGTATTTATAGTTTACAAATGTAACCTCGTCCACGTTGCAGCGTAGTCGGTCGGCGCCGAAGCGGCAGCCCCGCACCAGCCCCACTTGGTCCACCACATTTTCTCGGGTTTCTTTTTTTGCGCTAACCCCAGGATTATCATCCAATCACACCGAGTCATAAAATGCACCACCCCAGATTTGCTGTGTGCCGGAGTGCATCAAGTCCGAGACTCCGTATCCGTTGCCGGGCATAAAAAGCGTCGCGACGCCGGGGTGGAACCACTTTTGTCCATGAGTACTTTTTCCCTTCAAGACCAGCTCCAGAAGCTCCCCATCCCGCCCTTGGAGGAAACATGTGCTAACTACCTCAAAGTGCTCAAGCCGTTGCAAACGGAACAGGAGTACCACGACACCGAGGAGGCGGTGGCAAAGTTTTTGCACGGCGTGGGTCCGTACTTGGACTCGGAGTTGCGCAAGTACGCGGAAACCCGCCCGTCGTACATTGAGCAGTTCTGGTACGACTCGTACTTGAACTACGACTCCCCCGTGGTGCTCAACTTGAACCCGTTTTTTCTCTTGGAGGACGACCCGTTCAACAACGAGCTGACGCTGAACCCCCAGATCAAGCGCGCGACGTCGTTGACGGTGTCGGCGCTCAAGTTCATCCAGGCGCTCAAGAACGAGACGTTGGCCCCCGACACCGTGCGCGGCAAGCCGTTGTGCATGTACCAGTACCTGAAGTTGTTTGGGCTGGCCCGGATCCCCACCCACGACGGGTGTGTGATGCAGCTGGACGCGCTGTCCAACCACATCATTGTCATGTCCAAGTCGCAGATCTACTGGTTTGACGTGTTGGACTCCAACAACAACATTGTGCTCCTGGACCTGGAGTTGATGGTCAACTTTACCCTGATCATCCACGACTCGCAAACCACCCACCCCGCCGACATTGCCCGGCTGCTGTTTGGCGTGCTCACCACCGAGAACCGCCGGATCTGGGCCCACGCGCGGTTGCACCAGATTCAGCCCAACCCCGTCAACAACGAGATCTTGTCCATCATCGACCTGGCGTTGTTTGTGTTGTGCTTGGACGACGTCAACATCACCGACTTGTCGGAGTTGTCCAAGAACATGTTGTGCGGGCTCCTGATCCTCGACAAGGGTATCCAGGTGGGCACCTGCACCAACCGCTGGTACGACAAGATGCAGATTATCATCACCCAGAACGGCAAGGCCGGGATCAACTTTGAGCACACCGGTGTCGACGGGCACACCGTGTTGCGGTTTGTGTCCGACATCTACACCGACCTGATCTTGCTGTTTGCCCACCTGATCAACGCCAACGCCCCGCTGTTGTGGAAGGAGGTCAAGAAGCTGGAGGAGGTGGTGGACAACTTGGTGACGGTGCCGCGCAAGTTGGAGTGGGACTTGACCCCGGACTTGCTGTTGGCGCTCCGGTTCGGCGAGACCCGGTTGTCGGACTTGATCAACCAGAACGAGTTCAAGCACTTGGAGTTCAAGACGTACGGGCTGACCCAGATTAAGAAAATGAAGTACCTGCCCGACGCGTTTGTCCAGATGGCGTTCCAGGCCACCTACTACGCGTTGTACGGTAAAGTCGAGTGCACCTACGAGCCGGCCATGACCAAAAACTTTTTCCACGGCCGGACCGAGGCCATCCGCACGGTGCTGGAGGAGCTGAACTACTTTGTCCGCAAGTTTTTCGACGCCGAGGTCACCAACAAGCACAAGTTGCAGTACCTCTCCGCGGCGTGTCTGGCGCACACCGACCAGACGCGGCGCGCGTCGAGCGGCAAGGGGGTGGACCGCCACTTGTACGGGTTGTTCTGCATCTGGAAGCGGTACGTGGACGACGCCGACGTCGAGATACACGACCTGGCGCTGTCCAACGACACGGTGGTGGGCCACGACGACAAGGGCGCGCCCGACTTGAAGGAGCTCCCCGAGATCTTTGCCAACGCCGGGTGGGACAAGCTCAACAACACGGTGATTCTGACGTCGAACTGCGGCAACCCGTCGTTGCGGTTGTTTGGGTTCGGTCCCGTGTCCGCCAACGGGTTTGGCATTGGCTACATCATCAAGGACGACCTGATCCTGATCTGCGTCAGCTCGAAGCACCGTCAGACCCAGCGTTTCCTTGTCACGCTTGAGCTGTACCTCACCGAGATCCAGAACATGTGGCGCCAGGTGCGGCTCGAGGAGGATGCGATTGCGACCCAGGCGCAAATGCCGGCGCTTGCGCGGGCCAAGACCATCAACCTCTCGACGTTGCTCGGTGGCTACGGCTACTTTGACATGGGAGACGACGACATGAAGCTGCGGGGCCACATTCCCGAGCCGCCGTTCTTGAACCGCCAGAACTCGTCGTTCTCCAACCGCGAGATTGGCAAGAAGTTGCGTCTTTCGGAGTACTAACTATTTATTTATTTATTTATTATTTATTTATTCACTGCTTTGTATCAGCCTTGCACCGGCCCTTGCATCGATCGATCTGACTCGGGCCGGGATCAGCCTGCCCGGTCCAGGTGGCGCCATTGTCGATTTGTGGGGAAGCGGGATCGACGGAGGAGTGACGGGCGATAAGGATTAGACGAGGGCGATAATGTCGGGCGCCGCCTTTGTGGATGACGTGATTCGGGAGGAGGGCCGGGAAGGTTGAGCCGGTCGAGCATGGTGGTGGCGTAGGGTTGGAGGTGGTAGAGGCTGGAGGCGGTAAGGGTTGGAGGTGGTAGGGCTCGGAGGCGGTAAGGCTAAGTAGTTGCATTTTAATTATATGAATGAGTTACGAGGGGTCTGGATTGTTTATTTTGGTGCTTGGGATGGTTTAATGATGGCTATAGGACGATTTAATGTTGTCTTCTTGGAGGCATATTGAGGATTATGGATGGCTGTGCTCAGTAGGGGGTTTAGCTCAATGTAGTGACACAGAGACGAAGAAGGAAGGGCTGACCATGTAAGATAGCACAGAAAGTATGGGTTGCTGGTGACAAAGCGAAGAGAAGGTATGGGTTGTAATTGACAGAGCATATACACGTGGCTTACCAAATTACAGAGCTTAGAGAGGGAAGAGCAAACAAAGTAACAGAGCATGGAGTGATAGGACATAGACAGAGCACGAAGAAGAATAGCTAGCTTAATAATAGTACAAACGTGACTTACACCAGAACACAGAGACGCAAGGTGTTGCCATGTGACAGAGCATATAGAAATCTTGGCTCACCAAGAGAGAGAACACAAGAAGGGTTCACCAATAGATAATAGACAAGCGTTGTACTACGACCGACACCGACTTGGGATGGCTTATCAAGTGACAAAGCGTGTCAATGGGTTATCAAGTGACAAAACGCTAACTGGAGAGAACATCCATCAACTGTAATGTGAACAACTAGCGACCACCGGTGTTTGAGTTCAAACGGGTGATAATACCAAAGTAACGCTCAGTACAGCTCAGAACAACCACGGTGAAATCGACTGTGGCCGTAGCATGGGAAGTGATGGAAACACTTGACAACGATTCCCACACTGATCCACCTCAATACCCACACCTACTGTAAGACACTCAACTAAACTTCCACTGGCGATTGTGCAATACTATTCGGACTCTGGCCAGCCCGTCAACCCTCTTCAAGTCCACGGTATAAAACCCAATCAACTCAACCATGATTCACATCAACTCACCAAGAAAGCGGTGGGGGGTCTGGGGGGCGCCGCCTGCGGCCCCCCAGCTTCTTTGTACAATTTCCCTGGCCTCTATCTGGTGATCTCTCATAACCGTATGGAATCCACCCGACTCAAACCTTTTTCTCAACGCTCAAACTGAAACCACCCACTCTACCACTCTACCCACCCACCATCTCCTCTACACACGTTTGTTACTTTCTCCGTTTGTTATTTTCTTTATTAGTATAGTACAGGGGGTCAAAGATAAATAACGATGCAATCAGGGCGCTAGCCCATCTGGTTGAGCGCAGCCCGCATCTGCGCCATGTTGGTGGTTTTGTTTTTGTCGTGGCGCCCGGCCTGGGGAATGGCCTTCATCAACGTCGAGTCACTGGGCACGCCCGGCGCCTTGGCCGCGCCCGGAGGCACCATCCCAGGCGCGGGCATCGCCATCCCAGCCGCAGGCATCCCAGGAGCCGGCATCCCAGGCGCCCCCATGGGCGGGCCCGGGTGCGTGGGCGAGTACCGCTGCGGCGGGTACCCGGGGTACTGGCCAAACTGCTGGTGGGTGGGCGACACGTGTGGTGGGGTCATGAAGTACCCGCCCTGTGGCATGGGCTGGCCCGGCGGGTACCCGTACGGCGGGAACCCTGGTGGCTGCTGGAAGTGCGGTGGCATTCCGTACTGCGGGTGCGGGTGGCCCGTCGGGTGAGGCTGGTGGCCCAGTGGCTGGTGGCCCAGTGGCTGGTGCGGCTGGTGGCCCGGCTGGTGGCCTGGCTGCTGGTTGTAGTAGTACTGCGGGCCGCCAAACCCGTACGAGAACTGCTGGCCCTTGGGGGGCGCGCCGTACTGGTGAGTGCCCGGGGCCGCTCCGGGCTTCGGGAACGCGTTGTAGTTGCCCAGCGGCTTGCGCGGCTTCGGTTGCCGCGGCGGCTTTGCCTGCTTGTCCTGTGGCAGCGTCTGGCGCGGCGGCAGGAACTGCGGTGCTGGGATGCGCTCCACTTGCGGGATGCGGAGCGGCCGCTTCAGCTCCTTGCGTGGCTCCTCGCTCGGTTTGATGGGCGGTGTTGGCGGACGCAACGCCTCTTCGGGGAGCGGCGGCAACTCGTCCTTGTCCGCGATGTGCTTGCGGCGCGCCTTGGCGTCGGCTTTGGCCTCTGCCTTCGCCTCTGCCTTGAGCTGGCGCAGCAGGCCTTCGCGCGGCTCCTCGGGCGACCCGGGGGTGTTTTGCAGCAACTGGATGAACAGCTGGCGGTTGTGGGGCTGGGCCATCACCGCGGGGTCGGGCGAGAGCTCGCGCGGCAACCGCTGCTTGCCCTTGTCCTTCGGAGTGCCGGGAGCCAGCGTGGGGAACGCCTGGTCGGTGAAGCCCTGCGGCGGCGGCATGGGCAGGTGGGGCATGAGGTAGGGCTGCGGCGGGTGTGCGTAGCCGTTGTCCATCACCGTGGGCGCCTGGTACGGCGGGTACGCGTGCGGCAGCCGCTGGCGGTGCTGCTCCAACTCCTCCTCGATCTGGAGGTCGAGCTCGAGGTTCTGCGGCGGCGGCCGGCGCTTCTTGCGGTCGGCGCGCTGCTTCTCCTCCACGTCGCGGTCCATCAACTCGCGGATCTCCTCCACCAGCTTGATGGGCCGCAGGGTGTCCTCGCGGGGCCGCTCGTCGCGGTCGTACGAGTCGAGCCGCTCCGGCGACGGCCGGCGAGGCGACCGGGCCCGCTCGGGCGAGCGGCGGCGCGGGCTCTTGGCCCGGCGGTCCACCACCGGCGTGAGCGGCTTCGGGTCAAACAGCGACCCCAGGCGGTGGTTGTCCTTGCGCGGGTCGCCAAACGACGGCGTCAGCGGCGGGCGGCGGTCGTCGTCGGCCATGGGCGGCGGGCGGCGCGTCACCGCCAGCGACCGCTGCGAGAAGTACAGCTTGTCGTTCAGCACGTTCAGCAGGGCCACGTCGTCCTCGTTGAAGTCCAGGAGCGACTGCAAGTACGTTTTGTAGTCGCTGGAGATGTCCTCGTTCTCCAGCAAAAAGTCGTACCCGTCGGTGGTGACGAGGCGGAGGTCGTCTTTGGCAAAGTCAAAGTCGGGGAGGAGGCCCGGGTCCGCCGGGAGCGGCGGCACTTCCTTATGCATGATGATGTCCTTGGGCACGCGGCGCAGGTTCTGGCGGCGGTGGCGGCGGTCGCGGGGCTCTGCCAGCTCCGACAGCTCGCGGGAGTCGCGGGCGGCGAGCCTGGGCAGCAGCGGGGTCTGCTTGAAGGTGTTGAGGTACTCCTGGGTCAGCATGGTCTCTTCCGAGATGATGAGCCACTTCTGGAACCCCTTGAGGCCTGCCTCCACCACGAGCAGCCGGCCAAACAACCCCTTCATCCGCAGCGTCTGGTCCAGCCCGAGCGTCAGCAACCACGTCCAGATGTAGTAGTCCTGGAGGGTGACGTCGTGGATGGTGATCTGCAGGTACAACGGGATGTCGGCGTCGGTGTGCGGGGCGTGGCGGGTCCACCCGGGATACAAGTCGTACTCCAGCGGGGTCGGGTCCTTGGTGATGCGTGTGAGCACCCGCCGCAGCTCCTCGGTGAGGGTGCCGATGATCTCCAGCGTCAGGTTCTTCTGGAAGATGTTTTTGAGGATGGTGTAGTTTTCGATCAGCAAAAACAGGTTTTTCTTTTCGAACAGGAGGGTGTGCCGCACCTTGCTGATCAACTCGTAGGGGTTGCTCAGCACCTTCGTCAGCTTGATGAGCACGCACGGGATGGTGATCATCAGCTTGATCAGGTCGGTCATCACCGGCGGGTACAGGTTGGTGATGAGGAGCAGCTGGAGGGTTTTGGGGAGCTTGAGGGTGTCCATGTCGTTGTCGGGGAGCATTGCCCGCAAGAACAGGAGCAAGAGGTGGAAGAGCGCGTCCAGGGTCGCCTTCCACACCTCGAGCCCCTGCAAGAAGTTGTACTCGCGCGGCACGGTGGCGTCGTAGAACGGCAGCGGCGCCGACCCCGCGGCCCCGCCTCCGGTGGCGGTGGTGCCGTTGAACGCCCACAACGAGCTCATCTTGGCGATCTTGCGCCCGGAAAGGTAGTTGTACTGCGAGTTGGAGGCGATGCCGATCAACAAGTCCAAGAAGTCGTACACGATCAGCGCGTGCGCCGGCAGCAGCAAGCACTTGGGCATGATGGTCAAGAACGCGTCCTTGGGGTACCCGGCCTCCTTCTCCTTGCGCTTGTACTCGAGGTAGACGTCCCAGCCAATCACCTCGGAGTTGGGCAACCGGCACCAGAGGTAGCGGAGCCCCAGGATGAGGGTGAACTCGTCGGTGGCCTTCAAAATGTGCTGGATCTTGTCGTCGGACCCCAGCACCATGTCGCCCGCGGGGAACAACCGCGTGAGCAACCCGTCGAGCTTGGCGTCGTCGATCCGCAGCCGGAAGGGGAGGAAGATGTGCGGGGTCTTGGTGCCGCGCAGCTTGAGCTCGCCGGTGATCAAGTGCAAGAGCACCTTGAGCTTTTTGCGGGTGAACTGGCCCGGCGAGATGATGTTGGCCCGGGCAGTGTCGTCGCCCGGTAACGCCGGCAACTCCAACTGGGCGCCGTCTTTCATGGCTAAACTGGGCCCGCGTAGGTGTGGGCGTGTCTCGGTCTCGCTAGGGAAATACCAAACTCGTACACGCGCGGTATAAACAAATTTGACCACAGTAGCGGCCCAAATGCAGGGCACCCGATCCACTGAGACGAGCTGCGAGGACGCGTCACAAAAGGGACATCGCAGGAAAAAAACGGGTTTTTTGGGTGGACGGGCCCTGGTGGGGCCGCGGCAGTGGTTGGTGACGGCGCTGTCGCCAGTGACGCTCCTGTGGTCTGGGCCGATGCGGGCGCGGGCGGGCTGGGGCGTGGCCAGGGGTTGCGCACAAGGTTTGCTAGCCTGCGGGAGTGTACAGGAGCGGTGATCTGGGAAGGGGTACGTGACGGGTGGGCCAGGCTACGGGCCGTGCGGGCTACGGGGACGAAAACGGTGGCTACGGTGGTGGTTGCTAGGTGCTCCGTTGCGCTGGTGCGGTTCCATCGTTCGCTACGCCGTGCGTATTCCCCGTTTTCTGTCTGTCTCCATTCCCTGTCTGCTGCGCCTTCGCGCACTAGACCCTGGCCCATCGGATCGCAGGCTAGCCCTCGCGTATCTGATGTGGGCTTCGATGGGTCAGGTGATGGAGTGTCACCGGTGACGGGCCCGGGGTGGTGGGTGTTTGGGCGAGTGGTCTGAAACGTGGTTTGAAACGCGTGGGCGTGCTTGGGGTACGTCGGCCCACCGCTTGGGTAGTGGTGGGTTTTACTGGTAGTGGGTAGAGGGTATTATTGGTGGTGGGAACTACCGGTAGTAGGCGGTAGTGGAGGAGGTGGTAGGTGGGGTATGTATGCTGGGGGGCCGCAAGCGGCGCCCCCCAGACCCCCCACCGCTTGTTCTGGGTGGAGGAAGTGTGTGTAATAGGAGGGAGGTAGTGTTACCGAGTGGTAGAGTGTTAGAGGTTACAGGGTGGTAGAGGTTACAGGGTGGTAGTGTTACAGAGGTAGTGTGTTACTGAGTAGTAGCAGGTATTACAAAGTGGTAATCGTGGTAGTGGGTGTACTTCCAAGATTCCGGTCGCAATCGTTTCCGGGCGCATTCGTTTCCGGTGCATCGTTTCCGGTGCATTCGTTTCGGGTGCATTCCGGTGACTTTACCCGTGCCGCTCCACCTGCTTGAGACCACTTATTTTTTCCATTCTCAACCCACACCTTCCACCACGTAAACTTCAACCGCCTACACACCCTCCCCGTAAATCTCCACCACACCACTCCTCCTCTACTGATTTCTCAAACACGTTCTATTAACCGACCTATTTAATTAGGCTGTACCATCGCCATGTCCAACGCCAAGCCCTCCAACTCCTCGGGACGCTGCATCGTCCCCATCGCTTGCATATTGCGCATATTGCCTCCTTCCTGCGGCGCCGGCATCTCGGCCATGTTGCCGTGGGCCGCCTGCTGGTCGTTGACCATCACCGGTGCTCGCGGGGCTTGCTCCATCGAGGGGATGGCCACGGGGGCCGGGTACTGCTGGGGGGCCGTGGGCACGTTCAACGTCGTAGGAATCGTCAGGGGCATCAGCGTCAAGTTGCCCTGGTTGATGGCGGCAGAGATCTGGGTCACGTACAGCGCCTGGTTGAGCAACTGGTTGAACGGCTCAAACCCGCCCACCTGCTGCACCAAGAGCTGGCAGTCCTTGTGGTTGCCCAACACCTGGGTGAGCTTGACCACCTGCTCGCGGAGCTGGCCCACCTGCGCCAGCAACTCGCGGTACCCGGTGGAGTAGAACGCGAGCTCGTCCTCCATCTTCTGGATGAGCTGTTTCTTGCGCTGGCGGCACTTGGACGCCGCCACCCGGTTGCGCTCCAAAAACGACTTGCGTTTGTCTTCGCCGGGCTCCTCCTTGGGGGCCTCGGGCAGCGACGTCAGGTTGCGCTTGCGACGGGTGGTTTTGGGCTTGGACACCTTGGCCCGCTTCGTCTTCGGGGCGGGCGCAGGCGCCTGTTCCGCCACCGGCGACGGAATCGCCGGTTCCGCGGGCTTTTTCTCTTCCTGGTGGGGATTGAGCCCCAACAAACTCAGGAGCCCGGGGGTCATGGGGTTATTCATCATCCCCAGCGGGGTGGTGGACCCCGCCTGGGGGAAGGGGAAGCCTCCGTTCAGCTGCACGGCGCCTGGCGTGAGCCCCAGCCGCAAATTCAGCTCGTTGGGGGTCAACCCCAGTTTCTGGCGGTCCAGCTGGTTGGTGGCGTTGAGCAACAGCAGCCACATGTGGCCAGGGGTATCGGGGTTGCCAGGAGACAACCCTAACGGCGGCAACTTGCGGCCTCCTGGGGTGAATATGGGTGGAGTGATCCCCGGTAACTTATTCGAGGTGATGCTCAGAATGTTGTTGATGCGCAAGTTGTGTTTGTTGGACTTTTTCTGGGCGGCATCGTCTCCGCCGCCGTCCTTGTCTTCGTTGTTGGCAAACGAGTGCTCGAACGGATTGGGTTCAAGCTCGAACGTTGATTTCAGCTTGCGGTTAGTAATGGCGCATATGACAGGGTCGCGGGCCCCCCGTGCGAAGCGACGCGTAGCGGGGGGTTCCGGCGGTGCTGGTGGGTGTGGCGAGGCTGGGGGAGCCCGCCCACGCCCGTTTTGGTACTTACTTCGCCCGACATGTTCGATTGGGAAAGATATTGGTGGTGATGTGAATGTTTTTCGATAAAAACTTGTGACGTCATCAAAATCAAGGTGACCAACGCCGCACAGCGCGCGCGGGCTCGCAACCGGGAAACAATGCCGGGGGGAGGGGGCTGTACCGAACTGAGGTTAGTGGAGCGGGTTTGTCTACCAAAAGTAGCGCGTCGGGGGCGCGGGCCGAGCAATCGGTTGCCACGCCGGGGTTGGCCCGCCTCCTCGGTAGTAGTCTCGAGCCGCAATGCAGGTGTTCCGCACAGCAACCGACCCGTCGCCCTTTGCTAAGCAACTATATACTACGCATTGTTGTGACTAGGCACCACATTGTTGGTGGGGGCTTCCATATCGGGACAGGTCGGGTGCGACGGCCCGTCGTAGGACAGCTCGGCCCGCAGCACGGTGGGAAGTGGTTGCGCTCGAGGGGTGTAGGCACAACCACCACGGTGGTTTTCCACGGATCTCCTGACTTCGTTTCACGTGGCGAGAGCAACGAACTACGGTTAAGCAACCATTGTTGAACAAACGGTTGTTTCGCAGCCACCCCACATCTGTCGCCCCTGCGGCACGGAAGCGATGCAAGGGATACGACGCGGTTGTAAGGAGGCAGTGCGGGCCTGTCAACCGTGAATGGATTAGTCATGGGGCCAACTGGACCTTTGCGGCCGTAAACCGCTACTAATCGGGTAGGCGTACAAAACGGAGATCAAGGGGTGCTGTACGGAAATACGGGGTGTCTGGGGAGAGTGTATGGAACCGGTGCAACGCACTAATACGAGACACAGCATGGTGTCAAGAGGCGGGGAATCGGAGGGTGGGGCAGAAGATGGACTGGGTGTGATAACTACAGATGGAGTACACGGTCACAGGGTGAAACTGGATAGACACGACCACGACTAAAGGGGTCAAAAACAGGTAGAGAACGTACCCGTAAAATCTGATCCATTCCGTACTCTAACATGCTGATCGTACTTGACTCCACACCACCATACCTTTAACTCCACCGTGTAATCTCTAACTAGTCATCGTGCCGTCATCTCGGTCAGATTTTAGGGGGGTGTGTCTTAATGATTCACGTCTCAAATCTCTAACATACCGATCATACTCACACACATCCATACCTCATACCTCATACCTCATACCTCTTGCCTCATACATCCATACCTCATACCTTTATACCTTCCTCTATACCTCTTTCACTCCCTGTGTTGACTCAAAACCACCCAACTGACCTACTGAACACGCTTCCCACCATACCATACTCCATACCTCTAACTCCACCTCACAACTTCTACGGCTCTCACCTTTAACCATTACCAATGCTCCAGCCCCACTTCGATCCTCCAGCCACCTCGTTCTTACCGTCTCTACACTCTTCCTACTGTCCTCTACCTTCACTTCCTGTATTCCTACCTACCGGTGGTCCTTGGCCAACTCCGGGTTCTTCTTGATCTCCTCCTCAGCCTCCTGGGCCGGCAGCTTGTCGACAGGCTGCGCCTTGGGCGGTTTGTTCTTGTCGATCGGCTTGACGGGCTTGGGCATCTGCGGCTCGCGGTCGGAGGGAATCTTGCGCAGCCACCCCGTCTTCAACTTGTCGCCCATGTCAAACGTCTTGAACGGGTGTGCCTCGGTGTTAAACACGTACTGGTCGAGCGGGAACATGTTGGTGTCGTCGAAAAGCAAGTACAAGTACTTGAGGGTCTCGGCCCACCAGAACAGCTCGGTGTTGTCGCGCAACGACGGCCGCGTCAGCGTCACGTCGTCGATCGACAGGAACCCCACCTCGCCCTGGGCGTTGGTGACCTTGGTGTACTTGACAAAGTTCTCAAAGATCTGCCACCCCCAGTCGCGGTACTTTTGCTCCCCGGTGAGACGCCACAAGTAGAACAACAGCTCGACGGTCTCGGGCCGCTGCAAGTTGTGCTTGTCGCGCGGCTTGACCCACAAGTCGCTCTTCTTGTCGCTGTCCTCGTTGAACATGACAATCTCCGGCAGCAACCCGGTGGCCATGTCCTGGTACATCCGCACGCACGAGTACGTCAAGTCCTCGCCGAGCTTGAAGTCGCCGGCAAGCTCGGGCGTCCACCACAGCTGCTTCTTGGCCTCGGCAAGCGGCAAGCCCCCGGTGGCGCCCACCGCAAGCAACCCGCCGTAGAAGCACACCAAGTGGTCCATCTTCGGGGTGCGCGGCCCGCCAATGCCCTGCTCGAGCTCGCCGATGAACGTGAGCCCCAGCGGGTACGACGACCCCACCAAGTGCTTCTTGACGCCCGCCACCAGCTCGCGGTACATGTCCCAGTACACCTTCTCCTGCTTCTGGGTCTGCAAGTACTGCTTGAGCAAGTACTCGTAGTACGAGTCGCCGCGCAGCCCCAACCGGATCAACTTGCCCTGGAACTTGCCCGTCTCGGGGTGCACGTAGATGGGCACCAACCCGTCCTCGGGCTTGTTGGCGTCCAACACCGCCATCACCCGCTCGGCCTTCTCCCAGAACATGGTTTCGCCCGTCAACTTGGCAAGGTACTTGAGCTCCAACTGGAGGGTGGCCACCTCCGCCGTCAGCAGCGCCCCCATGTCCACGTGGTTCATCACCCCCTCGCCCGTCTCGAGGTTGACCAGGGAGTAGGGGAGGCCCAGCGGCAGCTCAAACGCGCCCATGAGCGCGTTGGCAAGGTCCACCGCGCGGTCGAGGTACACGTCGTCGCCGCTGATGTCGAACGCCGCGATAAGCCCGCCAAGCATCCGGATCGTCGTCTCAAACGTGTTGACCTCGTAGTTGAAGTGGTAGTTGAGGTCGTCACGTACCCACTTGCGAGCACGCGCCACCTCTTCGTCGGCGCCCATGATCATCAACGTGTCCAACAGGTCCACCACCATCCACCCCAACGGCTTCTGGCCCATGTTCTTGCCGGTTTCCGCCACGGGGTGGAACTCGTCGTACCCGTACCCGTGGTTCTCGTAGTGGTGCCACAGGTCCAACATCGCCTGGCGGATCTGCAGCTGGCGGGCCGCCAGCAGCGACGTGCCCCACTGCCCGTGGGCGAGGAACTGGTAGCCGTACCACAACACGAGCAGGCCAACAAACGCCTTAAATAACATTTTGAGGGTGTTTCTCCGCAGTCGCAGCGCCAGCGGTTTGTCTTTGTACAACGGAAGCTCCCCCTTTTTGGCCTTCCACTTGTTGGTGTTTGGAAGATAGCCCATAGACAGTAGCGGTCAGTGGTCGCGGCTCGATTTCGCGCCGACGTGGTAGGGATTCCATGCAGGGCTGCGAACCGCCAGGGGTGAAAAGTAGGTGGCGAGCGGGCGGCGAGCGGGCGGCGAGCTGGGACGGGTGCAGACGCGGTGTGGAGGAGCTGGATCGGGGCCTGCTCCGCGGTTTGTTCCACCTGCCGTGCTCGCGTTTGTGTTTCCCCTTTGGGACGTGCTGTGGCTCGACGCACCATGACGACGGAGCCAGGAGGCTATGATTGTACGATTCTTGCGGAGACACAAAGGTAAATTCCCTTTTGAGCTTCGGCCGACGCTGTCCCTTTTCCGAACGTGGTTAATTCTGGGCGTGACCGGGGGACAGACACGAGCGTGTGAAGGAGTTTACGGAGGGGGCTTAGGCTCCGCTGGGGTGTCTAGGCACTGGCTAGGGGACAAAGGAGTGTAGAGGGGGGTGGCGGGAGCCAATCACGTAGAACACCACCACGGGCTCCGCGGCAACTTCAAGCGGTGCATGTGGCTCGTTTCATGTCAACCGCTGACACCGTTGGGAGTGTCACGATGCATCGCTACGATCACCGATCCATCGGTTATGTCCGGCTAAAGTCCGCAGTGCCTCTGGAAGTGACCCCTCGTTGCACTCCTCGCTTCTGTGTCGTGCTGGTTCCGCGTGTCAGTGGTACAGGCCACCCGGCTCCGGCCGTCGGTCAGCCAGGGCCCCACCAATAAGCACAGGCAAAGAACGCACCCCGCCCACCGTAAACAACAAAACAGCACCACGTAGACACCCACACCCACTCGGACCCACGTCCCGACCCGCCTCCCTGCCCGCCGTTGCACACGGCTGCTCGTGTGGGGAACACGGCGGTCGCAGCCCAGCCGTTGCGCGTCGGAAGTACCTTTAACCGACCCCTGCCTCCGAGACCGGGGATCGCCTAGTAACCGCCCCACCGCCCGCTCCACATCGTAACCACGTCCTCCGAACCACATGCCACCGCAAACCCCCGTTCCAGACGTCGTGTGGCCCCGATCCTCGACACCCTCGGTCCTGCTCCTGCACACACCCCGAGGATTAAGGCCGTTTGTGCCGAAATCAACATTTTCACCGATACACCAGCGACTGCCCAGCGTCGCTGACCCCACAAAGCCTGCCATCCTGTCGCTCGACCACCTCGCGTCCCGGGTCGACACCCCGCTCGACCCCCCCACCGAGTACGACCTCAAACTGGAGGCCGATGCACTCACGCCCGGAGCCGATGACCGCCCGAAGCAAACCCGGAGACTGGTAGCGTGCAAGCTGTGCCACTCGCTCAAGGTCAAGTGCACCCCGCTGAACCCCGACGACCCCAACCTGACGTGTTTGCGGTGCAAAAACGCCGGGCGGGTGTGTGAGATCGACGTCACCCAGACCCGCAAACGGCGCCGCAAGGACCCTGGTGCAGACAAGGGCTCGTCGGACGCCGACACCATCGCCAAGCTCCAGAAGAAGATCGAGCGCTTAGAAAAGATGCTTGGCCAGCGCGCCGCCACCAAGAACATCGACCTGCCCGAGGTGCTGCTCACCGACCTGCCGCCGTTCATCTCGAAACACGACTTGGAGCGCGAGATCGCCATCTTCATGGACCTGCTGCTGAAGTTGCTGGACCTCACCAACCTGCTCAAGGAGACCGCCAACCGCCGCACCGCGCTTCTCAAGCAGAACCGGGTGGTGGACATCGTGCTGGCGGGCCACATTTCCGAGGACGAGGTGGCGGAGCGGTTGCGGTTGTACCGCGAGCTCATCTACCCCGAGCACCCGTTTGTGGAGATCCCCCCCACCTACGGGGTGGCGGAGATGCGGCGGGAGATGCCGTACCTCCTCAACCTGATCGTGTCCATCACCAACTCGGTGGTGGACCCGGCGATCTCCCAGGACAAGGTGTTGTTGTACGACAACTTTGCCGTGGAGACGCTTTCGCTCGAGGTGTTGGCGGTGGGCCTGAAGCTGGTGGAGCTCATCCAGGCGCTCATGTTGTTGTGTGTGTGGTACAACCTGCCGGAGTTGTTCCGCCAGCGCCGCTACCAGTTGCTCAACTCGTTGCTGGTGCTGATGTTGCACGACTTGGGGATATTCAACCGCCCCACCTACCACTACAACGGGCTGGGGGTCGGACCCGCGGGCCCGCTGCCCCCCGTGCTGTTGGAGCACCGCGCGTTGGTGCTTGTGCTCTACTTCTCCACCGTGAGCATCTGTCTCATTTTGCGGCGCACCATCTACGTCAAGTGGACCCCCTATGTTGAGGAGTGCTGTGCCATCCTCGAAAAGGAGCTGGACCCGCGCTGGTACAAGTTGGCGGTGTTCCTGCGGTTGCTGAACACCTTGGACCGCATCCACCACATCGTGCACGCGCTGGACACCCTGGAGCGCCGCAACATGCCGCTGACGTTTGTCATCCACGAGTTGCAAAAACTGTTGCTGATCATCCGCAACAAGATCTCGTCCGACGACCACCGCACGTTGGCGTACTACTTCTCGGTGGAAGCGTACCTCCACGAACCCAACTTGGGGCTTATTCTCGACGGCGACGACCACGAGACCGCCCAGTTGCTGCGGCGGCTGATCCGGGCGATTCTGAACTGCACCAACCTGTGTCTCAACGCGCTCGAGGAGTTCTGTAAGCTCCAGCCGCGCGACATCATCACCATCCCCTTCTTCTACGCGCTGAGAATCGTCTACACCGCGGGGATGTTGTTGCGGTTGCGGTTCCTCATCTTGCTGCTTCCCAGTCTCATCGAGAAGGACTTGGTGCCCCAGAAGGCGATCTTTGCCATCCAGGGGGTCAACAAGTTGGTGGACGCCGCGCTGAGTTTGTCGCACCACAACTACTTTTTGCGCAAGACCCGGTTGGTGATCCAGTTGTTCATCCAGACCTACACCACCCAGGTGCAAGAGCTCTTGCGCAAGAACGGGGCAACGCCGCAGAACTTGCGGCCACACGCGTTTTCGAAGCAGGAGCTCTCCGAGATGAACAAGCTCTCGCAGTTGTACAACAAGGACCGCGACATGGGCAACAACGTGCTCACCAACGAGAACGGCAAGGTGGGCGCCAGCCAGTCGCTCGACATGCTCTCGTACGCAGCCGGGATGCACCTGGAGAAGGAGCTGCTGCCAGTGGCCCAGATGACGGGGGCAGTGCCGGTTCCACCGCCCATCCTTCCCCAGGCGCCCATGCAGCGGGCCGCGACGATGTCCCACCCGATAAACCACCCGCCCCCCACCTCGGCCGCCCTCAACCGGGCCCAGACGTTGAACTACGCCCCGACCCAGCTGCCACTCTCCCAGCTGCCCCAGTCGTTCTTCCGCGGGGTGGCGGGCCAGCAGACGCGGCACAACTCCATGCTTAGCGACACGCTTCCCGAGCAGCTTGAGAATTCGTACTTGGCGTTGAACGACGAGTTCTGGGCCGACTTGTTGAGTCAGGACTCCGACAAGGTTAATTTCTCGAGCAACATTGGTGGGGGAGCCAACGAGGAGGTTTTCTTCAACAACAACTTTTAGGCTGGCCAGGCTGTCGCCATTAATGATCATGTATTTAACAACGGTAATAGAGGAGCTAATAAATGTTTTTTAATTGAGGTGGGTGGTTGAGTACAGTAGGAAGGTGACTTTGATACACTTGCTCAAAGGTAGGCTGAGAAATGGGTCGACGGGTATGCTTGCAACCCCTATTATGGCATTTGATGGCAAAATATGCAGTGGGCGTAAATCGGTTCAGAATGGTACAATTGGTTCATGTCGACTGGATTCTAGCCAAAAAAAAATCCACTGAATCCACTGAATCACCCCATTTTTTTGAAATGAAACCAATTCACCTGGGACCTTCTTCTTCAATCTGTGGCAGTCTCGTGACCACCTCGTTACCCTCCCAAAATTTTGACGTATGCACAGAAGCTGCAAAATGCACCTATTACATAACCTAAATTAACCTCCTTACATTTTTCTTCATTTATTGAACCCTTATACCTTTTTTTCTATTTTTCTTTACCATTGCCCCTACTTCTTCTTCGCCAACCGCGACCGGCCCACCAACTGGTCGGCAATGTTGCGGGTCTTGGCCCAGTGGATGTTCCGCGGCATCCGCTTGCCAAGCTCGGTCTCGTAGTCGTACAACCACCGGATGCTGCTGAAACTCAACTTCAGCTTCTTGATCCCAAGCACCGCCGCGGTGTTGGCCACCGCCTTGTCGTCCACGGGGAACTCAAACATCGCCCGGGTCTTGTTGACGGTGTCAAACTGCTCCTCAATAAACTGCACCGACCGGATGGCGAACCGCGCAGCCCGCGACCGGTCAATGGGCGTGGGCAACCCACCCTGCTGCACGTGGCCGGGAATGGCGGTCTTGGCGTCAAACTCGTGGTTCAGCTCCTGGCGCATAATGTCCGCGAGCACCTCGGTGGTGAGCACCTTCAGCGCCTTCTCCAGCTTGATGATGAGCTTGCCCGACCGCGTGTACTTGCAGTCGACGGCAAACAGCTCCTGCAACGACGAAATGTCCATCTCAAGCTGCTCCAAGTCGATGCCCTCCTCGGGCACGTACAGCGCCTGGGCACCCGAGATCAACTGCGCGTGGGTGGCAATGAAACCCAGGTTGCCGCCCTGGACCTCGACGATAAACGCCCGGTCGCGCGTGGCCAGCGCCAGCTGCTTGATGATGTCGCAGTACTCCATCAACGAGTTGAGACAGGTGTCCGCGCCCAACGAGTACTCGGTGCCGGGCACGTTGTTGGAGATGGTGGCGGGAATGAGCACCATGGGAATCCGGAACGCCGGGTACATGGGCCGCGCCTTCTCCAACTGGTCCAACGACGAAAACGCCTCGAACCCGCCCACCAAAATGAGCCCGTCGAACTCGTACTTTTCAAAGTAGTAGGCAATCATGCCAATGTCGGTCTCGGCCGGGGTCTGGCGGTTGGTGCCTATCTGCGACCCGCCCTCCAGCGTCCACCCGTCAATGTCCAACCAGTTGATCAGCCGCACCAGCTCGTGGCGCGCCAACCCGCCCCACCCGTTGTGGATGGCGTACGGGGTGTGGCCCTGGTACATGCAGTAGGTGGCCATGGCGTAGGTGGCCAGGTTCATCCCTCCCGCAGGCGCACCAATGTTGACAATGGCAATGCGCTTGCGCTTCTCCTTGGGCAACTGCGGCGGCAAGTTGTCGGCGGTGTTCATCGCCATAAAGTCCGACAAGTGCTCGGTAAAGTCCAGGTCGCGCAACGAGATGGCCGTGGCAAAGTCCTTGGCGTCAATCGCCTTGGCCACGCTGTGGGTGATCTTGACTGCCTCCATCAACGGCTTGCGGCAGATCTTGTTCTCGACAATGGCAATCATCGGCGACGGCGTGTCGGGAGTGGCGTCCAACACCGCGCTCACCGCCTCCACCCCCTGGAGCGTGGCCAACTGGCGGTCAAACGCCACGGCAGTGCCACCGCGCTGGACGTGGCCCAAGGTGGTGACACGGGTGTCGAGCCCCAACCGGTCCACAAGCACGTCCTTGACCTCCTCCAGCGAGATCAGCGCCAAGTCCAGGGTGATGGCGCCCTCGGCCACAATGACAATCGTCTTGCGCTTGCCGCGCTTGCGGTGCTTGTCGACAATGTCGCACATCTGGTCCTGCCACACCCGCGACAGCGCCGGCTTCTCGGGAATCAAAATGTAGTCGGCGGCGGTGGCAATGCCCGCCATGAGCGCCAACCACCCGCAGTGGCGGCCCATCACCTCCACCACAAACGCCCGCGAGTGCGAGTTGGCGGTGGCGTCGATGTAGTCGATGGCCTTGACGATGCGGTCGAGCGACGAGTAGGCGCCAATGGTGGCGTCGGTGAGCGCCATGTCGTTGTCGATCGACCCCACGGTGCCACAGATGTTGAGGTGCTGGTGGCGCTCAAACTGGGCCTCGGAAATCTCCCCCAGCTCGCGGAGCTCGCGGATCAACAGCGGCCACTCCGACCGGAAGGTGTCGGCGCCCGTCAACAGCCCGTCGCCGCCACACACGATCAACGCGTCGATCCCGGCCTCCACGAGGTTCTTGCACCCCTTGAGCCGGCCCGGGCGCTCGCGAAACTCCTTGTTGCGGGCAGTGCCAATCAAGGTGCCACCAAGTGCCAAGTAGCCGCGCACATCGTGCCAGCACATCTGCTTGATGTACTTCGGGCCGCCCTTGACCAACCCCTCGTAGCCCTCGAGGATGGCGTACGCCTTGCACCCCTTGAAGATCGCCAGCCGCACCACCGCCCGCACACACGCGTTCATGCCCGGAGCATCGCCGCCCAGGGTCATCACGGCAATGTTGCGCCCCAGCAGCTTGGTGGAGGCGTAGCTCGGCACCAGGTGGCTCATCTCCAGCGTCAGCTGCAGCATGTTGGTGGCGGAAAACACCGGTTTCTGTGCCACCGGCTGCACCGGCGGGTTGACCGACATGGCGTTGGCCACGGCGGTGACGCCCACCACGGTGCCAAGCGGGTCCAAAAAGTAGAGCTCGGTGGGGTACAACTCGTTGGGGCTCTGCTGCACGAGCTCAATGTCGGCGCCGTGGAGCTTTTCGAGGAACTTGGCCACGCTGTCGGTGCACATCACCACCGTGGTCTCCATCGACCGCCAGTCGTGCACATGGTGGTGGTCGGCGAGCCGGCGCTGCTTGGCGCGGACGGCGTCGCGGGTGAGGCCCAGGCCCTCGACAATCTTGACGGTGAGGGCCATGTTGTCCGACGTCAAGTAGGTGGAGTCGCCGTGCTCCGAGTGGAAGGTGAGCCCCAAAATGTTGGTGTAAAACAGTTTTGCCTGGTCTCTGAGGTCACGGTCGTGCGCGTGCACGGTGTAGCACGGCGCCCCGTTGACAATGGGCATTGGCATCCTGGCAGTGGTAGCAAACGTAGTGCGGTAGTCCCGGTTTAAATGAAATTGCCCCTCCGGAATACAACCGTGCGATCTGCACCTCTAGGCAGGGCGCGAAGAACGCGATCATCCGATCCGGGTGGGACGGGGGTGCGAGCACCGAGGGGCCACCAGGGGCGGGATGGGCATTGTGGGGCTGTTCTGGGTGTAGTGGGTGGTGTAGAGTGGTTGTCTAGAGCGGTGGTGGGCGCGCTGTGCCAAGAAACGGGCCGCTAGGTGCACCTGTCACGGTGCGAGTATCGGCTCGGGAGCAGGGCCAACCGGTTTGTGCCACGCCCGCACGAGGGCTTTACACTGGTAGAACAATGGTAGAACAACACTTGGTAGAACACCTAACCTTCTACAGCTAACCACACCGCCCACTCACCGCCCACTCACCGCCTACTCACTATAATGCCACTACCCTAACCCGTACTACTGTTCTTCCCCACGTACAAAGCAGCCCCATGGACGGCAGTGGTGCGTCCACCCGCAACCACTCACCCACCACCCACCCACCGCACACCCACCCCATTGACCCGCCACACCGTCCCCCAGCCCGTGGCCACCACCCCCTCCCGTCCTCCTCTCCCACACCCGTGCTGCACACACGTGACCCTAAAATTTTTCAACATCACAACTCGCACAAATTCCCTCCCCAAAGCTATCCTAGCCATGTCCCAACAAGCGCCCGTGCCCCTCCCCGACTTGACCAAGATGGCCATCCCCACCTTGCCTCAGGTTACCCCCGAGGCACCCAAGTCCAACGGCATCTGGTCGCTGAACCCGGTGTTCTCGTACATCAACGACGTCTACACCACGTTGGCGGAGCACCGCCAGCTGTTGGGGTTGATCAACCCGGGCACCATCGAGAACTTGAACAAGGAGGTCACCCGTGACGTGTTCTTGAACCAGTACTTCTTCACCGGGTTGCGTGCCGACTTGAACAAGGCGTTCTCGATGGCCCCCGCGTTCCAGACGTCGCACACGTTGCTGATTGGCTCGCAGGTGTTGCCTGCGTACGCCTTCCTGGCGCTCTTTGCCTCGGACGACTACTTTGTCCAGGGTAACATCGACAACGACCTTTCTTTCCTGGGCCGCATCAACTACGGCTGGGACAAGCACAACATCTCCAAGGTGACGTTGCAGATTGCCAACGGGCAGCCGGCGATGGTGCAGTTGGAGCAGGACTACCAGGCGTCTGACTGCTCCATCAACTTGAAGACGTTGAACCCGCTGGTGCTCTCGGGCCAGTTCTCGGGTGTGGCGGTGGCGTCGTTGTTGCAGTCGTTGACCCCGTCGTTGGCGGTGGGTTTGGAGGCGATGTACTCCAAGCAGCAGGGCCCCGCGCCCCCGGACGCCGCGGTGTCCTATGTTGCTCGCTACAACGCTGGTGACTGGATTGCCACTGCCCAGCTCCAGGCGCAGGGGTCGCTTGTCACCTCGTTCTGGCGCCGGGTTACTCCCAAGGTCGAGGCCGGTATTGAGACCCAGATTGCTGCCTCGGTCAAGCCCATCACCGACTCGTTGATGGGCACCCCCGTGGGGTTTGAGCCCGTTATTGAGGGCCAGACCACCATTGGTGCCAAGTACGAGTACAGACAGTCGGTGTTCAGAGGCCAGATCGACTCCACCGGTAAGGTGGCTGCGTTCATGGAGAAGCGTGTGTTGCCCACCGTGTCGATCTTGTTCTCGGGTGAGATCGACCAGGTCAAGCAGGCCACCAGACTCGGTGTTGGTTTGCAGTTTGAGTCGGCTGGTAACGAGCAGTTGATGATGATGCAGCAGGGGTTGATTGACGCCGAAGGTAACCCCATCCCCGGTGCCCAGCCCGCTTTGTAAGCGCCCACGACCACGCATCCTTCGGGTTATAATGGTTAATGATCTCATGTATATATATTACGATGTAGCCTGGTGGAATAGAATACAAGACTAGAGAGAGTTTGGGGGGGTGTGTGTTAGAGTGGGGTATGTCTGTGATGAGTACTTGCTAGCAGTGCGTAGTGTAATGAGTACGTGCTAGTGTCTGGTGTAGTGACTTGACGCCTTCGTCCGTGGGAATCGTGTTAATAGTGTGGGTGTTGAGTGTAGTCTTGACTGAGTGCGAATGCAACTATACCAGGCCAATGCTCAAGACGTACCCACTGACTTATAGTCCCTCGGCAAGTCTCACCGGTGGTACACTGCTTATCGTAGCCTATTACTCCCACCACTGACTTCTAGTCCCATGCCACAAACTCATACACATTGTCTATCGTAATCTATTAGTACATGCAAATCCTATTAAGGCACTGGGCCACTCGTAAATCATAAGAAGTTATCGGCAAAGGTGGCCTTGAACCGCGGCCACCCCTTGAGCGAGTCGAGCCGCTCGTTCTTCATCTCCTCCTCGGCGGTGGGGACGTAGGTGTCGGTCTCAAAGTCCATGGAGTCCAACTTGATCCACCCCAACCAGTTGTGGGTGGCCGCAAACGGGTCCTCGCCCAGCCGCCACCGGTCCCACAAAAGCTTCCCCTTCCAGAAGGCAAGACACACAATGAACACGGGGATCTCAAGGTAGCTCTGGCAGAAGTCAACCACCAGCCAGGGCGCAAATACACTCCACCCCTGGACCAAAATGACGACAATTGACAAGATGGTGGCAAACCAAGGGCCCCAGGGGTACGTCCAGTTGCGGTACAACAAAATGTGCTCCTTGCCCTGCTTCTTGAGACCCATGCGGAATCTAATCAGAATGATGTTGATCACAAGCCACGAGATCATGTTGGACAAACCGACGATCGACTGCAACCACGACCACACGGTGGCGTGGGCACCGATGAACGAGGCACCAAAGCCCAACCCACCGACGAACCACACTGCTATCACACCCACGTAGGGGATGTTCAACCGGTTCACCCGGGTAAACACCTTGGGGAAGTACCCCTGGGTGCCCAAGGTGTACATCAAACGAGCACCAGCGTACAAAGCGTGGTTGCCCGCCAGGATCACCAGGGTCATGATCACCACGTTCATAAACGTACCACCGGCCTTGGCACCCACCATGGTAAACACAATCGTGAACGGCAGGGTGATCACCGACTTGGTGTTGAGCCCGGGGTAGTCGTAGGGCACGTTCATGCCAATGAAGAAACAGGTGAAGATGTAGAAGAACAAGATCCGGAAGAACACCGCCTTGATGGTCTTGGGGATCACTCGCACGGGGTTCTTGGTCTCACCAGCGGTCAAGGTGATCAGCTCGGTTCCACCGTACGCAAACGCGGCAGTGACGAACACCGAGGCGAACCCACCAAAGCCACCGACAAACGGCGCGTCGCCCTGCAGCCAGTACTTGAAGCCAATGTACTCGCCCTTGCCGCCGTTCAAATTGTTGTGTCCGGCGTTGACGACAATGGAGATGATGAAGAAGATGATCACCGAGATCACCTTGAGAATCGCGAGCCAGTACTCGGCCTCGCCGTACAACCGCACGTCGATGACGTTCAAGATCAACAACACAAACCAGAATATAAGTGCAATGCCCCAGTAAGGCATCCGGCTGGTGGGAATGTCCCAAAACGCCCACACAATCTGGATGGCCGTCAAGTCCAGCGCCACCAGCATCATGTCGTTAAACGCATAGTTTGTAAGGATAGCAAAGCCCAACAGCTCGCTCCCAAACCGCTTGGCATAGGTACAGAACGAACCCGCCACCGGGTACTGGGTGGCCATCTCACCAAGCGCCAACATCGTCAAAAACACCAAAATAGCAATCACCCCGTAGGCAAGCAAAAGCGACAACGGCCCGCCGGTAGCCAACAGCTTACCCGTACCCAAGAACAACCCGGTACCAATAACACCTCCAATAGTGATCATGTTGATCTGACGAGCCGACAACTTCCGGCTCAAGTGCTCGGTGGTGACACCCTCGCCGACGCTCAACGAAGAGTGGTCAATACACTCCTCATCGTAGGCGTCACTCTTCTTATCGAAATGACGGGCGTATTGAGAGTCCATCGCTGTCTACATTTCGCTAGCCGCTCGAGCTACTTTTATCAAAGAAACTGTGGCGTCACGGCGTTTTCCCTCACGCAATAAGCAATCGGGACGCAAATGGTGGAAACAGCGGATCACACGGCGATTTTTTAAGGCTTAAGCTCAAACAGGTGATATTTGGCGGTAGAAGCGTTTTTGCGTCGCCAAGCGACGAAAACGGCTCGTTTCCACACCTGTGGCGTCGATTTGGGCGGTGATTGCCTACGACCCTGCAATGGTGACATGTCACGTGAGTATTGTTAAATGCATCTACTTAAGCATAAAGGTGACAAATCATGCAGCGAAACGGTTATGAGCGCGTTTGGCTGCAAAAAGCTTACAAATGGTCGCACTTGATGCTGGCGTCAAGCTCGACGTAGTGGGTGAAGAAACTGGCAAACAACTTGGTCAACTTCTCGATGTCGAAAGTGCCGCCGGTCTCGCGGATCAGGTGCATCGAGAGCTGGGGGTTGCCCAAGTCAAGCGTGCGCACGCCCAACTTGGCCGACAACATCGGCCCAATAGTGGAGCCACACAGCAGGTCGTTGCGCACCACAAAAAGCTGGAGGGGCACCTGGGCGCGGTCCGCCGCCTTCTTGAGTAACACAATCCCGGGCGAGTTGGTGGCGTACCGCTGGTTGGCGTTGATCTTGATCACAGGACCCTTGTTCAACTCGGGACGGTGGTTGCTCTCGTAGGACCCGGTGTAGTTGGGGTGCACGCCGTGGGCCATGTCCAGCGACAACAAGAACGACTTGGCCATCGTCTGGTGGAAGTAGTCGCCGCTGCCGCCCCCAAAGTCCACCCGGGTCAACCGGGTGAGCACATCGGGCAAAAACGACGAGTCAGCGCCCTGCGCCAGCACCGACCCGATTTCCTCGTGGTCAAAAAGCGAAATGAGGTTGATGCCCTTGGACGAGTCCACGTCAGTCTCCGTGAGCGCGGTGGCAGCGGTGTAGCACAGCGTCAAGTTGTCCAACCGCGGCGAGAAGATAAACTCGTTGTGGAGGCCGCCAATCGTCAGCTTCTGGTGGTCGAACAACACGAGCTCAAAGTCCTCGATGGCACTGGTCTCCACGCCAAGCTCCTGGGCAATCACCGCAATGAGCGCGCTGCTGTGGCGGCCCACCACGTTCTGCACCAGCTCAAACTCGGTGTCGGACAACTTTTCCCCGGGACAGCACGCATCGGTGGTGTCGTGGGCCACCTGGCCGGCAATGGGCAAGAGCTTTTCCTCCTTGTTGAACTCAAACTTGGTGTTGACGCCGCGGTCCAAGTGAATGGCCAACGTGGGGATCCGCAACAACGGGCGGTCGATCTTGAGCAACTTGGGCACGTAGGCGTCGTTCTCGCGCACGTACACCCGCCCGGCAATCAGCAAGTCGCGGTCAAACCACAGGTGGGCGATCAACCCGCCGTACTGCTCGACCCCCACCTGGATGAACCCCTCCTTGGTGCGGCTCAGCACGGGCTTGATCCGCAAGCAGGGGGAGTCGGTGTGGGCCCCGACGATGGCGATCCCGTTACCGTTCTCGAACTGGCCTCCGACAGTGAACCCAATGAGCGACAGCCCGTTTCGGGTGACAAAGTACTTGCCTCCTTTGGAGAGGGTGGAGGCCGACCATTGGTCGCGCTCGCTGAGCTCGGAGAATCCCGCAGCAGTGAGGATTTTCTTGACGGAGGCGACGGCGTGGTACGGCGTGGGCGACGCGTTGACGTAGTCGATGAAGTCGTGGGCGTATTTGAGGTCGGACATGGGGTGGTGGTGGAGCGGGTCGGTTATATGTGCGGCGCGGGGCCGTGCCTGCACGGGACCCGGTAGCGCAGAGGTGGGGGAAGCAGTGGATTGGTGGGTTGAGGGAGCAGTGGTGGGAGTGGTGGGTAGTAGTGGGGCTGGTGGGATTGGTGGTGGGTGGTTTAGTCACTGGTGGATGAGTTGGGTGGATGACTGTAGAGGTTATGCAGGTAATTTGCAACAATTGTGTAGAATACATGGAAAATGTGGAAAGTAGCAGTATGCGATTTTGGTTGTGATGGTTTTAGCTCCTCTTTGGAAAATCACGTCTCTGGTTCTCATCACTGGTTTACGGACCTTATTTGTACCTGACTGTGTCTCTTTTCTTGGTCCTTCTACGTGGCTTATCGTGTCGCGCGACAGATCAGTGCAGATCCGATACCACCACACCACCAATAAGTCAATTGCACCGACTGTACACATCTCTCAGTCTATAATCATTGTTATTTACCTATTATTTACCTCTATAAATTCCCAACCATCCCCAACTTCTTCCTTCGATCCCACACCATCACACCACCCTCCATTCGTCTCACGCTTCCCCTCTTTTCGCACCGCCACTTTTCTCTAACGTTCCACCGATAGCCAAAACCACTACAAACACATCACCAGAACCACACCACCACTACAACCACAACAAAACACCAGCATACAAACACAAACACAAGCCCAACAACACCAACACAACACAACACACCAACACCAACACAACAAACACCCACACCATGCTCATTTTCTGCCTCCTCGCGGTCGCCCACTGCTTCGAGGCGGTCCCGCTCTTGCTCGCATCGCACCGGCTCGTCCCGGACCTCGCGGCCGACCTCAAGGGGTCCTGGCACGACCCGTACCCGGTGGAGGTGGCCACCAACATGGTCAAACGCGCCATCACCCCGTGTCTGCTGGACGAGTACGTCATCGTCAACATCCCGGGCCTCACCAACGCCGACCTCACCGACGACCTGCCGTGGGACCACACGCGCCGCTACCTCCACATGGCACTGACGGTGGTGGCCGCCCCCTGGGTCGAGGCACCGCTCGACCTCGATTTCCTCGAGCAATACGTCATCGAGCGGTGCGACGCCGAAACCATCCCCGTGGTCAACGGCCGCGACGAGGAGGTGTACCACTACAAGGACACGCGCACCCGGGTGATCCGCATCGACTACGAGGAGCTCGACATCAACCCGCAGCAGCGCCGCCGCCAGCTCGCCGCCGCCGACGACCTCGTGCGCAAGATCGTCCGCAAGCTCCCGCTGCCGCACTACACCATCATCATCACCTCGAGCGAGGTGTCCAACGTGCACCCGGTGCCGCGGCTGATCCTCCGCGAGTACCCCGAGAACTACCACTTGTTCCACCTGATCAGCCAGGACCCGCTGCGGGCCAACCAGGTGGAGCGCAACGACCGGTTCCACCGCGGCGAGCCCGAGTTTGCGGCGGCGCGCCACACCAACGACCGCTATCTCCGCAACCGCCGGCACGACGAGGTGCACTTTTTCGACTACGAGTTGTGGACCAAGAACGACAAGGTGGTGATGACCCTCTTCGTGATGGCGGTCACGTGGGTGGTGGTCAAGCTCCGCCAGCTACTGCGCCCGAGCCCCGTGCTCGGCAAGGTCAAAACGGGTTAATATACAATACATGCTAGTTTATGTGAATGCCATTTTTGCGCACACGCGGCTTATGCAGGGGGACGGGGTTGGATGCGGGGTCGGTGTCGGATTGCGAGGTGTCGCCCAGCTCGTCGTCCTCGTCGTAGGCGTCGTCGTCGTCGTCGTCGTCGTAGTCGTCGTACTCGCCGTCCAGCACCAACACCAGGGCGTCAAAGTACAACAGCGGGTCGAGGCCGGTGATGTCGGCCAGCGCACACTCGCCCTCCAACAACAACTCGGCCATGATCTTGCCGGTGCCCGGAGCGTTGTTGATGCCCCAGCACAGGTGGCCCAGCGCCAAAAACAAGTTCTCGACGTTGGTTTCTCCGATCAACGGGCCCAGCAGCAGCGGCACGTCGAGCACCGGCAAGTAGCACGCCTGTTTCTTGAGCACGTGGCCCTTGCGGAGGTTGGGCAGGATCTTGCCCACCTGGCGGAACAACTCGTCGCACTTGGACTTGACCACCTCGACGTCGTCGGTGGTTTCGGGCACGTCCACCGCCAGGTCGCCCTCGCCGCAAACATACACCTCGTCCTGACGAGCATAGATTTCCGGCAGAATGTACAGCGCCGCTCCGGTGCGGAACTCGGTGAAGATGGCGTACGGCAGCACCGGCTGGTCGCGGAATGGGGCCACGGTGATCAGGTGGGCGCGCAACCCCAGGATGGGGCAGTCGGGCAAGATCTTCAGCGTCCACGGGCCCACCAGCAACACGATCTGGTCGCCGTGGAGCTTGACCAACAGCGTGTCCTTCAGCTTCAACAGCGTGGGCTGGTAGGCGACCCCGGTGGCGCGCCCGGTCTCCATCGAGAACAGGATTTGCTTGACCTTGCCTATGATCAAGTCGATGGACCCCTGGGAGTCCTCCACCGCCTTTTTGAGCAAAAAAGTGGTAAACTTGTACGGGTGCACCTGGGCGGTGGTGTCGGTGCCCCCCAACAGCAGGCAGTTGTCGATGAGCAGCAGGGTGATCCAATTGAGGTCCTGCGGGAGCTTGGTGGTGGACTTGGCCGCCAGGGCGCGGGTCACTCGCAGGGTTTTCTTGGGAGGCTTATCCAGCCCCAACAGCAGCAGCAGGTCCAGGTCGTGGTGCTTTTTAAACGTTTCCTCCTGCACCAACCCGCCAAAGATCGCCTCGTCGGGCTCGGGGGCGTCGTCGTGGTCGTCGTCCTGCAAATGTGATAGGTCGCCCTCCAACAGCACCGTGGTCAACCGGCGGTACCCCCACTCGACCTCGCCGTTGTATTTGTCCAGCAACTCCTGGTGCAAGTTGAACAGAAGCGGGACAATCTGCTGGGGGAACGCCCACAACGCAAGCAACCCGCCGGCCTTGCCCAGCGCGCCCCCCGCCACCCGCTTCAGCTCGATGATGGTGATGTGATACTTGGCCGGGTCGAAGCGCGGGTGGTGCACGATGTAGTAGGCGGTGCACACCCCGATGATGCCCGCCCCGACAATGATGATGTGCTTCTTGCCCTTATGCAGCAGCAGCGGCATCAGGGAAAACTTGAGGTAGTCAGCCATGGAACTGTTGTTTAACGACACTTTTTTTATTGGGGATTTGGGGCGGGCACGCAGGTGCGCCATAAAAAACCTTGGTTCTATACAGGATCGTACGATTAAATTATCCCTGGGAACACCATCCCATCTGGACGAAAAACTCGTAGAGCTTCAGCGCCTTGTTGACGTCGATCTTGAGGGCCAACCGCGCGTCCTTCTTCTTGAGGGTGCCGTTGTTGCGCAACGCCTCCTTGAGGAGCTGCTGCTTCAACGCGAGGTACGGCTTGGGCAAGATCCGGAGCACCCCGCACAAGTTCTGTTCCTCAGCTGATAGTAGTTCGTAGTCAGCGGCCTTGGAGATGTCGAGCGGTGTGCGCAGCTTGGGCCCCGGCAGCGCGTACTTGTTGCGCAGCAGCCCGTTGGTCACCCGGAGCGGCCCCCCCTTGACGGCGCGGTCGCGCTCCAACTTGTTGCCGTCGTCGACGCTGGTGATCCCGTGGAGCCGCCACTGCTGGAGCTGGTGGATGCGCATGCGGCACCGGAGCTCGGTGAGGAGGTTTTCCGAAAAGTCGCTAAAGTCGTCGGGGGTCATCACCCGCACGTAGGCGTTGATCCGCTTCAACAACTCCTTGCCCTCCTTCAGCTTGCGTTTGTCTATGGAGATGTTCTTGCGGTAGTCTAGCAAGTGGTTCAAGAGCATCGTGCGCTTACGCTCGGCCCGCGTGGTAAGCCGCAGATTGTAGATGTCCAAGATGGTGAGCTTGAGGTCGGTCTCGTTTGCCAGGTCCTCGGGGTCGAATATGAGGTCCTTGATCGGCACCTCGGCGTCGTTTTCCGCCTCGTGGTCGAACTCAAGCCGCCCCGGCATGTACCCCTGGATCTCGTGGCACAACGGCACCAGTGCCACCGTCTTGGTTTTGAGAGCGAGGGGAGCGTTTTTGCGCGCCTCGAGCCGGTGCTTGCGCTCGTCCAAAAACTGCGCAGGCAGCACGTCGCTGAAGTCCTTGGTCACCTCCGGCACCGGGTAGGTGGCCAGGTCCAAGTATATTTTGAGGTAGTGGTCGGCAACCTCTTCCTTGGTGCGGTCGCCGATGTGGTCGGCTATGTCCTGCCAATTGCCGAGCCCGAGCGTCTCGCACCCGCTGATCACCATGAGCTCCTCGTCCGCACCCCACTCGCGATCAAAGATCGGGTAGGTGTTTTGCTCGATCACGTAGTAGTCGTGCCAGGGCTTGTGGTCACCAGTGGCCTGCCCGGTGGAAAAGCACGGCACGCAGTTGTCGTAGTCCGCGCACACGGCACACCGCAACCGCACCCGGGTGGTGATGTCACCCAGGCACAGGTTGCAGTGGAACATGGTTTGTTTGGTCATGGGGGGCTGTTTGGTGCGCACCGCGAAAAGAGTCGGGCGACGGGTGCGAAAAGGTGGGTACGAAGGGGGTTAGAGGAGAGCAGAGAGGCGGTGGGTGCTTGTGTAGTGTGATCTGACTTTGGCTACCTTGAAACGGGCACGTTTCGGGTCGTTTTGCCACCGTTGCTGCACCGAACTTGTCACGTGTGTTAGGGTTCCGCAGCCCTAGGCGCGCAGTAGCTGTCGCTACAGGTAGTGAAAAAAAATTCGTCGTAATCAACCAGGACTAAGCAAATATGGTAGGTACTATTGCTGACCGCACATCCCGTGGCGTCCGTCTCCCAAACACATGCTAACAAACATAGGGCCGTGTCAGAACTAAGACCGTGAAGAGAGCCTCCAAGGTGCTCATTGAGAGATTCTACCCCAAGTTGACCCTCGACTTCGAGACCAACAAGAGATTGACCTCGGAGATCGCTGTCATCCAGTCCAAGAAGTTGAGAAACAAGATTGCCGGTTACACCACCCACTTGATGAAGAGAATTCAGAAGGGTCCCGTCAGAGGCATCTCGTTCAAGTTGCAGGAGGAGGAGAGAGAGAGAAAGGACCAGTACGTCCCCGAGGTTTCTGCTTTGGACTTGTCGCACACCGCTAACGGCCAGTTGGAGGTTGACGCCGAGACCGCCGAGATGGTCAAGGCCTTGGGCTTCAAGATCCCCGTGCAGGTTGTTTCTATCTCTGCCCAGAGAGGTCCCAGAAGATTCGCCAAGAGAAACTAAGTGTACAAATAGAGTAATAAAGGATAATACGTGATGGTATCGATTATGAAACTGTGTAGGCGGAGGCGGAACGCGATGAAAGGGAAGCCCCGTGTGGAGTATAGTGAAAAATGAAAAATCCTGGATCAAAAGAAAGTGGTGATTCGTTTCATATGTGCCTATCTGTTCCAACCATTTTTCTTTTGTCTCCTCTGTTTCGTTTTTCTTGTATCTGGTGTTCCATATTCTGTTCAATATTCTATTCCACATTCTGTTCCTATATTCTGACATTCACTTCCCATACCATTCGCACTCACCTACTCCCACTCCATTTTCCGTGGCGCGTCTACATTCTATACGATCCTGCCTATGATGTAATAAGGGGTGGGCTGACCAGAACCCGATTCTCTCGTACGATGGAACCGTGTCGCGGCACCCACGTCACCCCCCGACCTCGTACCCAGCCCCTGTAACATCACCATCCAAAAACCCCACCTAATACCCTCTTAGCACTGCCTTTAAGCCCTGTCTGTTGGCCCCACCTGCCGTCGCAGTCGTGCGCGCGCAGCAGATCGTATGTAGCGAACTAACAAAGAACAGTCACCCATGCAACCCTTCCTCTTTTTCCTTGTCACGGCAGCGTTGTGCAAGTGGTTCCCGCTCACCCGCGAGGGCGAAGTGCCGCTGCTCGTGCCCTACCCACGTGGACAGGAAATCCCCCTAGATTGCATCCAGCGCAACATCGACAACGGAGAACACAAGTTTGACGACAACGACCGCATCATCTACGGGCCGTTCCCGATGTGCAAGGAGACGGGGCGCCCGTTGGCCATCCGCTACGGGGTCAACGAGGACATCAACTGCACCGTCCACTTCTCCGACGAGTTGTACCACTTGTTCCAGCTCTACATCCACGAGGACGCCCCGTTCTCGTGCCGGATGCCGTTTTCCAACGAAAAGAACTACATCGAGGCCGGTGGGGCCCACGTACCCCTCACCTTCAACTTCCGTGGCTCGGTGTCCGACCTGAAGATCGAGATCGACACCCTGATGAACGTGTTGCTCACGGGCACCAACGGCGGGTTGGTGCTGGCGGTGGCGTGGGGCGCAGGCACCGACACCACCCGGGTGATCATCGACCAGGACGTCAACTTCCAGTTTGCCGTGCGGTGGGGCAACTGGGGCGCACCTGGCTCGGATACCCCGACGCCGTTTGCCAGCGGGTGGTACAAGTTGCCGGCGCGGTTCATCACTGCCACCGAGTACTACGCGCTGGTGGCAGGGGCCGCGGTGTTGGGGGCGGTGGTGACGTTGTGGTTTTCCTATAGACGCCTCTCCCGCCGGGCCAAGATGGCCTCGTGGGACGAGGAAACTAAACACGATTAACTCTTTGGATAATTTTGCGGATCACGTCGTTGACGCCGCTGTTGTCAGAAATAAACGTTTCAAGCCGGGCGACAAACTGCGCTGCGAGCTCCGGGCTGTGTTTGCGTGCCTGGAACGCCACAAACTTGTTGACGGCCATTTGTAGCTGGTCGGCGAACTCAGGGTCGCTGACGGTAACCGTGCGTATGGGCAAGCAGATCTCGAGGAGCCACGTGCGCACGTCGTTCTTGGGGAGGGTGTCGAGCACGTGGGCGTACAACCGGTCCCGCTGGTCAAACTTGTCGAACACCGCCATGAACTTGGGCACAAGCGTCCAGAAATCGTGTGTCTTCAGCAACTCGGCGATGGCGGAGTCGTACACCGCGAGGGCAATGTCGCCGCGGAGCGCGGGGTTGGACTCGGGGTTGCCCAACATGTTCATGTCGGCGTCCGGGAGGGTGAGATCGCCGTCGGAAGTGGGCAACATGATGGCGTTGTCGTCGGTTTTCTTCATGTCCGCCTCCTGGGCCTCGTCGCTCATCAACCCCATGAGCCGTCGCCGGGCAAGCAACTTGGCAATGTAGGTGAGCTCGAACTGGCAGTACGCGAGCCACAACCGCGTCAGCTCGGGGTTGATCCGCAACCCGCGCTGGAGCAACGTGCGGGCGCCTTGGGCGTCGGCGTTGTCCTCGAACTGGTACTTGGCTGCCAGGAGCCATGCGTCGATGTTGGTGGGCTGCAACCGCAAGAGCTTCGAGTACACCTCGTAGGTGTTCTTGACGGCGCCGGCATCGCGAGCCACCTCCAAGTACTTGGTCCAGAGGGCGTTTTCCGCGGGGTATTTCTTGGTGGCGCGCTCCATGATGAAGAGCTGGCGCCTCAAGTTGGAGCGGCCGCCGCCCTTGATCTCGAGCCGGGTCACCCGCTTTTTTCGAAGGTACTCGAGGTTCTTTTCCCACTCCTGGTACTTGAGAAAGTCGCGGGGAGTGGATCCACGGCCCGAAATGCGCTGTTCGAAGTCAGTGCGCTTTCTCATGATCATGGTGATTTCAGGTTTGGAGAAGACCCCCTTTGCCTGGAGCTCTTCGAGCTCGGGGATGCTCTTTTCGAGGAAGTACCGGATGCTAGATGCCATGGTGATTAGCGTATGCGATGCGATGGAATATAGCGCGATGTCGCCGCAGGTGTGCGGCGGTGGGTGAAATGTGTGGAGATGAAAGGAGGGGGGTGTTGTGTGACGAATATAGTATATGTGTATCTGTTTTAAGCTTCTTAGTGTGGCTGACTGTTTAGGCTTCCTAGTGCAGACTGCCTTGTTTGGGTAGAAAGTGTTCTATGGCCATTACTGGAAACATCACCAGGTAAATAAAGAAACAGTCGGACATCGTCTCAGACGCGACAACATGGGTCGATTGAACGGGCCGCGGTACCTTTCGAAGTCTTTGTGGCGTGATTGACCTAAGCCTCGGGTGTTTTTCGTAAAGTGGCTCTTCAGCGTTCTCACGAGCATTGCGTGCAAGAAAGTGAAAGACAAGCACGCAAGGGGGCTGAACCCAAGGTGACGACCCCAATCGCTACTTTGGGTTCTCGGCTTGCCAAAAAACACGGCAAAAATGAATTTTCTCAAAAAATGGTGCACCCGGTGGGGCTCGAACCCACGACGATCGCGTTTCTTGCTCTATGCATAAGTTAGCCATAATATACAGCACGCTTATAAGCACGATGCTCTAATCCAACTGAGCTACGGGTGCATTTCCGTGCAAAAATGCGATCTAGTCGAGGTATGAATGGAAACGTGAAAAACTGAAATTTTTAAGAGAATTCTGTTTGTTTGAACGTATAACCACGCACACAAGGTACCTCCAGTCCCAAACAATGCAACGGTACTTGAAATCTCAATAGTGAAAACCGGTATTGGCTGCTATACGACGCGTCAAAAACCGGTCATTTTTAGAATTCAACCAAAAAATCGGGTAATCACCCTAAGTAACTCCATTAAACTAACGGCTATGTTTTTCAACTGCCCAAGGTTACCCTCGACCGACAATTGCCTTCTCGTTTCTTGTTTCGTGGCTTGACGCCATCTGAGTGTCACGGATCATTTCTCAGGGGCAATTGAAGCAGGGGCCACATGAAACGCGAGTATCATGCTGGGTCACTGCCACACTCATCAACGTCACCTGACGCCTGTCATATAATTTTCTACAACGTCGTCCAATTTCCGACGATTTTTGAATTATTCAGAAGAATACCCTAAAAAAGACACCCCAGTACCTGTTAATATCGTATATCTCATTACTACTTATTCAATGACACGAGAGAGTCCGCTCAGCGGTGTCGCCCCAGATGAAGTTACCCAAGGCAGCCCCCACCGCGACCGAGATCATCAACCACCCGTTGTACGTCATAAACACGAGCATTAACCAAAAGGAAAACGCCACCTGCAACCCGTACATCGCTGCGCGTTTCACTTTGTACTGCTGATGGCTCGGCGACGGCACACTGGGGTCCAACCCGGCCGCCAACCCGCGGTGACGAGCGTCCCACCGGGCAATACGCGCTTTGAAGAACTCGTAACTGGCAGTGAGGAGGATGATCCCTATCACCGACATCACAAAGTCCTGGAACGTGCGGATGTGCCACCACTTGAACACGACACAGGTGTTCTTCCAGTCCCAGGTGAAAATCATCTGACGGTTAGCAACAAGCAACGCAAACTCGTTTGGGGGTACTTACGTTCATCGAACACATATCGTCCATGCCACCGTGGCCGTCGTGGCCTCCATGGCCCGCATGGTCGTTCCCGGACATAGTGAAAGATTATCTGCGCGATACGAGGTATTTATGCAACTGAGGCGTTTGACAACCCCGGAGCGGACAACGGTCGCGGACGCAACCGAGATCGATCCCACCGGCCCACCTCCGTAGCCACCTCCTGACACCGCCCAGCGGTCCAAAACCCCCCGTTTCCCGGGGCCGGACGGGCCGTCCACGGGGTTTGAAGTCACGTGGTTTATGGTCTGATAAGCAAGCAAATCGCTGGAGAGGAAGCAACATGAAGATCCTTACCAAAGAAGAAAAGGACGCCCACTTCCAGCACATCATTGCTGAGGGTGCCAAGGGGCTCATCTTCGGTGGGGCTATCTCCGCCGCCCTTGTGTTGTACTGCAAGCACCGGGTGCCATCGTGGAAGACGTGGACCCCGTCGATCAAGGCGGCGTTGGGGACGATCCCGACAATTGGTAAGTGAAAACAAGTCAATTGCCAGCGAAAACTACTAACATCCAGGTATTGCTGCCTTCTGGGCTGACCAGGGGTCGTGGGAGTTTGACAAGCAGATGAACCACAGCGAGTACGACCGCGAGGTGGCGTTGGAGCAGCAGCGGGCGTGGGCCAAGTTGACCCCGTCCGAGCGGGTGTTCCAGACGTTGAGCAAGTACAAGTACCAGGTCATTGTGGGTGCTTGGGCGGCGCTGTTGTACGGGTCGTGGAGATATGTCAACAAGGACAAGTACATGCTGACGACCCAGAAGGCGGTGCAGGCGCGTGTGTACGCACAGGCGATTACGGTGGTGCTTTTGTTGCTGACCATTTTGCTTGCGATGAAGGAGAACGAGATCAAGGCCAAGGAGGAGCCCAAGAAGCCCCACTGGCAGCAGGCGTTGGAAGAGGAGCGCGACATGGGCATTCTCCGTGACAAGATGATCCAGGAGAGACAGGAGCGTGACGCGTCGTTGCGTGGCGAGAAGAAGTAGGTATTTATCAGTAAGCATGAAAGGAAATTTCTTTATGTGGGGCCAGAGCGCTTTGTAGACGGTGGGTGGGTGTTGGAGGTGATCGGAGTCCGCTAGGGAAGATCGGAGTCTGCTGGAGGTGATCGGAGAGCGACAGCGGGCTAGAGCAAGAGAATAAGAGAAGAAAGTAGGGCATTGATCCAGTGTGTGGTTAGGAGTTACTGCGTGGTTCACCGTTAGTGAGGCGAATCACCGTGAGACCACAAACACAAAGTAAGCCAGGCAAAATACTATATTGAGAAAAGCACACTCACCCACCAGCATCAACACCACCCACTACCATCCCCACCATCACCACCGTCACCACCATACGCAATTGTCCCAGACTACCTTCCCACCTCACCTACTGTCTTCTAAAGCCGCGCGCGGAATTTTTCCCCATCGAAATGGTGAAGAAGGAGCTCGTGGAGGACCGATTCCAGGCGTTCGTGTTGACCGACTCGTTCGAACTGCGGTTTCTGCCGCTTGCCGACGTCCAGCCGCGATGCTTGTTGCCGCTTGCCAACGTGCCGTTGCTCGAATACACCCTTGAGTTCCTCGCCAAGGCAAACGTCAACGAAGTGTACTTGATGTGCACCTCGCACGGCGAGGCCATCAAGCAGTACGTGGCCCAGCTGAAATGGGCAGACAACCGGGTGTTCACCGTCAACGTCATTCTTCTGTTGGAGTCCACCCTGATCGGCGATGCCATGCGAGACATCGACAACCGCGGCATCGTCACCGGGGACTTTTTGCTCGTCCAGGGCGATGTGGTGACCAACATCGACTTCAGCAAGGTGATGGCCAAGCACAAGCAGCGCAGGGCTGTCGACAAGGACCACATCCTCACCATGGTGCTCGCACAGGCCCTGGCACACCACCGGTCGCGACTGGAGGAAACGGGGGTGTTTGCCCTCGACCGCGACGACCGGTGCATCTACTACGACCCCAACACCGAGCTGCCCATTGCCATCGACGCGCTGTTGCTCGAGTCGGACATCGTGTTGCGCAACGACTTGATCGACTGCCACATCGACGTGTGCACCCCCCACGTGCCGCAGATCTACCAGGACAACTTTGACTACCAGTACCCGCGGCTGGACTTCTTGAAGGGGGTGCTTTCGCTGGACCTCGTCAAAAAGACCGCCTACGCCTACATCGCCGACGACTACGCGGCGCGGGTCGACCTGGTGGCCACCTACAAGAGCGTGTCCGAGGACATCATGGGCCGCTACACCTACCCGCTCGTGCCCGACCTTAATTTCTTCAACACCACCTACAACGTCGAGCCCGGGCACATCTACAAGGAGGACCAGGTGGTGCTCGCACAGAGCTGCACCATCGGTGCGTGCACGGTGATCGGAGCCCAGACCGAGGTGGGCGACGGCTCGCTCGTGCGCCAGCTGGTGCTCGGCCGCGGGTGCCGCATTGGCCACGACGTCACCATCGAGAACCTGTACTTGTTTGACGGGGTGATTGTCGAGGAGGGCGTGGTGGTGCGCAACCTGATTATCGGAGCGGGTGCGGTGCTCCGGGCCAACGTCACCGACGAGGTGATTGCCTACGACGAAACGGTTGAGGACGAGCAGACCGGCCCGGTGGCGTCGTTGTACCTGCACGTCAACATGCTGGACGAGCTGGTGGCGCTGGTGCTGAAGCGCAAACGCAAGCACCTGCGCACCCGGCGGTTCCTGCTGGCACTGGTGGCCGAGTTCTCCGACGACGACGAGGACTTTGACGTCGAGGCGGTGGCCACGGTGCTGCGGGCGCTCGACAACAACCACGACCTCGACACCGCCGCCCTCGAGCTCAACACGTTGCGGATGCTGATGAACGTGCTGTACCACGATGTGCGGGTGGCCACGGTGACCGCCTACATCAAAAAGATCACCGACTTTGTCAAGACCGACACGTTGGCGCCGGCGGAGGCTGCGGCCAAGATCTTCCGCCAGTGGACCCCCCTCTTCAAGAAACAGGTGTTTGACGCCGAGGAAGAGATCGACTTGCTCACCATCCTCGAGACCCAGCTCACCGACGTCGATCCTGCCTACAACCACATCATTTTCTTGCACGCGGTCAAGTGGCTCTACGAGCTTGACGTGTGCGAGGAGGAAAACATCTTGCTGTGGTGGAACCACGGCGAGCCCAGCCACGTGAGAAGCGGCGTCGCCAAGTTTATCGAGTGGTTAGAGGATGCCGAGGAGGAATCAGACGATGAGTAGAATACGACGTAGAATCAGCCCACTAGTGCAGAATACACAGCAGCCCCCCAGGCCCCGTGGTAGGACACTCCCAGGCACACCACCAGACCCCCGCGGGCCACTCCCTTCCTTTCCCGCCTCGCTCGGGCTTCCGGGTCTCGTGTGACCGCGGTCCCCCACTGGTTATGCGCCATGCACGAAAATTCACGTGTTCTCATCGGAACGATCGTTTATTTCTGTTTCGGACCACACACAGGCTATAAACCGGGCGATTCCCTCGACGAGAAACCAACATGACCGCCGAGTACGATGTGATTGTCATCGGTGCCGGTGTGGTGGGGCCTGCCATCGCCACACTGTTGGCCCGCCAGGGCCGCCGCGTGCTTATTGTCGAGCGAGACTGGAGCCGTCCCGACCGGATCGTGGGTGAGTTGCTCCAGCCGGCGGGGGTCAAGGCGTTGCGCGAGCTCGGGATGATTCTGGCAATCTCCAACATCGAGGCTGCCACCGTCACGGGTTACTACATCAACTTTGCCGGCAAGCTGTTGGAGATCGACTACCCGTTCAAGGCGGACACCCAGCCGCCGCGTCCGGTGCCCGACGCGGTGTTTGGCGGCAACGACGTGCTCCGCCTGGACCTGACGGTCGATGCTGACGCCTGGGAGAAGGACGAGCACGTGCGGGGCATCGCGTTCCACCACGGCGACTTCATTGGCAATTTGCGGAAAATCGTCAGCGACGAGCCCAACGTCACCACGTTGGAGGCCACGGTGACGCTGATCTTGTACGACGGCGACCCCGAGGTCGCGGTGGGCGTGCGTGCGCGTGCCGACGGGCTCACCAACCTGTACTACGCGTCGTTGGTGATCTCGTGCGACGGGATCTACTCCAAGTTCCGCAAGGACTTGCCCACGATGGGCACCCCGAGCGTGGGGCTGTACTTTGTCGGGCTCCACATGAAGAACGCGCAGTTTCCCGCGCCTGGACGTGGCCACGTCATCTTGGGGGACCACGCGCCCATCCTCATGTACCAGATCGCGCCCGAGGATCTGCGGATCTTGTGTGCGTACCGGCTGTCCAAGCCGCCGTCGCAGAAGGACGATGCGTTGTACAAGTACATGATGTCCGAGGTGTTGCCGCTGGTGCCTGCCGAGACGCGCCCGGCGCTCCAGTTGGCGATCAAGAGCCGCAAGTTCCGCATCATGCCCAACCAGTACTTGCCTGCGGTGCCCCAGCGGGTGCCCGGGCTCGTGGTGATTGGCGATGCGCTCAACATGCGCCATCCGTTGACCGGGGGCGGGATGACGGTGGGGCTCAACGACGCGGTGTTGTTGGCGCGGCTTCTCCACCCGCTGCGGGTGGAGGACTTGGCCGACCACGAGCTGATCTTATGCCAGCTCAAGAAGTTCCACCGCCAGCGTAAGAACTTGGACGCGGTGATCAACACCCTTTCGGTGGCGCTCTACCTGTTGTTTGCCGCCGACCGCAATGCGTTGAAGATTTTGCAGCGCGGGTGCTTCCGCTACTTTGAGTGCGGCGGGCTGTGTGTGCTGGGCCCCATCGGGTTGTTGTCCGGGATGTTGCCGTTCCCGATGTTGTTGTTCAACCACTTTTTCTCGGTGGCTTTCTACTCTATCTACTGCAACTTTGGAGACCGCGGGTTGTTTGGCGTGCCCATCGCCTTGGTGGAGATGTTTGACGTGTTGTTTACCGCCATCGTCATCTTCACCCCTTATTTATGGAGAGAGTTGGTTTGTTAATAGAATGATGGCACGGCTAAGCCTCGCCAAGAAAAATAGCAAGTGACACGAGTAAGCATACGCGAGCTGTAGAGAACACCTGGGCCACGCAAACGTGACACAAACCGTAAGCGACCACGGTCACCATACTATGTGCCCCTGGGCCCTGCGAGGCCACAATCTTGCTGGCTGTCCTGAAATTCCCCCGACAATCCTCCTGCATACACTCCCGGATGGTTGCCCATAGCGGGTGATAATGCAAGTTGCGACATTTTATCCCCATGCCTTCTGACCTGTCCCCCCTCGTGGTTGGCGGTGGCCGTGCCCTGCCCATGGAGGTGCTCAAGCTTACGTTGACCCTGTCCTCTGTCAATTACCTTCTCGTGTTTGTCCCCTTGGGGTTGTTGGCCGGTGGGTTGGGCTGGCTGCCGTCGTGGGTGTTTTGGCTCAACTTTATGGCAATCATCCCGTTGGCGGCGGTGTTGGCGTACGCCACTGAGGAATTGGCCGAGCAGGTGGGCGAGACCTTGGGTGGGTTGCTCAATGCCACCTTTGGCAACGCCGTGGAGTTGATTGTGCTGATCATTGCTCTCAAGGACAACCAGGTGCGCATTGTCCAGGCACTGATGCTTGGGTCGATGCTTTCGAACTTGTTGCTTGTGTTGGGGTGCTGCTTTGTCGCCGGTGGCTTCAACCGTGTCCAGCAGACCTTCAACCAGACCATGGCCCAGACGATGACGTCATTGCTTGCGTTGTCGGTGATGGCGTTGTTCATCCCCGCGGCGTTCCACGCCAGTTTGGGTGGCGTTGGTGACGGCAAGCCTGCGGTGCCTGCCAACACCAGCGACCTCATCTTGCTGCTTTCGCGCGGGACCTCGCTCATTTTGTTGGCGGTGTACGTGTTGTTCCTTGTGTTCCAGCTCCGCACCCACAAGTCGTTGTTTGAGCAGGAGCAGAGCGACGACACGGTGATCTCGCGCGTCGAGGACGCCGTGTCCCCCGAGAAGAAGCACTTGGGCACCTGGGCGTCGCTCGCGGTGCTTTTGGTGACCACCATCCTTGTGCTGTTCTGTGCCGACTACCTTGTGGGTTCCATCGACGACATCGTCGAGAAGACGGGCCTTTCCAAGACGTTTATTGGTTTGATCTTGATCCCCATTGTGGGCAACGCTGCCGAGCACGTCACTGCGATTGTGGTGGCGATGAAGAACAAAATGGACTTGGCCATTGGCGTTGCTGTGGGGTCGTCGATCCAGATCACGTTGTTTGTCACTCCGTTCATGGTGCTTGTCGGGTGGGCGATCGACGTGCCGATGTCGCTCTACTTCCTGACGTTCGAGACCGCGATTGCCTTCGTGGCGGTGTTCATCACCGCGTTGGTGCTTGGTGACGGCGAGTCCAACTGGTTGGAGGGCACGATGTTGTTGCTGACCTACTTGATCATTGCCATTGCCTTTTTCTACTACCCCGACCAGCAGGCGGTGGTGGCGAAGGTGATGGGGTAAACACCGTTGTCAACTGGTGTAGAGTCGTATTAGGAGTGCTAGAAATAAAGACTGTGGAAATTCCACCTGTAGCCACTTTAAGCCAAATGCCAAACATTACCCGCCCCAATCGAGCCCCAATTACATTTTTCATTTACGCGTTGTTTACATTTCGGCGTTGCAGCGGCAACTGCAAGGGGCGGCAGGGTTGGTTACTTGTCAGTGGGCCCAAACCGTTGGCAGTGACTAGATCCCTGCATGGGCGTTCCAGACAATTTTATTGTTAGAACGCGTGCTGCAGCCCCACTCCTGTCACCACCGGGAGGGCTGGTCGGGCCCGGAATGCACGCACCCCGGCAAAACGCGGCCACAATGCCAACTAGGTTCAACGTCGCCCATCACGGCGTCTTCGCCAGCTCGCTCGCGCCATCCCCAACCGCTGTTCGCGGTGACACCCCCTTTTTTATTTTTTCAACACGCTCGCGACGCTCGCACTTCAATGTGCTACGCCCTGTGCGACGCGTGCCGCCGAAACGGGAAATATTCACCATGCACCCAGCGGGTATATAACTCGAAAGCAGGCCGCTGGGCGCCAACGCAGCCACCATGTCCGAGTTGAAGATTTTTGCCAAGCAGCCCATCACCGAGGAGATGATTGAGTTCCTTGTCGCCACCACCAACCTGGTGATCCAGGTCAAGACCCAGAAGTTCACCCTGATGGGCGACCTGTATGTGGCCAAGACCCGGGTGCTGTTGACCACGTTCATCAAGCGGTTGATCAAGTACCTGAACGTGCAAACCGCCACGTTGATGGCGACGTTGATCTACTTGAACAAGTTGCGGAACGTGTTGCCGGCCAACGCCGTGGGGATGGAGACCACCCGCCACCGCATCTTTTTGGCGGCGCTCATTTTGCTGGCGAAGCTGCTCAACGACCTGAGTCCGTTGAACAAACACTGGACCAAGTACACCGATGGGCTCTTGCTGCTTTCCGAGGTCAACATGGCCGAGCGCGAGATGATCGCCATGCTCAACTGGGACGTCACCATCAAGGAGGACGAGTTGAAGGTGGCGTTGCAGCCGTTCCTCTGTCGCATCAACCAACAGCTTGTGCGCCAGAAGCGCGACGAGTTGGAGAAGAAGGCTTCGTTCTACCGGTTGCTGACGGCGTGCCGCAAGCAGCAGTCGAACTCGAGTTTGCTGAGCGTGACCCTGTCCAACTACCTGCTCCAGTCGCAGCAGCTGGGGTTGTCGCTGATGCTGAGCTTGTCGCTGATTGTCGACGACTGTCTGCACGTGTTGAACTACTCGGGGCGCAAGTCGCGGGCGCTCAAGGTGCTCAACACGCGTGCGTGAATATTGCATAGCTTGGGCGATGCCCAGGCACTTCATTTATAAACTATTGACTAGTTTGGTTTGGTATGGGAATTAATGGGATTAATGAGAATTGTAGGTGGTGGGGTAGAGGTGGGGTAGTGGGTGGAGGAGGGTGGAGTAGTCGTGGTGGAGTAGTATTGGCGCAGTAGTGGGGTAGTGGGGTAGTGTGGTGCTAAAAGTGCTAATAGGGTTTAGACGCGTAGGAGTCGACGAATTGAGTAACGACGCGCGCGACAGGTAGGGCGACAGGTAGGGCGACAGGTAGGACTACAGAATTGGTCCAGAGCGATGGGACTATAGAAACCGACCAAGGCAATTGAGACCATCCTCAACTCGTAAACACTGGTTGTGGCTGCTGATTGTGGCCTATGCGAGTGTAGTTTGTACTATGATTCAGGGCTTCTGTATCTGGGCTTAGGCACAGGCTTAGGCCGACAGTAACCACACAGTAACCACACCAGACAGTAACCAGGCAGAACCAGACAGTAACCAGAAACCACAGTAACCAGAAACCACGCCGCGCCTCTGCCCGCCTGTGACTGGGCTCACCACACCCATCCCTGGAGCCCCTGTGGCTGTGCGAATCATGCCATTCCCCCTTCGCGCGCCTTGCATACACCGCGACGGTTGCCAGGTAGTGCTGAAATTTACCGGTTTATTTGTTTACATATTATTTTCTAGTGGTCGTGAGGGTCCTCCTTCGGGGGCTCGGGAGCAACGGTGATCATGGTGTCGATACGCAAGATCGCCACGCACGCCTCGAGCGCCGCCTTCAACGACTTGATCTTGGACACCGTGGGCTCAAGCACCCCGTGGGTCATCTCGTTGACAATCTTGCCCTCGATCAAGTCCAACCCGTAGTAGCGGTACTTTTTGCGCTTGGCATCAGCCACGGGCGCCAGCTGCGACGCCGCATGGTAGGTGCGGAGTTTCGACACGAGCTCCGACAGGTCCTTGGCCGCGTTGATGGCAAGGGTCTTGGGGATAATGAGCATCGCCTGGGCAAACTCGTAGATCGCCAACTGCTCGCGCGAGAACACCGAGGTGGCAAACGTCTCGAGATAGATGTTCAACGCCGTCTCCACCGCACCACCACCAGGCACCACCGACCCCAGCTCCAACGTGCGCTTGACCACCGACAACAGGTCGTGGATCGAGCGCTCCATCTCGTCAAGCAGGTACTCGTTGGGCCCGCGCAAAATGATCGACGCCGCCAGGTGCTGCTTGGTGCCCTTGATCAAAATGCACTCGTCGTCGCTGATGCGCTCCTGGACCACCTCGTCGGCCTGGCCCAACAGCAGCGCCTCAAACGTCTCCTCGCCCTCCAAGTTGGAAAGCGACAGCACGAGGGTGGCACCGGTGGCGCGGGCAATGCGCCGGAGGTCCTCCTTCTTGCACCGACGCACCGCCATCGCACCGGCCTCGACAAACTCCTTGAGACACAAGTCGTCGATGCCCTTGGTGGTGAGCACCACGTTGGCGCCGGCGGCGAGGATCTTGCGGATCCGCTCGATGATGATGCCGTACTCGCGCTTGCGGATCTCCTCCAACTGGTCGGGGTCGTCGATGTTGATCTGCACCCCCATCGCCATCCGCGCCTTCTGGAGGTTGATGTCCAAGCACGCGATCTTGGCGCCCTTGACCAGCTTCTTCATGGCCTGCGACGCCACCGTGCAGTTGAGCGCATAGCCGTCCACGAGGTACAGCTCGCGCGCCAGCTTGCCGTGGGCCTTGAGGATGTTGACCGCCTTGACGGGGTACTTGACCTCGCCCTTAGAGTTCTGGGTCTTGACCTTGGTCATGGCGTCCACCACCAACTTGCCGAAAAAGTCCAGGTCCGGCCCAATCACCTTGGACAGCATCAGGGTGCGGGCAATGTTCTCGAGGGTCTCCTTGCCCAATTTGTCGACGGGCAGCGACATCACGGTTTGGATGTAGGCAATCAGCTCGCGGAGCGCAAGCCGGTACCCCGCCGCGATGGTGGTGGGGTGGATCTTATTCTTGATGAGCTCGTTGGCGCGCTTCAAGAGCTCCAGGGCAATGATCACCACCGAGGTGGTGCCGTCGCCCACCTCGCGGTCCTGCTGCTGGGCCAAGTCCACGAGGATCTTGCCCGCGGGGTGCTGCACGTCCAACAAGCTCAAGATGGTGGCGCCGTCGTTGGTGACGGTGACGTCTCCGATGTCGTCGACCAACATTTTGTCGAGCCCGACGGGGCCGAGCGACAGCTTGACCACGTTCGCCACCGACAACGCCGCCATCACGTTCTGATTGCGGATATCGTCGCCAGACACCTTTTCTCCCCCGAGGAAGAGGGTATCAGACCGGGCGGTGGAGATCATGTTGGTTGATGAGTCCTGAAAATTCGTTAAGTAGTGCGGTCACGTGGCGGGGAAAAAGGGACTGATAGAACGAGACCGAAGGGGAAAAGAGGGAAAAGAGGGAAAAGAGAGGGAAAAGAGAGGGAAGGGAAGGGGAAAAGAGAAGGGAAGAAAGGGGATAAAATTGTAACAGAAGAGAGGAGAGAAAATGAAGAGATTGGATAATTGCAAATAGAAGGAAATGGGAGAGTGACACACTGAATCAGCGAGACACTGAGTGAGAGCTTGAACGGTGGCAAAGAGAGTAGGCACTTATTTATTTCTCGTCCTCGTAATCGCCACTGGGCCTGGAATCCTCACATCCACCCAATTGACCTGGCACCGGACCCACTGATCACCACCTCACCCTCGCTACCTGCTCACCACCTCACCCTCGCTACCGCTCACCACCTTCCCGCGCGAAAGTGGGCCCACGCCCACCGCGTCGGGTCTCGAACGCGTTACGAGAAAAGCACCGAGCCTGAAACTAGCCGAGCGTCGCATTGAGACACGAAACAACCCCACGGAGCTACCCTGTAAATACCCTTCACATCCAGCACCACTTCCACCACCTCTCCTACTACTTCTTTCTTACTGCCTTTCTGTCTCTCTCTCCTCCAGCCGCACGCGCTATTATCGATCCAAAAATAAACAACCGTCACAATACCATGTTTGCCCTCGCCTTCCGCCCCCCGGTGGCGCGGCTTACCAGCCGTGCGCTCGTCCTGGTGCCATTGCACCCGCAATTGACCGTGCGCTGGGCGTCCACGGCCGCTGCGGCCAAGACCCAGCTCCGGAGCCAGATCCAAAAGGAGAAGGCCAAGTTGAAGCAGATGGAGGCCAAGGCCAAGGAACACGAGCGCAAAGTGAAGGAGCGGTCGAAACAGCGCAAGGCCAAGGAGAAGGAGGCCGCCAAACAGCGCGAGGAACGCGCCCAGGCCGCGGCCCGCAAGAAACGCGCCATCGCCAAGGAGAAGAAGATCACCGCAGAGGCCACCAAGACGTGCCGCTCGATCACCCCCTGGACGTACTTTATCAAAAAGTACAACAAAAACGAGGTGCTGTGGCAGCAGTTGGCCCAGCAGTACCACCAGTTGTCGCAGGACGAACGCGCGCGGTTGATCGAGGAGACCGACCGCTACAACGCGGCCAAGAAGGCCCGGTACCCGCCGCGGCCCAAGTTGCCGCCGTCCGGGTACTTGAAGTTCATCAAGGACAACTACCCGCACGACGCGCTGAACGCGGCCGAGGCGGTGACGGAGCTCGCCAAGGAGTGGAAGACGTTGTCGGAGCAGGAGAAGCAGCAGTACAAGGTGCTCACGCCCGAGATCTTGGAGAAGCACGCGCGTGCGGTGCAGAACTGGACCGACCAGCGGATCAAGGCGTACTTGGAGGACGCCAAGCGCTAACGAGATAGATATGTATTAGCCTCCGGGCACGAATGAAGAAATGATGTAAGGTGGGAGAGGGGCTGAGAGGGTGAAAGTGGTGAGAATGCGTTCAGGCGGGTTTATAGTCACAGCTAGTCACAGCTCTACGTGATTGGTGTGGATGGGAGAATAAGCAGATATTCTAAGATTTATGAATCTGGAATAATTCATCTTTTCCAGATTCTTGGGAACTATTAGTGACTGTGGAGACCAGAGACAAGGCCACTTCCCAGCTCAATGATCCTGAGTAGTCTGTGAGAGCCAGAGAAACCCAGGAAGTTCAAAAGACACCTAGGTGGATCAAAAGAAACCTACTATTCGCAATCACACCTCAACTGTCACGATTCTACTCCTAGTATGGCAATTGACACAACTATATCACGTGGCATTTCTACAACCCACCCTTCTATCACGTCTATTACAATAGTCTATAATCTATAACTAACCGTGCGCCTGGTGGATTTCCCGGGCACACCGCTCAATCACCGTCGCCAAGTTCTTTGGCAAAATCGGCTTCGAAATAAAATCAACCATCCCACACTCCATCGACCGCAGCTTGTCGTTGCCAGCAACATTGGCGGTCAACGCGACGATCCGGGGGATCTCGGGAGCCAACCCCTGCTCCCGGAGCCGCCGCTTCAACTCGATGGTGGCGGCAATGCCGTCCATCCGCGGCATCTGGATGTCCATCAAAATCAAGTCGTAGAGAGGCTCGCCAGCGTCCACCTGGAGCTGGCACATCTCAAGCGCCTCCACCCCGTCCTTGGCGTGGTCCGCTGCGTACCCAAGCCGCTTCAAGTGGGTTAGCGCCACCTTGGTGTTGACGGGGTTGTCCTCGGCAAGCAAGATCCGGAGCGGGAACGTGGTGCCGAGGTGGGACAACGGCGGCGGCTGGGGCTTGGGCTCGGGCGGCGGCTTCACCTGGGTCCGCTCGAGCACGAGCTTGCGCACCACGTTGATCACCTTGCCCCGCTGGAACGGGTAGAAAAGCACGGGGTACGCAGACACCGCGGGGGAAATGGGCTGGCCAAACGGGACAATGATCACCGTCTGACACCGCCCGGCGGTGGACAGCAACAGCCCGATGTGGTCGTGGTGGATAAACGCAATCAGGTACGCGTCAAACCCCCGGGCCTTGGCCTTGGCGAAATCGGGCTCCACCTCGGCCTCCATCCCCATCTGCTCCAACAACGTGCGGAGCGCCTGGAAGTGGTACTCGTTGCTGTCGACCACAAGCACCCGGTTGGTGGTGTCGGCCATCTCGGCCATGGTGCGGTCAAACACAAACTCGGGCCCGTCCAGCAACTTGACCTGGGCACTCAACGTGAAGAAGAACGTCAGCCCGACGCCTTCCTCGGAGTCAAAGGTGATGGACCCACCCATGATGTCGCCCAACTTCTTGGAGATGGCAAGCCCGAGGCCCAGGCCCCCGTGGACCCGTCTCGACAGCCCGTCCACCTGCGAAAACGCCCCAAACACCTTGTTGCGCTGGTGCTCGGCAATGCCGATCCCGGTGTCCTCCACGCTCACCACAATCTCGTAGCGGTCGCCCACGATGGGCTTGGCCCGCACACACACCTCGATGTGGCCCGCGGGCGTGAACTTGACGGCGTTGCCCACCAAGTTGATGACGATCTGGCGGAACCGGGTCACGTCGCCCATCACGGTGTCGATGCGGGGACACCGGTTGATGAACACGAGCTGCACGTTGTTGGCGGCCGCCTGCTCGCACGAGAGCTGGATCGCCAGCTCGATGCACTCGTTGAGGGCAAACGGCGCGTTGTCGAGCATGAACAGCCCGTGCTCGATCTTGGAGAAGGCGAGAATGCCGTCAATGATGTTGAGGGTGACCATGGCACTCTGCTTGATCGTGCGCACGTACTCCTCCTGGGTGGGCGTCAACTTGGTGTCCAACAAAAAGAGCGAGCACGCAAGCAACGAGTTGAACGGGGTGCGGATCTCGTGGGACATGTTGGAGAGGAACAGCGCCTTCTCGGCACTGGCGTCCTCCGCCGCCTTCTTGGCACGGTCCATCTCGTGGTACAACCGGGTTTTCGCCAACAGCACCGCCGCCTGCATGGCAAACAACTTGACGAGACTGAAGCGGCTCGGGTCCTTGTCCTCGGACCCGCGCTCGAGATACAACACCCCGAGCACGTCGTCGTGCACCACGAGCGGCACGCAAACCACCGCCGGCGGCGGTTTAGTGTAGTAGTCGTCCAGCACGAACCGGCGGAAAAACACCGGGTCGTGGATCGACAGCACCACGGTGACGTTCTTGGACACGTACGTCACCAACAGGTAGGGACACAAGTCGCGGCGCAGCAGCAACGTCTCGTCGCGGAGCGGCTCCACCCCCTCGCCGTGCGACACCGCCATCAACACCCAGGTGTCGTTCTTCTTCACCACGAGCACCCCGTAGGTGCACTCGGCGAACCGGAGGGTGTTTTCCACGAGGTTCAGGGCAATCAGCCGGTAGTCGTCGGCGCCCGAGATCGCGAGACACGCCTTGATGGCGGCGTTGACCTGGTCCGACGGCTGGGGCAGCTGGCCCAAGTTGGACGACCGGCGGCGTGCGGTGGTCAACACCGGCAGGTAGGCCGCGGGCGCGGGCGGGATCACCTCCAACTGGAGCCGGCCCACGGGGCTCAGCTGCTTGGGCTCCTCGGGGATGCTCCCCACCTGGTACTTGCTGAACTTGACGCGGATGGCCTCGATGTCGCCCTCGGCGGGCTCCACCGGGAGCTGAGGCGACGAGCTGTAGGCGTTGTAGGCGGCGGTCTTGCCCACCGAGCCCTTCTGGAGGATGGGCATGCCGGCCCAGTGGCCCTCGTCGACAAAGATCTCGCGGATTTTCTTTTCGATCACCTTGGACATGAGCCGGAACCGGGTGTGGTTGAAGGCGTCGAGCGCGAGCTCCAAGAACCGCGAGATGCGCTTCTTGCTGGCGCCGATGTCGATGAGCCAGGTGGCACACAAGTGCAGCGCCCACCCGATCTCGTAGAAGTTGTTCTGCTCCATGGCGTGGTCCAACGCGTCCTCGAACTTGTCGAGCACCTCCAACGTGTCCCGCTGCGGGTCCTTGGACGCCCGCAACGCGTCGATCATCTTGTACCGCTGGGTGAAGTTGTCCGGGTTCACCTCGCGCCAGCGTTCGACAAACGCCCACACCGTGTCCTTCCACTCGTCGGCCAACGCCCGCTCGGCGTCGTCCCGTGGCACAAAACGGACCATGACGGCATAGGAAATGCAGTACAACTCGATGTGGACAATGGAGAACGGGAGCCCGCGGTGCTGGGCCTTCATGGCAAACACCTCGTCCGCGGCCTCGCGGTACATCCGGTTGGCCTTGAGGTAGAAGATGCGGGCGGCAAACACGCAGAACTGGTAGTCCACCGACAAGTCGTCCACGTTGCCCACCACCCGCTCGAACTCGGCCAACTCAAACTCGCCCCGCAACAACTGCAGACACGCCACCTGGATGCGGTCCAGGTTGGAGATCTTGATGGTGACGTCATTGTCGTGGACAATCAGCTCGGTGAACATCAGCAAGAACAACCGCACGGTGCCGTGGAGCCCGTTGAGCGCCCCCGGCGCCGACGTCAACGTGTTGGCCACGTACACGTCGTACTGGTGGATGACGTCGGCGATGTTCTCGACAAAAATCGCAAACGACGTCACGTACGACTCGTAGAAGCTCTGCACGTACAGCAGGGGCACGTCGCCGGTGGTGACCAAGTGGAGGGCCACGCGGGCCAACTCCACCGCGCGCCGGTAGTTGCCGGCGTCCGTCAGCCGCGCCAACGAGTTGGCGTACGCCAAGAGGGTGGTGCTACAGTACGCCAGCAGCCCGTGCGACCGCATGAGCACCAACATCTGGGCAATCAACAGCATGCGCACCTGGGTCTTGCGGGCCTGGTAGGTGGCGTTGATGGCCTCGCCGATCAAGTCGTACACAAGCAACACCGCGGGGTTGCTGGTGGTTTTGAGGTCGCGCAAGTCGTGGATGTCCTGGATCAGCATCGGGACCTTGGACATGAGCCGCTCGGCAATCACCGCCGCGCGCTCGTCGTCGAGGGTCCCGTTGATCCCGAGCTTGCAGAGCCCAGCGATGGCGAGCTCGAGCCCGGCCTCGATCTGGCCGCCGTGGATGAGACACCGCACCTGGGCCAACAAGAAGATCAGGTGGTCGAACCCGTACTTGACCCGCACCTCTTCGATGAGCGCAAGGCACTTGGAGTACTCTTGCATGAAGTACAAGTTCTGGCACACGGTGATGAAGATCTTGAGCTTGAGCCGCACGTCGGAGATCAAGGTGTTGGCGGCAGAAAAGAACTGGAGCCCGAGCTCCAAGTTGCACGTCAGCAGGGCAAAGCGGCCCGCCTGCACCAACACCTGGATGAACGTCTTGCGCTCCTCCTTGGGCACGTCGGGCACCGCGTGGAGCAAGTGGATCGCCATCACGAGGTACTCGGACACCGAGGTGGTGGCCAGCTTCGAGATGCGCTTGTAGAACCGCAACCCGCAGATGCGGTGGAGGTCGGACCACTCGCCGAGCGCCAGCATCTCGCGCTCCATGTGGCGGTACACGCTCTCGTGGACAAACAGAAACTTGGCCTGCTTGGCCAACTCCCACACCAGCAGGTCGGAGAAGTCGAACGGGAACTGCTCCAGGGTGACGATGTGGAACGGCACCTTGTAGAACGTGGACGCGGGGATGATCACCCGCGCCTCCACGAGACTCAGCAACAACTGGTACACGAGCGGGATCAGCCACATCAGCAGCACCAACAAGTCCAGCATGTGGAAGTAGTTGCCGCGCTTGGCGATCACCGCCATCTGCAACAACGCCCGCAGGTCTGCCAGAAGCAGTGCCTGGAGGTAGTTGGCGATCACGTCGTCCAACGAGGTGAAGTTCCAGTTGAACTCGACGTCCCACCGCTTGTGGTAGCGGAACTTGCCGCGCACCGCCGCCTCCAGCATCAAAAACTGCGTCTTGAGGATCGAACCGCCCGTCTTGTCGTAGAGCTGGTCCGCCAACGCCAACGTGGCCGGCAGGGTGTCGTGCCCGAGCCACGCCGACACGTACTCGCGGTAGCACCCGTCGTCGATCGCCGGCATCAGGTACTGGTAGCACTGGGTGCCTACCGCGGCCAACCGGCCCTGCATCACCGCCATGTCCACCCCCTTGCCCGCACCGCCGTTGCCTGGGGTGGTGTAGGTCAAAATGCACCGGAAGTTGCACCCGCTGATCTCGCGCATGGCGTCCGACACCTCCACCATGTAGTCAAACGTGGTGGGCCCGATGTGGTGCCCGTTGTCGATGTACAACGTCATGCCGTGGCTGGCAAACAAGCAGAACATCTGCTTGAGCCCGTAGCGGAACCGCATCTCCACGTTGACGGAGTGGACCCCGCGGTCGGCCCGGGGATAGTGCGGGCCCATCAACTGGCGCAACTCGGGGACAAACTCAAACATGAAGCCCACGTGGATGTCGACCTCGGTGTGCACCGCATGGCGCCAGCGAGCAATCTCCTCGGGCAGGCTCAGCAAGATGTTGGCGAGCACCACCTTGATGATGGAGACAAACATGTTGTAGAAGGTGAGGTTGTCCAGCTCGCAGTACAGGTACTGGATGGCAAAGTCGGTGGCGTCGATGGTGGTGGCCTTGAGGTCGTTGATCAACGTGGTCTTGCCCAGCCCCAGCTCGCCCTCGACAAAGAACACCGCCACCCCCAGGGTGGTGCGGTCGTAGTCGTTGAGGAGCTGGTTGCGGAGGTCGCGGTTGCCGAAGAACTGGCGCGGCGGCAGGATGGTGAGCGGCACCCCGCACTTGTCGAGGCACCAGCTGTCGATGGGGTTGCCGTAGTGGCCGCGGGCTATCGCGAGATCGCGCACCAACGACGCCGCGTCCTGGTAGCGGCGCAGCGGCTGCTTGCACAAGCACTTCATGATGGTGTCCGAAAGCTGGCGCGAGATCCACGGCGCCACCGTGGACGGTGCCATTGGCTCCTGGGTGAGCGCCTTGCGGAGCAACTTGAACGGATTCTTGTCGCTGAAGGGGACCGACCCGGTGAGGAGCTCGTAGAGCACCACCCCGACCAGGTACAAGTCCAGGCGGTAGTCGACGCTCTCGTGCATCTCGCCCGCGACCTCGGGCGAAATGTACGGCAAGATGTCCACCGTCTGGTTCAAGTGGCGCTTGCGGTACCCGTTGGTGCAGTCCTCGGGCTGGATGCTAAACGCAAAGTCCCACCCGACCACCCGCACGTCCAGCGGGTCCGACTCCGACTTGACCACGCTGTACGACGTGATCCCGTTGTGGACAAAGTTGAACTCGTGGCACATCGAGAGCGTCTTGACCACGCTGATGACGTCATCCAAGATCAGCACCACGAACGACGGGTCGGGCGCCACCACCGGCACCAGCAGCGCCAGCAGCGCCCGCGACGACCGCCGCATCCCGGGCGCAGGGTGCATGTCCACGTAGTGCTCGTACAAGGTGACGTAGTTGTTGTCCGGGTACACCAACGCAAACCGTTTTTGGGCGGTGCCGGTGATGATGCTCATTTCCGGGAGCGCGAGGTCGTTGATGAGCGGGGTGTGCACCGGCAGCTTGGGCGGCTCCAGCCCGTTGGAGGCGCTCAGGGTGAACACGCGGCGGTAGTTGTCGAAGGTGGCCTCGGGCTTGAAGTAGTCCTCCTCGGGCACGTTGATCAGCGCCACCTGGACCGGGTACAAGATGCCGGGAAGCCCGCGCGGAAGCGTCACCGGGAGCGACGTGCGCGGGTTGCCCGGGCTGAAGATGGGGGTTTCCGGGTCGTTGGCGGGCAAACAGGCGTTGCTGATGTCCGGGTTGGTGAACACCCGGTGGGCGGTCGGGGGATTGAGCCCCAGCGTCACCCACCACTCGTTGATCAACCGGGTGACGCTGAAGTTCTTCATCAAGTTGGGCAGGAGCCGCACAATCACCTCGCTGGCGGCCACACCCGGCTCCAAGTCGTGCACCACCACCGGGGCGTCCGGCGGCAACAGCGTGCGTTTGCCGCGGTACAAGATGGTCAGGGTGAGCGTCAGCGGGCCCCACCGCTTCAGGAGCACGTAGCCCGGCACTGCGGTGGGGGCGATGTCCAAGTCATCGCTCATCAGGGCGTCCTCCAGAAGGCGCGGCTGGTTCTTGTCGCTGAGATGGTCGGCATACGCCTTGGCGTAGTTCAAGTTGTTGAGGAACAGCCGGTAGCCAAACACCGCGTTCTCGCTGAAGCGGGAGCTGTCGAGCAGCGGGTCGTTCAGCGGGTCGAGATAGTCATCGCTGCCCAAAAACTCGTCGGAGGAAATGCTCAGGTAGTCTTCGGACGCGAGGAACTCTGCGAGATCGGCCTGCAGCAGCATGCCGTCCGACGACACCTCCAGCTCCGAGGGGATCCTGTGGGGGCGAGGCTTGGTCATTGCCGCTGTGGGGGGGCAACGGGAACACGGGCTTTCTGTGGTACCCCGGGCTGGCTGCAGGAAAGCAACAGAATATGCACCTCGGGCTAAATATACGCTGTACCGCGACGGGTGAGCCACCTCGTCAGCGGGGGAACCCGGGCCCGCGGGCGGAAAACGGGCCGGCGGGGCGGCAGCGAGCCCGAGACGCTACACCGCTACCACTGCAAAAAGTTTTGCCGCCGCGGGCCATGTGAAAACCGGGCTGGGCCCATTGTTGTGCCAACGCTCGCGAGGGGGATTTGCCTGGAGTGCAGGGAACGGCTAGTACCTCAGGAGGTGTCTCAGGAGTGCATTATTTACGAGAAGGGACAGCTGGCCTCAGGTGCACCGGGGTGCGGTGGCCACGCACCGGATCCACGTTCTGTTCATACATTATATACATTTATAAAATGGTACACTTTTTCGACTTTTTGATCACGGGGGGTTCCAATGCAGCCACAATCGCCTCGTCAAACACCGTCTTCAACCCGCGCTGGGTCAACGCCAGACACTCCACGTACTTGACCGCTCTCAACTCCTTGGCCAACTTTTCGCCCATGTCGGTGGTGATGGGCGACAACTTCTGCCGCTGGAGCCGCTGCAAAATGACCTCGTCGTTGCGCAAGTCGGTCTGGGTGCCGACAATGAGACACGGCACCCCGGGACAGTGGTGGTGCACCTCGGGGAACCACTTTTCCTTGACGTTCTCGAACGACGCGGGGGCAATCACCGAAAAACACACAAGGAACACGTCGGTGGACGGGTAAGAAAGGGGTCGTAATCTATCGTAATCCTCCTGACCAGCAGTATCGAAAAGCCCCAACGTAAACGGCTCGTCGCCAATCATCACCGTGACGGCATAGTTATCAAACACCGTCGGCACGTAGTCGGCGGGAAATTTCAGGGTGGTGTACAGGATAAGCAAACACGTCTTACCAACGGCACCGTCGCCGACAACCACACATTTTATCGTCTGCATTCTGGCCGCTCGAGGGGTTGAAGGTGACAATAAACAAACTGCTCGAGTGTAAAAAGGTGGACGGCGTGCAAGTGCGAACCGCGAGAAAAAATCGTATCACGGGTCAAGTACAGGAGGGGCCGGTGTCCGGGAAAAACGCGTGGCGTGGCTGGTGGTGGGGAGAGGGGGGTCTACGCTGGGCGACGGGCCACGGGCCTGACGGGCGGGACGGTGGCGGGTTGTTTCGCGGTGAATAGGGGCTACGCTCACCGGCAAAAAATAGCGAAAAAGAAACGGAAAAAATTTCCCAGACGTGTTTATCGCCCGAGCACAAAGCGGGAAAGCGGGGTGGTTTTTGTAGAGCCAGAGCCGGTGGGCCAGCCGCCACACCACCGCGGCCGCCCCTACGTATCTCGCCCCTTACTATTTCGCCCCTACGTGTTTCGCCCCTACGTATTTCGCCGTTGCACGACATTCTGACGCGTGAAATCTACCGCTGAGATAGGAAATTATTAGGCTTATGTACAGTCATATGAGCTCCAGATCGCCAATCACCTCGAGGTTCTCGGAGGGGAGCCCGGCCGCAAACGGCTTGGCCAACGGCGGGTCGAACCGCGGCATGTCCATCTCGTTCTCGAGAATCGTCGGCCCGCCCCCCAAAAAGTCGAGCATCATGTGCATACCACCGGCCCCCCCGGCGTACTCCTCGACGTCCACCGGGAGCACCTGCGACACCCCCTCGAGAAACCACACCTTGTCCTTCATCTCCGTCGTAAACAGCCGCAACAACTTGTAGTAGGACCGCATGATGCGCATGCTCTTGATGTCGCCCGTCATCAACAACGACAAAAACAGCTTGTCGAGGAGCGCGGGGAAGGCAAAGATCCGCAAGATAAAGTCCAGCTTGTAGCGCTCCTTGTGCAACTTGTTGAGGTACGCCAACGTCACCAAGTACGGCAGGTCGATGGCCACGGGGAACATGTCGGCGATGTCGGCGTCGTGGCACTCGAGGTCCAGGAACTGCTGGTTCTTGCCCCCGAGGTTGACCTTGTTGTTCATGATGTCGCCAAGGTCCCCGAGATCCACGGAAATGAACTTGTAGAACCGCAGCTGCTCGGTGAGCGGCCACACCGCCGTCAAAATGGTGGCGGCGCCCTTGACGTGGAAAATCCACGCCAGCGCCGGTAGACTCTTGGGCAGGGTGTTCAGCGGGTACAGCGCGTTGGCCAACAGGTCCATGATCAAGATGAGCGCGCTGGCCACGAGGGCGTCGGTGTTGTCGGCGTTGATATTAAGCACCTCTTCGCGCAAGAGCCGCAACGCGTCGCCGCGGTGCGAGGTGACCGCCTGGACAAGGCCCTTTTCCGACCTCAGCAAGTGGGTGGCACTGAACGCGAGGAGCGAGTGCATGAGAAACGGGTACTGGAACGCAAGCATGGGGATGTCGTAGTTCCAGATGTTGGTGTCGGAGATCCCGGCCCCGGTGATGGTGTTGGACACTTGCAGCGTGTAGTGGAACATGAGCCGGAGGTCCAACATGTTGAGGTGGGTGCTGTCCTTGGGTGCGAGCTGTGGCGGCATCGCGGGCTCGTCCGCCGCCGCTGCCGCCACCAGGGCGTTGGACGCAGCCAGCATCTGTGCGGCGGCCGCAGCAGCCATGGCCGCGGGAGACGCGCCGGGAGTGGCCATCGACGCGGTGGCCTTCTCGATGAACGCGTCAAGCGGGTTGGCAGACGCGTTTCCCCCGCCCAACTGGCCTAGGAGCCCGCCAAGCCCTCCCGAGCCGCCCAACTGGCCGAGAATGCCGTTGAGCCCGCCCATGTCGCCCAGCCCGAGCTGGCCAATCAACTCGCCGATCCCGCTCAGGCCCAACTGGCCGAGCAAGCCGCCTAGCGCGCCCTGGGGGCCGCCGCTGTTCGACACAAACGGCAACTGCGCTAGCTGGGCGAGCGACGACAAATTGAAGTTGCCTAGCGGCTCCGAGCCCCCGGAGAACGATAGGTTGTTGACCAAATGCGCCATATTGAGGTTATTAAGGTTGCCCGCGCCCAAGAGGTTGGGGTCTGCGGGCATCACCTGCGCCATCGGGTTCGACGGGGGGCTCAGCGCCGCCATCATCGGCTGGGGCTTTTCGCGCTTGGCGGGCGGCTGGTCCTCGCTGCCCAGCGGGTTGTCGACCAAGTAGCCACACTCGAGCTTCAAATTCAGGCACTTGTCGCAAATCGGGCGCGTCTCGTCGCACTTGACCCGGCGCCGTTTGCAGGTGGAACACCCTTTGCGGGACTTTTGGTGGTACTTGCGCTTGCCCGTGGAGCTCCTCGAATTGTTGGAATCCGCTGGTGGTGCGTCCGACATCCTGTTGAAGGGGGTTCGCTGACGGTGGGTGTGACGTAGGGGGTTAGGGGATCATATGTAAACGACGATGCTCGTTTAGCGCACGTGACCATCGGGTGCAGTCGTAGCGGGGGCGCAGTAAATAGGGGCGCCTGGTGGGGGCCGTGTAGCGGGGGCTCTGCTGGAGCCGGTGTAGTTGCTGTAGCCATTGACTTTGTCCCGGCCACGGTTTCCGGAGGCCATCTCGTATTTGGCGCTAGCGCATATATCCGGCGGGTTACGCGCACTGGAGCCATCACCATGACCAGAGTGCTTGAGCTCAGCGAGCGGGAGCTCGCGGCCAACACGTCGGACGACGCGTCCTGGCACTACGACTACCGTGACACCGCCTACATCTACATCGGCAACCTTCCTCCGCTCCTGAACCTCGACATCTTGCGGGTGTTTTCCCAGTGGGGCCTTCCTACTCATCTCCACCTCGTGCGGGACGAGGACGGGCGCAGCCGCGGGTTCGGGTACCTCAAGTACGCCGACCCGCGGTCGTGTGCGTTGGCGGTGGACAATGCGAGCGGGGTGAAGATCCAGGGGCGGGCGTTGCGGGTGGACCACACCTATTTCAAGCTCAAGCGCAACCAGCGCGAGGACGACTTTAAGATCGACTACAGCGGGGTGGTGGCCGAGGTGCAGGCGGCGCGGAAGGCGGTCGAGCCGCGGCGGAAGCGCGAGAAGCGGGAGAAGCGGGAGAAGCGGGAGAAGCGGCCCAAGTTGTTGGAGTACAAGGGGGAGAATGACAACTTGAAGGACGAATTGAAGGATCCTATGGGGGGTGATGACTTGAAGGACCCGATGGCGGGGTTGGACGATTTGAAGGACCCGATGGCGGGGTTGGACGACTTGTCCGACCCCATGGCCCAGTTTGAGAAGAAGTAAGACGTGATGGCTACACCAGTGTGGAGAAGACTTGAATTAGCCGATTGAATCAGAGTATTCGCCCGAGAGCCATGGTATTAGGCCCATTGATGCAGCTAAGAGCCAGGTTTAGAGCTTGAAGACCGAGAAAAGAAGAGCTAGAAGAAGGACTGGAGTCAGGTCTTACTAGTTGGGACCAGTATGGTACGAGTCAATTGTATGATACCAGTCAATTATGGTTCTATAAGCAGCTAAGCTGAACCGTATCCCCCGTGCTCCTTCAGTCGTGGTAGCTATAGGTGGGCTTTAACTGTTGGTTACTTCACCCACCCACCCGCCTCCACACCGTACAACATACACCACCAATACCACCAAAACCTAACACACTACAACTGCCACACTCTAGGCGTTGGGGGGGTCTGGGGGGGCGCCGCTCGCGGCCCCCCCAGTTGCAACTCTACGTTTTGTGGCCCCCGTATAAGTATTGTTTATGGTACTGGCCATAGACTAGCCAATTGTCTGGTGATAGCCCAGAGTGTGATGCTAGTCAATTCTATGGCCCTAGCCAATTGTATGATAATAGATCTAGCTTGACTCCACCAAGTGATGAACCGGGCTCTGATCAAGAGGCCGTGTCTCTATTCAATTCATTCTTAATATTACGTATTATCATATTACTTTTAAATAAACCAAGGTCACATAATAATGGTGTTGTCTAAAACCTGGTATATTGGTTGATGTGATGGTGACGATCCCTCAGACAATAAACCTGATGAGAATGCCCTGTTTCTACCTTTTGTTTACACCCACCCCAGCCATCCTTCTTGCCAGGTTGTTTCCCATACGGTGCCACCATCAAAGAAGCTGTTCACCACTGAACCGGTATTCTTACCCATGCCCTCGGCAGGACCATCACCCCACCTTCTCATTATCTATTAATATGCAATTACAACGACGCCTCCAAGTTGATCAACATCGAGTACGTCTCGCAGGGCATCTTGTACTGCACCATCCCCGCGTAAATCATACAGTTCTTGGCCATCGCCCGGAGCTTGGCCGTCATCTCGCGCTCGTTGCCCCCCTGGTACCGCTTGGTCAAGATGTCGTAGTTCAAGTGCGAGATCGCCGTCATCGTCATGATGAGCAAGCTCGGCACCACCCGCTTGATGTTGTCGTCGTTGGCCGCCAGCTGCACCCACGCCAGCGCCTGGCGGATCTTGGCCAAGTCCGCCTGCGCCAGGATGGGCACCACGTCGAGCCGCTCGATCTGCTCGAGCACCTGGGCCCAGTCCTTCTTGACAAACACCTGGCGCACCTCCACCACCTGGAGCAACGTGTCCGCGGTCTGCTTTTCCCGCGGCGAGAGCCCGTTGATGATGGTGGGGTTGGTCTGGTACTGCGTGCGCAAGTGCTGCGCCAACAAGATGATGTTGTTGTCCACCAGCTCGTGCTCGGGCTTCAGCGGGTCGCGCGCGTAGTTGCCGTACTCGGTCACGGGCTTCAGGAGCTCCGTCAGCGCCAAGATCTCCGCCACAAGCTTGTTGACCAACTGCACCGCGGCGTCGTACTCGCCCGCGAGCTGGTAGAGCGTCAACGCGTCAAAGATGCGCCCCTGCTCGAGGCACTGCCGCGCCGCGGTGCCCGGAATCACCACGTTGAACTTGTCCACGTCCTCGAGCGCCACCAACCGCCGCTGCCGCTGCAAGAGCCCCGGCCGCTGGTTGCCCGTGGCCTCGTCCACCTCGCCGAGCAACATGCCAAACTCCCGCAGCGCAAGCACGAGCTCGCGCACCGCCTCGTGGCTCTTGGCCACCTCGTCGGGCCGCGCGGTCATCGCCACCAAAATCACGTACTGCAGCGCCACCTTGGGGTCCAGGATCTTGAACGTGCGGGTGTACGAGCCCATGAGCCGGGCAAAGTTGATCGCGTGTCCGTGCGGCGGGGCGGCCACGAGCAACTCGTCGCGTGCGAGCGTCAGCACCCGGAGCAACCCGTAGTAGTTGAGTGCCACCGCCAAGTGCACCGCGTCGCACTCCAGCACGTGGTCGTACGCGTACAGCACCGCGAGCTCGTAGAGGCCCACCGCCATGAGCGCCTTGAGGTAGAGCGGGGTGGTGGCGGCGGTGGTGAACTTGGCCGGGCCCAACGCCGTTACCAGCGCCTGCATCTGTGCCAACGGGTACCCCGCGTCGCCGTCGCTGCCGTCGCCCACCAACCGCAAGTGGAACCACAACCAGTCCTCGATCGACAAGTTGAGTGCTGCGGGCAACGTGCGGTTGGTGGGGTCGCACCGGCCCACGATCTTGTACACCGCGTACTTGTAGGCGTCGAACCCCACCGGCATCGCGTCCACGTCGTTGACGGCGTACTGGAACTGGTGGGCAAACTCCGCGTGCATCTTGCGGGCGATGTCGGGCGGCAACGTGTGGGTGTCGCTGTCGACGAACTTGCGGAGGTACACGGGGAAGTTGTGGTCGATCTTGGCAAACAGCGCGGCGTGGCGAGCCACCACCGCGGCTGCGTCCGCGTACAACCCGGCCCGGAGCATGTAGAACACCAGTGCCCACACCGGGACGCCGTTGACACAGAGCGTGCGCTCGAGCGCCGGTGGCAGCACCGTTTTGTGCACCAAGAAGCCCACCTTGTCGGCCGCGGAGCCACCGCGGAACTGCTCGGGCTTCGCAGCGTTTTTGGCGTAGATCTCCTCCATGTAGTTGTAGAACTCGGTCTCGAGACACCGGCACGACGTGGCCACCACCGCGTGCTGGGTGCGGGCCAGCGGCGGCTGGGCCAAGTAGCCCGCGGCAAACCGGTGCTCCTGGGCCGCCTTGGCGGTCTTTTCGCCCGCGAGCTCCGCAAGCACCGTCCACGCGTCGTTCATTTGCTTGGCCCGGGCGTCGCCGGCGCCCTTGGCGATCTCGCCAAACTCGGTGGCCACCGCAAACGGCGCCAGCCCGAGCCGGGCCTCGTTCAACCGGTACACCACCTGGGCGTGTGCCTCGAACTTGGCGCGCGGGGTGGTGCGTGCGGCCAGCGACAGCGGCTCCATGGGCGCCAACAACCCGTAGTTGCCGGCGACGCTGCGGTTCCACTTGACCGCCAGTGCCACCGCGGGAGTGCCGTCGGAGGTGAGGCCCAACCGCTCGCGGAGCTGGGTGCGGCGCTGTTTCCAGTCGATGGAGATGTTGGCGCCGATGAACCGGTCAAAGTCCGCCAGCGCCGCGGCCAACAGCTGCTCGATGGTGGCCAACACGTTGTCGTCCTTTTTCGCGGCGATGAAGTGGTCCAAGTCGCCGGCGGCCGCTGGGTACTCGGCCAGCGGGTGCGCGGGCAGCACCGCCTGGAGCGCGCTCAACTCGTTCTCCATGGTCTCGGCGTTGATGCCCGACCCGGCAAGGAGGTAGTGGGCCTTGGTGAAGTTGGCGGGCGCGTCCTTGGCGGCGCGCTGCGACTGGCGTTGCAACTCGCCGAGCGTCAAGTGGATGGCGCCCAAGTCGACGTTGGCGGCCTTGGGGAGGTTGTGTGCCGACAGCACCAAGTCCTTGAGGACCTTGTTGGAGTTGGAGCTGGAGGAGTTGGCCAAAAGCGACGCCAAGTCGGCTCCCGAGGGGTTGGCGAGGGTGGTGGCCGCCGAGCCCGCGGGGGCGGTGTTGGCGGTGTTGGCGGTGGCGGCGGGGGCCGTGGTGTTGGTGGTGTTGCCTCCAAACAACGACGGTTTCGCCGCGGTGTTGGTGGCGGTGTTGGTGGCGGTGTTGCCGCCAAACAACGACGGTTTGGCCGCGGTGGACGAATTGGCGCCAAACAACCCGGTGGACGGCTGAGAAGGCGCGGTCCCCGAGCTGGCATTGCCGCCAAACAACCCCGTGGACGGCTGTGCGGAGTTGTTGCCAAACAACCCTGTGCTCGGTTTCGCGGTGTTGGCGGAGTTTGCGCCGAAGGAGAAGCCCAGCGACGCAGCGCCCGGGTTGGCGGACGCATTGGGCGCCGCAGCAGCGCCCTGGGAGGCGCCCGTGCCAAACGACGACGTCTTGTTGGCTCCAAACATCGATCGGTTGCGGGTTGTTGATTATTTGCCCTGAAAAAACCCGCTGAGGGTTACCCTGCCCGATCCCGGCTGTGTGCAGTACGACTGTAGGCGGTGTATAAAAGCGCGCGATGGCGCTGGCAAAAAGACAACTTTGTCCAAAGTTGATCCATCTTATAGACAGTGCGTTGATACGGTCTTCGGGGCTACTAGGACTCGCGCTCGGTTCTCGGGTGGGGTCCAGACGGTGGCGCCGGGCAACACCTATCGTTGATTACGCGATAACTGATGGAGAGAGTGAACTGTGCTTAAAAGAACTTGTCTGGAATACTTGTATTATGAAAGAGAGGTGTCAGAAGGTACAAACATTTTAACGTAGATGTTCTGTTGGGGAGGGTTTGAGTTTCACGACGAATGGGGTGAGTGGTACGGGGAGTTTTGTGGGTGTAATTTAGTTTCACTGGTGTAAGTGAGTTTGACTGGTGTATTTATTGAGTTCCACTGGTGTATTTAATGAGTTCCACCAGTGTAAGTTACAAGTTCTAAGGTTTAGTTTCAAGTTCTGAGGTTTAGTTATAAGACCTGAGGTTTGGTTATAAGACCCGTGGTTTGTTTCTAAGTCCTGAGGTGCAGTTATAGGTACAACGGTTAGGTATGTACTGCGGTTTAAGTCAGGGGTATCACGATTCATCCACTCACAACGCGGATGTTGCAAGAACCATCGTCATCCGGGTCTAGCGTCGCGTCAAGAAGCTCCTCAATATCAGTTTCGCTATCTAGATCGATTTGAGCAAACACCATGTCCTTCAGTTGACTGATGGCCATAAATTCGTAAAAGGCTGCATCGTCCAAAATGTTCGGACACAGCGATCGGTATAACTTGAGAATCCCCAACTGGGTGTTCTCTATAAAATCTCGGAGGGTTTCAGCGGTCAACTCGAGTACGGGAGTGCCCGTACGCACAAAGTTGACCAATGACTCGAGGTTACATGGACCGTCGTAAAACACAGGTTTTCGCCAACCAGTCCGCTTAGACGTCTCACCGTTAGCGGGGTACAAAACAAGGCAATCCGTCTCCATAAATACAGGATACGGATCTACCATACCACATTCCAGAAGGTTCATCTGCGCGATAAGCACGTTCTCGTTGGATGCAAAATGCTCTGCCAACGGCTTCAAGAGAGGTACAATGGGGCGTTTTCTGCCAGAATGGTACCAAATGACAACATCCTTGGACAGGTCTCGTACCACCATTTTGGCGTTCAATTCGTTCAACTCCACCACGAGCTGTCCTTGCGGCAACGGCCATTCTTCAGGCGGCTCGAACGGTTCGAGTTTCTTGTCGAGGTAGTCGGTCAAAAAGTTGGTTATTGCTTCAGACAGGGGAACCGTTGAATACCCAAATGGATCAAGAACGTATACAGCTGGATCGTCAATGACAAACACCGGTTTCTTGAAGTGTCGTACGTACCGGAACTTATCGTCCGTATATAACATCGGGGCATACTCAAAAACAATGTGAGGATACTGTCTAGCCATCGCTTCAAACTTCTCACGCAAAGGGTGGACTTCTGAAAGTGAAAGGTCCAAATAAAAGTAGGTGGCGTAGATACCGCTGGTAACTCTAGGCAATGACAGTTTTGTTGGCCCGAATAGCGGAACGCTCTTTTTCAAAAAGTCCTCGAAAGCGGCCGGTTCTCCCTCTCCATGATAGACCTGGACATCGCCATACAGTTCGGGGTAAATCAACATCCAAGCAGGTGCATCATCGAAGGAGGTGTGGAACTTTCGGGCCACCAAAGCGTTGACACTGGTATCAAGGGTCATAAATTTGAACAGACGCCGGTACGTTATGGCCACTTCGGCGAACACTTCAGACTGCGTGTTGATTTCAACCACGAGGGACCCGGAAGGGTGGCCGGGGATTTGGCTCTCAATCAAGGAGTTCAATTCTTCCTCGCTACTGATGAAGCTCACAGGATAGAAATCTTGCAAAATGTTATGTGCCGAATGTCCAGCTCCCGAAGGTGGCACCACTCTTCCTCTATGGTACCTCAAAACTTTATCATCTCTCGAGTTGTCAACAGCTACTTTCACGAATTTGATCTCAGGGTTAGATTCACGCAATACCTGTGCTGCCTCGTCAAACGCAAACGAGTAACCATCGTAATAGAACTCCACTACTACCTTTTCATGGGAGGAAAGGTAATCGTCAAGGTCTTTTCGATTGACCTCAGGAATCCACGGACAAATGGGCCCGCCTGCCTTCAAAAATGCCTCAAATCGTTTTGAACCAGTTGAATATGGGTATTTAATAGTCACCCGTTTTCCAGACTCCAAAGGCCCCGCAGGATAGTAGTACCACCCTTCACGGATATCAATGGTGTTCAACGTGAGATTGAACTCAGCAACGATCACTTCATCACCAGATGCATACAGTTTTAACTCATAAATGCTATGAAATTTTCTTCGCTCTGGGTAGTAATGGACAAGAAAAGCCTTTGACGTGTCTGCCAACACTTCATCGTGGTTGAAACCCACCAATTTGGTAGGAAAACTTTTTTTCGTCGGTATGGGTTCCGACTTAAAGTTCGGTTTAAGATTGCCTGCCAAGTAGTCTTCCACAAACTGTTCTATGGCCTCGACAGAGGGGTTTTCAATACCATACGTGGACCCGTCAAATCCCAATGGACCAAGACTTTCGATAACAAAGTAGGGTGCTTTCCTTGGGTTTTCGTCAAGATAATGGGCACGGTTACTTTTGTTGATGTCCAACGACCTGTAGTTCAACTCACTAGTTGATTTAGCCGACAACGCTTCGAGGGTTGGAGTGACCCTGTGTAAGTCATCCAGGTCCTCGTAGTAGTATATGGCCAATTCGAGGAACTGATCGCGTTGACTGCGGTACTCTTTCAATTCTGCCATCACCCGTCGCTTTTCCGAGTACAGTCTAGGCTTTTCTGTTGTGTTTTTCTCATCTTCCAAGTTTGATGGCTCAGTCGGCTCACTTGCTTCTGTTCCAGGGTACTCCTTCAATATTTTGGTTACAAATTTGGAGTCGGTGCTGTCCAAGGAAATTGGCCGTAGGTCAGGACACACCAGCACGTGAGGCATGGGGATGGCCTTTGGCATGATTTCTTCTTCCAAATCCGGATACTCTTCCGCATCCACGGCATACAACTCGATTGCGGGGTGTGACTGGTGTAATTGGGCCGCCGCCCGTGCGTACTTGTGAAGGAAACGCTTACTTTTTGGAACACTCGGAAGCACGCATGCAACGACCAGCCAGGGTCCTTCTTCAAGTAATTTTTCGTACTCTTTTGTATCGGTTATCCATTTGATATGCCCCGATCTAAACATTTCGCTTCAATTGTGGGGTGATCTATGATATGTTAACCGACGCGTAGGGTGTGGAGGATCTCGGCTTTTTCTATCTGCGAAAATACGAAGTGACACAATAGATTTGTGGAGTCAGGTGACAAGACTCACAAGCGGCTGAAGTCGATAGTCTCAGGGTCTGTTTGACGCTTTGCACCCCAAGTGAAGAGTAGACCAAAACCAAACAGACCTCCTCTATTCATTATTCTGCCTCTGTTCTGGACGATGTCTTATTAAACTAGCTTTCTAGCATGAATTGATAAATTATATGTCTCAGTCTACCTCGATGTCTCAGTCTACCTCGATGTTTCAGTCTACCTCGACGGGTTTGACCCGGTTGGCCGCGGGGTGCCGTCCTCGTGGGTCCACGACGTCGTGCGCTCTCCGGGCACCGTGTCGTCGTCGTCCTCTTCCTCTTCTTCGTCTGAGAAATCGGGCACGGTGGTCTTGCGCCGCTGGAAGTCCTTGATATGGGCCTTGTTGAGGCGGTCGCCAATGACAAAGAGCGTTGACTTGCGCCGGCCAAGCGGGGCTCCAATCTCCAGAGGCTCCAGCTGGGCGGCCGACAGCGCTCTGCGGTGCCGGGTGAGCGCGGGCTCGGTGGCCAAGTCGTGGCTCTCGGTGTGCTGGATGTAGTGCAACTCCACGAGCTTGGCAATCGCCTTTTCCACGCGGGTCGACACCGGGTAGGGGAGGGGAGTGTCCTTGGAGGCACGGAAGAGCACCACGTTGGTGGAGTGTTCGTTCTCCATCCGGAAAAACACCCAGATGAACCGCCGGGTGATCTCGGCAAGCGCAATGCAGAACGAGGTCACCGCCAGCTGCTGGATCTGGTGGTTGAAAAACGCATAAAAGATCCACTGGAACCGGAGCAACACGTCGGCCACCATGGCACAGTAGTAGAGCGACTTGTAGGGGTAGAACAAGTGGTCGCGGAGCAACCAGTTCTTCAGCCCCGGATGCAACAAACTCCAGTCCATCACGAGATCCCACGCAGACAGGTAGAGCGAGTTGAGCAGGGCAAACGTGATGAACGCAGCCCGGTGCTTGGTGGTGCGCTCGATGCGGTAGACCGACAAGAGCGCGTAGTAAATGATCAGCACCCCGTACTTGCACATGTTGGCCAAGTGCGGGAACCAGTCGCCAGAGTCCATGTAACGGCGGATGCACTGCAAAAACCGGAAAATCAGCGGGAGCGACGAAAAGAAGCCCATGAGCCGCAGGTTGGTGGAGCCACACTGGTTCTCGTTGCCGTGGCCAGGCTTCAAAAGCCCGTTCCAGTGGTGGGCGTACAAGCAAAAGTAGAACGAGATGTTGCCCATGGTGTAGGTGAGCAGGCACAAGATGTCCCCCAAGAAGAAGTCCCGGAACTCGACGGGGTACAACCCGGACCAGAGAAGCCGCCAGAGCGCCACCTGCAACCACTTCCGACTCGCCGCGTACATGTGGCGCCCGGGCCAGAGGAAAATCACCATCATGATGCCCCAGTAGATCCACGGCCAGTCGCGGCCGGGAAACTTGGCGTGCCAGAAGTCGTGCAAGCTGAACCACGCCACCAACGCCATAAACGCAAACGCAAACAGCGGCAACACAAGGAACTGCTTCCAGTTGAGCGCGGTCAGCATGTCAAACTCGAAGATGAATTTATAATTGATTTTGAACCGGTCAAACACGTAGTAGTTGACGGCAAAGAACAAAAACGTGAGCACCAACAAAAAGAACCCGGCCCAGATCTGGATGAGGTACGCACCCTCGGGCATGTGTCCACTGAGGGTCTGCCGGAGACCTGTGTACACCGCCAACACAAAGAGGGGCACCCCGATCCCGAGCATGAACAGCGACGACCCAAGCGCGCCGTAGAACAGCTGCACGCGGTTGTCGCTGTTGCTCATGGCAAACGAGATACTCTTGAGCTTTTCAAGCGAGTGCTTGCGGTCGTTGGTCTCGGGGTCAAAGAAGGCGACGTACAACTCCTCGACGTGCGCCAGAAGCTTTTCAAGCAACGTGCTCGTCTGGAAGTACAGGTTGCCGTCCACCTTCTTCATGTACTGCTCGCAGATGTTGGTGTTCATGCTCTTGTCGTACTTTTTCGTGATCTTGCGGAAGGCGGTCCGGTTGAGCACCCGGTACAGCTTGAGCAACAGCAACGCCCGGTAGTACTCAAAGAGCGCCTGGCGCAACTGGCGCTTGGCTATGTGGTAGGGGGTGCCAAACCGCCGCCGGTTCGACACAAAGTCCAGTTTGCGCAAGTTCAGCTGCTGGGCCGCGGTGTGCTCGAGCTCCTCGTCCGGGTACGTCGTTTCCGCCTCGGAGTCAAACAGAATGTCGTCGTCGGTGTCGATCTGCCCGTTGCGGTACAAGTTTTCGCGGTAGTTGGCGTCCATCTGCGAGTCGATCACCCGTTGCTTGGGCCGCGACCACCCCAACGCCTCGAGCAGCGGCAACAGCGGGAGCTCAAACTTGCGCAAGAAGTGCACCGTCTTCAGCACGGGGGCCATGCCCTGTTTCGCCCGGTCCTTGCGGTGGGATAGCCGGTAGTGCTCCTTGAGCTGGTAGAGCTGGTCCTGCAAAAGAAGGAACCGCTTGTAGTTGTCCAGCTCGCGCTCCAGGAAGAACAGGTCGACTTTTTCGAGCTGCTTGTCGAGCCACTCCTTGAACTCGGCGTTGGCCGCCTCCAAGTCGGCCTGCTTGTCCTTGGCCGACTTGAGCGAGTAGCTCCAGAGCGAGCGGTTCTTGCGGCCGGCGTCTGCGGGCTGCATCGGCTCGGGCAACGGCTCGAGAGCCACGTCCTCGGTGTACCCGGGAGCGGCCTGGAGCGGCTCCAACAACGGGGTGACGTCGGTGGCGGGCTCGGCGTTGACCTCGCGACGGGCCGCGGTGCATTTCTTCACGAGCTTCTTGCCCACTCGGTAGTCCACGTACTGGCCCTTCCACTCGGGCACGAGGCCGTCCTCGAGGGACTCCCCAAATTTCATTGTTGGTGATAATGCACGGAGTTAGCGATAGCCGTTGATTGCCGCACCAACAGACAAAAACAACGGTGGGCGTGGGCACAAAGAGCGCGGGTGGTGGGGTGTGGAGGTGGTAGGGCCGTGCGGCTGGCGGGCAGTAGTGCAGTTGGGTTCCACGTGGGGTGCTGGAACCGGAATGTGCTCGGGCGATGGTAGCCACCGGTTATGGACGCTGGGAGATCAGGGGACACCACGCGGAACAGGGAGGCTTGAGAGGCAATTGGAGACGACGGATGGGGTCATGGGGAGCAGCGTGCGATTGGCGGGCACGGCCGGGGATAACAGGGTGAAACGGGTGGAATCAGGGTGGAATCAGGGTGAAAGAGTGGAAACAGGGTGTAACAGGGTGTAAACTAGTGTGCAGCATGAGCCAATCCGGTAGGCGCTACCGAGACAGGTTAATGGTAGGGATATCAACGGTAGGGATCAATTGTAGGGATCAATTGTATGGATCAACGGTAGGAACGGCCGCTCTTGTGTAGCCACCATGGCCTGCGGACCGTGCAGATTGTGTCTTGCCTAAACTTGTGCACTACTGTACGCCCCAGTCTCCGCTCCATGAGCCCACAATATACGACCCTCGCTACACATAACCGTTTAGTGGTTCCTACGCCGACCACAAGGGACACGGCCACAATCAGCGGCCCTGGGGCCAAAAAAATAAGATGGTGTCCGGAACCAGCGGCTGTGGTCCCACGACACCGGTCGTATGTTTTATTATTGGCGGCAGGCTCCTTCCCGCACATTCCGGACGGGGCCTGCCTCGTATACGTAGGGTCTACTGCCACACTTCCGCCCAGCCAGCGTCCGTACCCACCTTCCCCTCGTGGTGGCACCCACACCCGTGCGGTAGCCAACGGTAGCGCGCGGGTGAAAAATACTTAGCCCGAGGCAACCGAGACACGATGATGCGCTATTGGATGAACATGGGGTCGCCGGTGCGTCTCATGACGAGACGGTGGGCCCGTCCGTTTGCCCGGTTCAACCTGACGCGGGCTGCGCCCAAAAAGAAGGGGATCAAGGACTTGGTCAAGGAGTACGGGTACCTGGCGTTGGGGGTGTACTTGGGGCTCAGTTTCATCGATCTCCCCATCTGCTACGTGGTGGTCCACTCGCAGGGCAAGGACGAGATCGAGTACTACGAGAACAAGCTCAAACAGCAGTTTGGCTACGGCGTGAGCGACACCGAGCTCGAACAAAAGCAAGCGCGGGACCGGGCAGCGCAGGCGGAGGAGCAGGCGGACGCGGCCGCCGCCAACGACCTGGGCATCACCGCGTTTGTCCGCAAGCACTTTTCGTGGACCGAGTTCGCCATTGCCTACGGCATCCACAAATCGCTCATTTTCATCCGGTTACCGATCACTGCTGCCATCACCCCGGGCATCGTCAAGGTGCTCCGCAACTGGGGGTTCAAGATCGGGCTGGGCACGTCGGCCGCGGTGGCCAAGGACCACCTCATGGACGCCAAGCAGGTGGTGGTGGACTACACGGCGTCGCTGCCCAAGTTTGGCGTCAAGCCGGGCAAGCGCCGGTGGTGGTGGTTTTTCTAACTGTACATAATAACCGTGGTCTAGTCTATAGATGTATATGCAAGCGGCTGGACCCGGGCCCAACCAATAAATAAATACGCCCCTGGCGTGTGTGTCGAACGCGGTCACTTGAGCAACCACGCCTTGGTGCGCTCGTACACGAAAAACGAGCACAGCACCATCGGAATCACCTTCATGTAGCCAATCGACAACCCGACGAAAAAGCCTCGCACCCCGCTTTCCTTGTAGATGAGCTTGGCGGTGTCCTTGAACAGCAAGAACTCGCCGCGGTTCATCACCCCGCCCACCTGCATCCGCCGTCGGATCACCTCGAACGGGTAGGCCGCGGTCTGCGAGCACATTCCCGCCAAGCCTCCGGCGATCAACTGTGCGTACGCACGCAACGGCGGCCGCACATCACGGGTGCTGGCGCCACGGCCCTCCTTGGCCAACCGCTCCTTCTTCTTCTCGAGCGCCTCCAGCGGCCGCTGCACCGTGTACGGCGCAAACAACTTCAGCCGGAACACGTCGTGGATGGCGTCGTGGGTATAGAACAGCACTCCCGCGTAGGGAATCATCCCGAGAATCGTGGGATAGAAGCCCCGGTAGAAGTTCAGCACGTGCAAGAGCCGGTGCGGCAACACCCGCCGCATCAACCGCACCCACAGCGGGTCCAGCGGGCGCAGCGGCGGGTTCTCGTGGTAGATGGCAGTGATGGTTTTGCGCAAGCGCCCGCGCGACTGGTCCATGTACTCCTTGTGGTCGGGGTGGAGGTGGTTGAGGTTGCGGGTCTCAAACGCCATCCGCACCCGCACCAAGTCGAGAGGATATGTGCAGCACACCAGGGCCAAGCCCAGCAACAGCCCGGCCATGAACCGCCGCACCAGCGTCTCGTAGGCGTCCCCGGGGATCAACACCGCCCGGATCTGCTCGTAGGCGACAAACTTGATCGCCGCGTAGGGAAAGATGCGTAGGAGGGTCACCAGGTGGCCCTGGAAGAGCCCGGCCACGCCGTCGGCGCGGATGATGGCACCAGTGGCACGAAAGAACCCCAGAAACGACCCGCGATACTTGATAAACTCGGGATTCAGCGTCTGAAACAAGATTTTCACCCGATCAAACGGTGCAATGAGCGTTTTGGCCGCCGACCCCGCAAGACCCCCCGCGATGCCCAGCCGCACCACGTACTCGACCAGCTGCTTGTCGATGATCTTGACATGCTCGAGCGGGGTCAGCTGGTCGTTCACCTGGGACGTCTTGCTTCGTAGCACCCCCGCTGTGGTCATTATCTCTGGTTACGGTGTGCGAAAAAAATTCATGCGCACTAGCGGGGGTCCCACGTCTAGGTTGCGGGCACACGCGGTGTATATAGCGGTGGCGGTGCGGGCGACGGGGGTGGGGCTGGGCGAGGCGGTCGGATTTCCCCACGAGGCGTCGGGTCGGGTTTCATTTCTTGGCCCCACCACTGCTCGTCCGAACCAATAATCTGTGGGGAAATAAGCGGGGATTCGGAGCTATATTATGCACCATGCTTCGCACTCCCCACAACAACGTTTTTGACGACTTGATCGGAATTCCCACGCAGGCCGCGTGCAAACGTTAATGTGGGCAGAGGGAAAATAATTGCTAAACGGCAGCAAGGAATAATTCCGCTGCCGCTATATTTGGCAACACCTGACCACCCCTATTGATGGTGGCGAGGCCTCGCCGAGGTTGTGGTACAGATATACGAAGGTGGTGAAATTGCCAAGTGAGACAGGGCGGTGTCTGGCGCCCCGACACCGACACTGGCGGCGTTTCAGGTGGCATTGGTGGCCAGCGCTGCCATGGTCGCGTGGTAGCCTCACCGCGCCTACCCGCCGCTTTACTAAATCTTAATAATGATCACAGCTCGCCTACCCACGTGATTATGTACGGAGATAGCACAAATCCCAATTTTCTGTGCCACAAAAGGTTTATAATATTTAGGCGACATGCGTGATAAATATTATCTGGAGCGCTGCATGCGCCCCAACACACCCTATCTCAGATCAAAGCCATTAGGCAAGGAACCAGGCATATGGTACGACAACGTGGAGTGAGGTGTGCTTCAAAATTCACCAATGCTTTTTCTGGCTGCTGCTATCACCACCAGTCGCCTGACACATTTTTGTGATTACTCCGCGGGCCACAAAGCGAAAATGTGGGACAAAGTTTTTATAGGATGGGTCTTACCCGAATTCTGCCAGCGGCTCCACAAATAAAACATAATTCGTTACTACCGTTGTTTAGCGTCACTTGAACCAGTGCTTTTGCTGTTGTTGTGGTTTCTTTAGCGGGTCTTGCTGAATACCAACGTCGGTTTCGCGTCTAAATCCATGCTCACACGTCAACTCCGTGACCGCCGGGACTCAAGCCAAACCGCCCTAGGACCGGCGTTTTTTGGGGCTCAAAAAATGGTTTAGGCCCAGCCAGACCCCTGCCTGTTCCACTGGTGATTTTAGGAGACCCCATCCGGCTGTTTCTACATGTCCAGATCAATTTTCGGGTTTTTCGTGGTGATGGCGATGAAGATCGCCCATTGAACCCGAAAAGGCCAGACAAAGACAGAAAGCGGTCGTTTTCAATCAATACTAAATGGTGGATGGCCAGGGATTTTTTTATTCCACCAACGCCGGTGGCTTTGCCGTTTTTTTCACGATGACTCTAAATGTCGTTTGACTTTAGTCACCACGACAAGAACTGCCACGGCTGATATGCGCAGAAGCTTCCTCGATCAAGCGATCGGCCTGTTCTATTTTGGTGGAACGGGCACTAAAAGCAAGCTCCCTTTTGCGGCAGTTGCAACAAGGGAACGGCTACCGCTATATTGTTGCATTTGGTTCCCTCAACACCGTGAAATTCACATCTGCAACAAGATCCTTGATATTATCATGCCCACACGCGCCTACTTCGCTAGCAGGCACTGCTTAACCCCGTCATTGTACTTGCTATTTCCAGGCTAACCAGATGCCAAAAGAAGCAAAGCACAAGCTCGCCAAAAATTCACTTGCAGGTCGATCCCGTCACAAGTGGAATGAAATAGATCGATGCGTTATATTTTGGCGTTCAATTTCTTTATCAATTGTTAGTAAGGGTTAAGCCACCAACGTACTCCTCCCTGCACATTTCGGCGCATCTAGGATGATGACGTGAAACAGCCCCACAATGAATGACGTACATGCATGTTACACTGAGGATCAAGGTCTATAAGGATTATGCTATATCGTATCGTCGTCTATAAAGGTTTGGCGTTAGTATTCGAGCCCAGCACGGAACGGAGGTTCCTTCTGGTAGTTCAGAGGCGAGCGACCACGAATAATAAGCGGCGGCAGCTCTATCGAGCTGAGAACCATAGGTTGTAATTGCAAATCATCGTCTTCAGCCACCCCCAAAAGCTCGACATGCAAAGAAAAGAACCGGCTGTTAACCTGGCTCAGTTTGATTCGGATCAGCAGGGTAAACTGGATGCGCTCGAACCGGGCGACACGAGCAATCAGGTCCATCGGGTAGTTGTTGAGCACCTGACGTCTGTCCTCGTCGGGCATTTCGTTACGGTTGAAGTAAAAAATGCGGTTCATGTTCTCGATCTTCAGCCCGTTCCTTTTGTTACACAGCGCTTTCACGGTCTCGTGATCGGGAATTTCTCCAGGAACCGCAGGGTAGATAGGCGGGGGGAATTGGGGTCCCTTGTCACGCTTCGCGGTGTGCTGGATCAACGAGATTTGCACTTCGTCGTCCGAACACTTGGCAACAAGACGGATGGCAAAATAAGCAAGCGGCACCTTACGCTCCACGCCGTGCTTATCTTTGATGACAGTGTAGTAACGGTTGTTGGCGAACTGGTCGAAGGACAATTCCTTGAAATAAAACAGGGCCACCAAAGTGAAATAGTTTCGTTTGTAGCCAATCCACGTCCCGTTATCTCCCACCTCAAACCCACGATCGATACGAGCCTCCACTACTGGGTTGACCATCAAATCGGTGTCGCTGCAGTACACTTTATTATGGGTGCATGTCGCCAGAAACGGCGGCCCAACTCGGAACAAATTCAGCAGTCGTGGCGCCACCTTGCGTCCCCCCGACGGACTATTGTTCATTTCGTTGTGGGTAGACTGAGGTACCATGGGCATCATGTTGGTGCCTGGGGGGTACGACATGTCGACGGGAGGGGAGTAGTGGTGGTGGTATTGCATCTGCTGAGGGTGAAGCGGCGTCTGGTGTACTCCATGGTGCGGAGGAGGGTGCTGGCTCATCATTGGCTGCACCATGTGGTCCTGGTACTGCTGAGGTTGCATGTGGTACATCATATCATCTTGGCCACCGTGGTGAGAGCCAACGGCTTGTTGTGGCATCGGCTGCGGGTCGTACAGGTAAGGGGCCACCTGCATTGGGTGCTGGAGGGGATGCTGGCCCAGGTACTGTTGCAGTTGGGGGGGTGGAGGGTGTAATAGCGGTCCCAAATGCTGCGACGGGTGGACGTTTGGAGGGTAACGGCTGTACTGGGTGGGGTCGTCGTCTTTGATGGCAACTGAGCCGCCAGCAACGGGGTCATAGGTATCGTCAGAAGCTAATGTCATGTCGGTGATGACACTGATGGTATTTTCCAGTTTGAGGGGCAGATGATCGAAGGTTTATAGCAATGAATTCGGCTTTTGAGGTGTATTTAACAACGTGATATTTTCTACTCACAAGAAATATTATTATATGCGTTTTTCTTTTCGTTAAATATTTTATCCAGATAAAAAATAGCTCTGCAAGTCTAACGCGCGTGGCCAACTCCGGTGCCCATGTGAGTGTCAATCAAGAAAATGGGGATGTCCACAAAGCCTCAACTGGCAAGGAGAACCTCGTATGAGAAACTTTAATCAGCAAATCTGCCATTCTGGATCTTGTATAAGTAAGTTGACGATCGTTGCTCCAAAATATCTCCGCCACTGGCTCTAGCGAGCTCCGCCTATTATGACGACATACAGTTTATTGTGACATCGGAGTCAACATGTCAACTATTTTTTAGCCAACCTGACACGATGTGGGGGATGGGAGGGTGGCTCGTAGGGGCGGCGACGGTGGGGACAAAGCTCAGTCCACTGCAGTCCGTATATGTAGGACCATAGCAGTTCCGTGTCCCCCGAAGGCGCATGCACATAACCTCATTCCCCATTCGCCTAATTTTGTTGGGACTGAGGGGTATGAGAACAAGAAACTCCTCTGGCTAGGGTCGGTTAGAAATAAACGCGCAAACATAGTTGAGAGCAAAAAAAATGTTAGAGTTTCGCGCCGGTGACACAAAGAGAATGAGGGGTCTCCAACGAATGAGGTTGCAATGTACAAAGTCGTAAAGATTGTGGTAGATTCAAGTAAACAAACATAATTATTCCAGTGCTATAATTAGACGGTCTAGACCCTAAACAGGAAAATTTGACAGGGTACCGGCGACTATCCCCATTGAGATCTGACAACGGTCAATTCTTGGCCCTGACAAAAATTGTGTCTAGGTTTACTTTCCGGGTTTTTTCCCCTATTTAGCTATAATACACCCCTCAAGGAATCACTAGACAACATCATTCTCTCGGGAAGATATTTTTTACGTCTGACGTTGCAAGCGAGGTATGGTAAAATGTCGACAGTATGTCGGCTAAAGCTTGGCTGAGGAGCCACGAGCAGGATCAAACCGGAAGTGGGGTGCCAGACACAATAGAGGGGTTTTTGACCAAATAGGCCGAACACATCAGCTGTCTTGAGATTTGCATCTTTTGTGATCAGACATTTTTCACAATACTACCGCCCTGCGCCTTGCTTGTCCTCGAACCTTATCCCTGCACTATGCTTCTTCCCACCGGACACCAACTTCTGCATATGGCGACTATTTTTTGACGATGACAAGTGAGCTGTTGAACGGGGACGGTCGTTCTGTAAAATGGCACGGAAACCTGTCATCCTGCCGGGTTACTCCAGAGATTTCCGTAGCATGATAATTGGAGAGGTTCTTTGATGTTATTTTACCGCGCCACAAGATTGTTTCACCGTCTTTTCCGCCTAATCAGGTAAGGGATAGGCGCCTATCGAGCCATGTCGTCAGCCAAAATGTCTCTTTAGGTTCAGGTCTGCGTCCCTATTGGTCAATGGCCTCAAGGATTTGCGTTGCATCGGGTACACTTACTAGGAAAGGCGGTTTGTCGGCTACAACGGCTAGGTGAGACTATTTTGAAGCGACTTTGTGTCAAGGGGACGCGTCGGACGTCTCAGATTTTGGGCCATCGACCGCTGTGGTGTGAGGGGTTCCACGGTTAGTAATTTTTAAACAAGTCATGCAATGAAGCACAATCGCTAAGGTATACGCAGAGAACATTTGCCATTCCTTCACCCGGCACCAAAGGGGTTTTGTGTGCACAGGTGACAAACGAACAGAGACTACGGAATGTCAACCACTGGCATCGGGCCGACACCACACGAGGCGGGCTTGGAGAAGCTGATTGTTGCCATAACTCCGTCTCCTGCAACTGGTTAATAATTGGCAAACAATATGCACCGTGACGGGTTGGACCCTCTTCGAGCACCGTCGGCGCGGTGAGGCACACACCTACACGATGGCTGGGCAGCAACCGGTGTGGATGCACCATCTAGCGTCTGTTGGCTATTGTTCGCCAAACTCGTGCCACTTTCACATGGGCAGCAGCAATTTTCTCTGACGCACGAACCTGTACCGAAAACGTCATGGCCCGTTACAAAATCGAGCAGGGCTCCCGTTTATGTGCGGCTGAGTGCCAAAAGATCTCGCACCGGCCACCACCGCGTTCAACGTGGTGTGGCGTGGCAACTCCGGGACGACTGCAGAAAACGCTCCCAGCGGTTTTGTGGCCCGGGCACCCGCCTAATCTCAAGGAAGCTCGGATATCGGCGGAACTGTCTGGCGGGCACGCCAACGCCCCCGCCAGCGTAGAACGTGAAAATGTTGTGCCCCCATGTGCCTATGACACCCATTGGTGCCTTACATGTGATTGCCCCAGCGTCGATCCCACCCGGTATCTAATTTTCTCGGATAAATAGCCTGCCGGGGGCCTCGGAAACCTGGAACAATCAACCCACCACAATCAAGGAAAATCCTTCGTAAAAGGTGCAGCGCCGTTTTGTGCCATCCCTTTGCTCCTTTGTGCTGTCATTTGGAACGAGCAGGATGAATTATATACTACATCGCCTGATCAGTGTTTCACCCCGGTGGGGGCACCACCCCACGCATCCCGTATCAGTAGCCCACCTGCAATAACCCTTGTCGTGGCTCCCTAGCCCGCACGGGCCACGCTGTCGGGCTATCCGTGTCTACCGTTTTTCGCGCGCGATCTAAACCATTTTTTCTACTGGCACCGAATCAACACCGAGATGGATGGGATCTTCCCCGCGCTGTTACGGGACATCCTCCTGGTGATCTTCATCCTACTACTGTTCCCCGTGTGGCTCAACAGCGCCACCATGGTGGTGTACTTGCTCGTGCTCCGCAACATCGGCGTGTACCGCCGGTTCGACGCGAAAATGGTGGTAGTGCAGCTCGTCAAAACCGCCGCCATCAACGTGTGCATCTACCAGGCCCTCCTCGCGTACGTGCCGCGGGTGTGGTTCAACTACTTCTTCATCCTCGCCAACCTGATCATCGCCAACCACTTGATCGGGCACAAAAGCCTGCGGCTGCTCGACAACAACCACCTCAACCATGTGGTCAACGCGGTGTGCTGCTTCTTCTTCATCATCTACACCGTGTACTTCCTCAACTGGATGGAGGTGCCCACCCAGCTCCTCCGTCGCGGGTCGCTGCCCGCCACCACCATTTTGTCGTTGGCAACAATTACCGCCGACATTTTCACCTTCCACGGGCCCGATGTCGGCACGGATGACGCCGCCTCGGGCGCGGCCTCAGCCACCACCATCAACTGTGACTCGCTGAAGTTGCTCGACATCGACGTCCGCGCTGCTCCGGCGCGCCACGCCCGGCTGGTGGTGTGGCACAACTTCGATACCCTCGTCATGAGCCCGTTCCGCCTCCCAAAGCACTGGGTGCAGCCGGTGTGGGTGATTGTCACCGCGCTCAAAGCGTTGTACGCCGACGCCACCGTGTTCCTGGACCCGGGGGCCGCCATCATCGACGACGTGCTGCTGGTGTCGCTGCTCGAGCTGGCGACGCTGCCACCGCCGGTGGACAACTCGCGGTTCGCCCTCGCCAAAATCAACGACAACGAGGTGGTGGTGCAGTTCTCGCTGGCGTTCACCGTGCACGCGCTCCGCATCAACGGCATCCCCTGGCACTACTACCTGGTGGTGGGCCACTTCTTGGTGGTGCTGGGGCTCACCCCGCACTTCCAGTACCAGATCGACATCGACTGCGGCGACGCCCACGCGCTGTTGGCCGTCACCACCACCACCGCCGCCACCGCCACCCCGAGCGACCCCGTGGCCGACTCGCCGCTGCAGCTCGCCACCTTGGAAAACCTGGTGGAGCTGACCCACCAGATGCTCTTGCAGCACCGCGCCAACTACAAGAAAATGAAGCGCGACCACCAGAAACGGCTCGCCGAGCTCAGACACCACCTCGACACCGTGCGGGCCAAGATCGCCAAGACGCTGGCCACCTCCAACGAGCTGCGGATGGCCGACCGGTTTGAGACGGTCCAGTACCACATCTCGCGGCTCGAGCACGAAAACGCCGAGCTCACGGCGGAGGAAAAGCAGCTCATTGCCTCGCGAGAGGCGGTGTTGGCGGGCCACGCGGCCGACGAGCAGAAATTGAAGCGGCAGATCCGGCTGGTGGAGCAGCAGACCCGCGAGCGCGAGGCCCGGCTTGCGGCCCAGCGGGCGGGCGTGGCGAAACTCCGCCAGGAGGCCGACTCCCTCAAGCAGCGCCACCGCAAGTTGGCGGCCGAGGCCGACGCCAAGCACGACGAGGTGAAGCTGGCGATGGCCGAGCTCCGCAGCGCCAAGCGCGACGGCCACGCCCGGCTCGCCAAGCGGTCGCGCCGCATCCACGACAAGTACGACGTTATCTTACCCAAAGTGCGCCGTCTCACCGAGGCATTGCACCAGGAATGCAACCGGGTGTTGCAATCGTAACCAGCATAGCGCATAGCACATAGCGAGCATATAGCCCCCATAGCATAAGCATACCACAGCACAGTGTAGACAACGCTTCCCGGCACACGTGTGGCTGGCGACATCGGGGATCAGATAAGCGCGGCCGCGTCGCGACGCCGTAGCTTTTCTGGCTTTAAGACAAGCGCGGCCGCAGCCCGTGTTTACGTTTCGTCGAAGCATGTATTCGCTGGCGGGTCGTCTATGTAGTGTCGTGGTCTAGTTTGTGCTTCCTTCTATCTACAGGCTCGGCTAATCATGCAAGGGGTAGCCGAGACGGTGGAAGTCGCGGTTGTAGTAGAGAAGCCCCCCCTGGGGCGGGTGGCGGGTGTTGCCGATGATCTGCTCCACCTGGGCCACCCAGATCTCGTGGTTGTCCTCCTCGATGCTCTGGCCCGTCTTGCAAATAAACACCTGCTCGGACGCGATGAGCACCGGCACCTGCTGGCCGTCGCCCACGGTGACAAACTGCCAGTCCACCCCCTCAATGAGGCTGGCAAACGGCGTCGTCATCTCGTGGAACGGCTCGCCGTCCACCTTGGCCTCGGCACTGGGCACAAACTTCGTCCCGTGCGCCGGCTTGACGCCCTTGGCAAACAACCGGCCCAACCGCACGCTGTTGGGCTCGGGAGGCAAGATGTGGATGGCACAGTACCCATTGTGGTGGAGCTCGCTCAGCGTGTACGACGGGAGGTGCAAATTGAAGCACACCTTGGGCACCGGCTTCACCGATAGCAGGGTGACGCTCAGAAGCGTCATCCCGTGCAAGTGGCTGGGGTCGCTGGTGGCCAGGGTGAGCACCATGGCAGGGGTGCATATCCGCAGCATGGCGTGGCGGAACTGGTTACTTAGATTCAGCGACCATCGGCGGCCCACGAGTAGTCCCACCATCGAGTGTCTGGTTATTTTCATCGCAACCAATTGGGTGCGGCTTAGGCCCGGGATTTGGCGAGCGAGCAACTCGGGGCGAGGTGGAGGGTGGCGGGTCGGGTGAGTAGCCACCGCCGCGCTTGGTGGTGTTGTCTGCCTCGTTCTTTTTTTGGGCGTGTCTCCGGTGGTGTGGGCCGGTATCGGGGTGATCTATGGTTATGCGGCCCGGGACGCGATCAGCACGGGGTTATGCCGGGGAACCGGTGTCCAACGGGGACGACCTGCTGTGCACGGGAAGCGAAAGTTTGTTCCCAGCTCCGACGGTAAAGTTTGTGGGCATGGTTTAAACCTGCCGGCCAACTATACGAGCTCGGGGTGCCCAAAACGGAACTGGCCCCGAAACACGGGCGAGTCGTTGGGTGAAACGCCGCTGCCCAGAGCGGTGGCACACGGGCTTACTGGCACGCAAGTCCCTGTGATTTTCCCACATTAAAGCCTCTTAGTGTGTAAGGCTTGCATCTGCGTATGCTGAAGCTCTGGGGCGACCCGGTGCAGCGTACGTTTAATAATTATAACGGGATAGTCACTGGCATGTAAACTCCGTTTATCTGCGGATCTGCAATAACCATGATGACGAGCTCCCGTTCGTCCACGGGGGCACTGGGCTACGGGAGGGGTATGCATTAGACGTATGTAGCAGTTAAGCAAGCTTAATTTCCGACGTCGGCTTGAGCTTGCGCATCATCGTGGTGAGCTGGTGCTGCACCGACTCGTCAAGTTTTTCGAGCTCGCTGGCGCCCACGTCGTTGTCGGCCTGGATCAGGTGGAGCTTGCTAAGGAGCTCGCGCTCGAGCGGCCCGTTCTCCGCCCGGGTAGCAAGCGTGGCCTCGACAAACATGTTTTGCATGTCTCGTAAATCAGCGTCGGCTATGCCGAGTTGCGGCAACACCGAGTCCGACCCGAACACGTCGTGCTTGATGATGCGCCAGTTGTACTTGACCATTTCGTCTTTGGTCACGTACAGCTGCACCAGCTTCTTTTTACGGTATTGGGAAAACACGTAGGTGCGCTCGGCGTGGATGGCCATTTTCGACCGGAGCTGCTTCAAAAACAACTCCTCGTCAATGTCGGCCAGCGTCTTGCTCAAGTTGAGCGTCACCGACGGACGGTCGGTGTGCTTGAGGCGGAGGTCGTTGATGAACCGCACCATCCACACAGGGAACAGCAACAAGAGCTTTTGCTTGTCATTAGAGGCGGCCCGCGCCATCAAGTCAAAAGCCCGCTGCTGCCAGTTCCGCATCACGTTGTTGACCCGGTGGTAGATCGCTTGCAGGTCCATGTAGTACTTTTCGCCGTCGTTCATTGCCTTGAGCTCGCTCATCAACTCGGTGAGAAAGTTCTTGAAGTCGTTGTAGGCAATGTGAAGCCCCAGCCGGCCCATCAACCCCAAGAACGGCTTGTAGTACACCTGGGTGCACTTCTGGATGGCCCGCGAGAACAACGGGTTCTGCCACATGTCGAGCATGAACCGGTCGTCGCGCTTGCGGGCAAAGATGTCCCAGTACTGGCGGATCACCACCCACAACGCGTAGTCCTCGGGGTCAGAGTGCTCGATGTCCTCGAACGCGTCCAACAGTTCCTTCAAATCGTTGAGCCGGCACCTGTCGTGCTCGCCGGCGATCTTAGGCTTCAAGATGTCGGTGCTCAACACGGTGTAGATCAAATTAGTGCGGTTGGCAATCGCCTGGTCGCGGATCTTCACCACCACCTCCATCGGGAGGGTAAAATAGTTCTCAAGGCGTTCGATAAAGATGTCAAAGTTTTCGGGAGTCTCCTCCTGGCGGAGTCGCTTCAAGTTGCGGTCGGTGGTGCGGGTGTTCTGGCCCGTGAGCGTGCCCAACATCATCATCACCAAGTTCTTGTTGGTTTTGCCATTGTCGGTGTTCTTCGATTTGGCCCCGGACAAGAACCCAAACAGCGGGAGCGGCATGAACATCAAGTCAAGCCCCCGCGAGATCATCTTGGCCGGGTTGCTGTACTTCAACACGTTGTAGATAAGCAGGTGGGGCATCACCAGGTTGAGTCGCATACACCGGGAAAGAGCCTCGTACCCGTAGTCCAGCGCCATAAACAAGTCGTAGATGCCCAGACTCATCAGGGCAACACACCACTCGTACATGGCAATCATCCGTGGGTCTACACACTTGGAGACATCGTGTGTCAGAAGACACGCCAGCCCGTACTCCACCAACATCTGGGGCTCCTCGATCATCTCGCTCTTCCAGGTGCCAAACGCCGCCTGCAACCCCTCCACCAGCTTGAGGTACTGCGCCTGGAACACCACCTGGGTCTCCACCAAGTGGTTTTCGTGGGCTGCCCGGTTGTGGTAGTCACACAAGTCTGTCGGGGTGAGCGAGGGGAAGTTGCTACGGGGGTCGCTGATAAAGTCCTGGAACGCCTCCAGGTTGACAATCTCTTTGTAGCGAAGCAACGTGGTGATCCAGTGTCGGAGAGTCCGCCGCGTCTTCTCCCGGTACAACTTCACCACCAGGGTGGAGTCCTCCAGCTCCTCCGAAGACGTCCCGTTCTCGGTCGGAGCCGCAAGAAAGTCGGCAAACCCGTCGTCAGACACCTTGGTGCCCCCCAACGGGAACCGCTCCGCCAGCACCAACCCGGGAAGTTCGGCACACAACCGGTGGAGGGTGACGCGAAAGTTAGTGTACGTGTGGTCAATAAAGTGGCACAGGTAGGTGAACTTGCCCGGCTCGCCAGTGCGGTGCACCACCTTGAGCACGTACAGGTAGCGGAGCTTCGTTTTGCTCCCGCCAAACCCAAACACGCTCCGCTTCTGCTCCTCAAACCGCCGCACCGAAACGATGTCGATGTGGTAGTCGTTGTAGAACTTGAAGTTCTCAAAGGCGAACATGTCGCTGTTGCCCAAGTGGGGCTTGAGCAACTTGGGCGACGTCAGCTTGTGCGAGCTCGCTGGTGACGGGGGCTGGGGCTCGTCGTCAGTGATGATCATCGCGTTGAAAAACGTCAACAACGCCGTCAACAACTTCTTGTTGATATAGTCCAGTCTCCTGAGCTGTCCTGGCAGCACCGCTTCCGACCTCTTCACCTGAAACCCCACCATCTTTTCGAAAAACAGCTGCATTTCCTGCCAGAACTCCGCTTGCTCGGCATCGGTGTTGAGACTGAGGAACGGAAACAGCTTGACAAACCGGTTGAAGAAGTAATGGACCAATGGGATGGTGGCGTCACCGTCGCTCACCCCGCCCCGGAACATTTTGTGCAACAATCCCCAGAACCCTTTCGTCTTCATGAGTCGGAGCTCATGCTCGAGTCGCTGCTGGACCAAGTACCGCTTGAGGAACCGCTCCTCGTCGGGCAGGAGCTGTGGTAGCACCTGGGCGAAATCGTCAGTCATCCGTTGCTTTACCATCGATTAGCGGCGGGCCACAGCCTTTTAAACGCGCTGCTACCAGGCCTATTCAGGGTAAAAAAATATCTGCACACCGGTTGCGAGCACGACGAGAGAAGCCTGCCACCCGCCCCGCTTAGGTGGACTGCTGCACCCTGACGACAGGGCCATGTCGGGGTGTGCCCCGTAGGCAAGCCACAAGGTGGGCGGGCCCTGCCGGCCCTGGCAAACCCGAAGTCCCCCAAGCTTTTGTGGGGGGCATGAGCGAAGGGTACTAAAAAGCTTTTTTTTAAGGCGATGGTCAGCAGCGAAGGCGACAGTGACTGAATTACGATTTTGTGGCACATGCTCGCTCAGGGACCCTTCATCGCCAATCCCGGGGACAATGTCTTGTCCAACCGACGATATGCGAATATTGGTCGCGGCCGTTGCCGCGCAGGTAACGTCGACAACAAACAACTCCGTGCTTATACGAGCGCGTTGAACAATAGGCGGATTAAACTTTCCCGTTCGGGTGTACCGCCAAAAATGGCACATGGTACCTACACTCACCCCACAGACATGCGGCTAGCTCCCGGTGCCGGGAACTGAGCGCAAAATCGAGCCATGCTCTTATTGTTGCCTAGGGACACAAACACCGCCATCAACAAGGGCGACACGAAAGCGGGGAACGCCACAGAGTTGCTATACGAGGATCCACAACTAATCTCCGAGAGACGCCCAATGTTTTTCCGGGACAATAGAAAAATTTTCGACTCCCGATTGTTCTCGGGCCACTGGACCACTGCTACGGGTGGCACGAGCCTTAGCCCAGGGGCGGTTGTGCCCTCTATTAGGAAATAGCGGTCCCAGCAGACTTCCGCCACTTTTCGGGCCCAACATTTCTGAAACTCGTTTAGGGAAATTTGTCGTATCCCATTTTGCCATAAACGAGCCCGTTTCCCCCCGTCAGCCTCACCCCCACGTTCAACCGTCCATCGCGAGCCGCAGCCCTAACCGCTTATATGCACACCGCGCGAAGGGCATCGCCTTTTCACAGCAGAGAAAATTTACCATCCACCAGACGATGGGGACCCAGAAAAAGGAGAAGCAGAGACGTGTGCGGCAGAACGACACCAGAGATGGCAACCTCCGCGTCAAGGGTGAGAACTTCTACCGCGACGCGAAGGCGGTGAAGCACCTCAACATGTACCGGGGGGGCAAGGCTGTCCACGATGCCAAGGGTAACGTGATCCGGGCTGCGGCGTTCCAGAGCACTGACGCTCCGGTGGCCCGCGTGGACCCCAACCGCAAGTGGTTTGGCAACACCCGAGTGATCGCCCAGGATGCGTTGACCCATTTCCGCGAGGCAATGGGCGACAAGAAACACGACACCTACCTGGTGTTGCTTCGACGCAACAAGTTGCCGATGAGTTTGTTGGACGAGAAGGACCAGACGGAGCTGCCGACCGCCAAGATCATCGAGACCGAGCTGTACGCCGACGCGTTTGGCCCCAAACAGCAGCGCAAGAAGCCGCGGATGGCTGCGGCGTCGTCGCTCGAGGAGTTGGCCCAGATGACGGAGGCCGACTCCAACAAGTTCCAGGAGAAGCTTGAGTTGGACGCCACCATGGGGCTCATGGGTAACTCGATCTTGGACAAGGACGACTACACCCAAGAGGCCAAGGAGGCCATTTTCTACAAGGGCCAGCTGAAGCGGATCTGGAACGAGTTGTACAAGGTGATCGACTCGTCGGACGTGGTGATCCACGTCATCGATGCCCGGGACCCGTTGGGCACCCGGTGTTTGCTGGTGGAAAAGTACATTCGCGAAGAATGTCCTCACAAGCACTTGATCTACGTGATCAACAAGTGCGATTTGGTACCCACGTGGGTAGCGGTAAGTTTATTTCCCTGTTGATGATAATCGTTTATTTCTCTTATGTCCCAATGGCCTTTGTCAGGGTGGTGAATTCGGTCTTGTGGCCACATACTTCATTGTCTGTTATGCTGTTGGAAAAGCAAAGCGAGGTCGCCCGTGTGCCCGGCTGGCCGGTTCCCCACCGTTTTGGTGGGGATTCGCACACACCAGAGCTGCCGTTTTGGCGTGCTCGCCCAGACCTCGCTCAGAAACTATTTTGAGTTGAATCGGGCCCCTCTCGGGGATTTCGTGGCCCGGTTCTTAGTTTAGAATCTGACACCTCTCTCTCTCTCGATTATCATCTTTCTTCTTTTTTGACAACCTACTAACATTCCAGGCGGCTTGGGTCAAGCACTTGAGTAAGCTGTACCCCACTCTTGCATTCCACGCGTCGATTACCAACTCGTTTGGTAAGGGGTCGCTCATCCAGTTGCTTCGTCAGTTCTCGGCGTTGCACTCGGACCGCAAACAGATCTCGGTGGGGTTCATCGGTTACCCCAACACCGGCAAATCTTCTATCATCAATACCCTCCGCCGCAAAAAGGTGTGTACCGTGGCTCCCATTCCCGGTGAGACCAAGGTGTGGCAGTACATCACGCTCATGAAGAAGATCTTCTTGATCGACTGTCCCGGTATCGTGCCTCCGTCCTCCAAGGACACCGAGGCCGACATTCTTTTCCGGGGTGTGGTTCGTGTCGAGCACGTCCAATGCCCCGAGCAGTATATCCCGGCTCTTTTGCAGAAGTGCCAGCGTAAGCACTTGGAACGCACCTACGAGGTGAAGGGGTGGGCCAAGTTCGAGGAAGACCCCGAGTTGCTTGAGCAGGCGGCCACCGAGTTCATCGAGTTGATCGCCCGCAAGGGTGGCCGTCTTTTGAAGGGTGGCGAGCCCGACGAAGGTGGGGTGTCGCGCCAGGTGCTCACCGACTTCAACCGGGGTAAGATCCCTTGGTTTGTGCCGCCTCCGGAAGACGACTCGGCCAAGGATGGCGAGGACAAGAAGGCGCTGTACAAGCGCAAGCGGGAGGAGCGCGAAGAGAAGAAGGCCAAGAAGCTTAAGGTGGCTGAGGAAAAGGAACAGGACGAGTACAACAAGGCTGATGAGGAATTTACTGGGTTTGATTAGGCGACGTTTGATAGATTTTAGTTCACTAATGCATTAATATGGAGTTGGTTAAGAGTAGGATGGAGGCGATAACTGGGTATTGGACTGATTTATGAGTTGTAGATGAATCTGTGAGAACTCTGGCACTAGTTTTTCAAATATTTGCGATGTCCAATATCACACACTCTACTCTCTTCCCTATCCTTCGTGTATTGCCGGTTACTATTAGTACAAATCATCTATCACGTAGCAAGCTACAAGGGGCGGCCAAAGTGGACGATGCCCGCCTTGGCCGACGCCGGGGTTGAAGGGTTGCCGTTGGGCTGGTGGTTGGCCTGGGCGTCCAGAGGCTCTCCCGACACCGACCCAAGACCCCAGATGTGGCCGCGGTACCGGTTGATCACCAGCATGTCGTACCCCGCCTGCTTGACAAGCTCCTTGAAGCACTCCATCGACAAGTACGCGTTCAACGTAGACGTCATCTGCTGGTGGCCGGCAAATTGCGAGGTAAAGTGCTGGCGGATCGCCGGCAGGATCGGCAACAAGTGCAACTCCTCGGCCAAGTACTCGATCAGCGGCTTCGTCTTGGCGTCGTCGTTCTGTTTGGACGGGGCCAAGAGCTGGCCGCCAATGAATTTCAAGTCGTAAAAATGGGGGAAGTACTTTTGGCACCACCAAAAGAAGTCGGTTTCGTCCACCGGCAAGTCGTCATTGATCAACAACGAAATGAAAAAACCGAGGTCGTACCCGGCGTGGTAGGAAATCCAGTTCACCAGCGGGTCCAAGAGAAGCCCCAGCTCGATAAAGAGCTCGGCAAAGTTGAAGTGGGGGATCCCCTGGGTCATGTGGAGCGAGAAGTTGATCTGGGCCAGCTGCGAGAGCATCAGGAGGTGCTCCTCGTTGTACATTTCCTGCGAGAGGTCGTAGAGAAAGTTGAACTGCCAGATCACCAGCGTCAGAATCTCGGGCTCCTCCGTCAGCCCCTCGCCAGGGTACTTGATTTTGGTGACACAGAGCGAGAGCTGGATGAGGTTGAGGAGGTCCAGGTTCAGCCGGAGCGTCTGGAAGTGGTAGTCCAGCAGCAGCTTGAACTGGCCCACAGGCCGGGCAACGATCCCGGGGATCTCCTGGTGCACGGCAATGAACACCGGCTGGTTTTTGTCGGCGATAAACTGGCGCAAGCTGTGGAACTCCTGCTCGACGTTGTGGCCCCACACTTCGCGGATGAGGGGCACTGCAAGCCCCGACTGTGACATCTGCTGCTGCTGTTGCTGGAGGTGGTGTGCCTGGGCCAACTGCTGCTGGAGCTGGAGCTGCAACACCGGGTTGCCCCCTGCTGCCAGCGGCAATTGCGGGTTCTGCTGGCCCAACTGCTGGTTCATGAGCTGTTGCTGGCGGAGGTGCTGCTGCTGCTGCTGGAGCTGGAGCTGCAGCACCTGCGACAGCGTGCCCGCGTTCTGGTGTAGGTACTGTAAATGGGGATTGACGTTCATCGTCGACCGGGTCCTGGTGGACGCGAGAAAATTCGGTGCGAAAACGCGACGGGATGGTGGGGGAAGGGAAGAGAGCAGCGGTGAGGGGTCGGGAAATGGTGTAGATGGAATGGTGTAGGTGGGGCGGAGAGAGGAGCAGGCATTGGTTACGGTGGTGGACTTTTGGAGGGGGTGTAGATGCCATGCGGCTGTGCTTGGGTACGGGCTATGCGTGTAAGCCAGGCGGAGGAACGGGAAGAAAGCGCTGAGAGATGGGGAATTTGTAGATGGAGGGTGGTTAGTGTCGGTCTCTAGTGGTCTCTAACATTTTCTACCTGCTCTAGCCGTGGTGCTTCCCCGTGTTCCTTGGCTTGCTACCTCCCTACCCTACAATGTGGTTAGGTCCACGCGAGTGAGGAATACGCCTAAGTAGCACGAAAGCCTGAAGTTAAAGCTAAACTACAGTTATGCAAAACACGAGAGAACCCGAAAGTGAAACATGGCCATGAAACACGAAAGTGAAACACGAAAGTGAAACACCTCGTGTCTCACTACCTGTAAACATGTTACCCCATTTCCCAACCCAAAAGACCCTCTTCCTTTCCTTCTTTCATCCTATCATATAGTACATACCTAAAGGTGGTCGCGGAACCCAGCGGTCGGGTTCTGCAAAAAGTTGTGTTCGCCCATCCGCCGGGGCTTGATCAAGTGCTGCAACAAAAACACCACCGCCAACACCACGCAGATCACCGCCACGATGATGTAGATGATGCCAAGGGCCATGTTGCGCCCGCCAAACGTCAGCGACGTGGTGATCACCACCAGCTTGGTGCCGCCAAACACCTTCACCGGGTAGTACAACCCGATGTCCATCTCGTAGGTGCCCAGCTCCATGGTGGTGTTCTTGTTTTTCCCGTAGAGCTTGTAGAACTGGGGCAACCCGGCAGTCCGCATCCAGTTCTGGAAGTGCTGCCACTGCTGGAGGTCGGGCATGTTGTCCTCGGTGTACCCGTCGGGGTACCGAAGCATCCAGTTGGGCGGTGGCACCACATCCTCGGGCAGATACTCGGTCTTGCCGTACTTGTTGGTGCGGTCGGAAATCCACAGGATGTCATCGTCGTAGAACGTGTACGTCTGGTTGTCCTCGCCGTTGGACGGGTTTAAGAGCACGGGGTTGCCAAGAGTGTCGTTGAACATCAGGTTGGCTATGAGCCCGCACGGGTAAATGGTCTTGCCCAGATCGTCGTCGAGCCGCCGGAGCGGGTTGCACTTGTCGGTGAGATCTCCACCGGTCACGGGCTTGCCCTTGAGCTGGTCCAAATCGTACAGCTCCACGTACTTGCGGTGGTTTTGGTAGAAGTTGGTGAGTTTGTAGTAGAGATAGAGCGGGCCCTCAAGGTCCTTGCCAAGGGTGTACTTGATGGTGCACACCTCGTGGGAGCCCCAGTCACCGTCGGCCTCCGTCAACTTCCACTGGAACTTGGGATCGGTGCCCTTGGGCAAGTGGTGGCCCACGTATTCTTTGGGAATGTCCTGGTAGTCGGACGACGCCTCAGTGTTGCAATGGCTGTAGTCAACAATGATGTTTCGCACGTTGGCCAGAGTAAACAACATGGCTATCCCTAGCGGGGCAAAGATCACCGCTATCACAAACAAGAGCGGGATCACTGTCTTGGGAGTGAGGATGGGCTGCCACGCCTTGAGCCGCTGCTGGCGAAACGCGGTGTTCGGCGGCTTGCGGGACTTTTGGGGACCAGCCTCGTTCATCAAGTCGTCGTTGTCGATGTCGTCGTCGTCCAGCCGACGCCGGCGAAGGAGATTCATCGTGGTACGGTGGAGGTTTTGTCCGCGTGGTGGAAAAATTGGGCTATGCGTGGGTGAGACGGGTGGTGAGAAGACGGTCACGCGGGAGACAGGGGTTGAGGGGGGTGTAGAGGCGGGTGGCGCATTTACTACGGGGGAGGTGTCTATACTCTGGTGTGTGGTTGTTTGCGTGGATACCGAAGCTGGTAGTGTCGTACACCTCCCGATTAGGTCCAACGCGAGGCATCTACCGAGGAGGGGTAACAGCCAGAAGCGAGCAGTCACATGAGCGAGCTTCTACGATAGACCTGCGTGTCTTCTTGCCAGTAAATGGTTTTAATTCGTATTCGCTACTTCTGTGATTCAACACTTTTCCTATTACTCTCACCAGCCACCAGCCACCAACACTCTTTTCCCTCAGCTACAAACCACTGCAACTCAACTAATCTACAAAACCAACGCCTTTCTTTGATGAATACCGTTTGAACAGAGTAGTTATACCACGTCCTCTATCTCACCCTCTATACCACCCTCTCTCTCAACTCCACCTCATACCTACCTCATTCCTACCCCATTCCTACGTCATTCCTATCCATCCCCACCTTTTCCTCCGTGTGGTATTTATTGAGTTTGCTTCTCGTATGCTAAAATTATTGGGTGCTCCTGATCCAACCCTCCATTCACATTAGTCGTCACGTCGTTTTCGTTGGTCTCATGGTTAATGCATCTTTTTCTTCGGGGCGCCCGGGTTGTATCCCGTCTTGGCGTTGCCCACGGGAGTCTTGCGCTTGTCGAACTGGGGCTTGTCCTTGGGCTTGCGCTTCACCTCAAACGCCACGTACGAGTCCTCGACGTCGGCGCGTCCGTCGTCAAGCGCCCGCTTCTGCGACTCGGCCGACACAAAGTCGCACACGATCGCCGGCCCGTGGTGCTTCCAGTACTTCACCGCGCCGTAGTTGTCGACGATGAACTGCTTGAGGGTGTCCTCGGGGATGTTGTGGATGCCCTGGCCCTTGACCAACACCGAAAACCACTCGTTCTTGAACCCCTTGGTGTGCTGGGTGGTCGGGGTGGTGGCCTGGGGGGTGGTGCTCCCGTTCTTGGCCGGCGGGGTGACCTTCTTGGCAGCGGGCTTGACCGTGGCGGCGGGCTTGGTGGCCGGGGTGGTCTTGTGGAGCGACGCTGCCCAAGACACGGGGCCCGAGGGCTCTGCCTGGGCCTCGGCCTGGGACTCGGCCTGGGGGTCTTGCTCGTCCTTGGCTTCCTCCTTGGGCTCTTCCTTGGGCTCGTCCTTGGGTTCAGCAGACTCCTCCTTGGCCTCCACAGCCTCTTCCTTAGCCTCAGTAGCCTCCTCCGTAGCCTCGGCAACCTCCTCCTTGGCCTCCTCCTTGGCCTCCTCCGTAGACTCCTCCTTAGACTCCTCCTTGGTCTCCTTGGACTCTTCCTTGGGCTCCTCGGCCTCGTCCTCCTTCTCTTCCTGGTCCACCGCAGTCACCGCCACCGTCGCCTTCGACTCAAGCGTCGTCTCAGGCTCGGTCGACGCATCCTTGAGCTCCCAGTCCAAGAACCGCAACACGTCGTTGGCAATGCTGTACACCATCTCGTTCTTGGCCGCCTTCTTCAAAATGATCGTCTGGGTGAACTGGTGGAACTCGCTCTGGCCCTTGGCCCACTCACCATACACCACCACCAAGATGTTGCTGCCAAAACACACGTCAAACGCGGCGTTGGTGATAACGATGCGGTTGGTGCGGTCGGCGCAGTCGTCGTCGGAAAACCGCTCCTTGATCGCCTCGGTGCCCTTGGCTGCCAACACCTCCCCCCGGGTGTCGGGACCCGGGAACTTGGCGTGCGACACCAGCGCATCGGGGGTATACAACCGGTACATCTTGTCGACCTGGTTGTTGAAGTGCTCAAAGTAGGTGGAAATAAAGCTCCACCCGATGGAAGCGGCGTCCTGGTCGCCAAGCACCTTGCCCACGTCGGGCGCCGGAGAGGTTGTCATTATCGGTGGCATGGGCAAATCTCGAAAATTTTTTCGATCCGCTCGCGATCGAACGTGGAGGAAGCGTCGAATGCACAACCCGACGGGACGACGCTGGTCCGACCCGGGCACGGCGGAGGCGACGGGGGTGTAGAGTAGGGGCAGGGCTACCGCGGAGACCGCGGGCCATGCCCAATGGCGCGTGGTGGCGCCACTACGCCAGCTCGGGTATCCCCGAGGCCTACAGTGTACAATATTTGCGTATAATGCGGACCCATCTAGCGGTACTTACTGACACTCTCTCAAGAGCTCCTCCAAAATCTTGTTCTCAACCTCGGCGCGGTCGTTGACCCCGTTGAACAGCTTGATCCCCATGCGGCGCAACACCTCGATGGTTTTGTCGCGGGGGAACCCCATGTTCTCGAACTGGGCCACGATCTCATCGTCGATCCCGTACAACTGCGAGTCGGACACGGGGGCCCCCGTGCCCGCCAGCGCGTCGCTGGCGTAGAGTTTGGTCCAGTAGGCGGCGGTATCGTCAAAGCCAGCTTTGTTCATCAAGTAGTGCTTGGCCACCTCGGCATCCTGCGGGTCGTTGGGCTCGGGCAGCTGCAACAACGACTGCAACGAGATCAACGACAGCTTGAGCGTCAACACCGGGGTCCACGCGTCCTTCAAGATGTCCAAGCAAATGGCACCCGTTACCAGCGAGATGTTGGGGTGGTAGATCTTCGTGGCAAACTTCATCTGCGGCGGTTTGAACGGGTACTCGTTGGGGATATTGATGTCAACCTTGAACACCCCGCCTTCGTAAGGGGTGCCCGGCGGCCCCTGGAAGTAGCCAGTGAGCTTGCTCAAGTCGCTCTCGTTGTCCAACTGGAGCTGCACCCCCGACTTGGTGTCCTGGCGACATTCTTCGAGCTCTTTAGCTATCCGCTTAACCCGACTCATCCTGGTGATCTGGTCGACAGCAAAAGTATTTGTGCGAAAATTGACGCACTGGTGCCGCTTTGCCCCTTTGGGACAATGGGTGTGTGGTGGCGAGGACGGTGGAGAGATAAGCGCGAGCGAGCCACGGGTGAGTGTGGTGGGCGGTGGTGGGTTGAGGCGGGTTTACTTTTTTGAGACAAACTCTTTTTGATCGGTTTTACAAAAATATGGTAATTTTGACAGCTTCTGAATCGGGGCGGATGGATTCACATGGGTGCATAAAAATCATGGGGATGATAATTGGGTTGCAACGACCCGCCCAGTGGGTTGTCAACGCGGATGTGTAACTCGGGAGACGTCCCCCCGAGCCTAAGACGGGTGAAAAAGTAAAAAAATGCTCTCAGCCAGATTCGAACTGACGATCTCCTCATTACTAGTGAGGTGCCTTACCACTTGGCCATAAGAGCGAATCTGAAAAAGTTGGATTTTGTGGGATTGGGACGAGTGGGATGAAAAAGTGGATTTTGTTGCTTTGCGAGTGGATATTTTAGGTTTAAAATATCCTCAAATGAACAAATAAGTTTATCCTAGTAACAAAATGTTTTCAAACAGTGCACCATACATTCTGAAACTCCACAATTGATACAAAACCCGTAACGGCATATGCTGCTCCACGACCTCCGGGGACCCGGAGATACACTCCCACGGGGGCTTTCAGGTCTTCACTAAACCCTTCAGTAATTTGTGGCTTCCTGACAACGAGTGAGCTTGCCTAAATTACGACTTTCACCTAAGTGCATACCGTATGCATCCGCTTGAGTAGACACGAAATCTCCGGGATTAAGTACAAGCTATATAAAACATGTCCCAAAACCCCTTTAGCTCACTAAACCATGGGAAAACAGGTGCCTGAAAAGGTGGAAACCGTCGACACCACGGGTGGCTCGTCCGAGGGCTCGATTACCGTCCAACTGCGCTGGCCCCCGAAATGGTTGGCCTGGGCCTACGAGCTCGACAAATTTGGGGTCGAACAACGGGGCATCGAGCGAGTGGATCCCGAGGAGCGCCGCCAGGAGGCCAAAAGCAGCCACTGGACCCGTTTTCTCCACGTGCTTGGCTTGTGGACGGCCGCGTGTGGCGGTTTGACATCAATGTCGTCGTTCTTTCTTCCCACTATCTTGTTCAACCTTGACATGAGAGACTCGCTCGTCTCGGGGTTGATTGGAATGATTTTTGGGTGCTTGGTGCCAGCATACTGTGCCACCATGGGTCCCAAATCAGGCTGTCGCCAGATGGTCGGAGCACGGCTTTTGTTTGGACAATGGGGTGTCAAAGTTGTTGCTGTTATCTGTATCGTTGGTGGTGTAGGCTGGTCCGTGGTTAATTGCGTTGTTGGGGGTCAAGTGCTTGCAGCCGTCGCAAATGGGAAGATCCCTCTCGCGGCCGGCATTATTCTTTGTGCTGGCGTCCTGTTGATTGTGGCGGTCTTCGGCATCCGGGTGTTACTTCGCTTCCAGACGATCTTGTCAATTCCCGTCACTATTGCAGCCCTTTTGTTTTACATCGTGGTTTGCAAAAAGAGTCTGTGGATTCACGAAACCAACGAAATTATCCACGACATGGGGATCACCACAAAAACTGTTCAGGGTAACTGGTTGTCATTCTTCACAATTGCCTACTCCGTTACTGCCACCTGGGGCTCTGGTGCGTCTGATTACTATATTCTCTTCCCCGAGGAAACCCTGCTGTGGATGGTCTTTTTGGTTACTTTTCTTGGTATCGCCTTGCCAACCACTTTCGTGGCTGTTTCTGGCACCTTGGCTGGCACTATCGCCTACTCTTACCAGCCCTGGAACGACGCGTACAACGAAACAGGGATCGGGGGCATTATCGATGCGGCTTTCCAGCCCTGGGGTAACTTTGGCAAGTTTGTCACTGTCGTTCTCTACTTCTCGCTCATCTGCAACAATATCATGAACACCTACTCGGTGGCTTTTGAGTTCCAATTGATTGACACCAAATTGGCGAGAATCCCTCGTTGGTGTTGGGCGTTGCTCGTGACGGTGATCTACCTCGTGCTTTCATTGGTGGGCCGTAACGAGTTTGCGACCATCATCTCCAATTTCTTGCCCATGTTGGGGTACTGGATCTCGATGTACATCACATTATTGTTAGAAGAGAATCTTTTGTTCCGGTCGACAGACGCCGGGAAGCGACTTCATCGCAAGGAGTTCGTTGACCCCAAATCTTGGATGTACTTGTACAATTGGGACAATTGGGACAAGCCCAAGAATATCACCATGGGTATTGCGGCGTCCCTTGCCTTCTGTTGCGGGGTGATTGGGGCAGTTGCAGGGATGAACCAGGTTTATTGGCAAGGGTGGATTGCCCGAAAGATCGGCGACCACGGCGGCGACATTGGCTTCTGGTTGTGCGGTGCCTTCACCGGCGTCACCTACCCCATTTTACGCTATTTCGAGTTGAAAAAATGGGGTCGTTAATTTTTGAGTAATATACGTTTTTCTGTGCATGATGCTGCATAATTTGCAGCCATTCCGGTTCATTAAACTTCTATAAATCGTAACCATTAATCCTCGCCCGCGGCTTGCACCAAGTCCAAGAACTTTTCCTTGGAAATCTCGTTCATCAACTCCTCCTTGCGGGCATGCCCAGCCAGCTCACTGCGGATCTCCAGTTCGGTCTGGATCTGGGTAGCCATCACCGCGTTAAACAACCGCACCACACCACGCTGGGCAATCTTCTTCAACCGACGCTCCTTCTCGAGAACCTTTCCGGCGTCGTCGCCCGACGGTAGCAAGTTCTTAACCCGGTGCTTCTCGTAGGTGGCCCGCTTCTCCGCCAAAAGGGCGCGCTTCGCCTTGGCTTCGAGCTTGTCGGACTCGAGCTTCTTCAACGTCTTCTTGTTTCTCGCCAAGATCGGCTCGTTTCGGTCGTATGCTTTAAGTTTGGACCCGAGAATGGCATTTACCGCCAGGGAGAATGCCTCGGACCCGTCGTCAGTCTTGGTTTTCTTCTTCTTCATAGGAAAGTTGTCGCCTTCTTCCTCGTCTTCGTCTTCAGAAGGGCTCTCATCGCCAGAGGAAACGTCGTCAACGTCAAACTCGTCCTCTTCACCGGCCTCGGAGCCCATCTCCTCATCGTCGCTGGCCTCCTCGTCGCTCGATTCTTGGTCGTCACCCGACAGCTCCGAGTAGGAGTCGTTCTCGATCTCCTCATGGGACTCCGTGGTCTTGGTGGGCTTACCGTCCACCTTTTGTCTCTTGGCCATGATCAGATACCGAGATGTTCGCGATGAGATGTAAAGTGCGAGAGCCAGTGCGATGAGCCGCATTTGCGCGGCGGATCTCCATTTCGCCCGATTGGGACATGAAATAGCCAGGTTATGAACGACAAACTACGTAGGAGATTCACGTGAGGTGGCGGTGGTCTGGAACGGCCGGTGTCAGTTGGGAATTTCAGGGTCCCATCCAGGCTTCGATAACCACCGTCCCTCATGGCGTCCTACTCGAGTCGATAGCGTAGTTGCACGTCAAGTGTCTGTGCATAAACGTCAACCCACGTACAAGTCCGAGAGACTGCTAAAAAGCTAAATTATTCACAGTACCACGCCAGCAAACACGACCCGCCCCAAAAGTGCCCACAGAGTCACCCGATATTGTACCCTCTAGCGGCCAACTCCACAGGTTTCTAGCCCCCTGAATGCATACCCTGGTGATGACAGCGCATATTTTATACCACCTTTTCTCCAAATGCGGCCAGGGCGACTCCTCTCCACAAACAAACGCGGTTTCTGAGGACCCACCACACTGCGCACCCCAACAAAACACCCAGCCACCTCCCCAGGTCGCTGGCCATCCCCGTCCACCCGTCGCGATCTCATTACCCCCACGTAGATGGCGGACTGTGCAGGACTGCATCGTCGTGGTATGCGTCAATTTAGAGACGAGATTAACGCGCGCGCGTCGTTTATATATTGTGTTTACCTTTTAAGTCTCGAAAGGTTTTAGCGGGCAACCACACAGCAGAGACGGAGCTTTCAGAGCACCGAGTGGTACCGAATTCCATCAGCGACCCCTATCAGTTGATTATGCACACCATGGCTACAATGGACGACACCTTCAGCGACAACGAGGACACCCTCAACGAGATCCACCCGGCCCACACCGTCAAGGGGCTCGAACTCTACGACCTCATGAACAAGCGGGACAACCTTAACATGGAGATTAACCATGCGCGCCTGACCAAGGCCAAGTACGAGGTTGAGATCTACGAGGCAGACGAGACGCTCCAGCCACTCAAAAAGGAGCTTGAGCTGATCATCGAGCTGATAGAAGGGCTAAACGCAGAAGAGAACTCTGCCATTGCCGAGATTGACCGTGAAATACAACGCGAACGTGAGGAAATCGACAAACACCACCAGCAACGCATCGATAAGTTGCGGGAGGAGACGGAAGCCAAGTGCGACCACGAGTACACCACACGCACCGCTGCTGCCCGGGAAAAGCAGGCGAAGTTGGAGCAGGAAATTGCCTCGCTCACCGCAGAGCTTGCTAACGAGGTGTCGCTGCGAGACGAGAAGCTCGAGGACCTCAAACGGACCCATGCCAACCGGCGGATGCTGGGCATTCGCGCGTTGGACGGCGAGATCTCCAATCTCACCAAGCTGATTGCCAATCTCGACCAGCTGATGGTGGTGAACGAGAAGAAGTACAAGCGGATGTCCGCCAAGCTCATCAGCGCCCAGGACGAGGAAAACCTGTTGATCGAGGCACTCGCAGCAGCACAGAAGGCCCACGAGGCCAAACAGAACGAGTTGGTTGAGCTCCGCGAGCAGTACCGGCTGAAAATGCTGTACATCTCCACCACCAAGGCGTCGTTTGCCACCGCCAGCGACACCATCGACGACTTGCACCGCGAGCTCGCCGAGCTTCTGAGCGCGTTGGCCGCGCTGGAAACCCGGCGCCGCACTCTCCACAACAAGTTGCAGGACCTCAAGGGTAACATCCGGGTGTTCTGCCGCATGCGACCCGTGGACGCCCTGACACCCCAGTTCACCCACCAGGTGGATCCCAAGCTAACGAGAGAGGGGTCCGAGACACTCACCATCAGCGACGGCGTCAAACTGTACGCCTTCCCGTTTGACCAGGTGTTCACCCCGTCGACGACGAACGAAGCCATCTTTGAGGAGATCTGGCAGTTGGTCCAGCTGGCCATGGACGGGTATAACGTGTGCGTGTTTGCCTACGGGCAGACCGGCTCGGGCAAGACCTACACGATGTCGCAGCCCCAAACGGGGATGATTCCCCTCGCGTTGGACCGGGTGTTTGGCCAGATCGCCGAGTTGGAGCCCCAGGGATGGACGTACACGTTGACGGGCCAGGTGCTTGAGATCTACAACGACAACATTGTCGACTTGGCAGCGCCTGCACCCGCGGGAACCCGCCACGACATCAAACACGACGAAGACACGGGGGTCACCACCGTCACCAACACCGCGGTGGTGCCCTTGGCGCTGAAAGCGGACGCCCACGCGCTTGTGGCGCGTGCTGACGCTGCGCGGTCCACGGGAGCCACCAAGATGAACGAGCGCTCGTCGCGGTCGCACCTGGTGTTCATCGTCACCTTGGACGGCACCAACTCCAAGACAGGGGAGACCTCGCACGGGCGGCTCAACTTGATCGACTTGGCAGGCTCCGAGCGGTTGTCGGCGTCGCAGGCGCGTGGCGAGCGGTTGAAGGAGACCCAGGCCATCAACAAGCTGTTGTCAGCATTGGGTGACGTCATCTACTCGTTGTCGCGCGGGCTGGGCTCCGCGGCCCACATCCCCTACCGCAACCTGAGACTCACCTACTTGCTCAAGAACCTGCTTGGAGGCAACCTGAAGACTCTCATGTTTGTAAATATCAGCCCTGCGGTGGCCAACTTCAGCGAGTCAGTCAACTCGCTCCGGTTTGCCACCAAGGTCAACACCACCAAACTCGCGGCCACCGCGCGTACCTAGGAATATATATTAGCTACTCTACCGTGGGGTTCACCGTGATGACAATCTTGCCGCTGGCGGTGCCCTCGCTGAGCTTCTTGAATGCATCGGGCGCCTGCTCAAACGTGTACGTGGAGTCGATGTACGGCACCAACTTGCCCTCCTCGAACAACCGGAACCCGGCGTCGAACCACTCCTTGTTCGGGGTGACCATGTCGAAGCGGTAGGCGTATCCGTTGAGCCCCAAGAGCGACTTGACCTCGCGCACCTTGGTCTTGATCGCCAGCACCGCGAGCGAGAGCCCGTGGTCGTTGGCGTAGTCGTAGTGGCGCTCTCCGACAATGGTGACGTACCCGTTCTGCTGCGGGTCGAGCACGGTGGTGAGCACGTCAAACAAGTCGTCGTTGCCCGCACAGTCGTACACGTAGTTGAACACGCGCTGCTTGGCCAGCTCGAGCACCGGCACCTTCAAGTTGGGGTGCTGGTGGTAGTCAATTTGCTGGGTGGACCCGAGCGACTGCACCAACTCGTTCAGGCGGGCTCCGTTGGTGGTGACAATCTCCAGCGCACCGAGCACCTTGGCCAACTGCACCAAGTAGCGCCCCACCAGGGTGGCTCCGCCAAGCACCAAGATCTTCAGGTCCTTGAGGGTGTGCCCGTTCATCATCGAGAACGCGGTCAACAACACCAACGGATACGACGCGGCCTGGGCAAGCGACAAGTTGCTGGGCACCTTGGAAAACGCAAAGTCCTGGGTCAACGGCTTCGCCACCACGTACTCCGCCAACGCCCCCGTCCCGAAAACGTGCCAGTAGAACCCCACCACACGGTCTCCGACGTTAATTCCCAACTTCGCACTGACGTCCGCACCGATCTTCTCCACCACTCCGGAGTAGTCGCGCCCAGTGCCCTGTTTGTCGTTGAGGTAGCTCAATGGCCAGTACGCGGAGTTGTAGACAATGGCGTCTACCGGGTTCAACAGAGTGCTGTGGACCTTGACCACGACCTCGTCGGGTCTGACCGACCCCGGCAACTCGCTGTAGGTGACGTGGAGCGGGTCCTTGTTCGAGGAGTAGGTGTACGATTTAAAGGGGGCCATGGTGGTTTTAGGGAGTTAGCCTGCTATATGTACGATAACAACCATGCAGGATCCGATGGCGGGCGGTATGCGGTAGGTTTATCCGGGTGACGGAAAATAAGATCGTGGAAGGTGGGCCCGAAGCGATGCCTGTGGCTCGTACATTTCCGTACATTTCCGTACTTTTGTGGCGTTGCTGACAAATGGCACATATTACACCGACTACGACCACTATTGTGGTACGAAAAACTCGTATCTTCGTCTATTTACAGGGAGGACTCGGCAAGGAGATTGGTATCGGGGACGTAGTTGGTGGCGCTGCGCAACAACCCCAGCAGCTGGGCAGCCAGCCACGCTGCGGGGTGGTGCTCCATCGCCCACTCGCCCACCTTGCGTTGGTGGGCCTCGTCTATGCAGTAGTTGTGTAACGCCAACACAGTGTCGGAAGTGACGGGGATGTCGAAGTCAGCGTCGAACTCCAGCGTGAGCTGCAACGCCTCGTCGACGTGCCCGTGGTACACGTGGGCAATGAGGTATTGCTTGGCGATTTTGTCGTCGGGAATGATGCCAAACTTCGACAAGTTGTTGTAGAACTTGGTGACGTAGTCCAAGTCGTTGTAGGTGTACGCCTTGATCATGATCTGGGCGGTCTCGGCGTTGATCCCCAGCGGGGCAATCGCCAAGAACAAGTCCCGCGTGCGGGACACGTCCTGAAGGTTGGCGTAGGCGTTAAGGATGGTGTTCTGGAGCGCCAAGTCGGTGGTGTCGATGCTGACGTCGGTCTTGAGGTACTCGTGCACCTCGATGACCCCGTCTTCGTACAACTGGTCGCCAAACTGCTCGAACAAGTACTGGTACATCTCGCGGGTCGGGGGGAGGTGGCGGTGGTCCCCGTGGAGCTCGTTGAGTCGCTTGACCTGGCGCAAGATGATGAGCGCCGCGTTGAGCCGGTCGTGCTGGCAGAAAAACTTCATCGCAGGGAGGTATGTGGCGTGGTCGAGGTGGAAGTACTTGTGCAACTCGCCGTAGAGCACCCAGTTGGTCTCGGTGGTGGAGTCGTTGGCAAAGGAGACTACGTAGTGGTGGAGCATCGCTGCGAGCTCGGCGTACTTGACTCCGTACGGCTGGTTGCTCGGGAGCTTGATCGCCAGATCAGGATCGATCTTGGGGAGCTCGCGCTTGAGCATCTCAATGGTGTCGCCCACCAACTCCGCGTCGAGCATCCGGCGAGCTAGGGCCATGATCACGTCGGCCCGGCACTGCTGCACCAGCATCTGCTGTTTGATCTTGGTGAAGATGGGGAAGATCGCCATGATGTCGGTGACGTTGTCGCACAAGCACTTGATCAAGTTGTTGAGGGTGGCCTGGACAGCAGGGTCGGCCGCGAGCGCCCAGTCGGTGAACTTCTCGAGCGAGTCGTCAAAGAGGTTGATGGCCAGGGTGTAGTTGTTGTCCGCGAGCGCCCGGTCAATAAAGTACTTGTACACGTAGACATTGGACGGGTACTCGTTGACCATGGTTTGGTAGAAGTAGCCACGCGGGGGGATCTTGGACGCGGTGAGCGCGGCTTGCACCACGCTGGCCACGTCGGGCTCGCGGGTCTCCGCCTCGGGGTCCACCTCCTCGTGGAACCGCTCAATCTCTGCCTGGATCGCGGAGGTGATTTCGGCCTCCAGCTGGTCCAGGTGCGCCTGGCCGTAGACAAAGCACTGGAGACGCAACCCAGGAGAAAACTTGACGGAGTCGGCCGCCACAAACTCGCGGAGCATCGCAGCCATCGTGGGCTGGTGGCGGTGTGCCAACAAAAGCACCAGCTCCACCAAACCCTCGTCGTGCCAGTCCTGTTTGAAGATCTCCTGGCGGATCTCGTGCCACCTCAACTCGCGGTCGCACCCCTCACCCGCCAAGCTCTGCATGAGGGTCGTGATTGATGCCTGGGCAGGCTCCCAGGGGGACACCAGGTCAAGCTCATACACCATTTTCGCCACAGTCATCACCGTCAACGGCTTGAGCGTGGTGGTGTCCATCTGGTCCACCACCGTGTTGACGAGCAACAGAATACGGTCCACGTTGCGCTCCAAGTCCTTGTACTCGTGCACCGCGGGCACCTGGCCGTCGCCAAACAACTGCTCGACGTAACGCACCACGTGCTCGAGGTACGTGTCGCCCAATAAATGCAAGTGGTCCTGACAGGCGCCAGCAATGTCCTCAAAGGTCGCCAAGGTGACGGTATCTCCGAGCGAGGTGATGAGTTCGCCAATGAACTTCGGGGTCAACGGAGCAAACTCCGGGTTCTGGGCCGCAAGCTGCGACCGCGTGTGGACAAGACCCGCGAGCGACACCAGCAAGTTCGTTTTGAGGGCCCCAAGCCGCACAAGCTGCACCAAAACCTCGTTGTCAACCTGGGGAGCCCGAATGATCGTGGCAATAAACTGGGACATGAACTTGGGAATGGCCACTCGCCCGCCTGGGGGAGCCGGGAACGCCAACACCACGGGCGCCACCGTCATGAATAGCAGCACCACCTCGTCCAAACTCAACGGAGTGCCCTTATCGATCTCGCGGAACACCTGCGACAAAATGCTCATATCCTCCTGGGTCAACGCAAGCGGGCGCAGTTCTTCCGACGGAGGCACCAACGCAGCTGCGAGCAACTGTCGGAGCTGCTCCAGCTTCTCTTTGGGCGGCACATTGGTGCGGAGATGCGGGCGGACGTCTGCGAGGAGCGGTGGCACCAGCTTGGCGGCCTCACGCGCCTTTAGATCGCGGTAGTACTGCGGTCCGCGCTTCTGCTTGGCGAGGGGACTCGTCCACGACGATTTGTACCGTAGGAGTACCCACCGGCGGTTGGCAGCGTACATGTGGGGTCCTCTAGTAAATTTTCACTTTAGTCGCACGCGTTGGTGCGGCTCAAGCCGAGGTGGAAAGAGAAGTGGAGAAGAGTAATCAAGTAATGCTTGTGTTAGTTTACGAATGTGCGGTGCCAGCTTGAGCTGTTTTGTTTTGCAGCGTTTTCGTGCATATCGCTATGTGTTTGTGTAGACTACCTTGGCCACGTACGGCTGCAACTTTGTAATCTCGGCGCGCACCCGTTGGTGATCTTGGTTACTGGGGACCCAAATGGGCTCGTCGTCGGTCTTTTCCTCCTGTTTTGTGGGCCCGTTGGCCGAGAACCCGTTCAAAAAGTCATGGTAATGGTGCACGAGGCGACGGTGGATGGCGCCAATGCCGTCAAGACACAAGAGCTTGCCCGGCTGCTCGGCAAACCGCGGGCGGAACTGCGTGTCAGTGGCCTCGGACTCAGTGATAAACGCACCCAAGCCTCCAGAACGGGCCAGGCCCAGGAAGTACTTGTCCACCCACTCGACAATGAGCTTGAGCTTTTCCTTGTAAGTGCCGTCAACAAAGAGCGCGGCTAGCAGCTCGGCACGCAATCTATTGTACGCAAGCGGCTTGGGCTCGTCAGGAGCCCGGTGGGCCATCTGAGCAATGTTGACCGTAGACGGGTGGGCCAGCCCGGGCTGCGACAGCAACGTGATCTCCAGTGACAACGTCGTTTTCATGTTGGTTACCAAGAAGTCCGCTTCCTCGCCAAAGTACGGGTTGGCCCCATCCACCACCGTCGCAAGGTCGGGAACCGTGAGCAAAAAGTGCACTATGTACAACCACAGGATCTCCTGGCGGTCGATCGACGACACGTGCTTGTCAGCACGCACGGGCTCCTCCTCCTCGTCTTCGAGCGGGTGTACTCCCTGACCACGACTGCGGTAGCGGCCACCATCACTCGCCCCCTGGGCCATCGCTCCAAATGGAGCAGGACCACCCTGGGCAAGGGCCAACGCCTCCAGCTGTTTCGCTTGGACGTCGTAGAGGTGGATTTTGAGGTTGGGCAAGTTCAAGAGCACCCGGAAGTAGCCCTCTGCCAGCGGGGGTGGTCCTGCGTCCAGCGCAGTGCCCCGTTCCCACTCGATGCGTGCTCCCACGAGGTTGAACGCCACGTAGCGGTAGTAGTCAACGATTTCGTAGAACCCAGCGGCCTCGGCTTTGATCACCGCCAGTCCTGTGGCAGCATCAAGCCCTGCCTCCGCCAACAATTGCCGTGCCTGCTGGTGCTGGCCCAAGGTGTAGGTGACCTTGAAGAATTTGACGAGCACAGCAAAGTACAACTTGTCCACGTCACGCAAGCTGGCCAAACACCCACGCACCCCCGCCAACGTACCCTCTGGCTTGTCCAAGAACTGGGCCTCCTCCAGGCGGTCCATGTTAACTAGCTCGAGAGTATCGGTCATCAACTTGGCCAATTCCTGGACCACGGGCTTCATGAAGCTGTGGCGGTTAGCCAACTCGACATATATCGGCATCCCCTTCACCACCTGGAACCCGACATCGGCGTTGAGCTTGCCCAACTTGGCCCCAATCGTGCCCACGTCTCGCGACGCTCTCGGGTCGGTGGGGGTGGAGATGGCGGTGGCGAAGTGCTCGTTGAATGCCACCGTGCGCTCCACCGCCACTGTCTGCTGGAACAATCGCTCAGCCACGAGCTTATCTCCTTCGACCGATCCCAGGGCAATCTCCGCCGCGGTGTCGGTGAGGGCGCTGATGCGGTCTCCGAAGCTGGAGAGCGACATGCGGTCGTGCACCGCCAACAGCTTTACCGCTGTCTTTTGACTCTTGGCGTATCCGTCAAGGAGCTTGAGCAGGAGTTCACTCATGGTGATTCGCGCTTGAAAATAACGTGTGATGTAGGTGGGTTGGTAAGGTGGTAGGGGAGAGTGTGCGCAGACAAGGCTGGGAGAGGTCGAAAGAGGGGAAAAGACGTGGGTTTGGTCACAGAGTGGCGGTTCCGATTCGCTTATGGTCGTAGTGCAGTACAAATCCCAATTGTCGGGTTTGTTTGGTGGTGAGTGAATATGACTTAACCGTGGGTGGTTGACGTACAAAAAGGCCGTAAGCAAGATTTGAAAGCTTCTGGCAATCTATTGAAGCGTCAAGGTTTAACCTGATATGATTATTTTGCTTGTGGCACCACAGTGAGGCTCCTTCGTTGGCGCCATGTTAAGCTGAAGCTAACATCCTGCATATATTTGGTTGCAAATTTAGCCTCTGTGGATAGGAGGGAGGTGGAGACTAGCTAATTGATGGTGGCTTTTCCAGCAAATTACGCTTTCACCAGCTGTGATTGATCCAAAGGAGCCCAGTCTTGCATCGTTATTCCAACTATTCCTACAGTAACCTATGCAAACCCTTATTACACGGTACCTCTAGTACACATTCTATTCTCTATCTACCCACACTATTGCCTGGTGGGGAAGGGCATGCGCCGGTGACTACGCTGGACAATCTCCATGTAGTTAGGCTCGTTCTCCGGGGTAATCACCCCGTGGCGGATCAAAAAGTCCACCACCACCATGCCACAGTTCGGTTTGTATTCGTTGGCAAGCACCTTGGCTACCACCTCGTCCACCGACAACAACTGGAAGTCCTCAGACTCGCCATCAACGGGGGTAGGCTTGAAAGACCCGTCAAACTCAATGTCGTAGATGTACTCCACCTCGGGCTGGACGACGTTGTCCTCAGCAAGGTAGCAGTAGGACAACACCCCGGCTGCCCGGGCGTGTTTAGTGACAATCGGGGCCTCGAGCCCAGCCTCCTCCATACACTCCTTGACAAGCGTGTCAAACACCCCGTGGGGGTATCCGAGCCCACCAGCCACCGTGTTGTCCAACAACCCGGGCCACATCGGGCGGTCAGCGCTACGACGCGGGGTCCAGATGTGGAGCTTTCCGTTCTTCTTCTCGTACCCGTTGACGTGCACCCCGTAGGTCACCACCCCTAACAACGTCAGCAACGCCCGCTCCACCATCACGTACACCTGCTTGTCCGTCCCGTACACCAGGTAGAGCTCGTCGCGCCAGCGCTTGTTGAGGAGGCTGTCCAAGTGCTCGTAGCGGCGCCAGCGGGCTCCAAGGTCGGCAAACACCGCGTCCCGCTTCGCCTGGGTGTCGAACTCGGGCTTGAGGGTGATTTTGTCATCCAGCACAGTGAATGCCTGTTCGCCGTCAAAGTTGGCAGCGATGGTTTCGGTCACGTAGCCAAGCGGGGTGCCGTCGTGGCCCACGAGGGTCTTGTACCCGGTCAACTCGCCGTAGGGGAGCCCGTCCACACGGGCAATTGCCGGAAGGAACGTCATGGCGTCGGGTGCAAGCCTACAGCCAAAATGAGTGTCAAGGGTTACGAGCGATGTGCGTTGATTACGAGCGATGGTATGCGCCTACGGGCAGTTCCATATACTACATTAGTCGTCGATTTCAATCACCTCCGACCGTTTTTTGGGCAGTCCCGACTTGGACTTGGACTTTTTGGTGGGCAGTGCCGAGCGGCTGCGCAGCTCCGAGTCAAACTTCGTCGCAAGGTCTTTCACCGACCCTTTGCGGCCAATGCTGCGGAACTGAGGGGGGGCCATGTCGTCATCGCTGTAGACGATGTCCTTGCGCGAGGGCCGCGAGCTGACAATAGACCCGCGCGGCGACCGGTCGCTGGGGCCCGCGTCCTTCAAATGCTTCTTTTTCGTCGGCAGCGACAGCCGCTTCACTTTGGCACCCTTGGACGGCGACAGCACGGGTGTAAGGTCGTTGGCAGGGTCGGCCAGGGCGTCAGCAAAGTCGTCAAGGGACAGTGTCGACCCGCCGTGGTCGGAGTTGCGCACGGTCAGCAAGGTTTTCGCAGGATCCATAGGCTCCTGGGGCAAGATCTTGGTCTCCTTGTGCGACAGCAGTTTGCGGATGATCTTGGGCGTCTCCAGCGCTATCCGTTTCGGTTTCACTGCTTGCTGGAGGCGAGATTCCAACCGGGACTTGGCCATTTCGGGCGCAGCAGAGGTGACAGAACCAGCGCGCGGCGCCGTCGGCTTCAGCGAGTTGCGACGGCGCAATTCTTTGAAGATTTGGTCCTTGTGGGTGAACAAGTCCGACAAGAAACTGAGCAGGTGCTTGTCCAGGTCAGCGCCTTCGCGTGGACGCACCACCAACGGAGCAAACTCCTTGTAGAGGGTGGTCAGGAACAGGGTGGCGAGCTCGGGGTTCTTAGTGCCAATAATCAGCACCAACCGCTTCAAGTGGGTGATGAGGGCGTCCAACGTGGCCAAGTTGCACAGCGGCAAGTCCAGCAACACGTTCTGGACCCCAACAATCCGCAGCAGTTCCTTGGCGGTGTCGGAAACGGGGTAGGTCTGGTAGAGCGACAGGATCAACTCGTAGTAGCTGTGGGGCACAATCAGGTCCGGCAACTCCATGAAGTACAACTTGAGGGCGTTGGTGACGATGATGGGGTGATTCTTGGCGAGGAAGTCGTTGATGGCGGCAGGGTCGAACAAGGGGTTGAGCTCGCGGCGCAACTTGTGGACCAGGGTCAAGTGGATGGGTTTTGTCCACAACGCCACGCGCTCGTCGTCGTTGGCCACCTCGGGGTACACTTTGTCCAAGTGCAGCAACATGCATTGGATGATGATGGGAACCACCTTTTTGTCGAGTCGCAGTTTCACCGCGAGGTCGACACCGAACGTCTGGTTGATGTTGGAGTTGTAGTAGTTGTCGTACAACACCACCTGGGGGTTAAACTTGCCTGTGCCGTAGTTCTCGATCAAGAACTTGAGGTCGTTGACGGGGTTGATTGTTTCCTCCACCACCGCCAACTCGTCACACATCTTCTTGAGAAGAGTGATTTTGTTGGACACGGCGGCCATAAAGTCAAAAGTCACCTTTTTCACCGCCTTGAGCCGGTCGAGCTCGCACTTTTGCATGAACGTCAAGTGGTCCATGATCAACTGCTCGAACTCCATCCGCAAGTCGTCCACCACCGTCACCTGGTCGCGGTACTGGGTGTCGTACTGCTTCACCTCGGTCATGAGCTTCGAGAGCTGCGACCGATCGCTGAAGTCCACCAGCAGCACCCCCATCGCCTGCTTCATGTCCTCAAAGTACTCGGAGATCTGCAGCGTGCGCACCAGCTGGTCGCGCGAAAGAGTGCCCGCGGCAGAAGCAGCGTCGTCGGTGTCCATCAGCACCCCGGTGATCTCGAACACCACCGGCTTCCACTGGTAGTAGAACTGCAGCGAGTTGATGAACAGCTTCAGCGTCAGCATGGTGCCAATGACCCGGATGAACCCGTTGTTGATCAAGTCCTGGCCAAATTTTTCCGCCTTGGCAATGTTGAAGTCGGGAATGTGGTCCAAGAGCCACTGGGTGATGTCAGAGCCCGTGGAAACGTGGTGGTAGGTGCCCAAAATCGCCACTTTGTGGTCTGCAATCGGCACTCCGGCCAAGATGTCAAGCAACAACGACTTGATGGTGGCGTAGTCATAGTCCACGTTGCCAAACTTGTAGATCTGGTACTGCAACTGGTCCTCCTCCTCTTCCTTGGCCGGAGTCGCAGGTCCGTGGGTGGCAGCAAACTCCAAGTCCTTGATCTCCTCCTGCAACTCGTCCTCGGTGTAGTGCAGCTTGAACTCCTCCAACATCCGGCACTTGTTGAAATACTTCTTTTGCAAGCGCTCCACCTGGGCACGGGCCAGCTTGAACAGCTTGTGCTTGTCGTTCAACGTGCGCTCCGAGTACTCGACGCGCTTTTTGTGCTCCTTGCACCAGTTGCTGAACGGATCGAGCACCATCACCCGGATGTTGTTGGCAATCTCAAGATGGCACTGGCCCTGGCGGACAAAGTTCTCGTCGAGCTTCTGGAAAGCGTTTTTGGCTGTTGACACGTAGTCGTCGCTGTTCATCCGCTTGGACACCGGCTTGAGCAGCTCGATGTCCTCCAACTGGGTCCCGTAGACAAACTCAGAGTCCATGCGGCGGGAGAAAAGGGTGATGAAATCCTCATTTTCCTTGACGCCTTCGTACAACTGCTCAAATAGCACCCGGAACCCCTGCTCGTAGTCAGCGCTCCAAAATGATTCGGCAAATGACATGGCGCTTAGGTCGCGTTGATCTCGGTTGATTCGGGAAATTGAACACGAGTCACTGAAATGAAATTCTGGGGCTCGATCTGGGCTTACTAGACTGAAATTTGACGGGAAGCGACAGCTAATAGCAACAGACCGGTTGTCAATTGGACGACCCTGATGCGATCGGGCTAGGTATAAGGAAAAAAAACGTAAACAATCTTGGTCAGTTTCTATAAAGGAGCGCGTGAAGAAAACGGCGATCCACTGAGGCTGAGTGGCGCGGTCTTACGACGTGAAAACGGGCGGTGTAGGGACCTTACTACGGTGAACAGGCTACCGGGTGTAGAAAATGGGACGAAAAGCTTCGGTGTTTCCAAATTGGTGATTGTGCAAAATCTTCAAGGGGGCTGTTTTTGCCACTTTGGGTACTCAATCTCCAAACTCGTCTGACATTGACAGGGCGGAACTATGCGGACAGAAATAGACTACCCCCAGTGCATGACCCAGAGGGTTCTTGGGTCCACGAGATCTCTTTGTTGGGCAGCCCTGGTACCTTCTCCAGTTTCGAGGTTCTTGCTCACAACGACGACATTGTGAGCCACTTTGGGGCTTTGGCAGGTTGCAGATGTCCGCGTGAACCCCGCTTCGTCGACCCGATCTCCGTAGGGATCGTTCACCAAGTCCCCGACGATCGTTTCCTTGCCTTTCCCCAGCTGTACCACCCCTGCGTCGTGACGCACGCACTACAAGCAGTTCCAAAGTAAAGTCGTATCAATTATTAATCATTAGTTTAGTCTATAAACCAGTTTTGTTTGTCACATCATCTAAAGCAAAGCAGCAACCACCCCCAAGGCCAAGAGACCGTTGACACCAGCCTGCATGGCACCGTTGTCGGTCTTCGAGTCAGTCTTGGACTCACCGGCCACAGTCTTGCTGGGGTCGGCAGAGCCGTCAGTGCCAGTGGCAGTAGTCAAGGTAGTCTCAGAGTCTTCACCGTCACCACCAGTGGCGGTAGCGTCGTCATCACCACCAGCACCACCACCACCGATGAGAGTGGAGTTGGAGTAGCCACCAGCACCACCGCCGCCAACGAGGGTAGAGTTGGAGAAGCCACCAGCACCACCACCAATGACACCAGCACCGCCAGTGGGAGAAGAGTCGTCAGTGGCCTCGGGGAGCGAAGCAGAGGTCAAACCGTCAGTAGACAAAACAGAGTCGGTGGCACCGGTCTCAACACCGGTCTCGGTGGCCTCAGAAACAGTCTCAGCACCAGTCTCACCGGTCTCGGCACCAGTCTCGGCACCAGTCTCAGCACCGGTCTCAGCACCAGTCTCAGCGCCGGTCTCAGCGCCAGTCTCGGCACCGGTCTCAGCACCAGTCTCAGCACCAGTCTCAGCGCCAGTCTCAGCGCCAGTCTCAGCACCAGTCTCGGCACCGGTCTCGGCACCAGTCTCAGCGTCAGCAGCACCAGTGGCAGCCTGAGTGTAGAAAGCAGTGATGGGAACACGGCCATCGTTCTCAGCGTAAAGCTGGGCGTAGTGGGAAGCGGCAGAAGCACGCTGGTCGGTGGCAAAGTCATTGGAGTTCTCGATCGACGAGCTCATTTCCTCGGGGGAAATAGTCAACACATCCTCGTCGGCTCTCTTGGCGGCCAAAGCGCCAGCAGCGAACATACCCAAAGCAAGGAACTTCATATTGTCTGTGGTTATTGATTGAAACGAATTCTGGCCATCCCAGCTATTTATATATCGTTTGGAGCGAACCAGGCTGTGCTAAGGAACCAGCCTAATATCGATCAATTATTTATGCACGATGTATGAGGTGCATCGAAAAGCAACGAATGCTGCACAGTGTTTGCATTATGGCGCGAATTTTTCGGTGAACTGTGTGTTCGGTTAGGAGCAAACGCCAAAAATAGTGGGCTGGACGGTATGTAGCGGGTCGAGCAAGGGGCTGAGAGTGGCGGAGGTTGCCAAAAATACCCGAGAATACCGTGAAGAGACCGCCCTCTTAATTTTACGAGTGGGGGTCGTACCCGAAGCATTTGCGCGGAGGTCCTCGTGGGTAAGTCGTTTTGTCCGCGTACAACAATCCTCGTATTGATAGATCACAAACAAACACATGCACCAGGAGTCCGGGCTGGTAGCAAGGGGCCGGGACTTCACATCCGAGCCAGTTGATCGATCTGCTAAATCTGAGGCGTGGCTGGTCACGCGATCTGTGCTGTGGGCTGGTGCCCCGATCTCCCGGCCACCGAACCGCGGGGGCCACCCGGTGTTGTGGCGATGATAATTGGGTTTAGTGTGAGGTACGCCCGGTTTGATCCTTAGCTAGGGCCGCCTTTGGATTTGCACGCATGTGCGTTTCAACCGATAATGTCGGTTTTGGTGTCGGGCGGGCTTCATCACACCTCCACAGGGAAAAGGGGTGAGCCCTGCGGCCACCCCGCAGGGGTTCGGTACTTCATTGGGGTATCCGGCATGGGTGTTGAAATTTCGATGGCATGTTCACCATATAGGGCGCATGAACTTGCGCTAGAAAATAAAGTTTTCCCGAGGCCAAGCCACTTGTTGACGGAGAACATTCTCGAGGTCTAGACAAGCAATCTTCCGCCCCTTCAGGGCTAACGGAAATCCCAATGCAAAGTGAAAAGCCTAAAATAGCCGGTGTATGTTACCTACCTTCGCCTGCCAAGATATGCCCACAGGGCAATGAAACTATGTACGGTCACCGAAAGCAGTGATGGCTGCCACCAACGCCGCCGCCGTAGGTTTGTCAGCGACGACGTGCGGAGTCAATTGGTTGTCGACAAGGTACTCTTCGGTGGTGGGCCCGATCACGGCTATTTTCACCCCCCCTACCTCGCGGACTCGGGCCACGATGGATTCTGTGCCCTGGGGCAGGAAAAACACCACCCAGGGGTCGGCGTGGCTGTGCTCGCGCCAGGCCGTTTCAAACTGGTCCACAATGTCGTGGCGGTTCTCGGTCTTGTAGATGACCCGCTCGCGCAAGTCGTAGCCAAACAGCTTGAGGGTCACGGGTAAAATGTCTTTGCGAATCTCTCCGGTGAAAAACACCATGCGGTGGGGGCCCTCGCCCAACTCGTGGTGGATCAAGTGGGCCAACTTGAGTCCGTTGCCGGCGTCGTTGCCACCACGCACGTTGGCAAACCCAATCCGCCTGAGCTCGTCGTAGGTGGCGGGACCCACGGTGTATGCAGTTTTCGCCAAGATGGCCTTCTTGACGGAGGTGTCGTCGATGGCTTGCACGCACTCGTCAAACATCTCCACGCCCCGTTTGGAGGTGATGATGAACGTGGGTGTGGCGAGAAAGTCGTCGCTGGTGAGAAAGTCTATCGTCTGTTGCTTGTCCCAGTGGGAGTGGTGGAGGAGCGGGATGAACACCGGGTGGAACTCGCTGGCGGAGAAGCGGTCATGGTAGGGGTCGCTGGGCGTGCTGGGGTTCTTGAGGAGAAGCACCGGCCTGGTGTGCGTGGGCATGAGGAAGGATGAGTGGTTGTTAGCCCGGTGGTTGCCCCGTATTTGACTCGCGCTTTTCTGTTGGGCTGCATAGAGGAGGGGACAAACACGAGACTGACCCGTTTCAAAGGGTACAAACACTGGTATATAAGCATTTCGTAAAACAACCGTACTGCCACACGCTCCACCACACCCCTTACCACCAGCCTTCCCACCACCATCTATCCCAAAGATATTCATTAATCATATAAATCAACCTAACCGTATTATCCCACAAGACGTTCCTTATATACCCGAGCGATGCGGTCGCTCCCCACCATCATGTTGCCCAACGAGTTGCGCACAGCCAACTTGAGGTACTCGATCAGCTCGAACCGGTAGCCCATCACCGATCCCAAGAAGAAAAGTCCGACAATGATCATCAACATCGGCAACCAGAAGAAAAACAACATCTTGTCGTTCTCCATCGTTTTGCGCGGGTGGTTGATGTACAGCACCACCATGTCCTCGCTCAGGTCCAGGGTGATGCCGGTGTCCTCGTCCGACGCGTGCGCCGCTGCCGCTGCTGACGTCAGCGTGGCAGCGTCGTTGAGCATCCGCTCCAACAGCAGCTTGGGCTTCTCCTCCGACCCGTTGCCGCCAAAGGGGAAGAGGTCGTCGTACAGCGGCAACCGCTCCACGTCCTCCTCGTTGTTGAACGCGTTCTTGACCCGCTGCCAGAGCCCCGACGGCGCCGCCTCCTCGGGCTCGGCGATGGTGGTGGCAGGCGTCACCGGGTTGGCGTCGTCGCTGCCGTAGTCCAGGTCGTCCAGCTCGAACTCGGAGTCAGCAAAGTCCAGCACCGGGGGCAGGTGCTGCGCTGGCGCCACCTGGCCCACCGGCAACGGCTCGTTCACCATCTTCAGCACGTGGCGCCCGTAGTTCATCGTCATCATCAGCGACAACAGGTCCACCAGCCCGCGCTTGGGCAACACGTCGTCAAAGCACTCGCTGGGGTCGCCCAACCCGTTGAACACGTCGATCACGTTGGGGTCGCAGTAGTCCTTGAGGAAGCGGTCGTTAGAGAGCTTGAGGCCCCAGTTGCACCGGCACTCCAAAAACACATCGATCATGTCCCGGCGGCCGCACATCAGCGCGAGGAACAACGGGGTGATCCCCTGGTTGTCCTGGACGTCGGCCTTGCACCCGTGGGCCACAAGGAACTTGACGAGCCGGGTGTATCCCTTGAGCGCCGCAAAGTGGAGCGCGGTCTGGCCCTGCTTGTTGCACAACAGCCAGTTGGGAATGAGAATGGGGCAGTTGGGGAGGTCCACCAACGCAAGGAAGTTGCAGAGAATCTCCTCCGTCAGCACCCGGCTGGTCACCAACTGCTCCACCGCGCGGTGCGCCAGGTCAAACCACTGCTGCTGCTGCACCTGCGACGGCGGCGCCTGCAGCGTGGGCGAGTTGGCCATCAGCCCGGGCACCAGGCCCTCGGTGCCCACAATGCGCTTGGCAATGTTTTTCGCGTCCTCGAGCTTGCCGTTCATCTTGAGCCCCACGATCTGGAGCGCCAACTCGATGAGCTGGCGGTCGGTGTCGTCGGTGTAGGTGAAGATCTGCTGCTGCTGGGTGCCGCCCAACATCATCAGCTGCTGGTTTTCAAACGACACGAGCACCTGGCCCGGCTGCGCCGCCGGCGGCAAGTAGGTGACGATGGTGGTTTCCAGCCAGCAGTGGGTGGCCAACGCCTGGTTGGCGCCAAACTTGACGGCAAGACCGGGGCGGAAGTTGAACCCCAAGAGCGTCACCTCGATGCCTCCGCGAATGGGGCCCTGGGCAGGGATGATCCGCTGGATGAACGGGAGCGTGGGCTGCGGGCCCAGCTGCAGCGGCGTGGGTGCCAAGTGCATGGGTCCGAGCCCTGAGCCAGGCTTGCCCATCAGCATGTAGTGCAGGGTCAGGGTGTTGGTGTCCAGGTTCAGCACCGGCGAAAAGTTGCCGTTGGCCATCGGGTTGGTGGCGGTGTTGAGCAGGTCGTCGATCAGGAGCTTTTTGCGCTTGCGCCCGTGGTCGGGAGCACCGAAACCGAGCCCCAACAAGTGCAGGAGCTCCAGCTGCAGCTCCAGCTCGTCAAACGAGTGGGGCAGCACCCCGTGCATCAGGTCCAGTGGGCTCAGGTGGGTGTCGGCAGTGGGCCGCCTCAGGTTGTCTGCGGGGGCCGGCACGTCGTCGCTCATCGCCGCGAGGTTCGTCAGCAGGTTGGCCACCAGCGTGGGCATCAGGTAGTCGGTCTTGACGCCGCCGTTGCCGCTGGTCTTTTTGCGGTCCATGATCATGATTGGCAGCGACAACTCCTTGGCCACCACGTTGCCGTTGGCGTCGTGCACCACAAACAACAACTTGAAGCCCTTGGTCTCCTTGTGGTGGCGGCAGTAGCAGATGATGCGTGCCAGCAACTCCAACAGCTTGTCAGCGTCGGTCTCGAGCCCGTTGGGCGGCGGGAACAGCATTACTTCCTTGCAGTTGAAGATCAACGCCTTTTTCATCATCTGCTCGTTGGCCCACAGCAGCAGCGCTTCGGCGTTGGCGCCGTCCTCGTCGTGGGAGGTGCCCACCTTGCGCCGCAGCGCCCGCTTCTGCTCGCGCTTGATGCACCGCGAGCAGATGTTGCACAGGTTCTTGAGGTCAGCCGTGAGCACGTAGGCATCGAGAAAAAGCATCAGCTGGCGCAACTTCGGGTTCAACAGCTCCACCGGCAGGCCAAGGCAGAACTTGTTCTTGGAAATGAGGTCCTGGGGCAACCGCAACAACATCTGCGGCGGCGGAGGCAGCAAGGCAAACCGGAGCTTGATCTGGGTCTCCACCCGCAGGTACAGCGGAAGGTGCGAGAGAGTGAGCTTGTAGGGGAGCTTGGCCATGGTGGCCGGCGAGAAGTCAATGTACAGCGGGTCGGGCACGTCCACCAGCACCGGACACGGGTTCATGTGCGGGTTGCCAAACTTGAGCTTGGTGAGCTCGTCCCGGATGTATTCGTAGTCGTAAAGGGGCATCGCCTGAGAGTTCAGCGGGGCCGAGCCATTGGCCGGCGCCGGTGGGTCCGTTTCCATCTTGACCGGCAGCACAAACAGCAGCTGGTGGGCGTGGGGCTCATCGTACATGTACTCGCCCTGTTTCGGTTGCATGGGGTCATCGGGGTAGAAGTCAAGCAAGTCGGCCAGCTCTAGCTTGATGCCGCCCGCGCCTGCCACCGGAGTCGTCTGGATCGAGTCGTATACCCGCTGGTCAAGGAACTCGTCGAGGATGTCCTGGTCATCATGGTGTAACCCGGAAAAAAAGTTACCGTCGAGGATGTTTTCCTCCACCGACGATGTCATGGTGTTCGCTAGTAACGGAGGGTGGTGTGTAGCGTGTGTCGGCTGGCGTTCTTCTTAAGGTAAACGTGGTTCGCTAGTCGATGTGTTATGGGTAGGCTATCACCGTAAATGATATTTTTTGGTGCGGACACACCAAGATTTGTTGGGTTACAGCAAATCCTGGACAGATGCAGGACAGACCTGCCCGGGTCAGGCGCAGAGACCTGGGCTGCAGCGATGGCGGGGGATGACCGGACGGCGCGGGAGCGGACGGGCCCCGGGCAATGGTGACGTGGCCCTGGGGGTGGTGGCGGGTTGTTGCTATGAGGGTGTGGGAATGACTTCCTGCACGCAGAAAAGGGGTTTTGGGTGTCGCCGTTTCGCCTTGCCCAAGTCTGGGGAAAGCCGTTTGGTTGTCTACGGGGACAATGACGGAAATTTCACGAGCCAAAAGGTTGCAAATGTCCGAGCATGTGGGTTGGCGAGGGAGAGGTGGTAGTCCGTAGCGAGAGTAGAAGCTTATCTTTACGAGGGCCACACAGCGTCGCGATAACAATCTTCCAGCGCGGTGGGACGAAGTGGCGCATGGTGACGAGAGGGGTGACCCTAGCACGCGAGTGAACGACGCGGCGGGTGCGACGCGATTGTTTGTGGCTTTGTGTCGGCTAAGCACTGTTCGTTCTATCGTCTTCTACGTTGTGGGGTGGCAATCTACCCCTCTATGACGTATCTGAGGCGGCGGTGATCGAGGCCCAGTGGCTACAGATTTGAGACAAGTGTCTGCCGGCGCATGCACAACCTCCCTGGTCTCCGGAGACGAGGCTACACGGCTGTACACCGTTGCCACGCTCTCTCCAACCAACGACACCGGTATTTCACCTAGAGTACCAACAAGAAAAAGAAACACCGTCACGTTGCAACAGTTTGATCTCGGACATTTCGCCGCCGGGTGGACCGGGGCTCGCAACTAATTTTCACCGTAGCGGGTACCCACGATCATGGGTCAATTTTTGGCATTCCAACAAATGATAAATAGGGGTTGGAACGGGGACTTTTGGCCCGACAGGGCATACCCGGGGCAGGAACTACCGCCGGCCGCTTAGCAATAACCCCTTGCGGCAAGCAACTACTAGCGGGCGCCCAGGGCTATTTGAGAACCTGAAGAGACTACTGTGGCCAAGGGGCTAGTGTCTGAGGGGACCAAGCACAAAAGGTAGAGCCAATGTATCAACCAGCTATGTGGAGACCATTATGGGGCAATGCCAGTCAATTGATCTCGAGGAACCCACAGAACCGCCTACGCCAACAACACCACCATTACCAACGATGCTACTCGAGTCCACGCAAACCATGCAAGTTGCAATCACAAAGATCTCATTCTCTGTCAGCTTGGCAAACGCTCGAATCTACGTCACCACGGCTAACAGCGATTCTCCTGCATCTCATACTGTCACACGCGAAAAGAAAGACACTTTTTTTTTACAACGATCCCATAACCAGCCATGCCTCGCAATACGTTGTATGTGACCAACTTCACCCGGGAGGCGAAGGCAGCTGACCTTGCGCCCGACTTCGAGAAGTACGGTGACCTCATCCGCTTGGACATCCCGCCACCGCGTACCGACGACGGGCAAAAGTACGCCTTTGTCGAGTACAAGGAGGAGGAGGCGGCCGAGCGGGCGCTTGAGTTGGACGGGCGCGAGTTCCCGTTCTCGAAGGAGAACGGGTTGGTGGTTCAGATGTCTCGGAGCGACCCCTACACCACCCGTCGCTCGCGCCGGGGCCGGGGCCGTGGTCGCGAACGGGACTATGACGACCGTCGGGGCTACGGACGGGACTACGAACGCGGTGGGTTCTACGAAGACTACGACCGGGGCTACGGACGCTACGACAACCGTGGCTACGGCTTCCCGGACCGCCAGCCCCCGGCCGACTACGGTTATGGCCCCAGAGGCTACGGGTATGCTCCTCGCGGAGGCTACCGGGACCGTGACGAGCCTCGTGCACCCCGTCCTCGCTCATACGAAGAGTACCGCAACAACCGCGAGCGCGAACGCTCCCACGACGGCGAGCGTGACCGCCACGGGTATTCCCGGTCCCCCTCGCGTTCTCCCGTGCGCAGAGATCGGTCACGCGAGCGGTCCCCTGTCAGAGACCGTTCCCCCGTTAGAGACCGGTCGCCAGTGCGTGATCGGTCTCCTGTCCGCGATAGCCCTGCTCCCCGCGAGCGTTCCCCCATGAGAGACCGTTCTCCAGCCCGTTCCCCCGCCCGCGACCGCTCGCCAGCCCCCCGCTCGCCAGCCCGGTCTCCCGAGTAATCCCCCATCCCTCGTCGACCTTTCCACCCCCTAATATCCACTTAGTCATTCCAGTCACAGACTCCCCGAAACGCAGACGATCCGTTTATGATAGTTCCGAAATAAAAATCCAGTTGAATCCCCAGGTCCCTCCCATCCTCCCTCCCATCCGACCCTCTCCAGTAAACCGTCCCGTAACCTCCGTCCTCCAGGTTTTCCCATCCCGTAACTCCATCCAAACCCAGGTCCTTCCTATCACCATTCCTTACCACTCCTAGATACTCCACAACCCAGTTCATCACATTCCTCAGCATTCCTGCGAGTCTTTTGCAATACAACCTTTTCATTCCTTTGAGACATAGCGCTCGTTTACATTTTTTCAAAGACCATAGTCAGATGGTTCATTCATTATGTACACAGATTTGGTACTCTTAGCTAAGGTTCCAGGGGAGTTCCTCGACCAACCATAGCTGCGAGTAGCGAATCAGCTCGACGGAGCAGGCCACAAGTCGATATTGGGGTCGATACACGTCGTCTTGCCTGCAGCCTCCGGAATGTTGTACGACGTGCGCACCGCTACGTCCCGCAATCCCATGAGGATGGTGTCAATCACCAAGTTGTCAGCTTCAACCCCTGAGTCAGGTGGCTGGCCCTGGTACGACTCGACTCGAGCCACCTCGCGGTACTTTTTCAACAACCCAGAGGCTGATTTCAGACTGCTGGTCTGGTAGATCCCTCCAAACGGGGGAGAGTTCTCACTAATGTAGGTGTCGCCCATCGACTCTTCGTAGGTAGCGTACACGTTGTCGGTGATCAACGGGTTCTCTGGGTTGGGCATCGGGTTGGGGAAGGTGGCAGGATCGTTTGGATCGTAGCTGTCTCCCTCCCGGCGCTTGAATAACGAAAGCGACCCGTCCTTTTTGTTGATGATGTCATCACAGAGCGACGCCTTTTCGTCGTCAATGACGTACAAACGGAACCGGAGCTTGTGGCCCAAAAGGTACCCAGAGGTAACTGGCGTGCCCACCACTCTGAACCGGGTGCCCTTGTAGTTGAAGTCCGCAAAAGGGCGGTAGTGGTTGGTGAAAGTCACCACCCGGAACGGTTCCGCGTCGGGAGGGGTGAAGTTAAAGATGAGCCGGCGCACCCGCTTCAGCTGCTTCATGTACATGGTGCAATAGGGGTCTTCCTCGCCTGCCTCAAAGCCTTTGAACACCAAGTAGGGCAGGTTGGGCCGCACTTGTGAGAGGTAGGGAGCGGTGATCTTGAGTAGGGGCATCCCAGGGCTCGCTCGCGAGTTACGAGTCAGCTTAAAGAGCTGAAACTGGGCTTCTGAGGCAAACACAAGTACCGCAGACGAGAACATCTCCTCGTAGATTACCATCTCCACTTTGTCAGAGTAGTGCGCGAGCGGTTGGCCCATGATCGATAACTGAGGTACGCTGGGAGCTGAAACGGGCACATCCTGGATTGTCTCGTCGTCGTCCACGGCGGTCTGCTGGCTCCGAACCCGTCGATAGGCCACGAACGGAAGATAGGTGGAGAAGTTGTCCACATATGCTGGTTGCAACTCAAACTCCAACTTGGGAGCTGGGTGGAAGGTTGTAGCGTCGGAGAGCGCCGTAAACTCGGTGTGAACACTGCGCGAGTCCGGCCCGCTCCCACTCAGATAACGTCTGTTACCCCTGGAGTGGAAATTAGTGGTATCGTGTGGGGCATAGACGGCGACCTCGCCTTCAGGGATATTCCCGTGGACTGCGCTGGGTGGCATATTCAGAGGCTAAGTCCAGAAAGCCAAATATAGGTTTCACAACCTGTAAAAGTAAATTTAGGTGGCGTGGGGGTTGCCGGTATATGTACCTGAAACAAGAGGCAGGGCCGTTTGCGGCGCGGGGACCCGGTTACGGACCCTTGATTACATGCATGTCTTCGGATCAATCTAGACTTGTGACAGCGAAATCTGGGGTGTGGGGTAGACTCGTAGTTGCGGTAGACGCCTGGTATTTGGGCCCCTTCCTCCCGATGACTTTTATGCGCCAATGTCGTTCTTGAGACGGCGCGATCCGAAACCCGAGCGGATCTCGGGGTACCCCTATCGCCAAGAAATCGCAGCATGTAGGATGTGACACAAGTATGGAACCAGGGCTGACGCAGTGGAACACCCCTGAGAGCAAATAAGTTCGGAGCTTTGACCCATCTCACACCCGTGGCAAGCAGGCCAGACCTGTCGTACCGTCAATCAAAAATCACCATTAGTCACCATTAATGCACATTTCTAAAAGCGATGCGGAGTACTCGGCACGAGGTTGCCAAGAAACACTCACAGATCATGGATTAAGCTACAGGTTTACTTTTTCACTATGTATTCGTTAAGGTGTCGTAATCATAAGCAGTCTAGATAGCCGAGGTCAAAGGTACCCGCTTTTTGATAGGGTCCTCGTTCTCCTTACCGTTGGTCCGCAGCTCCACCATCCGCCGCAAGCTGGCGGTCCGCAGCATATTCTTGATAACGTGGTTCTTGTCGTTAATCATCTCCTTGAGCAAAGCGATTTCCTCCTGCTGGTCGCGGACCTGCGCCTCCAAATTGGACGGCTTCGGGTGGTGGGCCTGGCGCAACTCGTTCTCCAAGTGGCTGATGTACAGCTTGTACTCGGCCATTTCGTACTGCATTCGCTTGTGGTACTCCTCGAACGACGCCATCATTTCTTGCGGCATGTAGTCCAAGTTGAGGATTTCGTTGACGGCGTCGTTCTTGAGGATGACCATTTCGGTTTGTCTGAGGTCGTTGAGGCGGGTGAAGTGCTCGATCTTTTCCGTGAGAATCCGGTTCTCCGCCTCAAGCTGGTTGTACTGGTTTTGTAACTGGTGGTTGGACTGCGTCGGGGAGTGGGCAGGGCCGTTGACGGGCTGGCCCATCTCGCGGAGCATCATGATCTCGGTCTGCTGGCTGGCGATCTCCGCCTGTTGTTTCTGGATAGTGGCTCTTAACTGTTCCAACTGAACGCTTGCGTCAGCTGCCAGCACCTTCGTCTGCTGAACCGACATCTCGATGTCCTTGGCCCGAGCAGCGAACCGCAACGTGTTGTATGTCTCAGAGACAATCAGCTGTGTGGAAGCTCCCAAGTGGATGGTGCACAAGATGCTCACTAACGACGAACCCAGCAACGCGGGCTGCAACAATCGGGTGAGCTTAGAGTCCCGGTAGGGGATGTGGTCGGTGGCCCCACTCGACAACTTGTAGATCACCGTGCTCAACGCAAGCAACAGCTTGTTGATAAACGACCCCTCCTTGCGACGTTCTGCCTGCAGCACCGCCCGCTCCGACCCGGCCAAGTCACACATCGACAAGGTGGTGTATCGGAAACTACCATCCACGTTTTGCACCCGCAACTTCAACTGCAAGATCAGGTGCGACCGCAGCGACCGCGTGTTAAAGTCGGTGGCCCCAGTCTTGCGGTGGTTGTCGCCCGAGTTGATCAACCTGACCAACTGGTCGGGGCTGGTGATCTCAGGCTCGCACACTCCGACAACCTTGGTGCCAAACTCGGCGTCACTGCGGATGGTGAGGTCTCCCGCAGACAGTGGGTTCAACAAATCAATCACCTTTTCGTTGTAGATCTCGAAATACGCCGCACAGAGGGTATACTGGGTGCCAGGCTGTCTTCGGGCCAACAACTGGAACACCTCGTCGATAGCAAGACGCACTACACCGGGGTCACGCGCGTGCTCGCCCTTCATCGTGTATGTTTTTCCCAGGCCCGTCATCCCGTAGGCGAAAATCGTCCCGTTGTACCCCTCAACAAACTTGTTGACGATGTCCTGGCAACTGCGCAAATAGACATGGCGGTTGGTGGACTCGCCAAACACGTGGTCAAACGCATAATCTGCGCCGTCCTCTGCGTGAGAGATTTGGTTGGGACCAAGCACCCATGGCAGGGGCCCGTGGAGGTTGGGGTTGGCTCGGATGGACACCGAAATCAGACCGGTGTACGGCGGGACAAACAGCGGGGTCAGACAGCGACTGGAGCTGCGGTAGCCCGCCGCAGATGACGAGCGCGAGGAAGGTCGCCCGGGAGACGACACTGAGGGGGGACGAGCAAAGTTAGGCGCGGGGGGTGGACCCACGTTGAAATGACCGGGACCGCCCGGCGAAGAGAACGACGGCGGTCTCATGTCGCCGTAGGACCGGCCCAACATCGACCGCGAACGCTGAGGCGTGGTGCGAGAAGACATTTTGAGTGGCAAAGGGGTTACTCTATCTGCTTTTCTTGGTGCGGATCAGTGCTTGAGATATAGTCTGTTTACAGTTTGTCTGGATTTGGAAAGTTAATGGCCGTTGGGCTGCATGCAGGCTGTTTGTGAAAGTTTAAGCAAATCGCAAGTCTAGTGGGGGTGATGACGCCGGGGCTGATTATATGATGAGGAAAGGACTTTTGCTCACCTAGGCTTTGAGAACCAAAAAGAATAAATGAGCAAAACGCGTTAAAAAGGCAAAAATGATCGCGCTGGGGATCGAACCCAGGATCTTCTCCGTGTGAAGGAGACGTCATACCACTAGACCACGCAACCGCTTGTTGTGTTTGTTGAAAATTTTAGGCTCAGGTTGTAGCGGTTTTGTTGAGCAAAATTTTGAGATCATCTGCTGGTATGAGAACCCCAAAGCTGGTGCATGGGATACTTTATTTCATAAGAACAAGAATTAGTCCAATTTTTCCACTTATAGAGTCCAACTTTTGAGATAATTACCCACATGTTGACGGAGGCAGAACACAAAAGCCACGCAAACGCACTACAATAACTATTTCTCTACCACGCGGTCACCAAATGCATTCTTCTATTACTATATTACTTTTAGTCAATGTAGCCAATTGATGTGGCAAGAAGTACGTTCTTAGGAAGGGCCACGGAAGGGAAGGGCAACAACACCTTCAACTTGCCGGTAGACTCGTCCACCTTGGAGACGTAAATGTAACCCTTGACACTCGAGTTCAACAAGTCCTTCGGCTGGTAACTCAACTGGGCAACATGCGAGATCGCCACCAACGAATTTTCGAGGGTTTGCATTTGCAGCAGCTCCATGTGGGTGAAGAACTTGCCAATACCGTCGCTGTCGTCACCCATGCCAGTGTCATCCTCGTTGTAGGAGTCACCAGCGGGGAGAAACGCAAGTGTCAGTGCCAAGTCCTGGTTAATTACCCCCTTATAGATGTCCATCTCCCGCAAGTCAGTGTCAGTCTTGAACGGCTGTAAGTGGGCGCGGAAGGTACCGTTAAAGTACTCGCGGATCAGCTCCTCCTGTGCCTTTCGGATGTAAGCTTCGTCTCTATCCACACACCCACCACTAGTGGCGAGTTGAAGGATAGACAAAGACTTCTGTTCAAGCTTTCGTTTGAGGCGACGACGCAAGTCGATGAATAAACGCTCGTTGCCCACCACCACGATGTGGTCAACCTCAAAGTCGGAGATCAAGTTTTCAATAATGGGAAAGGATTTCGTGAGAGTGTTGGTACCGAGAAAGCTGGGGGTGTCAATCACACACCCAGCGGAGCCCACGTCGCGGTCCTGCTCCATGCGGCTCATCACTGCCACCCCAAGCTTGGAAATTTGGTATTTGTATTGGTCGAGGTTGTCATTAGGGTTGGTGAATCCAATGTTCTTCACAAGGGGCTGCTTGGGGTTGTGGGGAAGCGAACCCAGGGTAGTGGTCAAACCCCAACCGCCAGCGGCCTCCACGTCAAGAAAGTCAGAAATCGGGGTGGCGGTGATCAGACCAGGCACGGAAAACACACCGTCGCGAGGGTCTACGTTGACCAACACCGGGGTAGACCCCATTTTCACGGCGTACGACACAAGAACCTTTGCCAAAGAGGTCTTTCCCGAAGAGGGAGGCCCCACGAGAAGCACTCGCGGACCCCTACGTCCAACCGGTGTGTTTGAAGAGTTGGTGTTGAAGTCATGGGCCTGTTGGCGCAAGCTCTCGAGGTAAAAGTGGAGGTTGATCGCACCACACATCGAGCCCTCACTACTGAGGTACTCCACCACCTCGTCGTCTTCGTTGGTGAGATTGTGGGTGGAGGTGTTGGCAGCAACGTGGTATTCAAGCTGTACCTGGTCAAGCGGAGCATAAATCGCATACTTCACGCCCGAGAACTGGTAGGCAACATTGCGGGCAAGCTCGGTGCCAAAGATCTCAGCAGTACCCTGAGTGACGGTGACCGTCATGATTTTCTTGAATGGGACCTCAAACCGCCACTCTTGAAGCGCTGGAATCAGTATACGGGTGGAGTTTTCACCGTTGGCTCCTACGTTGGAGACAGGGGCAGGGGAATCGCCGGCTCCTGAGGGCTCATGAAGACCGGGAATAGACATGGGAAGTGGTAGATTCGATTAGTCAATGGGGAATGTTGATCAACTGCAAAAAAGGGAGGGTTGTTGTGTGGATGCTGGTTATCTAGGTTCAGTGGAGAATGCCCGTTCGCGCACTATTTCGCATGTCCAAGGCGTGCGGCTCAGCGAAGACCTCGGAGTTGTGAAGGTTGAGGTTAAGGAAAGGCTGAAAAATTGGGAACTGCGTTGGTGAAGGGGTTGCTTGATACATAAGAAGGGGATTCTACAACTGGTTCTCGGTGTTTGACCCAGGTGGACTGAGCAAGCAACCATGATACGCTTCGTCCAACCACGTTAACCAACCGGGTACTATGTGGGCTACTTGCACCACCAATCACCCCCATTAACCTTCAACACACCCTCGTTGAAGTAGTCGCCCCTCCTTCCCCCAGAGTACGCGTCTGCCTCCACCTTCTCTAGCCACCGTTCATCTCCGACCTGCACACTAATGTTTGGGTTTGGGCGCGACGCGAACCAAGTCAAAACAAAACATCCACCATCAACCCAGGGCATGTCACGCAGGCTGTTCGGAAGGCCAAATCCTTCCAATGAGTCTCAGGGCAGCATGCACATCACTCCGCTGACCCCGGGACTAGCGTCTTTTGTGGCGCGACTGTCTCAAATACGACCCCAACGTCTCAGCAGCATATCGGCCGGCCCGCGACTGCTGTTGATCATGTCTCAGCTGTCGCAGGGTCTGGCTCCTCCGTCACAACTGTCGCAACTGCGACGGCCCCAGCGAGGAGAGGTTATCAAAATGCAACTGGAAATCCGGGACTTTCTCGCCTCCCACAACTTTGAGCGGGCCACAGGCACGATGTTGGTGTCGTCGACATTGGATCTGCCGCTGCAAAAGGTGTTTTCGCTGGCATTCAGCTTTTTGTGTCGCATGTTTGACCCGTACATGACTATTCCTGGCTCGGGACGCGATCCAGACTATGTCGGGGTGCTCAAGCTCTACGACTACCCGTTTCTCGATCTGATCAACCGGCTGCTGCTTGCTGCTGGTGGGCAGAATACCTGGCCACGGCTGATACAGGTGCTCTTTTGGTTGGTTCAGATCTGCGTGGGGATGGAAGACGCCCGAAACCTCGAGTCCAGCTCCAAGCAGGTGGAGGGTGTGCCATGGTACGTGGCTCCCGACGACCACCTAGACCGCATTCTCATTGACTACAACCTCCAGTCGTGGGCGGAGAAAGAAACCACCAACGACCCCGATCGCATCGAAGGGTTCTTTGAGGAGATGATGGCGCGTCACCGCCGGTTCCACCAAGAAGCCCTAGACTCTATTGCCAACAAACGGTTGGATATCGAACAAATCCGAGAAACCATCAACTCTTTTGACGCCGAGGCGGCTGAGTACGCCGAGGCCGAGAAACGACGCAGCAACCTCGAGAATGACTTCCAACAGCTCAACAATTACCAAGCGCATTTGGACAAACGCAACAGCGAGGCGCTGCAGCGGCTTGAAATGATCCACAACAAGAATGACGAGCTTGAAAACAAAGAGATGGCTCACATTCTGGAGAAAGAGGAGTTGCAAGCGCGTTTGCGGGCCAAAGGCGCTAATCCCGAGCGCATTCTCGAGATCCAAAAGGCGAAACAGGAGTTGCAAGCACGGCTCGCGCACATTGCCTCGGAAAAGGAGGCCATCGACCAGGAGGCGGCCCGGAGCGAGGACGAGCTCAACGAGCAATTGCATTTCGTCCGCGACGCCGTGGCCCGCTACAACCACCAGACCGAGTGGTTGAAGTTGGCAGACCGCACGCTCCACGTGGACCCCGTGTACGCCAGCAGTTCTGAGCGCACTGGCCCCACCGTGGCGCCCATTTTCGCCAACAACGGACTGTTCACCCAGGAGCTGTTGGCTCTTAGACAGGTCAACCGCGAAGTGATTGAGGAGCAGGCGCGACTTCGTGCCGAGGTCCAGCACGTGGAGCTGGAGAAAGACGCTATTGACGAGAGAATCGTTGAGCTCCAGGACGAGCACCGGTCGTATGCCGCCGAGTACGCTGAGAAGCTCCAGCTGTTCGAGGAGCGTAAGGAAGACTCGGCTCGAGAAGCCGCCGAGTTGCAGGCGCAAGCCGACTCCACGAAAGCGGACACCCGCCGGATCGAGCAGGAAATCAAGCACAATCACATCGAGTTGGAGAAGCAGAAGCAGGAGGTGATTCGCCGCAAACGCGAGGTTGAGCACTCGCAGGAGCTTGAGCTGGCCGAGATCCATCGCAAATGCATCGACGCCAACAAGGCCGTCAACAACTTGGTGTACACTTTCCGGTCGGCTTTGCTCGAGTTTGACGACATGGTCGATGGGATGTAACGATAACGAACCTAATTATACGCTGTATTATATATCAATTAATAGATTGGCTGTACATTATGATGAAGGACGAAGACTGGATAATCTTTGGATGAAGACTAATAATTTCTTTGTGGATGAAGACTGAGTATTTTTCGTAAGTGAAGAGATTCCTAATATTATTACAGAATTTTTCATTATTCCCAAAAATACTCTTTTTGAACATTCAAAATAACCACTCCATACATTATCTCTATTATCTCATATTATACAAATCAAGCTAAACCAAAGCCCTCGTGTCCTTCGGTGATGGCCAACAAAATCGAGCCCCGCAACTGTTCATACGACTCGTACGCAGGCAAATCGATCTGGTTGAAACAGGTATGCGACAGCGGCAACCGGTCGATGGGGCCGTAGTCGCGGTGGATGGAGAACTTGCACGTGCCCAGCGCCCCCGAAAGCTCCTTGAACCCGTTGAGCGGCACCTTCGACGTGCCCGTGGAAAACTGCAACAACTTGGCGCGTTCCTCGTTGTCAAACGACTTGACGGCGCGCCAGAACCACTGGATCTGCACCGACGACGCCAGGTAGTTGCTGTAGGTGGTGTTGGCCTGCCAGTCCTCGACGGAGATGTCAGGCAACCCCGAGATCAACAACTCCAACTCCTGCTCGTCAAAGATCAGCACCAAGTCCTTGGGGATGATTTCGTGGAACCCAATCAAAAAGTTGTCCATCTGCTCCGCCACCGAGGTCTGCAACCGGTACTCGATCACCTTTTGCACGTAGTCTTGTTTGTTGTCCTCGGTGACCGGGATGTCGCGCCCGTTGGGGACCAAGTCAATCACCTTGTGCTCACCGTAGTCGTCGGACTCGACGCTAAAGTCCTCGGTGATGATGTCAGTGATGTCGTTCTCGAGCATCCACACCAACAGCTTGTAGTAGTCCAAGTCTAGCGTCTCCATGTCCTTGAGGGACACGGGGCGGCCCAAAATGCGTTTGTACACGGCACGCGAAAAGTGGCAGTCCAAGTAGCAGTTGTCAAAGATGGCCTTGCCAATGATGCGCCCGATAAACTTGAAGAACAGCAAGTGCTCGGGATTCACCCACAGGGTGCGGTTGGGGTGGAAGGTGTTGGCGTCGGACGCCACGGGGGCAAAGAGCGCGTAGTCGGGATTGAACATCTGCCGCGACAACACCTGGTACCACTCGCGGGTGACACCGCCCGCGTCCACCCCCAGCTCGCCCTTGAACAGCACCTCGAGCTTGGCGGGTCGGAACTCGTCCAGCAGCTTGAAAAAGAGCGACCGGAACAGGTCCAAAAACACCTGGTCGCGCCGCACCGAGAACAGCATCTTGTGGTGGTCGTCCTGGTCCACGTGGAGCTTGCGGTCGAAAAAGTTCTTTTTGTTGTCAAACTCAAGCACCCGCGGGTTGCGCACCAACATGCCAAACGGGCCGCTCATGAGGTTGGGGTTGGCCCGCACCATCTGGTTGAGGATCTTTTTGTGCTCGTCGGTGAACGAAAAGAAGAGCAGCTCGATGGGCTCCTTGGTGAAGTCGGTCTTTTTCGCCTCGTACTTGACCATCTCGCGCATCGGCAACTGGCGCACCTTCAGGTGCTTGCACACCACCATGAGCGCCTCGATCAACGGCAACAACGCCGTCAGCAACGACGTGGCGTCGCTGGAGTGCTCGATGGCCCGCAAGCACTCCAGCAACGCCTTCCACAAGTGCCCGAGCGCCAACTTGGTGTACAACTGGGTGAGCTCGGCGTTCTGGCTGTCGTCAAACATGTAGTCGAACGCGGTCAAGATCCGCAACAACTTGGCCTGGTCCGCCAGCGGCAGCGAGAACTTGGCAAGCGTGGCGCCCCCGAGATCGCGCTGGAGCGCCGCCAAGTCGCCGATGAGCGTGTGCCCGAGCGTGGTGGCCTGGTGGCTCAACTCGGTGCTGAAGATCTCCTGGGTGTGCGGCAACTTGCTCATGTTCTGCATCGCCCCAATCGCCTTGCGGAAGGTGACGTTCAGACAGTCGTTCACCACGAGGATCCCGATCAAGTTGCGGTAGTTCTGCGGCAGGATCTCCACCTTGGGGGTGCGTTTCTGCAACGGGCGCGTCGCCAACTGGATCACCTCGGTGAGGATGTCCAAGAACAGCTGCTCCTGCCGCACCTCGTCCACCACCAACAAGTGCATGAGGTGGTTGATGGCGAACCGCGACCCCTTGCGCTTCTTGATGTAGGGGTTGTCGTGCTCGGCAAGCACAAACCGGCGCATCAGCGGGCTCTTTTGCAAGAGGTACGCCATCGCCTCCATCGCCTGGAGCGCCACGATCATCAGCGACGCTCCGAGCGGGAGCCGTGGTTTCGGGCCCTCGGTGCGGGCGGCAAACATCTTGTCCACCGGGCGCCGCGCCACGAGCGCCTCGTGCAACACCGCCATCAACTGGTGCATCACCTCGTGGCGGGTGCCGTAGTTGTGGCACAAGTACTGCAACGTGTGGTAGATGTGCTCGCGGTGGTGGAGCAGCATCGGCGCAAACAAGAGCCGCACCAACGCGGTGACGCCGTGGCGGTCGACGAGAGCGACAAACGCCTTGCGCGGAGCGGGCGGGGCCTCTTCCGGGGCCTCGGGTGCGTCCGGCTCGTCGTCGTCGTCGAACTCGTCGCCAAACAGCGCCAACCGCCGCGCCATCGTCTCCTGCTGCAAGATCTCCTGGCGGATGGCGTCGGGCAACGCGTCCAAGAAGTCCGGGTCGATCTCGCGCGCGTCCTCGCCGGTGGTGGACGCGTTGGCCCGCCGCTCGCGGACGTGCTGGGTGAACACCTCCTCGCGCATGTCGTCGGGCAACGCCTCGAAGAACTCGGGGTCGATGTCGGTGCCGGCGATGTCGACGTCGCGGTCGCCGATCCGCACCATCACCGGGTCGCGCGGCGGCTCGGCGGCCCGCTGGGCCTCGCGCTCGCTGGCCAACGCCTCGCGCTTGGCGCGGGCCTCGCTCTCCTGCTGGCGCATCCGCTCCTCGCGCTCGGCACGGGCCTTCTCCTGCTGCTCCCACAACGCGTGGTTCATCTCCACCAGCGGCGCCTCGATGCGGTTGACGATCGCCGGCACCACCCGCAGGAGGTAGCGGTCCTTGTCCTTCGGGTAGAAGAGCTTCATCGCGTCCACCCACCGCTCCTTCGTCAGCTTGACGTAGAGGTTGGCCATGGCGTCGTCGCCGTCGGTGCGCGGCGGGCCCAAGTGCAAGATGTTGTCCATCTCGAGCGGGTAGTTGATGACGCCGCCGCGGCCGGCACCAATGCGGAGGGTGTTGCGGAGCACGCCGCCGTCGCCGAGGAACAGGTCCAAGAGGTCGGCGAGCAGCGTCGACCCGTCCACGGTGCGGGCCACCCGCGGGAACACCGCGGCCGGCGCCGGCTCGTCGTCGTCGGTGGCGTCGGTGAGCGCGTCGGTGTCGTCGCCGTCGTCGGTGGCGCGCCGGCGGCGCAACGGCGCCTGCTCGTCCTCGAACGCGTCGATCCACCCGTCAAAGTCGCCGTCGCCGTCGTCCACCGCCTCGTCGCCGTCGTCGCCGTCGAGCTCGTCAAGATCGTCGAACCCGTCGAGCTCGTCAAACTCACGGTACTCGCCGTCACCGTCAAACTCGCCGTCGTCGTCAAACTCGCCGTCGTCAAACCCGTCGTCGAGCTCGCCGTACTCGCCGTCGTCGTCGATCTCCTCGATGATCTGCATGTGGTTGCCGTCCTCGTCCACCATCATGTCGAGCAGGCCCTGGTCCAGGAAGCCGTCGTCGAGCGCGTACTCGCCCTCGACGTAGTTGTCGCTGGCGCTGGCGTCGTCGCTGTCGTCGGCGAGCATCTCGTTGTCGTCCGAGAGCCCCTCCAGCTCGTCGTCGTCCAGGCCTTCGTCCTCGGGCACCTCCTCGCCCAGCATCAACACCTCGAGCTCCGGGTCGGCAAACTCGTCGGCAAACTCGTCGTCCTCCTCGGACTCCGTCTGCATGTCGTACATGCCCAACGTCAGGTTGCGGAAGAGGTTGTCGGTGGCGTCGTCGTCCTCCATGTCCACGTCGCCCTCGTCGTCGTCGTCGTCGCCGTCGGCGCCCTCCTCGCGGTCGGCGCCCAAGAGGTCTGGGTACTCGAGCTTCAGCTTCAGCAACTGGATGAGCGGCTTGAGGGTGCTCTTGGTGACCTTGTCCCACTCGGGGAAGTTGAGGTCCATGGCTCCCACCACCGCCACCACCGTGGCCGGCACCTCGCGCTCGAGCAACGCCTTGGCCAAGTAGTACTGGTCCCACTTGACCGCGGCCTTGTCGAGGAGCGGCATCCCCAGCTCGCGGAACTTGGGCAGCACCACCAGCGCCACCATCGCCAAGATGTCCGCCACCTTGCCGTACTTGGTGCGCGCGGGCTCGTGGGCCAGCGCCATCGTCTCCTCGACGATCTTCAGCGCGATGTCGACAAAGTACTTGCGGATGATGGCCATGTCCGGGTCCTCGTCGCGTGGCTGGGGCGCGGTGGCGGTCACCGGCGTCGACACGAGCGCGAGCATCGCCATCTTCGCCAACAGCGCCACCGCGGTGCGGCGCTCCTTGACCAACGGGTCGGTCACCGGGGCAAACAGCTGCGACGGGATGAGCTGGTGCACGAAGTAGTTGAGCGCGGTGCTGCGGGGCTTGGGCTCGGCCGGGTGGGGCGCCCGTTTCGAAAACGTGAGCAACTCGAGCTTGGCTTGCATGTACAGCCCCACCATCTCGGTGATGCACAACGTGAGGAACAGCACGTACCCGAAGTTGAGGTTCAGCCAGACGGTGGCCTTGGGGTCGGTCGCATTAGGGTCGGTGGCATTAACGCCAGGCTTGGAGTCGGTGGAGCCAGAAGCATCAGTGTCACTGTCCTTGTCTTTGTCCTTACCCTTTTCCTTGTCCTTCCCCTTACCCTTCTCCTTTTCCTTCTCCTTCACTGGCGTGTGGCTCCAGTCACGGCGCGTGGCCTTCATGAGCTCGCACACCAACAAGTGGACCACCCCCGTGGACGCAAACCGCGGCTTGGGCGCAGGCGGCGGCGGCGCGGCCTCGGGCGCCTTGGTGACCACGATCTTGCCCGAGCCAAACACGTCGTCGTCGTTCAGCCCGTCGTAGCCCTCGAGCCGCACCTCGCGCGCAAGCGTGTCCACGTACACCTCGGGCTGGCGCAACACCATCGCCAGCGTCTGGCGGAGCACCAGCTGGAGGTCGCGGCGCGGACGCGGTGCCAGCGCCGCAAACACCGTGGCCACCAACTCCAGCAGCATCACCTGGCCCACCACCGCCGCCAGCTCGAAGCACTGGCGGAACAACACCACCGCCACCTTCTTGAACTCGTCGGTGTCGTCGCACAGGTCCTCGTGCGCCTTGAACGCCGCCAACAACTCCAGCAAGATGCCCAGGGTGGCGATGGCGTGGTTGTACTCGGGCAGCGCCCCGTACAACACGAGACACCGCGCCACCCCGATGGCCTGCTTCAACAGCAACCCCACCTTGACGGCGGCGAGCCGGGCAAACAACAGCTGCTTGGCCGCGGGCAGGATCTGGTACGGGTGGAACGGCTCGGGCTCCACCTCGGGGTGCGTGCACGCCTCCACCGGCGGCAAGTTGCTGAAAAGCAACACCTGCTCGAAGATCAAGAGCATGGGCACCAACAGCTCGGCAGTAGCACCGGGAGACGGCCCAGAGAAGTTCAGCCGGGCACCGGGCGACCCAGAGAACAGGCCCCGCGCGCTGCGTGCGCCCAGCCCGCCCGCGAGCAGCGCCAACAACGTGTCGAGCTTGTGCAACACGTCGTCAAACACCGGTGCCTGGGCGTCGCCCGACTGCTCGTCGGTCAACAACAACCCGAGCAACAGCAACACCCGCAGGTAGGCGCGGCCCTGGGCGGGCGTCAGCACCGGCAGCCACGGCGGCGGGAGCGCGGCCCACTCCGCGTGCACGGCCGCCACCGCCTCGCCGTAGTCGGGGATCGCCGCCAGCATCCAGTCGCCGATCTTGTCGATGTTGTCCGGGAAAAGCGTCGCCAACTCGGCCATCCGCGGGATGAGGTGCGGCTTGGCGGCGGCGGCGGCTCTAAAGAGGTCGTCGGCCGTCACCGCGGCCGGCCACGCCTCGGGCGGGAACCGGGTGTCGTCGGCGGCGATGCGGTCGCGGATCTCCGCCAACACCAGCGCCAGCATCGTGCCCGGGGCGTCGGGCCAGTTGTTGCGCAGGAACCGGTTGAGGTCGTGGCCCGCCAGGTAGTACTGCACCACCGCGTCGGGTGCCATCCCCAACAGCTCCAAGTAGGCGGCCTGGGCCGCGGGCGGGGCCACGTTGGCGGCGCAGAACCGCGGGAGCGTCGCCACCACCGTCAGCAGCAGCATCACCCGCGCCACGTTGGTGGCAGCAGAAAGAAGAAGCGCCACGAGCTCCAGCGGCACCGCCTCGGCGCTGGCGGGCGTGAGCTGCGCCCAGAACCCGTCGAGCACGCGGGCGGTGTGCATGGCCACGTTGGCCGCCACCAGCGCCACCACGGCGCCGTCGGGGTCGGTGGAGACGCCCATCAGCGGGAACACGTACCGCGAGTGCGGGATGGCGGCGTAGCTGTCGGCGGCGGTGGTCTTGTCGAGCACCAGCACCACGTAGTGGAGCGCGTGCACCAACACCAGGCCCGGGTCCGCGGTGGCGTAGTGCGGCGGCTGGTCGGCGACGGCGGCGATGGCGGCCGGGTCCAGCAGGAGGAGTGCCAGCCAGAGCTCGGAGGCGTGGGCCGCGAGCGCGTCGTACACCCCCTGCTGGAGCATCGCCGCCACCACCAGCGTCTGCACCACGTTGTCCACGCGGCCCTTGTGGTAGAGGCAGTAGAACACGGTGTTGGCCATCGCCAACACGTAGCCGTGGTAGACGTCCGCGGGCGCGTCCCGCGGCAGGCTCTGCAAGTGCCGCAGCAACGCCGCCGCCACCTCGTTGGTGACGGTGACGGCCTGGCGCCGCACCTCCACCAGCCGGAACTCGCACCGCCGGTTCATCGCCACCCGGCCCAACGCACACAAGATGGTGGCGGCCATCAGCGTGAGCGACGCCAGCAAGTGGCGCACCACAAGCGTGTTCTTGAACACGGCGCTGGTGTAGTCCTGCTTCGGGTTCACGTGCACACGCTTGCCGGGCGAGTCGCCCGGAGCCAACACCTGGATGGGCGGTGCGTAGTACAGCCCGTCCAGTGCCGGTGTGGTGGGCTCCATCACCGGCGGCGGCAACTGGGTGCGGAGCACCTGCTCCTCGAGCACCAGGCGCGCCAACACCTGGCCCAACTGGGCAATGGCGTCGGGATGGCTGCCAAAAAGCGCCGTCATCTGCACCATGCGCTCGTAGAACATGAGCTCGGGGTTGATGTAGTTCTCCTCGATGGCGTACAACAAGTGGAGCACGGTGTACACCACCCGCAAGTGGCGGGTGCCGGCAGCGGCGTCGTCGGCAAACTGGTCAAAGAACAGCCGCGTCGTCAGCAGCCACAGCAAGTACGCCGCCATCTCCGGCAGCAGCATGTGGGCCCGCAACGCGGCAAACAACGTGGGGAGCGCGTACTCGCGGTTCTCGTCGTCAAAGTACTTGAGACAGCCCATGAGGGTGGTGACGCCCTCGGACGACGCCACGTCGAACGGGAGCCGCTCGAGCGTCAACAACTCGCACCAGTCGCTGAACGGGACCGCGGCCATGATGTCGGCGGCCCACCCGGTGCCCTCCATCACCCCGCCCAAGAAGTTGAACGCGTAGTCCATCACCGCGGTCCACGGGGTGTTGTCCCACAGGTGGACCTCGGAGGCGCCGTCCTGCCACTCCACCACGGCGTCGGCGCTCAGGTGGTAGAACAGCCCGGCGGGCAGCGTGTAGAGCTCGACCCCCTGCAACTTGTCGCCAATGAATCCCGGGAGCGCCTTGACGAGCTTGGCCACCTCGGCCACAATCACCGGCTTGAGCACCGGGTAGTGGCGGCCCAACTCGTCAAACGCACACCCGAGCGTCACCACCACGTGCGAGTTGGCGTTGACCTTGGTGGCGATGTCCAACCGGTAGAACTGGTCAAAGTACGCGCCGATGATCCCGCGGTCCACCACCATCGCCAACCCCTGCTTGTTGAGGCACACCGCCAGCAACACGTTGGTGAGCGCCACCACCACCTCCTCGGTGGGCATAAAGAGGTGCGGGTACTGCAGCAAGAGACACTCGACCACCCCGGCCTCGTTCAAGATGGCAAACGCCGTGGGCTCGTTGTGGACTATAAAGTAAACCAGCTCCACCACCGTGGCTACGGTGGCAGCACCAAACACCCGCGGGTGGCGGAGCACGGTGATGAACAGCGCCAACAACGGCAGGTCAAACAAATTGCGCAACCGGTCGCCGGAGTCCAGCTGGATGAGGCTCTTGACAAACCCGTACACCTTCTCCACCATCTCCGCCTGGCGGAACGTGAGCAGGTACGTCACCAACGCGTCGGCGGGCGCACCGCCCTGGTAGCCGGGATGGGCCACGGCAAAGTCGGTCTGGAAGGTGACGGCGCGGATCACCGCGGCAAACCCGTGGTTGTTGACAAACTCGTCCAACTGGTCGGGACACTGCTCCATGAACACCAGCAAAAGGTAGGTGGCGGCCAGCACCGTGCACTTGTAGCGGGGCACCTCGGCAGCCACGAGCCCGACAAACTGGGCGAGGTCGGTGAGCAACCCGCCCAGCGCCAACCGCAGCACCGACGTCTTGATGTGGATGAGGTTGCCCAACATGTTGAGAAAGTGGATGCACCCCTGCTCGTAGTAGGCGTCGCTGTCGGCCGCCACCAACTGGTACATGTGGCGGAGCACCTGGAAAAGGATCCCGTGGGACACGTTGCCGCCCATGTGGCGGATGAGTTCGGGCGCCCAGAGACGCTTGAACGAGATGCATTCGAGGGTTTTGGTGGCGGCACAGAACACGGGCCGCGACACGTGGGCGGCCACGGCAACGCCCTTGGGCGGCAGCGGCACCGGCACGAGCCCGTTTGCGGACTCCATGAGGCCCGGCACCTTGGCCACCAAGTCGATGACAAACGAGAAAATGTACACCTCGGTGTCGAACAACTTCAGCAGCACAAACAGGTTCAGCCCGATCAACGTGAGGAACGCCACCAGGAAGCACTTGGCCACCACCAACCGCCGCCGCCACGCCATCAGCTCGGCGTCGGTCAGCGCAAACGCCTTGGCTATCCCGATCGCCAACAGCACCTCCATCCAGTGGGCGGGAGGCACCTGGTCACGTGCGCGGGCCAACAACTGCGAGTACAGCGCCGCCGCCACCTCGTCCGCGGGCACGGCAAACGTGGTTAGCCCCTCGGGCCGCTTCTTGTGCGTGCCGGGGAAGTCCCCGGGCAGGTAGTAGTATTCGTAGGCCACGCTGCGCCATTTGTCGGGGAACTCCTTGGCAGGGTCCAAGGTGTCGATGTAGCTGTAGCAGTCCAGGAGGATCTGGGGAAGGGCCGGGTCGTCGGGGTTGGCGGCACGGCGTTTGGCCACCAGCTGCGCAAACGGAGCCGGCACCGGCGGGGGAAACAGGTGGGCGATGGCAAGCACCCGGGTGCGCACGGTCTTGGGAGCAGCAAACTTGGCAAGGTTGGTGCGGGTGTAGCGTTCGCCGAGCAAGGTGGCCACGCGGAGAGCGGCCCCGCGCACCGCCACCGTGGGTGTCAGCAACAACGCGTACACACGGTCGCTGCTGGCGTACAACACCCGGTCGGTGCACCGGTCAAGAAGGAGGTAGGAGAACTCGAGGATGGCCACGGCCACCGCCTCGTCCGCAGGGTCAAACTCGATGAGCGGGGGGAACTCGTCCCCCAAGTGGTATTTGGCCACCATCTCCTCCAACAATTCGTCGAACCGGTTGAGCACCGGCACCCACTGGAGCAAGTCGGCCCGCGGGCGGTTCCACACCGCGTGCTGGCGCACCAACGCGGGCAATTCGGCCACGGGGACCTCGGAAAACGTGTCGATCAACTCTCGGAGAGCTGGGGCCATCTCCATCCGCACCAAGTGGTCGCGTTTAGTGATGATCATGTTGTTGGGGGCAGGAGGAATCTCGGGGTTAAGGGTGGCAAACGACACGGCAGTGCGGTAGCGTGGTTACACACACAGAATGCTAGCAAGGCAACGGTTAACGAAAAGAAACGGATGTGGCTGTTGTCGGCCGCAGGCGTTGTCGAGTCGTAGGTAGTCGCTGTTTAGAACTTGCAATTTGATGCACTCCTCAAGCAATGAGGGTTGTGCGCACTACTGTGTGCATCCGGTGGGAACCGGGAGCGGGAAGCAATTGCGCGGGGAGGGGTGTAGGGGGTGTCGGGTGGTGTGGAGGGGTGTAGAGGATTGCTACGTAGGCTTAACCCGGCTGCGGTGTTACTGGCTGCCCAACATTTGCAGCCGGGTAAGCCCCGCACGGTGCCTGAAAAGAGATGAAGTAGCGAGGGGTGGTTTAGAATGGGCAGTGTATTTTGTTACAGGCGTCATTGGGGGCTGATTCTAGCGGTGGTATGGGCTAACGGTGGGCTGACGGTAGGTTAACGGTAGGTTAACGGTGGGTTAACGGGGCGGGCTGACGGTGTGGCTGCGAGCTAACGGTGCGAGCTAACGGTGCGGGTTAACGGTGCCCAACCGTATATGATTCGAGAACCCTTACGTAAGCATGGGTGAGACCAGAAGAGACTAGAGAACCAGGCACGCTAAGCTGATGATGCTGAGGCTCATCAAAAGCTTCTCTAAAAAAACCCAAACGAGCATTCGCTTATGTTCGTTTGCCCGATCGCATACTCGGGTAGTGTTCTCTCAAGAAGGCAGCTTGTACGTGCTGTATGAGGAGTAGTTGTACCTGAGACAATCAGCCACGTTGAACCTAGCTAGATGCCCACTAGAGCCTCAATTCCAGCCCCTACAACCCCACTAGAGTCCCACATTCAGCCCAATTACCTTCGACCAATTGCCTCGACCACTACCCTAACCTACCCAGTGATCTCCTTCTTAGTGAAAGGTTAAAATGAAATGTAGAAGGGATAGTGGAAATAGCGGAAATAGTCGTGTGTCTAGCTGGGGGGCCGCAGGCGGCGCCCCCCAGACCCCCCAACGCTTTGTCGCTACCACCTCCCCCGTCATCACCGTGTTGATCCACGCCGCACTAGGGAAAAACGCGTGTTACGACGCGACCACAAGCGATGGAAACCCAGCCAACGCAGACTCAGCCGACGCAACCACTGGTGGGGACGGCGGGCGGGCCCGAGCCGGGAGCAGAGCCCCGCATTCTCCAGTTGTTGTGCACCACCGGCCAGTACCCGCCCTACAATTTGCGCGAACAGGACAAGGCCGCCGTCAAGACGGAGGGGCTGCTGATCGCGCGCAAGGTGTGGCTCTTTGGCCGGCTGGACCAGGCAGACTTGACGATGGTGAACCTGCTGCGGCTCTCCAACAAGCACTTCAAGATCTACGTCCACCTGGACGACAAGCTGGTGTGGATCCAGGACATCTCCACCAACGGCACCTGGGTCAACGGCATCCGGCTCGTGAAGGGGCTGAACTACATCTTGAACCAGGGCGACGAGATCAGCGTGGGCAACGGCGTGGCCAAGGACACCGTCACCTTCATCGTCGTGTTCAGCGACGAGTACAACCCGTCGCGGCCCACGTCGTTGGCAGCCGCGGAGCCCCAGGGCATCCACCGCGACTACGCCATCAAGAACGAGGTGATTGGCCAGGGGGCGTTTGCCACGGTCAAAAAGTGTGTCGAACGCGCCACCGGCCACTCGTACGCCGTCAAGATCATCAACCGCCGCAAGGCTCTCAACACCAGCGGGGCGATCACGGGGGTGGAGCGCGAGTTGCTGATCCTCCAGCAGTTGGACCACCCGCACATCGTGCTGCTCCAGGCGTTCTACGAGGACGCGGAGAACTACTACATCGTGATGGAATTGGTGCCCGGCGGCGACCTCATGGACTTTGTTGCCTCCAACGGTGCCATCGGCGAGGACGCCACCCAGGTGATTGCGAAGCAGATCTTGGAGGGCATCGCCTACGTCCACTCCAAGGGCATCTCCCACCGCGACCTCAAGCCCGACAACATCTTGATTGCCCAGGACGACCCCATCAAGGTCAAGATCACCGACTTTGGGCTTGCCAAGTTCAGCGACGGCCAGACGTTCATGAAGACGTTTTGCGGGACGTTGGCGTACGTGGCCCCGGAAATCATCACCGGCAAGTACGACGCGCGCGCCGCCAAGGGCAAGGCCAACTACCTGGCGCTCGTGGACATGTGGTCGCTCGGGTGCCTCGTGTACGTGCTCATGACACTGCACCTCCCGTTCAACGGGCGCGACCAGGTGACGATGTTCGCCAAGATCAAGCTGGGCGAGTACCACGAGGGCCCGCTCAAGCTGTACAACGTGCTGGAACAGGGGCTCGACTTCCTCCACCGGTGCTTGCAGGTGGACCCCATGAACCGCATCACCGCCAACGACGCGCTCGCGCACCCGTGGATCCAGGACGCGTGGAACTCGGACACCCAGCTGCAGAAGGTGATGCTGTTGTCCCAGCTGCAGTCGCAACAGCTGCGACGGGTGGACGGCGCTCTCAACTTCGACGCGCTGATGGCAGACGACATCATGCTGCGGCCGCTCGAAAACAACCGCAAGCGCAACGAGTTCAAGGTACCGAAACGGGTGGTGCCCATGCTGCAGCCGAGCCCGCTGTCGCAGCCCACCCCGTCGCCCGCACCGGCCGCACCGGCCGACGTGCCCAGCAGCCAACCCAATGCCTGGAGGGCCGGTCCCTCAGACGCCGGGTGGTTTGGCCCCTCCATCGAGATGAAGGACCGCCCGAAACGCCCGCTCACCGCCATCAGCGAGGAAAAGCTGGCCAACAGCCTGGTGGCCACCCACAACCTCAACGGCGCCAGCGTGGGCAGCGTCAACACCCGCGGCAGTGTCACGGGCTCGGGCGACGCCGACAGCCTCCCGATGCCCAAACGGGCCCGGGTGCTGACGCTGGCGCCGCTCGACGTGTTCATCACCCTCGAGCCGCTCCCGTACCTGAAAAGCTCCAACCCGATCCACATCCGCCAGGGCGTCAACCCCTACTGCGTCGGCCGCAACGAAGGCTGCGACACCATCGTCAACGACGAGCGCATGCTGAAGATCCACTGCATCTTCTCGCGGCAGCGCCACCCCGTCACCGCGCACTCGATCCACGAGCTGCCGGCACTGGGGCTCGAGGACATGTGGTTGCTCGACGTGTCCACCAACTCGTGCTTTGTCAACAACTTCAAGCTCGGGCGGGGCAAGAAGGTGAAGCTCTACCACGGCGACCGGGTGTTTTTCTTCAAGGACCACATCGAGCACGAGGAAATGGGGTTTACGGTGAACATCCGCGACGGCACAGGCCTCTTCAAGGGCGGCGAGCGCATCGACGACGTCAACGACGACCAGGAGGTGGTGGACCAGAACGAGTACGACGTGCGGCTCCGGGCCAAACCCGTCCAGGAGCCCGCGGGCTCGTCGGGCGCCTACGGAGGAAACTTCAATGATCGTTTGCGCAAGCAGCGGCGCCAGGACTCGGCCGCCCCCGTTAAACGGGCGAGCCTCGAGCTGAGCCAGCCGCGCCTGCGCACTTAATTACGGTGATTTATAGACATTAGACATACCGAATTGCACGTTAGACATACCGAATCACACATTAGATATACCGAATCACACATTAGATATACCGAATGCACACATTAGATATACCGAATGCACACATTAGATATACCCACCTACGCACTTGTTAATGTTTGGCCTTTGTTGGCACTGTTTGGCCATAGTTCGCACTGTTTAGCCTAAGTTCCCACTGTGTTTAGCCTGTTCGCACTGTTTGGTACGCGGTCGTGCCACACCCAATCGATACCAATGCGGCCATCGCGCAGCTCATCGCAGCCACCACCGAGACCAGTGCATATCCACAGCTTCATACCCGTCCAATGTCCAGTAGTAGACCGAGGGTAGCGCCGTTGAAGCATGCCACCTTACCCAACCAGACCACTCCCGAGCAGCGGTACTGGCGGGGGTTCACCAATCCCCAGCTCATCAAGGAGAGCCGTGCGGTCAACCACATCGAATTCAACCCGGTGACGCAAGACTTTGCCGTGGTGTCGTCCACCCGCATCCAGGTGTTCTCGGCCAAGACCCGCCAGGTGATCAAAACGTTCTCCCGGTTCAAGGACACCGTGCACACCAGTGCCTACCGGTACGACGGCAAGCTCATGGCCGCGTCCGACGCCACCGGCCTCGTGCTGATCTACGACGCATACAACCCGCGGGCCCAGTTGGTCAACATCACCCCGCTGTCCCACCCGAGTCACGCCGTCAAGTTCCACCCCTCGGTGGGCAACCACCTCGCCATCGGTTCCGATGACCGGGTTCTTCGCATCTACGACATCTCACAACTGGCTCTCGGGCCCATCCAACTGTTTGACGACCACGGAGACTACATTCGCAGCATCAGTTTTGTCCCCGGCAACCCCAACCTCATAGCCACCGGATGCTACGACGGCATTGTCCGGGTGTTTGATACCCGGGCCAACGAAAAGATTTCCGAGTTTGACCAGCACAACCCCGTCGAGGACGTGTTGGCGATCTCCCCCACCACATTGGTGTCGGCCGGTGGCCCCTGTGTCAAGATCTGGGATCTCGCTCGGGGCAAGAAGATCAACCAGTTGGACAACTTCACCAAGGCCGCCACCTGCTTGCACAACACCGGCGACCGCGGGTTGCTCGTGGGGTCGCTTGACGGCCACGTGAAAATCTTTGACTACACTACCCTGAATTTCGAGGTCAAGTTTGGCTGGAAGTTCTCCCTGGGCGGGGTGTTGTCGTGTGCGGTGTCTCCGGGGACGGAACACAAACACTTTGTCACCGGATTGACCCTGGGGTTGATCTCGATGCGGCTGAGAAAGACCGAGCCCAAGGGCCTGGCTCCCCAGCCCCCCGCCGAGCGCACCAATGCCTACAACCGCATTTTCAAGGGCAAGGACTACCTTGGCGAGGAAGAGCACCGGGTGATCTACCTGTCGACGCCCCACCAAAAGAAACTCAAGCAGTTTGAAAAGCATTTGGTCGCGTTCAAGTGGTCAGAAGCGCTTGACTCGGCCTTCCTCACGGGTGTGCCCAAGGAGACCACGGTGACGGTGCTCAACGAGCTCAAAAAGCGCGGCAAGGTGCGTGCGGCCTTGTACGGGCGCGACGAGATCTCGTTGCTCCCGATTCTCACCTGGTTCACTCGCAACCTCGAGGACTTGCGGTCGTTCAACTTGATCTGCGACTACGCCGCGGTGATTTTGGAGATGTACGGACACCTTGTGGACAAGAGTGTCGTGCTCGAGGAGTGCTTGGCCAACTTTTTGAAGAAGGTCACCGGGGAGATCCGCAAGTGCCGCGAGGCCAACGAGATCGGGGGGATGTTGGAGCTCTTGGCAATTTAATAAACATTCATCGCTGTATTTATTAGTCTATAAGGGTGTAGAGCCTGCTCGTCACCAGTTGCGCCGGCGTGCCCGTTTCTTGGCCTTCGGCTTGGCGGGTTTGTTTTCAGCCTGCTGGCGGCACGCGTCGCTACAGTACCACTTTTCGTTGCCGGTGGTGTACTTGAGCGCCTGTACCCGGTTGAGGAGCCCCACACACTTGTAGTGGAACCACTCGCCGTTGGGACAGCTCGACTCGTTGTCACAGGCAATCATGTTCCCCTGCGAGGGGGTCTTGCAGAAGCAGTACACCGGCTCCGGTTCGGGCTCCACGTAGAGCTCCTCCGTTGGCTCACGGTGATTGCGCGAGGGTGCTGGAGTGGATTCTGTAGATGTCTCGCTTTTGGGTGGACGGCCACGGCTGCGGCGCGGTGACGTAGGTTCAGTTTTGACGGGTTTCGGTTTGCGTGCCTCTGGTCGAGGTGGAGGCACGTTAGACTTCTTTAGGCGTGGTCGTCCGCGGGGCCGCTTGGGTTTCACGGCCCCGCGTTTCACCACGGTAGCTGACAGCGGGATCTTGAACACAAGCTTGAGGCCCGGTTTTTCGCCGGTTTCCACTGCTTCCTGGTGGGAAACAAGCGGATTGGCAGCATAGTGCTCCACGAGCTGCTGGCGAAGCTCGTCCTGGTCGATCTTCACCGCTTTATCGCGAATAGACTCCTTAATTCTCTGGCGGTAGGCCAGCTCTCGCAAAAGAGTAGCCCGGTGAGCAGCAAGGTGGTTGGTCAACGCGGCTGATTCAGCCAGCGCCTCGGCACACAACCCTTCAATGCGTTTGCGTGCGCTCTCAACGTACTTCCATGCCTCCTCATCGTCGTTGTCGGGGTTGCGGGTACGGAGGTAGGCGTCAAGGGCATCGCGCACTTTAAACACACTGAGGTTCAACAGCTGGGTGAGCCAGAGCGAGCGCACTATGTCGCATGGTAGGTGATCAGTGGTGGATATGCACTGGCTACCTCCTCCCGTGGATTCCATGGACTCGCTGAGAAAAACAACTGGGGAGCCGCACGGGTAAACAAAGGGACGCTCGGGTTGAGAGTGGAGGAGTCAAGGAGTCGATTGGTACTGCCAATGGGTGCGTTGACGGTGCGTGGGGGACGGATCGAGGATGCGTTGCTGACCTTCGGTTTGTATAAAAACAAAGACGCGCATACGCGCTGACATCGATCGCACCTCGTGCGGCTCAGTGGGGTAAACAAGCTTTACACCCCAGAATATTATTTCGAAACGGTCCATTTACGACGGGCCAGGATGGCGGTTCGATATTGCGGTTTACATCAATTCACGGAGTACAAGTACATAGGTTAATCCAGCTGGTTTACTTCATCAGGTTGGGAAGCAGGAGGCAAGTGTTCCTTGATCTGGTTGACGAGAGCTTCCTCCGCATCCACTACCTGTTGCGTCATCACCTCAGCCTTGTCTGAAGCTTCGGAGTTGGTAGTGGTGGCCCGGATCCAGGCAAGGTACCAGTCAAACATGTTGAGCGCGTCATTGCCTAGATTGTCCGCAGCATTAATCACCGTGTTGAGGGTCTCGTTCTCTCTTGCGCGGTCGAGTCCGTGGCCAACAAAGTCGCGGGTGGGTTTCACAAGGGGGAATTTGTAGGCAAACTCTTTCGAGACCTGGAACACGGGGTAATTGTTCAAGTGGGTGATTGATTTGTACTCGGTTGTAGTCATGGCCAGCATGGTGCATTTACTAGCGATCTTGGCCTTTATATATCTGTGTTTGGCAAAAGCATTGATGAAACTGGGTAACGACCCACAATCGAAAAAGTCATATGCTTTCTGGTGTTGGGTGGGTTTAGAGTCTCGAGCATGCATCTGAAAAGAAACACATCCCTGAGTGTGTGGTGAAACGACTACAAAGTAATTGTCTGCTTCTTACATTCGATCATTTTCACATGGTTTTTATCTTTGATCGATCTCCGATCCAACCCTTCGATCTTGTGACCAAAACCTTATTGATGGTCTGGGCGCTTATCACGCAGCAGACACATGCGCGATAGCTGGCGATGGCCCAAGCACATGTCGTTGGTCGTATAATTCTGCCACCCAAATAACCACAGGATTATCGTTTGCGCGATACTCCTATTTTCTATAGGAGAACTTCTCATTCATATATTGAAGTGGATATATTTCCACACTAGCGTATCAGAAGAAAAGAATTGAAACAAATACAGAGAGCACCCCGACGACGAAACCGTGAATATGAGAGGCACCGGCTGATAGCGGAATGGCCACAGAAGCAGGGACGTGCACGGTGGTGTGAGACGCACTAAAGGCACTAGACACCAAATCCAGCTGGATCACTATCTGCTCGGGTCCACTCACACTTTTTTGTTCACCAAGAACTTTGAAAGGCTCCGAATGTTCCACCTGCACGTGAACCTCTGTGTTTGACACCCTGTATGGCCCAACTTCTTCACCAGCCTGCACCAGGGCATGACCACCCTGGAGTGTGTCGTCACCCGGGAGAGAATCGCCACTGACGAACAGTTGACTTGTAGAGTCTCCGAATAAACCAAGTTCATTTTCGTCAGTAAAGATATCCGCAGCTAAGAATGGGATATTGATGCCGTCAAGCGCAGTTTCCGTTTGTGTCGCCAATGTATCACACATGGTACCGGGTCGTTCAGCAAGCAGATGGGTAGTGCCCGTCAGAAGCATCAATGACGAAGCCAATGCATGGGATGGGGCTCCAGGTTTGCTAGACTTCACTTCAATACTCACGGAGGTCGGCAAAGTATCATTATGATCACTTGCAACAGTAATCTGGGAATCACTTGTTGCTATCGAAGAGTCTGCTTCAACTGCCTCCACCCTTCCCAAGGCTTCAAATTCACTTGCAGGCCAGATAACTTCTGACGAGTTGAAATTCGTGACCCCCGCAAAATTAGAAGGGGAAGCTTCCGTCTCAGTAATGAAGGTCGAGGCCAATGATACGCTAGACGCTCTCAGCCTCACAGTTTGAGAAATTTGAAGCGGTGTCGAAGCATCGAGTATCAGCTCAATCGTCCCGTTCCCATCCAAGATAGCCGGTGCTGACGTTTGCATCACTCGCGTATTTGATGATGGCGTGTATGTCGCTGACGTCAAACAAGCCAAACTAACGTTCGCAGTTTCCAGCAGCCATGGTGAGATTTCTTCCAGCTGTGTATCACTTGCCGTTACTCTCGACATATTTCTCGAAAGACTCAAAGTCTCAGTAAACGACCAAGCATTTGTAACCTCAAGAACGACCGTGGAGTTCAAAATAGGCGTTGTTGAAATACTATCGAATGAGTGCTTCTCGCTTGAGGAAGTGTAATCAAACGACTTGCGCCCCTCCGATCCAATGGTGCTGTAAGTCCAGTTCGCCAACACAGACCAAGAAGGCAATACAACAGCTGAACTCAAATGCACAGGATGAGTAAACGAGGTTACATAGCCACCCTCTTCACTACCAACAACCGTTTCCTCAATCTCAGTGAAATTGGAGTAAACCAGGCCATTTGTTGTCAAAACCAACTCCAGAGTATGCATTACAGGTAGTTGGCTGTCTTGAGAGGTCGTAGTTTCCTGTAACCAGCTATGACTGTACCATACCGAGTTGCCGGACCAAGATATATTTGAAGCCTCTAATGAGTTCAAGGCCCATGAACTTTCAGGAAACGCCAAAAGTGAAGTAAAATAGTTCACGTCTCCGCTGCTACTAATCCATTCCACAGTCCCAGAGTAAATGGAGGTATTGTGCGTGGTGGATACGGACTTCAAAAGGTATGTAGAAGCATTCTCGTGGTTTTCTCGGGACAGGCTAGCTGCTGAGACCAAATTGCTGCTGCTTGAAAATTCCCCATTCTCGGACAATGATGGTTCATAAACTTGAGACGAAGGAACGGCCCACGAAATACCAGAAAACGCGGTTTCAGAATACATTGTAGTGTATTCAGATTCATCACTACCACCAATCGCTTCTACCTTCCCCGAATAATTTGAGTACAGCGAGCCGTTGTCTGTGATCGGTGTAGGCTCCAAGATGTTCGCTAGAGCGTCGCTGTACTGCGAGGTCATGGTAAGTTCCAGTAACAAGATACTACCGTGGGTCCAGTTCACACTGCCTGACCGAGATGATGAATCATAAGTCACAGTTGAGGATAAACTTTCAAATTGCACGGGGTGAGATAATGCAGTGGCAATATCACCTTTATCGCTTCCAGTTTCAACATCCACAATCGAGGTATGTAAAGAATTCGGAGCACCGGTTTCTGTGGCAGATATGGCTTCGACTAGTCCAGAGTAGCTTGCATTACTCGAGGCAAAATAAGACTTCGGGCTCGTGGCTTCTAGTGCGGAAGATGAACTTGTAGGCGTGATAGTCAGAGCCACACTAGAGACTTGAGAAAGCCCTGGTGGATGTGCGCCACAACGAGCGTTGCTTGTGGCCTTTGGAGGAACGGGTCCATTATAGACTAGAGCAAAAAGATCGGGCCTATCGGTAATATTTGAATTCTGATTCTTCACTTCGAAGAAGTCCGGGTTGTATCCAGATCCTATGTCGAATACCAAGGGCGTGAATATTCCAACTCCCAATGGGCTGTAATCAACTGGGTCAATGGTGTATACTGTGATCGAGGGGTCGTTGTATTCGACTCTCAGGACACCGTAACTGCAAGTGATTTTCATCCCTTGACCGAACCCACGGATGGTGAGATTGACGGTGGTAGACAAGGTGGCAGTGGAGCCCGGTGAGAACTGAACCGTCTGACCTCCCATCCCATGGCGCGCCTGCATTATGGAGTTCCCTTGGAGATGAATGCATCCATCCCCATCAATTCCTAATGCCATGACCTGAACGTCAGAGAACCACATGTCTCCGTTGTTCAAGGCCGGTTGGCGGTAGTTAGGATAAAATTCTACAACGTCCTCGTAGCCATAACCTTGCACCAAAATATTCCCATTATTGACCCAGGAACCTTGGTGGGTATAAAATGATATGACGTTCGGCTCGCAAACCCCTTTCGTCAGTATAATTATTGTGCCATTGTTCGTAAAAGGATCAGCACTGACTGCCCAACTAATGCCTTGAAACGCAACTAGCCCATTGTTGACAAAACTTCCATAATCTAGGAACATCCATAGACACTGGTGTCCAGTCACGTAAAATTGCGCACCTTCATCTATTACGATCTCCAGGGTATGAAATTCTCCATCAATTGCAGCAGCATCAATCGTTAATGTTTTCGCCGGGAGCACCTTTATGGATAATGATCCCAACTTTAGGCCGGGTTCAGAAACCAAATGAGTGTTTTCGGATACCATTATCATAGTGCCATCATCACCCCAGTACCCATGATCGAACAATTTCAGTCCACCCAACGCAGAACCATTGACGTAAGCGACCAAATACGCAAGGAGCACCATTTTCACGGCAAAAGACTCAAGTCCAAATAGAGGTTTCCACATATTCAGGGGCCAAAAAGCCTACCAAATTGCTCTTTAAGTACCCACAACCCATCCTTTGCTGTTCGTTTAGACCGCCTTTGACTCGTTTTCTAGAAAAGATTTAAGTCGTGCAACAATGTCGCTACATTCTAACCACGAGAATCCTCCATAGTGAAATTCAAAATTTGGGGTACTCAAGGTGAGGGACAACAGGTTCATCTTGTCAGTGTGTCTGAAAGACGTTTTCTTTAGCATAATACCTGATCGTTAATCTTAGCGATGACTTCGGCTTCAGACATTTTGAAGACATCAACTTGGCGTTATCGTAGTGCATGATGCAATTTGAAGATAGGAGGAGACTCGCCTCAACTTTGATGGCTTTATTGTAGCATTTCACTAATCTCAGTGTAGTGTCAACTGCCTACTATGCCGTCGACTATTTCACACCCACAAGCTGATGGTGGAAGCTTATTTCGTGTTTTTTCGGAGTTCGAGATCATATAAATCCGTCTTGGCATTTACGAGTTTACGTAAGCAACACCAACACCTTTCCTTGTATAAAAAAACTCAGAAGTGAAGTAAAGGTTCAGTGTATCAGACTATGTATGAAGACTTCTCTTACTGACGTCCCACCTTGATTCTTATTTACGCTCTTCAACTGGAATCGAAATGTAAGCAAAACCGTAAGAGCAATTATGAAAATGTGTTCGAAATATTATTCTTCCAGAACCCTCCAACATGCTCTGAAAAGACAGGTGGAAACGAACCTTACTCTAGGTCATCATTTTGAGCATTCAGCTACTTTTGAATCACCACAATTTCGGAGGTGAAGGATGCTGTTCCTCTCTAGTTAATGGGTCTTGTGACCATCATGGATCACAGTGCCTCGACCTTACAAGGTATGAAATATGGGAACTAGTCAAAAAAAAAAAGGTGCAGACCGCAGCTACGGTTAAAAACATAGCGGAGTCAAAAGACATTTCCAGACATTTGATTGAAGGAAGCGCGTAGTATCTAGATTATTATCTTTCATTCGTGCTTTTTCATCAAATGGCTAACGTGACGTTTACGGGCTTACGGTGATATCGGTTACATTTGGGGCGATCGGTACATGGGATCATCAAACGGCATTCCACGCCTCGTTGCTTGGGGAAGTCGATACGCCGGATGAGCGCATATACCATTCATAGTTAAGCAGAGTTGAGTATTACACCTTCCCCAGACTTCAAAAATACAGCGTCAAGGCTTGGGAATTGGCAATAAGTATGTTCTCGAATCATGATTACAATCGTAAAGTATTCGTAGAGTGAGAATTTCTTTAATGTACTTTCGTCGATTCTATCTTCTATTTGTCTTCAACTTCGACCTTCTTCTCCGGCACATTGGTGACGAAGCCAAATCTCGAGGTATCAATCTTCATGAACTCACGGAGAGCCATGGTAGCGTAGGTAGACACACCCAACTGCATTTTAAGAACAACCGCGGTATTGGTACCCTCAGGGTTGCTAGTGATGCGACCCTCGAGAGAGTCAAAGTTGGCGGGCTTGTCTTCGGTCTGCGCCTTCAAGAGCTCCAAATCCGTTTTCACGAGCGGTTCCATGTTGTCATCGTACTTCACCATTTCGTAAGACATGTTCTTAGGTTTCACCATAACGTGGCGGTAAGAGCCAGTGAGAGAGAACTCCTTGACCTTACGTGCCATGTTTTCAGGGTCTAATCCATCCGCTGCCATAACTTCTTTGTAAGTTTCCAACATCTTCGTAGGATATTCGATCTTGAAACCCGGAGTAGGTAAGATAACGTCGTAAATCAGGTACTTGCCCAGAGCAATGTCGGCTGCCAGCAAATGGCGCACCGGCTCATTCTTAGATTCCCAAGCATCTTCCTCAAATTCCTCCTCATCAGTCGGCTCAACTGTGTCCTTGTCGCTGATAAATACAAGATCGCCCTCTTGCACCGTCAACCCGTACTTTTCAAACCGCTTACTGGCAACAACGTTCCAGACATAAGACTGGTACGCGTGAGCATACATCAACCGCAAGTTCTTGGGAATTTGCATGAGCGACAAGAAGTACAGGTGGGAGCTGAACAGCTTATCCTCAAGTTGGGGCTCCTTGACAAGCTGACGCAAGATAGATACCTCTGCAGAAAAACGGGTGGGCATTTTGTCGAGGGTGGCTTGAGGGTCGCGAGTCTCCGCCCAAATCTTACGAGCCTCGATAGACATCGGCGCCATCACTTCTTGCTCCGAAAGAATAAGCTCAGCCGCCTCGGCCCATTGTTCCTTCAAGATGTGGATTCCAAGCTGATGGGTCAGAATCAGGAAAGACCCAAAACGCTGTAAACCAAAGTAGTTGATGAAACCCTTGTCTTTCAAAGACTGAAAACATTTCGCAACCACCTCGGCTACGTCATCCTCGGGGTTAGATGCACGGATATCGCGGATAGTAACCACAAACTCGTTGCCGCTGAGATCACCCAAGGTAAGCGCACTGTCTTCATAAGAGAAGCCACCCAAAACGGCCTGCTTCAACCCCTTGTTGAGAGAGTTCACTCGCAACACCTTACCGCGGTTGATGGAAAACCGCTGAGTGGTAACCCCACGACGGTCTTTGGTGCCAGCAAACGAGATCATCTTGTTCGAGATCCGCAAAAGCTTGGACATCGTCAGCGCAATCTCCATGGTCTCGCGGTTCTCTTTGTAGACGGTGAAGTGTAAATAGTGCTTATAGGGGCCAGCGCCGTAGTTGTGAACCCCGTTCTCGTCAATGTGGTTCATGCTCTCCTGAGGGTGAGGCTGACCGCGACGCTTGGGTGCCTTGCGGGCCAACTGAATTTTGAAAGTGTTCTCGGGGGTGGTCACAGTGTCAAGCTTACCGTTGAAAGCTTTACGTAAAAGCTGGTGAAGCTGGGTGCGCTTCTGTTTGTCGTCGAATTTGGACGTGGTCTCCATTTTGTCGCCAGTGGTGAACAACTTCTCGATTTGCTCGAGTTCGTCCTCGGTGACGAAATCAGCCAACAATTGGGAACGATCCTCATCACTGAGGTCATACTTGTCACGAGACTCACCAAGGGGCTGGGTGTTGCCACCAGTGGCCTCTTGTTTGGGCTCCCGAGGCTTGCGCTCCTTCTCGGGAACGTTGATGCCCTCATCGCGCAAATGGACCACGTCCCCACTGGGAGTGATCTCATTGACCTGGAAGTCCAGGTACAACGTCTTGATGATCCCAGAAAACCCGCGGTCGTCGCGGTTGGCCTCGTTGACGAAGGTGGTAATACCAACATCAGTCTCTTGCACCACTTTCAGGGCGCGCTCTTCGACCGAGAGACACGAACGTTTGGCATCGCCGACAGCGTCGGTGGTTTGGGAGAAGGTCCGTTTCATGAATAGTCTCGGTATTAATCGGCGTACTAGCTATTGACGGGCAATCATGCAATGGTTAGATAGTGAAATATTCACCACCCCATGCATAAAATGCGATGCCCAAGCCGCACCGGTTGTGTGGGCAAGTGGGGAGCGGGCGTCTGAATAAGGAGTGCTTCTGAGTAATCGTGATGGTGGCATTGCGTTATTGCCATGAACCACGCTGGTGAAGACTTTTGGTATTTTATTCCAGGTAGCTAAAGCTGCTATTTCATAGGTGGAATAGACGGTGATTTGCTGTGATACAATAACTCTGAACTTACCAATACTTTCGCTCCACCATCACGGAGACCTTACTGATCTCCGGGTTCGAGTTCGTGGCATTGTTCTGACTCCATTAACTCTCAACCCTATTGGCCACCCAGTCGAACTCAATCCAAATCTATCCTCCTACATTGCCAGCAAGACTCTGTGTTTTCATCATCCTCTGTAACAACTCAACCACTTTAAGCTAACCTTTTCCTTGTATTAAATATGTTTGTGCCGTGTGTGACCCAGTCACTGCTTTATCCTAACACCAATTCATAAACAATCACCACAATGTTGATCGCAATCAACGGTACTCGTAACACGGTACGGATAGCATTGATCAAGTTGATGATCTTTGTCTTGACGTCCTCTTGCTCGTACAGCAGCTGGAATTGATTGCGCTGCGTGCCCCAGCCAATGCGATTAAGGAACCGGTCCTCACTTAACACCGCAATGCCGTTCACCATGAACAAGGCAAAGTAGAAAATGTATCCAAGGCCGAACATCATGGGGTTTGTGCGTCCGACAGGGTCCTTTGCAGGTTGGTATCGCGTGGAAGTTGACGTAGTGCGGCTCGGATCATAACGTGTCCGTCGCGTCGGTGATGCAAGAATGTTCCCGGAGGTGCAAAGAGGTGGCTGGGACTAGCTCAGAAACGGCTGCTAGAGTGGTGGGGCCCGAGGTTTAATTCATATCTTCCTGTGAAATACCGTTGGTCCACTCGGCTGGGGTCTACCTCTTCTCTTTGTACAGGAAGCCCAGATCAATCCCACGCGCGCTTTAGAGATCACCTCTATTTTTGTTTACCAAACAAAAGCATCTGAGTCACGAAATGGAGGAGGCCCGTCCTACGCGCTTGCGTAAAAAGGACAATATCGAGGCATTCATAGGCAGTCCCCAAATTTTTCAAGAAAACAGCCTCAGCCAGCTCCGCTACATGATTCTTACCGAGGGCTTGCAAACGCCGCCCGACTACGACACCTGCCCCTACCGCCTGTACGTGTGGCTGATCCTTCTCAATGTCCCGTTGCTCCCGGTTGATGACTACGCCGAGCTTGTTCTGTCTGCACGAGCCCTTTCCGCGGAGATCTACACCAAAATCACCAACGACACCTTTCGTACTCTCAAAACGGAGGAAGTGTTCCACAAGAAGGTGGCCAACTCGCTGCTCACCCGCATACTTCTGTGCATTGCCGTCACTATCCGTGAATCCGTAGGGTACGTGCAAGGTCTCAACGTGCTCTTGGCCCCGATCATCTACGTGTGCCACCGCTCGGAGCCCCAAGCGTACAGCTTGTTGCACACGTTGGTAGAGCGACACATTCCCTTATACATCACACCCAACTTGGACGGCGTTCACACCGGTTGCGCGTTGATCGAAGTGGTGTTGCGAATGATCGATCCCAATTTGGCGTCGTTCTTCGATTCGAAATTCCTCAAGACCGAAATCTACGCGTTGCCGTCGGTACTCACGTTATGTGCATGCACACCGCCTTTGCGCGAGGTGTTGCGGTTGTGGGACTTCTTGTTTGCCTACGGTACCCACATGAACATATTGTTCGTGGTGGCTCAATTGGTCAGTGCCCGGTCTGCATTGTTGAAAAGTGAACAACCGATGAAGATTTTGCGCAACTTCCCCGCGCTTGAGGCGCTGGAAATTATCAAATTGAGTCTTTCGTTTATCCCCGAGCTCCCGGTTGAGTTATATGACATGATTACCCGCCATGGTTACGACCCAGAGGTGAATGCGCAGCTCAAACGGTTCATCCATGACTCGTCGCACTTGAAGTGAATTCTTACATTGGCTGTGTGATTATCTATGTGGGACGATGACTACAGGTTATGGCCATACCTTTAAACCGGGCTTCTCGAGGCGACGCCTTAGCTCGTTGGTTCTCTGCGAGTTCCTCCCGCTTCCACAGCCCTAATGTGCTGAAGGGCTATTTCGACTTTTCCACGACATTGTTGGTACCTAATTACCCCTTTCTTCCATCAATGGCGAGCCATTTCAATGTGTTGCAGGGACAGATTCCAACTCGCGATATTTTTTAACCCCTTTGGAAGGTAAGAATGATCGTGTCCATCTTGCATCTACCGCGCAGGTCTCTGCATGGGCTTTCCACACCGAATTTCTCGTGGAACGGGGTTAGTGACGGTACGGGTTGTTCAATTAACCTTAATCTCTGGGTTACGGTGTCGTCTATGCACGCAATTAGTGTTTTGCGGTCCCACCTGGGTCTTGTCGGGAAATTTGCAAAGACTGAAATGCCACATGCCAGGTGGTTCAACAATGCGCACGCGTAGTTCAGTGTCGTCTAGCCCAGTGTCGGCTCGTATTAAACCCCAGGTTTCGCTGTCACCTTCGGCACCCCAGATGCCCCACATGGAGATCCCCGAGTACGTCAAGCTTTTAGCGGAGGCCCCGGCCGAAGACTACAGCCTGGAGCGGTATCTCGAGGAAGAGCGGCTGCGAAATCTCCCCACGGTTGCGGAAGTGGTGAGCCATTTGAAGATATTGCGAGCGTTCGCTCAATTGAAGGCGTCAATCATTGGGGTCGAGGGAGACGAGGCTTCAATCAAGCGGTGGCAGATCTTCGTTACCCGGGCGGTCCACCGGTTCATTTTGTGGATAACCGCCCTCCGGAACTACTTGCGTCCCGACCGCACGATCGCCCGGTTCTATTCTCCATCCATGCGGCCTCCATTTCTGCCAGAACTGAGTGTCAAGGAGGACTTCCCGCTGTTGGGTCCCCAACGGTCGCGAGGTCCGACTCCACCGCACCATGAGCGAGCAGAGTCTGTACCGGGGTCTCCGCTCGTAGGCTTTGCGAACCTCTTCTCGTCTCTGGGGGGCTCAGCGTCGTCTACGGTCACCAGCGCGTCCTCGCTGTCGTCACCGGTCCAGCAAAAGAAGCGACCGATCAACCGCAACCGCTCGCCGTCTTCGCCGTTGATTCCAACAGTCACGCGGGAGCAGCAGCTCTACAAGATCGGGACGATGAAGAACATCAACTTTTACAAAGTGTTTGACTCGCATCTACCTCCGCTTGATGTGATTATGGTTTGGCACGCGTTTCTTCTCATGCCCAGGTCGGTGTACGACACGTTTATGCGGCAAGGGTTTATGTTTTTTGCCAACTACCCATTCCCGTTGAAATTGATTGCCGAGTGTATCAGTGACCACCTGTACACGTTCGACCCGCCCGAGTACTACCGCGTCAAGTACTTTGACATTTTGGAGCGTGTCCTCGGGCCGTCCACAACGTCCAAACCCGAGTACTACATCGAATCGTTTGACCCCAGCGAGGTAAAGTTTGACATTTACTGTCCTGTGTGTCACAAGGCTATAGCGCTGGACGTGGAAGCCACCAACGATTCGCGTACCGGGTTTGCAGACGCCAAGTTTTCCATCACAGGCGCTGAGTGTGGCTGCCCGTTCAGCTGCGCTCTCACCCACGACGAGCTTCGCAAGCGGCAGTTGTTTGCCGATGTCCACAGCGAGTTGGTGTTGCCGGGGGTCTACAAGTACCACTCGCAGGTGCTCATTCCCAGGTCGCTGTCCAACCTCGAGGATTGCGACCGCCAGCTCAAAGCCGCCATCCAGACAAAATGGGGCCCCAAAGTGACCCAAATGGACTTGAACACGATTTTGCGCTACGTCAATCCCGAGTTCAGAAACCGCAAGTGGGCAAAAACCTTGCGGTTGTACCCGCAAATGAACCTCGTGTCCGCCACCGTGCCCAACGCGATCCTCGTGTGGGAGGATTTGGTGGGTGCTATCATCCGCCACGAGCGCTTCCTGGAGAAGTTGATTCAGCTAGACTGGTTGGGGCTGCCCTTGATCCACGCTGCCACGTCAGAACTGATCATTCGGTACTCGCGGTTCTTTAATCTACTCACCACCGCCAAGCAGTCGCTCGTACCCACGCTCGACATCGACTTGGTGTGGCACACCCACCAATTGCTGCATTACCACTACTTTCTCGACTGCTTAAAGTCCGCCAACGGCCAGGGCTCGGTGGTCGACCACGACGACAAGGTGGAGCAGGGAAGAATCGACATGTTGTACCAGGAAACGTGCAAGATGTACAAGACCCGGTACAAAGAGGAGTACCTGATCTGCTTCTGCCGCTACTGCATCGCCACCCGCAGCCTCACGTCGTCCAACCGGTTGGCGTTGATCTTCAAGCTGTCACCCCACACCCCGCCAGGCAACGTGCGGCTCGATCACGACCGGTGGCGCAACCACCCGCTCTACCTGAGCCGGTTGGGCGTCACCCACGTCAGCATGCACAGCGCCATCGAGTTCCCGTCGGCGGTGGCGGTCAAACGCCGGGCCAAGCTCGAAAAGCGGTACGGCAAAGACGTGCCTTGGCGCGAGGAGGGCAAGACGTACTACTACGCGCACTTGGGCCACCTCTTTGTGTTGGCGCCACTCCGGCCCGTGTCGTCCCGGTGCGTGTACATGTATGGCAACGGGCCATGTGTCACCGCGGACGACGACGAGGTCACGATGAGCCCCTACACCCGTAGCGAGAGCGACGCGCTCAGGCCAGTGCGCAGTGGCACCCAGTCTCCGTACTGGGACTGGCAGGACGGCGAGATCGTACTACGTAAAAATTAGTGAGATTACAAAATGCACCTCGTAGATTTGTTCCTTTTTAGGCAACCCGTCGCACGACCTTTGGTCACCTAACCAACCCTACGGCCAGTCCTATTAGTATGTGTATTAATCGTGCTATGGGGCGAGACCCCGGTGCAAGTAGGCTAAGCCGCGTGGGCGGCGATGAGTCGATTATGCAAGTCTAAGGCAACCCTTTGGCAGCGCGGTCCCATTTTTCTTCAGCCACCCATCCAGCATTAATTACGTTGACCGCGTCCTGGAGATTCAAGTGCTTGTTGCTCTTGAGCGCCCGGCCCTTATCCACCAACTGGGTGTATATTTTGGCGTACACGTCGCGAGGCACGTTGGCGAGGCTCGTTTCCTTGCGCCGGCGAGCCACCTTGTCGGGGTCGGTGCAGTGGGTCCACTTGGCGCGCCGGTACTCCCAGAGACTGGCGCCAATGTTGGCCTGCTCGTCCACGGTGCCGTCAGACATGGTGCCCAGGCTCAGAAGCATCTCCACCCGCATTTTGCACACGTCGACGTCGCGGTACAGCACGTCATCGTCGCCGTTGAGGGTGGCCAGGGTGGCCAGGGTGGCGGTGGCCGAGGTGAGATCAGGCACCGGCGAGTCGTTGGCGCTGTCGTCCACCATCGCCAACTTGTCCAACAGTTTGTACTTTTTGTAGCGCTGCAAAAAAATCTCTTCGGCCAGGGTGTACCCCTTGTTGGTGCGCATCAACTTGGAAAGCGCCTCGTCGTGGTCCTGGTCCTCAAACAAGCTCTCGATGATCAGCTCGTCGCTGTAGTCTTCGTGGGCAAGCGAGGTGCGAAGACGGTCGAAAATTTGGTTGCACTCCAGCGCCACCCGGCGGAAAAACAGCGGTTTGCGGGGGAGCGGGCGCGAGCTGTGGGTGGCCGAGGCCAGAGTCTGCTTGCTCGGGTGGGATGCCGGGGTGGCAGCTCGGGGGCCCAGCTGGATCGTCGTTCCGTGGGTGCCGGTGGTGGGGGCCGAGGTGGTTGACGACGGAGTGGGGGTGGGCGAGTGTGGAGACTTCACCCGGGACATTTAGCGGTGCGCTCTACTAGTGCAACGACGATGCTTTCACGGCGACGGCGTGCCCGGAGCTGTGGAGCGATAACCAAAAAAGGGGAGTCGTGTGTAGGAAGTCCCGAAAATGTCGAGGTTGTGCCTGCAGCTGAGGTCACACTATCGGTAGTGATGCAAGAGAACCATATAAAGAAGGAAACCGACGCACCCCGCCTATGGGGGGATCGGGGGGGCGCCGCCACCGGCCGCCACCTTACATACCATGGGCTACCCGCGGATGGGGTGGTGGTCTTCCCTGGTTTCTTTTTTTGGATTTTAACAAATATGCATGACACCCCACTATTTTTTTTGTGGGACGATATGCGATAAATCATGGTTTTCGTTACAAATCATAGCTAATTACTTCTGCTTGTACTGGGCGACAAACTCTTGGTGGAACTTGGCCCACGAGTCGACCCACTCGGTGCCGGGCGCCAAGAACGTAGTGCGCAAGTGGTAGGTGCCCGTCACCTGGCCAAACCCGTTACCGGGGACGCAGCAGATACCGGCCAGCTTAAGCAACTCCTTAGCGTAGATGTCGTCCACCTGCTGGTTGGTGTCCTTGGCCTCCTTGAACAACTTGGGGTAGGTCTCGGGGGTAAACTTCAACGACGGGAACAAGTACATCGCCCCCTGGGGCTTTTGCGACTCGAGGTCCTCCATCTTCTCAAACGCGGCGTAAAGCTTGTCAGCACGCTCCTGCAAGTCGTGGGAGATGGCCGCCACCTCCTGCTGGTAGGTGTCGTACGAGGGGTCGCCCTTCTTGGGGGGGTTCACCATCAACTCCACGAGCGCCTGGCCACCAACCACCAGGCACAAGTTGATCGACGCCAACTTGTAGATCTGGGCCTCGACCTCGGGGTCGAACCCCACGAGCTCCATGTAGCCACCACGCTGGCCGCACTCGCCAGACACACCCTTGGACGTCAGGTGCAACGACGCAAGCTGCACGTTCTTGTAGAGGTCCTCGTTCTCCTTCTTCATCTGCGACAACACCTGCTTGAACGAGACAAACTTGCCGTGGAACACGTTCACCTGGTACACCTCGTCGGCAATCACCACCAACCCGTGCTCGGCAGCGATGTCAATGAGCTCGCGGATGTCTTCCTCCTCCAAGATGGCACCGGTGGGGTTACCGGGGTTGATCACCACGAGCGCCTTGAGCTCGATGCCCTTGGACTTCTGCTCGGCGATCTCCTTGCGGATAGCCGCCGAGTCGGTCTTCCAGTTGTGCTTCTCGTCCAAAAAGTAGCCAACGGGCACGGCGTTGTTCAACGCAATGGTGGCGGTGTACAAGGGGTATTGGGGGATGGGGATCAAGAAACCAGACTTGTCGTTCTGGGTAAGCACCTGCAAGAGGTACAGCACAGCCGCCAGGGCACCCAGGGTCAAGTAGATGTGCTCGGGGTCCGAGGGGAACCCGTCACGGTTCTCGATGAACTTGGCCACCGAGTCGCGGAATACAGCCGCACCCTTGGAGTGGGAGTAGGCACCAATGGAACCAACCTGCTCCAAGGTGTGCTTGGCACGCTCAATGACGTCCTTGTGGAACAACGACAGCTGCTCCGCCAACTCGGGGTACTGCAAAATCAGCAACCCCTGGCGGTACCAGGTGAGAGGCTTTTGCTTCAATTGCTGCGGGTTGCCAATGTTGGCGTTGATGATGTGGTCAAACGGCAACAGCTTGCCCTGCTTCAATTCCTTATTGAGCTCCTCGGCGAGGATGGGGATCTGACCGCGGACCGCATACTGAGCCTCCACCGTGTTTTGGTTGATGTCCTTGAGGCTGAGACGCGGGGCAGGAGTGAACTTGTGGGTCATTCTTGTCGGGGTTATGGAAAATCTTCGAATGGCACGCAACATCGTTATATATATTTGATTTGGGCCAAGATAAGCGGGATACTAACCGGGAGTGGGGAATTTCAAAAAGTTCGCGCTTGCCCGAGATCTCTTCCGGGCAGTTGCGAAGGGCGGGCGTAAAACCCCGCGAGCCTGCTTACAACACGTCCGAGTCAAATGGGGCGACTCGGAGCCCACGACATCGTTTGCAACCACTGTCCGGGTGGGCAGCCGTTTGCGGGGTTACTTCAGGGGTAGCCTCCTTGGATAATTCCATGTGACCGACCCGGAGTAGCAATCGTCGATCTGGTGACAGCGGTTAGCGCTACTTGACGCATGGACCAGCACTACGCACATTACTTTTCGGCATAACACCAGTACCCGGGGATGCCATCACCGTAGTACCAGTTACCCCAGATTGTCGACGGATACACCAGCCGCGGCTACCGATCAGCCCACTCGCATTTCCGTGCGCATGCAACCGAAAGCCCTTGCCGTTCGGTTGATGTGGTTTGTGGCAGGGGTAACTACCACGGCTTGCACCCATTTGTTCGAACTCCGAATGCCTTTGCGACTGCACGGCGTAAGTTGATGACTCGGGGATTTCCCGGCAAGAGAAACTCGGGGTGCGTGACGGGTTTACGGGAGTATACTAGCGATCGTGTCTGCTGATGCCTGCGCCCGTGACGCCCGCTACCCTGCCTACGGTTTTTGTCTGGTAACGGGCATTAAAGTACCCCAAGGTCAACATCGGTTATGTGCAGTATGTGTTGACCGTTGGCTGGTGTTTGCCCCAGTCACCCGACGGGTTAAGTCCGACGACATCACACAATAGCGGAGCTCAATTGCTATCCTGTGAAATATTGTAGCCATGTAGTGTAGGCGATTTGTAAACCTGCAACGGTTGTCGTTAAGGTACTCATACGATTGTGAAATTTCCAAGAAAAGTGCAGAACGTTGCAATTACCACCCCAACGTCAACTTGGCACTGTTCCACGCCTGGGATGACATAAAACCTCCAAATCCTACCCAATGGCACCAATGGGGCCACTGCCGCTGGTCTTGCCCCAACCCGGTTGCACAAAATATATCCGCCTCATCGCCAACACCCACACGACCCAACCCCTGGCGTCCCACCTAAAAACAACAATCCCCACGGTTTTCGCGATTCGGTAAGGGCCACGCGTTGCGAGCCCCGGCTGAAATTTGCAGCACGCGCGTTTGGCATTCCTAATTTTTTTTCGGTGGGTTGTCATTGGACTATTTCGACCGAGACAAACCGTAGCGGAAACATGCCCAAGATCAACTTTTCCTTCAAGCCGCTTGGGGGGTTCTTCTCCGCCAAGGTGCCTAAGTTCAACGTCCAGATTGAGCGGGAGATTCGCAGCAAGCTCGACCTGTTGCCGTCGGTGACTCGCATTTACACCACCCCCGATGGTTTGCCGCGGGTGCCCACCGACCTGGAGTTCAAGACCATTGCTGAGTTGCAGAACTTGTACTACCAGCGCAACCACTCTGAGTGGAACTTCATCCTCCCCGGCATTCCCAAGGACCAGTTGCAGTTGTTCAAGGACAACTCGCAGGACTTGGCCAACTTCCAGTTTGTGGCCAAGGACGCTGGCAAGATCATCGACAAGATCCCCTACAAAGACGAGCTGACGGGCGAGCTCAAGTGGAAGGTGGTGCGGGAAACCTCCAAGGCCGAGGGGTGGGAGTTCCCCTACTTCTACCTCGTGTTGCCGATCTTTGCCTACGTGTTGTACTCCAAGTACACTGCCCAGATGCAGCGTCGTCTGACCGACGGTCCCGAGTGGGCTGAGAAGGAATTGCGTCTCAGAGCCATGGAGGACTACTTCCACGGCGACACCGAAAAGGCGAAGCAGTTCTTGTCGAACGAGGGCAAGTCCAAGCGTGAGATTGAGGACCGGGACGACTTGGTTGTGGCTCGTATCCTTGCTGGCGACTACGATAAGTTGGCTCAGTTGAAGAAGAAGGAAAATTTGGCATAATCTATACACTGTATATTCAAAACATTAGAAACGAACGCGGTAGGCGGGCCTACCTGTAGATGGAGTGGCGAATTTGTACGGCTGCAACTACGTGCAGCTCTGACGTAATGCGTAGCTATTCGGCTTCGTGTGTTCATTCATGTTCAAATTGCTTATGTTACCCATTTTACGTTGTATGGTACCTCGTTTAGGCAGATCATATCACACCATAGTGACATTGGCACGGCGGAACGTCACATCAACCTGAAATACAACCACTCCACAATACCACCCGCACAACCCATATGAAGGAGCAGTCAGCTGTTCCCCAGCGTTTCTGACTCTTTCTCGACTTTTAGTGGGGCGGTCACGTGCAATGAGTCACCCCTGCACACGGCCGGTTCCGGGGTGAAAAAGATCAAAGTCAAACGTGGACATCAATCAGTCACTATGGTTAAAGCAGGCGTTTTGGGAGCCACCGGTTCGGTGGGCCAGCGGTTCATTCTTTTGCTTTCGAAGCACCCCGAATTCACCCTCCACGGGTTGGGGGCGCTGCCGCGTTCTGCCGGTAAGGCCTACGGGGACGCCGTCACCTGGAAACAGACGGAGTTGTTGCCCGAGGAGGCAGCCAAGATGCAAGTGCAGGAGTGCAAGCCCGAGGGGGCGTTGGCCGAGTGCGACGTCATCTTCTCTGGGTTGGACCTGGACGTGGCCGGCGACGTCGAGTTCGCCTTCCGGGACGCGGGCCACGCCGTGATCTCGAACGCCAAGAACTACCGTCGCGAGGTGGACGTGCCGTTGATCGTGCCCATCTGCAACCCCGAGCACTTGCTGGTGGTGGCCAAGAAGATCGAGGCCGCCAAGGCTGACGGCAAGAAGGCCCCTGGGTACATCATTTGCATTTCCAACTGCTCGACCGCCGGGTTGGTGGCCCCGTTGAAGCCGTTGGTGGAGAAGTTTGGCCCCATCGACTTGTTGACCACCACTACGTTGCAGGCGATTTCCGGTGGCGGGTACTCCCCGGGTGTGGCCGGGATCGATGTGTTGGACAACATCGTGCCCTACATCTCGGGTGAGGAGGAGAAGATCGAGTGGGAGACGAGAAAGATCTTGGGTGGCACCGACGAGGCCGGCGCCAAGTTTGTCAACATCCCTGAGGACGACATGAAGGTGAGTGCCCAGTGCAACCGGGTGGCCGTTGTCGACGGGCACACCGAATGCATCTCGTTGCGGTTCAAGAACCGCCCTGCTCCCAGCCTCGAGGAGGTCAAGAAGTGTATGTCCGACTACGTGTGCGACGCTGCCAAGCTTGGGTGTCCCTCGGCCCCCAAGAACACCATCCACGTGCTCGAGCAGCCCGACCGGCCCCAGCCCCGGTTGGACCGGGAGCGCGACGCCGGGTACGGTGTTTCTGTGGGCCGTGTGCGTCCCGACCCCGTGTTGGACTACAAGATGGTGGTGTTGTCCCACAACACCATCATCGGTGCTGCTGGTGCCGGTGTTTTGATTGCCGAGATCTTGCACGCCCAGAAGCTTTTGTAATTCTGTACAGATTGTACGGCTATGTATCTAGTTGCAATTTACGTTTAATTGATTCAGATTGGGACACCCACCTTTGTGACTTTTTCGCTAATAAGGTCAAACGGCTGACCTGCATGATGCAGACAGTCAAGATGGCCATCGACACCAGCAGGCTCGAGGTGCTTGCGGACGTAGACGACCACGTGTACGGGTTGTACACCGACGCCGAGCACGATGCCAACCAGAACTTGGGGTACATCGACCGCGGTGGCGACGCAATCACCGTGGAGGCTGGTGGGCGGGAGTTGGAGCTTAGACAGCTGGCCAGCGGGTTGATGCAGCAGCTGTCGTCGACGGGGTTCTTGTGCTGGAAGTCGTCGGCATACTTGGCGGACTGGTGGGACCACGGGGTGCTAGCCTCCGCCATCGGAAGCGACTCGGTGGTGGTGGAGATGGGTAGTGGGGTCGGGGGCATCCTTGCTCTGACCATAGGCACCAGGTGCCGTCACTTTGTTGCGACCGACCAGAAACCGATCTTGAAGCTATTACGACAGAACATCGACGAGAACAGGAAGCCAGCGAAACCCCGGGCCCCGATTCCGGAGGTCAGTGTCGTGGAATTCGACTGGGAGTACCCAGAGCACGGTGTACACGAGGTGCGCCAGGTAGAGCTGGCTCAGCCCGACGTGATCCTCGCCAGCGACACCATCTATAACGAGTTCTTGGTCCCGCACTTTGTCGAGGCCCTCCGCCAGCTCATGGCCCCGCACACCACCGCCATCGTCGCGGTGGCCCTACGCAACCCCGAGGTCATCGAGTGCTTCGTGCGCCAGCTTCTCCAACACAAATTCACCGTGGCCACTGTGCCGTGGAGCGAGCTCTCGCCCGAGCTCCAGCGAGGCTACGCCGTCTACGTCATCCGCATCTAACCGTCTATAATCCATACTCTAATCTACGCACTCGACTTGTGCTTCGGGGTGAAGCTAAAGTCCTTGGCCGGGCCCAAAAACATTTCCGTTACCTTGATCCAGTCGCGGTAGTCCAGCGACCCCAACAACGTCTCCAACTCGTTGCGGCCCTTCCAGAACGGCGGCCGGTCGTTGATCTTGATCGCCTGGCGCTCAAGGATGCCCACCGGGATGTACCGGTGGGTGAACAGCATGAACTCGCACATGAACCGCCGGGCCTGGCCCACGCCCTGCTCGTCGGAGCCCCAGTGCTCGATAGCAAAGTCTGCGTAGGTCTTCAACATCTCCAACCGCTCGGTGGCCAGTTTGTCCAAGAACTGCTGCGACTCCACCTCCTCGAAGATCCACGGCTTGATGAGCGCCCCGCGGGCCACCATCGCCAGGTCGACGCCCGGGATCTGCAAGTGGCTGTACCAGTCAAGGTGGTTGTACACGTCACCGTTGCCCACAAACAACGTGTCAGGCATGTCGCACCGGTCCTTGTCCTCCTGCTTCTTGAGGTTCCACTGCTGGACAGTCTGGCCAACCTCGCCAATGTAGTCCCAGTCAGCGTCACGGGTGTACCGCTGCTGGCGGGTGCGCCCGTGGAGAGTGATGGCAGCCACGTCCCCTTCCTTGAGCACCCGGTCCACCAAGCTGACGGCGGTGTTTTTGCCGTCCTTGGTCCCGGTACGGATCTTCAAGGTCACGGGAATGTCCCCGGACGAAGCGTTCATCGCCTTGAGAATCCGGGTCAACCGGGCAGGCAGGTCCATGAGCGCCGACCCCTGGCCCTGTTTGTACAACAAGTCGATGGGGCACCCCAGGTTGAGGTTGATTTCCGACACCAGCGTCGTCTCGCGGGCCAACAACTCACACGCCTTGGCGCCGGCCCAGTGCTTGGCAGTGGCGATCTGGACGCCAAACCCGGGGTACTCGGACTTGTGGGCCTTGGGAAGCGCCCACTCCGCGTTGTGGCCCTGCACCAACGGCAAGGAGAGCGCCATCTCGCAGTAGGTGACGTCAGCGCCGAGCGTCTTCATCAACCGCCGGTACGGCAAGTTCCCCACCGTGGTCAACGGCAGCACGATCTTGGCCCCGCGCAAGTTGAGCCGCTTCTTCTCGGCCGCACGCACGGGGGCCACCACAAACAGCGCCTCGTTGTCCTTGCGCTTCTCGATGTTCTCCTCGGTGTTCAACAACAGGTCCACCCACTCGATCACCTTGGGGGCGGTCTCATACACGTACTTTTTCTTTTGCAACGCCATCTTGTGGTCGGGATCAATCTTGTTGACCTCACCGTTGTCGGTGGCCACCGGCTCCCGGCGCAACAAGTGCCCGTCAGCGTAGTGGGACCCGAGCCACCGGCACTTGAGCCCAGCAGGACAGTAACCGAGCGCGGTGTACACAGGACACACTCCAGCGATGTCAGGGAGCTTGTTGGCAAGGTACGCCTCGACGTCGTGGGTGTTTTTACATTTGTCGCCGAACTGGCACTCGCGGGTGTTGTCGGGATCAATCTTGGTGGAGCAGAGACGGACCTCCTGAGGTTTCTGGCGCAAATCACGCTTCTTGTTCTGTCCACCGCGTTTTCTCTTGCCCTTGTTGTTGGCTTCGCCCTGGTGGCCGCCCACCTCCATCTCATCGTCGTCGTAGGTCACCGCCCGGGGGTTGGTTTCGAGAACGAACTCGGGCTTGACGGGAGCAATCCCCTTTTGCGGGGTATCGCGGGCGTCAGCGGTGGACTGGGCGCGGGCGGTCTCGGGCGCGGTAGAGGCGGTGGGCTCAGCAGTTTGCTTGGTCCCGTTGGTGTCGACACAGGGCCGCTTGGCCACTGGCTCGTCGTCGTGGGTCATGGTGGGTTCGATTTTTCAGTGCACCGATATGGTAGACACCGATGGGTAAATATACACAACCAAGGGTAGCAGGCAAGTGTAGACAGCAACATGGCAAAATAAGCTTTACAATACATATACACCACTCATCCTCTTTTCCACTCTCCCTTTTCTCTTCTTTTCCTTACATCTTCGTCCTCCTGTCAAAACCTCTGGTTACGCGCCCTGGATCTCATCGCTCTTTAACGCGCCATCGCGAAACCACCACCATACCCATGACAGCGGACGCAAAGAGAGCCAGAGTGGCGGCCTCCCAAGCCGAGGCGCCCCAGGCCAAGGGCTCGCGCATTTTCTCGCCGTTCCGCGTGCTCGGTAACGTGTCCAACGAGGTCCCCCACGCCATTGGCACCTTGGGCACCTCGTTCTACATCGTCACCGCCGTCGGGCAAACGTTCCAGATCTACGACGCAGCGACGTTGCACTTGTTGTTCGTGTCGGAGACCCAGACGCCGCTGAAGATCCTCTGTGTTGCTGCCCACTTCAAGTGGGTGTACGCTGGCTACGGCAACCAGGTGGGCATCTACCACCGTGGCCGTCGCGAGGGGTTGATCACCTGTCCCGACGACGACGGGGCGGTGCACAAGATCATGGTGTTTGGCGACTTCATGGTGGTGACCACCTCCTCCAACCGCATCCACGTGTTCAAGGGCAAGAAGACCGAGTACTCGCACTACACCACTTTGGTGGTCAACGAGCTCGAGGGGCTGATTGTCGACGTGATCCACCCGCCCACCTACTTGAACAAGATTGTGGTGGCCACCACGCTGCGTCTCATCATCTTCAACATCAAGACCGGCCGCCGGCTCTTTGCTCTGACCGAGTTGGCCGAGCCCATCTCTGCGGTGGAGTGTGCTCCGGTGCTCGACCTCGTGGCTATTGGAGGCGCCAAGGGCGGGATCCAGCTTTTCCACTTGAAGAAGGGCGTGGTTGTCGGGCCCCGCATCAACTCGGGCACTGCCCGGGTGGCCCTGGTGTCGTTCCGGACCGATGGGTTGCCTCACTTGGTGGCGGCACTTGCGGACGGGCGGTTGTTCTTCTACGACTTGGCCCGTCGGGCCAAAGTTCACGTGTTGGAGGACGCCCACTCCGAGGGCCACGGTGGTGTTGCTGCTGCGCGCTTCTTGAACGGCCAGCCCATCGTCGTCTCCAACGGTGGAGACAACCAGTTGAAGGAGTGGGCGTTTGACCCGCCCGTGTCCAAGACTAACTCGCTGGTGGTGCTGCCCCCGCGCCACTTGAGACTGCGTGGTGGCCACCTGGCTCCTCCCGTGGCCATCGAGTTCCCCGACGAGCACAAGACCCACTTCATGTTGCTGGCGCTGCGGGACCACTCGGTGTGGATGTTCTCGTTGCGTAAGGACGCCCAGGCCCAGGAGATGTCCCAGCGCGGGCCTGCCCAGAAGGCGAAGAAGCGGGTGGCCGGTGCTGCCAAGGGCTACCGCCAAAAGTTCCCCGAGGTGGTGGCGATGGCCCTGCTGACTGTGCGTGCGGGTGAGTGGGACAACATGTTGACTGCCCACCTCGACGAGCCGTTTGCCCGGGCATGGGACACCACCTCCAAGCGGGTGGGTGGCCTCCAGTTGCCCACCGTCGACGGAGGCGCCGCTCGTGCGGTGTGCATCTCCCAGTGTGGTAACTTCGGTGTCGTGGGTCTGAGCAAGGGTGCCATTGCCTCGTACAACATGCAGCTGGGCAACATGCGCCGGAAGTACTTGTTGCACAAGGCTGCGGTCACCGGGCTTGCCATTGACGGGTTCAACCGCAAGATGGTGTCGTGTGGGTTGGACGGTGTCGTTGGTTTCTACGACTTTGCTGACTCGAAGTACTTGGGCAAGTTGCAGTTGGACGCTCCCATCACCGGCATGGTGTACCAACACCTGTCCGATCTCGTTGCCTTCAGCTTGGACGACTTGCTGATTGTGGTGGTGGACGCGGTGTCGCAAAAGGTGGTGCGTGTGTTGTGGGGCCACACCAACCGGATCACCGGGCTTGACTTCTCTCCCGATGGTCGGTGGGTGGTGCTGGCGTCGTTGGACGCCACTCTCCGCACTTGGGACTTGCCCACCGGTGGGTGCATCGACGGTATCCGTCTTCCCACCGTGGCTACCCTGGTGAAGTTTTCTCCGCTAGGCGATGTGTTGGCCACCACTCACGTGTCTGGTAACGGCATCTTTTTGTGGACCAACCGGGCCCAGTTCCGTCCTGTGGCTGTGCGGTTGGTGGAGGAGGAAGACTTTGCCACTTCGTTGTTGCCCTCCGCTGCTGGTGACGGTGGTACCACCATTCTTGACGGTGCGCTCGACGACGCTGAGACCTCAGAGGACGCTGGCCAGTACGTGCTGAAGGCCCAGATTGATGACTTGGTGACGTTGTTCCCGGGTGCCCGCTCCAAGTTCCAGACGTTGATCCACTTCGACACTATCAAGCAGCAGTCCAAGCCGAAGGAGGCTCCCAAGAAGCCCGAAAACGCCCCGTTCTTCTTGCAGTTGACCGGCGAGCAGGTTGGTGACCGCGCTTCGGTTGCCGAGAACGCAGTTGCCGGCTCCAAGCCTACCGAGGATGCTCTGCAAGAGCCCTCGCTGCGTGTGCTTGCCATCAAGGGCGACCACTCGTTCGAGTCCAAGTTCACTGGTTTGCTTCGCACCGGTGACGAGGCAGGCGACTTTTCCGAGTTTATCAACTACGTTGTTGCTGCTGCTCCTCCCGTCATTGACGTGGAGATCCGGGCGCTCAACTCGCAGCCCCCTCTTGATGAGATGCAGTGGTTCGTGCGTGCTCTTACCCAAGCCATGGCTTCTCACCGTAACTTCGACATGATCGAGGCGATGATGCACTTGTTTTTGCGGGTGCACGGTGACGTTGTCTACCACCACCACGACGAGTTGAACGAGGTTCTTACTGAATACCGCGACGCTAGTAACGCTACGCAGGCTAAGGCCGAGGAGTTAGTGAAATTCTGTGGTGGTGTCATCTCGTTTTTGCAATCTATTTAGCATATAGACAATTCATGGTTAGTGGAGTCAAGGTAGACTAGAATTTAAGTGTAGTGAAGCAGTTCCCTTCCCTAACATTCAAATACTGCATAATAGTGGTTAATTTTTGACAGGTCCATAGATTTCAATAAACCGTGAAGACGATGCACGGATAGTTTTCTTCACACAACACCTCAAACGATTGGTAAGTACTAATATCTCGTCATGCTTTAAAGAATTTGTTTTGTTTTCCTAACCACTCTCGTCCCACCCCACCCCTCATCATGATCTCGAATCATGGTTACGAGCCTCACTACCAACGCGTTTGATCAAGACGCGTCCTGATAAACACAAGCGAGTATGAGTTTCCTGTTCACGGAGGCGCTCGTCCCGACGGTCAAGAAGCCAATAGCCACCGATGTGTTGTTGGAGAGGCTAGAACGGCTCCATGGCCAACTAAGGCAACAGAACCCGCAAACACCCGAGGAGATCGCGGCCTTTCTGGGGGTGGCCGCGGGGTTAGCTAACGCAAAGCTTCTCCGTCACAAGACCCAGGGCGTGGTTGCCTACACTTGTTGTTGTATTGCAGACGTGTTACGTATCTTTGCCCCCGATGCACCATACACCGCTGCCCAGTTATCTACTATTTTCAAGGTCATGATCAGCGAGATGGCCCGGCTTGGACGCGGGGCGGACCAGACGTATTCGGCACAATACGAGTACTTGCTCAAAAGCTTGGTGGAGTACCGCCTGATCCTGTTGCTCACTGACTGCACCGAGGCGAGTCAACTCATCGAGGAGTTGTTTATGACTTTTTACAAGGTGGTGGCCACCGCTCATTTCCCTGCACGCTTGGAGCACGCTGCCAGTGGTTTGTTACTGGAGGTGATTGGTGAGGCAGAGGTTATCCCACACGAGGTTTTGGAGTTGGTGTTGTCCCGACTCAACCGCGAACCCGACCAGCTCTCGAAGAGGGGTATTGTGGACGCTGGTTTCCAATTCAGTGTAGGCATTTGTGAGGCCAACGTGGACCGAATGAGTCGTTTGGTGGCCCAGTATTTCTCTGAGCTGTTGTATGCTGATGCCGAGGCTCTTGAAAGCGAGAAGCAACTTGATAAGCGGTCGAAGTCTGGCAAAAGCGACTTGGCGAACACGTCTTTGAAGAAGCTCCACGAGCTCAGTGTACATCTTTGGCAGTACGTTCCCGAGATTGTTGCCCCTGTGCTCCTGCTCATCGACGACGAGCTCAACGCAGACGATGTTTCCATTCGCGTGTTGGCCACTTCGACCCTTGGCCGGATCATTGGCTCAGCTAACATTGTAGGTGGCACGGAAACTACCACCAAGATCAACTTCTTTGCTGCCTACCCGCTGGTATGGCGTTCCTACCTCTCCAAAATCACTGATGTTGCCCACCAAGTGCGGGTAGCGTGGGTTGAGCAGGTGGGTCGGATTCTCTCGACACCCACAGCCCATGGATCCGAAATTTTGGCCGGGTTGGCCAAGGCAGTGGCCAAAGCTATGCGCGATCTGGCAGAATCGGTCCGCCGGGTGGCCTTCCAAAGTCAGTCGCTGGTAGAGTGGGCAAACCTCCTGATGGTTGTTGGTGACTCGTGGATTGAAGGTGTCGTCCAAGGGTGTCGCGATAAAAACGCAGGCTGTCGTGAAGCAGCTATTGACCTCGCAGGCACCGTCTACAACGCCTACAAGGAGGGCAGTTCAAATCTTTCCTCCTTTGCCCGGTTGTCCGAGATACCGCTGCACATCTTGGAGCTTTCATACATCAACGACCGCAGCGTAGATGCTGCTGTTGACAAAGTTTGGTGGGGCCACATCATTCCCATGGAAATGCCTACTTCAGACCGCGTTCGACGTATGGTGGGTGTGTACGAAGGGTTGACTCCGCGTGCTAAGGATGCATTGGTGGCAACATATGGGCGCCAGCAGCTGGTTTCGGACGCGGTGTCCCAGTTTGTGGACATGGGCCAAACCAGCGCCCGTACTAAAGGCCTTGGTAAGACTCTGACCGAGATGCCTCCGCCACTGACTGGAAACGAGTCCACCGAAGTCAATGACAAGGAGCGAGTGAACCGAGTAATCGAGTGGCTTAGTGTCCAGTTTCCCACCGAGTGGCAAGCTGACGTGTCTCTCGAACGCCTCTATCGCAAGGGCACGGCCCGCCACTGGTTTCTCCTCCGGCGGTGTATCGCAGTGGACTCAAGCTTCACCACGGTACGCAACGGGTTGACAGAACTATTGGGAAGCTTCACAGATGATGCCTTGCGCCGGGTGGTGCACTTGCTCGTGCTTAGAAGCGCGTACCTCATGTTCAACTCGTCAAATGTGGGGGAGTTGATCCGGTTTGCCCTGGGTCTGCCGATTGCTCGGACCGTGTTGCAACACATGCTGACCTACGTGCCTACCCTTGTTGCTGCGCATCTCGACGACCTTTATCAGTTGGCTACCGCCAATGGGGGCGACCAAACAGTGCTGGCACTTACCACGGTGGCCAACTACGCGGAGGCGACTCCCGACTACCAGCTTCCGGCCGACTTCGTAGACAAGCTTGTTTCTATCGCTGTATCGAGTCAGTCGCCGTTGGAAGTTTCGTACGCCGTCAGCTTAGTGGGCTCCACCGAGAATCGCCTTTTAACAAAGGACATCTTCCAGCATGTGTACCCATTGGATAGTGGCCACAAGGATTTCACGTGCCACTTGGCAGCATTGGCGGAGTTGGTGCTCGTGGACCCTGAGCTTGTTCAACCCCATACCAGCGAGTACACCACCGTCTTGATCCGCGAGGTGTTGCTCAAAAACGTTGGTGAGGACGACGAGGAACCAGAAAACGTCGAGGGTAAACCGGACGCTCTTGCAGAAGGACTTCCTTTGGCCTACCCTCGTCTTGCAAACAAGGTGCTCGCCATTCGCATCTTTGTGAACCGCTTAGTTGGCTTGGCTAAACTGAAGAAGTACGCGGTGTCAGAGTTGGTGGCTGCTGCCCAGCCGGTGTTCAAACTCTTGGTGCTGTTGATTGGTAACGCCGGTGAGATCATTCCTGAGACCTCACCTGACTTTCCCACTCCTCAGGACTACAGACAACGTCTTCGGCTCGACGCAGGTCTTGCGGTGTTGGAGCTTGCCACCTACCCAGAGTTTGACGACGCGTTCCTGCCGACGACCCTTCGCCGTCTTGTGGTGCTCTTGGTTGACGCTAACGCCGAGGTGCGGCGGCGCTTCCTTGATGACTTGAACCGTAAACTTGTCGACCGGTCCATTGGCAAGCAGTTCATCGCCGTGGTGTTCTACACCGCGTTTGAGCCAGACCGCCAGCAGGCTGACAACGCCCGCATGTGGATCTCCCTGTTGTACCGTCGCGAGCGCTCGCACAAGTGGGAGAAGCTGTTAGCTCGTCTCATCTTCTTGCTAGCCCATGACGACCAGTTCGAGGAGATGTTGAAAGAAGAGGGCGACGACGGGTTATTGCACGCGTGCCAATACGTGGCCAAGGTGTTGCGCTACTTTATTTCCATTATTTGCAGCCAGGAGAATGTGCTGATGTTGTACTATTTGGCTGCACGAGTGAAGCAGTACCGCGATATCTACGTCGAGCCCGAGCTTTATAACGAACATCCGCTTCCCTTACCGGCGCAGCAGTTGTACATCGTCGCTGATGTGGCCCAAGCTCTCCTCAAGGCTCACAGTGATGCTCACTCGTGGCCCGTGAACACTTGGGACAAGAAAATCAAGCTTGACGCTGACATGTTCACGCAAATGGCCACCGCGTCTGAGGTGCGCGAAACACTCACCACGGTGTTTGTTCCCGAGCCCATTCAAGTGGAGATCGTCACCCGGAGGAAGCCGTTGGCTCGTGCAAAGCAAAACAAGCGCGTATCTACGTCTAAGGAGATCCCAAAGAAGAAACGAGCCAAACCAGCTGCTGTCGAGCCACTGCGAAAGAGCAGCCGTGCTCGTAAAGCAGTCAATTACAACGATGAAGCCAGCAACAGTATCGAAGATAGCGACAGCGACAAAGAGAACGAGGCGCTCAGCGACAGCGAATAGCATACATAGTTAATATCATTTCATGACTACATACTCGTAAACCCCTCCTATCCTTCCATTTCCTTCAATGGCGTCAACCGCAGGGTATTGAACCAGGCTTCCCGAAGAATTTGCAACCGCTTGGCACCAGAAAAGGTTTTGTCACCCACAGACGCGGGCCATTCTCCACTAATCAAAGCGAGGAGTTTCTGCGATTGGCGACCGTAGTGCGAGTAGAACTGGTACGCTGCCACGTCCCACCAGTTGGCAACAACGTCAAAGTGGCAGTTGGTCAATTTGTCAGTCTCGGTGTTACCCATCCGTGCCAAGAAGGACCAGACAGCCTCGTAGGTGTAGAACTGGGGCAATTGACCATACTCGGTGAGACGGGACATCACTCCCCACACTGCGGCGATACCAGACACGCGTTCCTCATACTTGACAGGGTCTTCCCACTTTCCGTCGCCGGTCTTTTTCCATCCCATGCGGTAGCGACCTTCTTCCGACTCAATGCCACAGGTGAACCCAATAATATACGGGCACTTTTTGACGAAACGTGCAGTCAAGTAGTATTCAAAATCGGGGATTTTTTGGAGCACCATACACGCCAAACGGGCGATAGGCAACGCTGCGGTAAGCTTGACACCGGCCTCGGTTTCTGCCTGGTCCACCACCATCTTGGCAAGGTGATTTAGCAAAAACTTGAAGGCCATAGGACTGGCCTGGGCCTGTTCGAGAATATTGAAAAGCGTGGCTGCCACCTGTTGCAACTGCTGCATCAGATCCAGCAACTGGCCAAGCATTTTATTCAACTGGCGTTTATAGGGATTGACCGCCTTTTTGAGCCCCGGGTCGTTTAGCACTTTCGTCTTGACATCCTGTTTGATAGTGGCAATGGTATCCTTGTAGGCAAAGTATTCGTGTTCTACACGAAGGAAGTTGGTGATACTCTTGTTTTGTTCCTTGGCGGCTTCCTTGGCGGCCTTGCGTTCGGCCTTCTTCTCCGCGGCCTCGCGTTCGGCCTTTGCCTTTGCTTCGGCTGCTGCCTTGGCCTTGGCCTCTGCTTCAGCTTTGGCTTTCGCCTCTGCTTCGGCCTTTCGCTTTGCCTCCTCTTTCTTTCGTGCCTCCTCTCGCTCTCGAGCCCGTCTCTCCTGCTCGAGTCGGCGTTGGCGCTCGTCTTCTAGCCGCTGCGCTTCGTTCTGGAGCACAGACTTGGTCATAGCTTCCATGCGCTGTAGCCGAGCTGTCGCCTGCGCCGTGAGCGTGTCGATTTGTGTTTTGGAGATGTCGTCAATTACCTCAGCCAACTGTTTTGAGATGTCAACTCGCGAGGTTTCCTGAGAGCATTTGGTTTCGTTCAATTGTCGTAGCTTCTCGTGAAATGTGGCGAGCGACGTTGGAGTCATCACATTCAAGTGGACTTGCATCTGCTGGGAGAGGTCGTGGACCACTGCCTCCGACGGGACGGGACCGAGGATAACCATGCTCGACTCTGTGGTGGGTGTTCGTGGGACTAGCCCGTCGTTTTGTTGGGTGTTTTTGGTGCGTTCAATCGAGAGTTTGGCCGTGGCAGGTGCCGTCGCCACCCCACCTTGGGGCCCTGGAAGCCCGAATCTCATGTGGTTGAGGTGAGATCGTTGCGCACTAAATGTGGGATGCCAGAGATAAACACTGGGATGAGGGTGAGCGTAAGGGGTGTGCTACGGAGACAGAGTAATCGGGTAAACTGTATCATCTGAATGAGTAAGGATAGTGATTCTGTTTGATTTTCGTATCTGTTATTGAGTTGTTGAGTTGTTGAGTTGTTGACTTAGTTATCAAATATAAACAAAAAGACAGTCTCCGAAATCGGAAGTATATACACGAACTAAAGGCTCTACAAAACTTCAAAACATCTCTCTCCCATTCTTCTCAACTCTCTTCGTTGGTACATGGTGTTCGTCCCCCTTCCCTCTCGTCGTTGCTGCACCGATGCACTGCAGCCAAATTTTTCACTTTTTTGAGGTGCAGCGGTTACTGGACCATACCATGCTGATTCGGACGTTTTCCACCTCGGCGGTCAGAGGCCGCACGGGGTACTCGACGGTGCAGCCGGTTCACCATCTTGTCAAAATCAACAAGAACGCGTTGAAGCCCAAGCTTGCGCAGTTGTTGAAGCCCGCGGACGACATCACCAGTGTCAAGTTCAAGCCCACCGAGATCGACCAGGACCGGGTGGCGGAGTACTACCGCAACACGTTGCAGCTGGACATCATGCTCCACTGCTACCAGCATGGCGCCGAGCTGATCAAGGGTAACAAGCTCCGGTCGTGGGGTAACGACTCGCCCTACAAGATGTACCGTCAGTTGAAAAAGCCGGCGCAGACGCTCAAGCAAACCAAGGACATCCACCCCATCACCCACCGCAATGTCCCCGAGCTCGAGCTGATCGTCGTCCAGGCGTACAACAAGAACGCCCTCGAGGAGCTGTGGTTGAACATCACCACCAAGCTCCAGTTGGCCCAGCTCACCAACGTGCGCCCGAAACAGTTGTACTCGCGGTCGAACATCTTGCCGTGGAAGACCCGTGTGGGCAAGCCCTGTGGTGCCAAGGTGGAGTTGACTGGCCGCGACATGCACCAGTTCATGTCTACGTTGACCGAGTTGGTGTTGCCCCGTATCCGTACCTTCCGCGGTGTGTACAACCTGACTGGTGACAAGCAGGGTAACATTTCCTTGGGGTTGGATGCCGAGGACGTCAAGATGTTCCCCGAGATCGAGCAGTTCCAGGAGTTGTACCCCAACTTGTGTGGTATCAACATCACCTTCAAAACGTCGGCGCGCACCGACGAGGATGCCCGCACCTTGGTGTCGGCGTTCGGCTTCCCCTTTTGCAACCGTAGATAGACCCTGCGCTCATGTACATATCAATCAACACATACGTTAGTGTCGTGTGACTCCTACTGTGCCAACAGCTCGGCGAACACTGAGACACTGTTTCATGTTCGCTTGGACTAAAGCTTAGCCCCGGGAATGTAGTTACGTCACTCTGGATTTGTCTGGTCCACCTGAAACCTGGAGCGATCCAGCCGGCTTATCTCCGACGGGAATGGGCAAAAGGGGAATGGTATGTCTTGGCCTACATTCAACTCCGTGATTCTCCTACTTCTCCTACTGCGTGCCGCCCAGACCATACGCACCTGTTGCATCAATGGCTTGATCTGAGACATTCATCTCGCGATCAACATTACGAACGGACGCATCAAATCACAGTATAACCTTTGAGCCCTGTCACGTGGTGAGCCACCACCTTACCCCGAGTTTGTCCTGAAACGCATGGGCTTTTCTCACGCGTCAATCTACAACGTCTCAGGCCACAGTCGCAGCGGCAAACGTAATCTACAAACACAATAACCCTTGCCAGCTCCGGTATATTCTACGCCAGCGAATTCTCCGGTGAAACAACGAAACCCCTGCGGCAGGTGGGTTGACTCTAGACTAGATCAATGCCTCATCATGCACCCTCTCAAACCCCCTCGGCCGTTGAATGAAACGAAGTCGTGGGCAGGTGAGTAGTCGCCAGGTATTTTTATGTGGAGAAGGCGTGTACTATTCATGCACCCCCGACGTCGGTTTCGTGGCGAGGGGGTTTTAACAAAGACAATATGGTTGCTGGTAACGGTGCCCGAACCGATCACCCCCTTGGGTAGGATACCCCAGGATTTGCGTGGGATGTCGCTCCAGGGGCTTCGCAACATGACACGCATATGCAAAAGTTCCAATTGTTTTAGGCAGTTTCCAGCGTATGCACGGTTACGCCCCTTCGCTAGACGAGAATGTATAATGGAATCATGCTTTTTGTACCGCATTACCGAACAGGTTGACGGCAAACGGCGGGATCCGGTGTTTCACTTCGGCAAGCACGGGTGGGTAGCGGGCGATCGTCGGTGGGTCGACGGACACCCCGCTTTGTGGCAGCGACATTGCGGGCGCGGCTTCCCCCGGGCTCGGACGCGTCGTCTAAAGAACGCCTCATTGTCGCAGCGACAACAATGAAACGCATATGGGTAGAACCTCAGGTTTGTATCTTATTTTCTGACGCTGTGACCAGTCAACATGTACGAGGGAATTTGCCGGTATACAACCGGGGATAAAGGCAAGCTGGGCCCCACATGACGGTAAAATTTCCACCGGCCCACTACCGCTTTCACCATGGTGTTCTCGTTGACGTTTGAGCCAACCGCGATGGCGCTCAAGACCTTCCAATTTATGAAGCGGGGCGCGAACGCCCCGAAGGCGATTGCCGCGTCTGCTGCAAACGAAAACAATAACGTGGTTGTCACTTCTCACGATCTCCGCCGACGCCGTCGCTCCACAAAATTCACTGAGTCCCAGCAAATCTTCTCCATGGGAACTATCACTCGTTTCAAACTGATATTTGGCCGCAAGAAGGAGCCCGAGCCCGAGCCCGAGGACTACACGTTGCCCGAACTCACGTTTGACCACCGGTTGCTGATGGTGATTGAGCTTGACCAGGACGTGCCGGAAAACGTCACCTTGCCGGTGGAGTACTTGGTCAAGTGTGGCGACGGGCGGTTCGTGCGGGTCATGGGCACCAACAAAAAGACGGTGGCCCAGAACATTGCCGAGATGGCGCTCGACGAGTTGCAGCGCCAGGGCATCGCCGTGGACCTGGTGCTGGTTGACTACCTCAACGGCGACATTTTCAACGGCGGCGCCAACAAGGTGGGCAACGTCACTGCCCTCGAAACCCCCAAGCCAAAGCCCACCAAGGGCGACGACGTGGAGACCCCCGTGACGACGCCGGTGGAAGACCAGATCCGCCACCGGCGCGACGTCGGGAGCAGTTTGTACACGGACGAAGACAGCCTCCAGGCCAGTGCCTAGGAGCGAACCAGTTTGTTTTTTGGGTATCGGGCGATTTTTGTAGGTAATCAATTATAGAAAGAGATGTAGGCTACACGATTATTGGAGTGGCACGGAGTGTACCACGTTGGTTCCCACCCTGATACCGGCCAATTATTGGAGTGTGGTATGTTGGTTCCCACCCGGACACCAGCCAATTATTGGAGTGGCACGTTGGTTCCCCACGGACACCAGTCAACTTCCCCTCCTGGACACCCGCCAACTTCCCCACCCGGACACCCATTGGTCACGCACCATTACCACATCATCCCACCGAGCTTATTTTCGTTCTGGTGATGTGGCTGCCGCGCAGTGGCAAATATGCACGCTATTTCCTACCACCCTAGCACCACGACACCATGCACTTGATCCGGGGCCCGGCGTTCTACGAACCGCACTTCACGTTGCGGCTGCAGTTGCGCGGCTACTCCAACTTCAACGTCACCGTCCAGTTGGACCAATCGGTGACCCCGACCCACCTCAGCCACGCATTGCACCACTTGGTCGCGACCCACCCGAACCTAGCGCTTATCACGGGTGCAGAGGGCATGGTGTACCTCTTGGACGAGATCCGCTTCAACGACGTGGCGCTGTTTGTCCAGCGGGACTTCGACGAGGCGGCATTGGCCTCGCTCAACGACATCCGCTTCGATGTGGGCCACTACACCCCGAAGGAAAAGCTGGACCGCCCGCGCCCGTGGTGGACGGTGGTGGTGTCGCAGTCGCCCACCGCCAGCACCCAGTGGATCCTGTGTGTGTTTGAGCACTCGTTTGTCGACGGCATGGCCGGCGCCAACTTTGTCGCCGACTTGGTGGAGAGCTTGGCCCTGGTGCACGAGTCGGGCAAGAAACCGCTCGAGTTCTTGGACTTGGTGTACACCGCGGGCGGTGAGAAGCACACCGCGCACTTGGTGCGCGAGGTCTACGGCCCCACGCCCGCGGTGTGCGACTTGTACCGCTCGCCCGGGTGGTGGTGGTCGTGGACGCGCTTGGTGTACGAGTTGCTCCCGCTGGTGTTCAAGAAGTTGTACATCAAGTGGCTGACGGGGCTCGACTTGTTCAAGCACCCCAAGTTCACCCTGCGGCCCATCCGGGTCGCCGACCACGTCAACTACCGCATCCTCCACGTCGACATCGCCCGCAAGTTGCGCGAGTTGCGGCTGGCGCTGTTGACGTTCACCCCGTACTTCACCGCGGTGGCGTTGCGTGCGTTCCAGGAGGTGGTGGTGCCGCACTTCCACCGCCGGCCCACGTCGGTGGAGGCGGCGCTCGTGGTCAACGGGCGGCGGTTCTACCCCGGGATCGCCGCCACCGCGCTCCGCTACAACTGCTGCATGGCGGCAATCGACGTGTTGCTCGGGCCCGAGAGCCACCCCATGGCCACCCTCCACAACGACACCATTGCCATTGCCGACCAGCTCAGCCTGTCGCTCCAGCTGCGGGTGTGCTTCCACTACGTGACGTTGTTCCGCCTCGTGCGCCCACTCCTGTTGTTCAAGGCCAAGGTGGGGTCGCACGACCGCGCGCTGCTCGAGGTGAGCAACCTCGGGGTGCACGACGTGCTGAGCGGCAAGTTCCACGCCGACAACTTGTGGTTCTCGCAGGACATTGGCTTCCTGTGCCACGTTGGCTTCAGTGTGGTGTCGCTGCCGCGGGGTGGCACCAACATCGTCATGTCCTACTTGGACGAATTTGCACCCGTCATTGACGCCTACGCCGCGCGCATCGTCAGCTTGATGTGACCCTCTGTACATAGTCCCACGGGTAGCGGCGGGTGTCTTAAGTCTTGATGTCTAAGTCTTAATCTAAGTCTTAAAGTCTAAGTCTCAACGTCTAAGTCTGAATGTCTAAGTCTTAGAGTCTTAGTCTCAACGTTAAGTCTTTCAACGTTAAGTCTTTCCACGTTAACTCTTTCAACGTCTTCGACGTCTTAACGTCTCAACGTCAACTTTAACGTCTTTCGTAACGTGTAATGAATATGCCTATATATCAAAACCCTCCCGTCATGTCGCGGATTTTGTCGACTTCCTCCTGCAACGCCTTGAGGTCGTCCAAGATGTTGGACGTCAGGTCGGACGGCGCCACCCCTGGCCGCGGCGGGTACTGCTGGTACGGCAGGTTGTGGTGGTTGTACGGCTGTTGCTGCTGGTGCTGGTGCGCCTGTTGCTGGTGTACCTGTTGCTGGTGTACCTGATGCTGCTGATACGGCGCCTGTTGCTGGTACGCCTGTGGCTGCTGCTGCTGCTGCTGCTGGAACAGCACCTGTGGCGGCGGCGACGCCGTGGCCTGCGGCCAGTTGAGCTGGGGCTGCCCGAGCTCGATCTTGGGAGGAAGTGCCGGCGCAGGAGACGTTTCGGGATGCGACACGTTGCGGCGCCGGGGCGGAGGCGGTGGAGGGGTGCGGGACTGCTGCTGGCGCTGCGGGACCGCGAGCGGCTGCGGCAGCGATGCCGAGGGGAACATGGGGTTGGCGTGGGCCCGCTCGGTCTGGAGCGGCAGCGACATCAGCCGGCCTCGCGGCACCGGCGGCGGTGGTGGTGGCAACGGCCGCTCGTACCCGTTGGGCTGCGCCGCCGGCGGCCACGCGTTTGTTTGTTGGGCAAACGGCTGGAACTGCTGCCCGGGCGGCGGCGGCGGCGGCTGCGGGTTGTCGGGCATGAACTGGCTCCAGTCCTCGTTCTGGATGCCCTGGTGCTTGCCCGGCGCCGAGTGGAAAAAGCTCAGGTTCTGCTGGTTGAAGGTGGACGCCATGTCCGCGTTTTTGTTGGTGTTCTCCTGGGTGGCCCCCGTCATCTGCGCGGTGAAGCTCTGGAGACTGATGCGGTTGCTGCCAAACGGCTGCTCGGTGTTGCCCGGGGCCGCTGTCGGCAACGCGTCGGGCCCGGCGTAGAGGCCCAGCGCCTGGCTCAGGTCAAAGAACTTGGCCATCTGCGCCGGCCCCGTCATGTTGGGCTGGAGCAACTTGGTGTCACCCTGCAAGTACTCGGCCATCTGCGCTGGTCCCGTCATGTTGGGCTGCAAGAGCTTGGGACTGTCCTCCTCCTCGGGCGGGTTGGCGTAGCTCTGTGGCTGCGGCTGCCGCTCGGGCTCGCCGCCGCCCGAGCGCATTTGCAAGAGCTGGTCCATCAGCATCGACGACATGTCCACCGGCTGCGGCGTCGGCAGCACCAGCGGCACCGCCTGGTCGTGGGTGACCACCTGGTCGCTGAACTTGACCAGCTTGGCCTTTTTGCGCCCGTGGGCGCTGGGCCGGTCGCCCGTGAGAATGAACTGGGTGAACGAGTCCAAGTCGAGCGGAGCCGACGCCTGGGGCGCCGCTGCGGGCTCCTCGCGGTCGTCGTTGACCCGTTTCTTCAGCAAGATCGACGGCGGCACCGGCACCGGTGCCGGGACGCGGATCATCTGCCGCAGCGGCTCCTCGCCGCGGATGGCGTGGGCAATCACCCGCAACATCGCGAAGAACTCGCCGATGTTGATGCTCTGGGTGATCCGGGCAAAGATCGACAGGATCTTGTCGCGGATGGCGGCAGCGAGCCGGAAGTTATGTAGAAAGTTGAACACGTCGTGGATGGTGATGGTGGGCGCCGACGTGCGGAGCAAGATGTCCAGGTACCACCGCATGTACGTCTTCAGCTCCGCCAATGTGAGGTCCTGTGCCGTGAGGCTCAACGGGCCCAGGTCGGCCTCGCGGGCAAACTGGTCGGCCAGCGCCCGCCCGGGGGCGGCAGCCCCGTCGAACCCCGACGGCATCAAGTGGCCGTGGCTCGGCCGGGTGTGCTGGGGCAATTCCTCCAGCAGATGGTACCGCTGCGGTGGAGGCGGAGCGTTGGCGCGGGACGGGAGCCCCGCGGCCACCAGGTCCGCCAGCGCCGCCGGGGTGAACAGCACCTGGGGGGTGTGGGGCTTCTTGTGTAGACCCAACCAGTCGAAGGTGGTGTCGTTGTTCATCCAGTCCGCTATCGATCGACACGTTACAGTGCAAACTATGTCCAACGGCAACGGCACGCGCCTCCTGCAGGTTGACGAGGAGGCACTGGGGCTGCCATTGCGCCATGTGGGCACGGTGCTACGGTGGCTGCGGGCGGTGTGGTGCTACGGTGGCTACGGGCGGTGGTTCGCCCCCGGTGATGGCCGCCCAGCCTGGTTGGCGGTGGTCTCGGTGGTTCCCACCACCTCGCCAAGGTGCAGGAGTGCACGCATACGGTAGATCGACACGGCATAACACCCGCCGACGATGATGAACCTCAAGAAGAAGGGGCCCAAGCAGCGTGCCCGCAAGGTGCTGCTCAGCGACGACGAGGGGCCGGCGGCGCCCGCGGCGGACTTTGAGGCGGAGATGAAGCGCAAGCGGCAGAAGGTGGCGGAGGCGGTGGACCAGCAGCCCGAGGTGGAGGCGGAAGAGGTGCAAGAGAGGGAGGAGGTGCGAGGGAAAGACGTACGAGAGAAGGAGCCCGCGGGGAGCCGGTACCTCGACGGGATCAAGGCTGCGCTGGAGCGTCGCAAGGGCGAGCAGCGCAAGGTGGCGCAGGCGCGGCTCGCGTCCGAGGTGGACAACGGCGCGGTGGTGGTCAACACCAGGGACCTTCCGAAGTCGCGGCTCCTGCGGTCGGCGATCGAGGCGTACCGCCAGCGGTACTGGCTGCGCCACCTGAGCCGCGAGGAGTTTATTGCGCTTGATATTTAGGGTTTGTATTATTAAAGGGTTAAGTTTTAGAAATTTGGAGAATTTGGAGAATTGTGAAAAAATTGTAGAATAAGATTGATTTTGGATTGTATTCAAGATGGGAATGTCAGTATTTAATCAATGCTATCTGTTGAGAGACAACTAGTTGGAATGTAAGGCATTTGTTTAGTTACGATGGGTTGAGAGCTGCGAATGTCAACAGATGCACACCTGGGCAACCACAGTGACAGGCTCACTGACATTCTGATTATTCTTATTCAACTCAAATTGAGTGATATCAATCCCTTTTACTAGTAGTGAATACACTCAAACTATCAACCCTCCACATCTACTCCACGCCATATACTACTCTGGAACGAGCCAGTTCCAAACCCACACCACCCGTCACACCCACACCCCTGGGTCTCAACCACCGAGTCTCACCCCCTACCCACCACACCACACCCCATCTCTCTAATTCACCTAGAAACCCCCCACACCCTCCTAATTACACCGCTCCACTCCACTCGTTATCAGTTCGCGGGCACGCAACCACGCATATGCGGGGCCGGAAGCTGCGGCAAGTTGCTCCAATCATACGACCACCCCCAGGGCCCCGACAATGTATATCATCCGCGACGTCAGAGTGATCGAGTGGGACTGCCGCTACATCCAGCAGGACCACTTGAAACTCGCCCTCCAGGGCACCAAGTGCGACACCTCCGACGCAGTGCACCAGAACCGCACCTCCCACAACCGCCGGATCTGGATCGAGTTGGAACGGGGCCAGAACATCACCGTGCACCACGGCTGGCTCAACGACCAGCCGCTGTGGTTCGACGACTTCGAGCCGTTCGACTCGTTCAAAATCCAGTGCCGCTTGCAGCCGGTGCGCAAGTTGAGCGAGCCCAACGGGCAGTTCCCCGAGGTGTTTGGCGTCACCCACTACCACCAGGGCACCTTTTCATAGAATACACACGGCGTATCGCAATACACACAGCACACAATACACACAGCACACATACAACGCCTAGGGATCAATACATTTTGGTATTAGCTAGTGTACACAGTTAGAAAGAAAGCAAGTCGACCTCGCCCGAGTTGTTGTTCTGGTTCTGGGGAGGGTTGGTGGAGGTGGGCTGCGACGGCACGGCACTGCCTCCGAAGAAGTCGTCGTCGACGGCCGCGGGGGTCGCCACCTGAGGCGAGGCGGGCGTCGACGACCGCTTGTGCGGCGCCAGCGACTTGGCAGTGGAAAACAACAGCGAGAACGCGTCGGCCTTGGGCGCAGCCTTGGCCGGCCCCAGCGACGCCGTCAGCACGTGGTAGTTGGCCTGGCTCTGCTGCTGCTGCTGCTGGAGCGGCACCGGATGCGTGGGCTGCGGCTGCTGGAACTGTTGCCCGCCCGCTGGCTGCGACACGTACAAGTTGGCCAAGCTGTTGGAGAGGTTGCCGGTGCCCGTCGACGGCGCCGCCTGGAAGTCGTCAAAGTCATCGTCGTCGTCGTCGGCCGCGGGAGCCGCCGCGGCAGCCGTCTGGGGCTGCGACAGACCGCCAAAGTCCATCAAGTCCCCGAGCAAGTCCGCCTCCTGCTTGGGAGCGGCGTTCTCGGTGGAGGTGGCGGTGGTGGGCTTGGCACGCGCGCGCGACGACGACGAGCCCGCGGGCGCCACCTCGTACTCCTCAAAGTCGTCGTCGTTGTTGCCGGCAGGGGTGTTGTACTCGTCGGCAGTGTCGCCGTAGCGCGCACCGTACACACCGCCGTCGCCAAACACCCGCGAGCCGTAGTCGTCGTCGTCGTACCCGCCCTGCCCGGTGGCAAACAGGCCCTGGCCACCGTACGCAGCCGAGGACACCCCGCCAAACTTCTTGGCGTTGGCACGCGACTTCTTGCGCTCCAGCCGGATCAACGCATCGTCGTTCAACAAGTTGATCAACGTCTTGGCGCGGTTGCGCACGTTGATGCCCTGGTCACGGCCCTTGGAGTCGATGTAGTGGAACAGCTTGAGCATCTGGATCAACAGCAAGTTCGCCCGCACGTCGTCGATGATGCGCTCGCTGCCGTTCTTGATCAAGTACTCCAACAACTCCAACAGCTTGTAGATCTGGCGCCACTCGTTGGCGGCCTTTTCGGTGAAGCGGCGGAAGATGAACAGGATGATTTCCTCGCGCTCGCGGTAGTTGTAGGTGCCGGCGGCGATCTGGGCCTTGACCGTCGACGACGTGCCCCACGGCTCGTTGTTGGTGGCCTCGCGCACCTTGGCCTCCATCTCCGTGAGGTTCATCGCCACGTTCTGCGCCTTGCGCACGTACGCCTTGACTTCGTACAAGTTGATGTTCTTAGCCGCGTCCTTGAGCAAGTCCATGGTGGCGGGATGTGTGGATGCACTGGTCTTAACAGCGTTGCGATATTTCGCGCGGCGAAAAAACCGGGTAGGGGCCGGGCGGGCGGGCAGGCAGCTACGACGGGGCCGGGTGTGGGGTCGCCCGGGCTACGGAGGGGTGGTTCGGATGGTGCGGGGAGCGCTGGGGTGCTACGTAGAGTGGTTCGTGCGTGGAGGCTTCGTGGCGATAGCCGAGCCGTCGGCGCGACCTCGCCTGAACAAACCAGTGTCAGAGGAGTGGATCCACGTGCACAGGGTGCAATTGCGGGGAAACAGGACCGGGTGGGGCCGCGCAGGGGGCGAACGGTGTGGGAGAAGACACCTACCACTCGTTGACACCTAAAAACTGGTGGGCTTTTCTTTTATCGGCATCGGCCTGGGGCGAAGAGAACACCTCAGATCCCGTGGTTCCTAACCGCCTCGGAAAAGAAAGTTGCAAAAATAAACTCCGAAGCAGGGAATCGAACCCTGATCTGCTCGGTGAGAGCGAACCGTGATAGCCATTACACTACATCGGACTTTCTGAAATTGGGCGGTTTTGGCCGCAGATTGTGGCGAGGGGTAAAAAACGTGGATTTGGAGATGAAATTTGAGCGTTTTGAGGCGGAAACAGCATGGATCACAGAAAGAAACACAAGCACTATGTGATCCACTGCTGTAGAATCACGAAAACGCAATTGGCAGCCCCGAATTTCTTATCATCTCCCGTTCAGCCAGATCTACTTCACGCCACTACAGCCTCACTAACCGATTATTAAATATGATATTAAAGTATATGCAATTATAAGTACTTGGCCTTGGCCTTGGCCATAATCTCTTGAAGCTCGGCAAGCTTCTGGTCGCGCTGGGCAGTGACGCCCAGCCCGTACCCGGCAAACGCAGACATGTTGGCCGCCGTGCCCATGGTGGTAGAGTCGCTAAACACCGACGACGTGTTCGACATCATCGACCCGTTGGGGGTCAGACGCCCAGACCCGGCAAAACTGTGGGTGAGGAAACTGTTGCGGCGACTGGAGGCCGCTGACGACGTCCGCGAGGTGATGCCACTGGGGGAAGGGTCGCGGAGGTACCGGTTCAAGTAGCTGTAGCGCTTAAGGCGGTTGGCCTTGGCGAGAAGTTGCTGTTCTTTGGCGCGAATGGCGGCGGCCGGGTCGGTGGTCGGCTTTGAAGGCTGTCGCGTGACCGCGGGCGGCGCTGCCATCAGACCAGCTTCCAGCACCCGACGGCGTTTGTTCGCGTGGCGGTCGAGATGACGGCGACCGCGTTCTGTGAGGCCTCCATCGTAGCCCAGCGCTAGCTTCTTCATCAAGCCATCCAAGGTTTCGTTGATGTCGTCTGCGGTGCCCATGTTGCACACATCCACCGACTGAACCTGGGGGGTGGCCCGGAGGGTAGCTACTCCCAACGCCGTTTCAACCTCGGCGGTCGAGCGTGGTTTGTCACTCGAGTCCCAGTAGGTGACTACGATTTGCACCTTCAACTTGTCAAAGCGTGCCAAAAGCTGGACAATCTTGCCGAGGGCACGAGCCTGGGAGGCAAGCATCTCGGGTGTGGGCACCGTAGCCATGCTTCCACATTCAAACAACACAAAAGGGGTGTTGTCGAAGAAGCTCTTGTTGACGTGGCTGGACGCGGGAAGCGACACAACCCGCGTGGCCCCCACCTGGCGCGAGTAGTTGAAGCCTTCGTCACTCACTTTGAGATCGAGCTTCGTGTTGAGCCACTTCAGTTGCGGCTGGGCCCAGTCTTCAACCGCCACCAAAAACGTGAGTGGCTGGTGCGACAAGTCAGCAAACGCCGAGAGCGACAACGGCGCCCAGAGCGCGTGCATTGCCTCGCCATCGCCGTGGTGAAACTGCGGTTGCTGCCGGGTTTCGCTTGCGGGCTTCACCCGGCGCCGCTTTTGCGCAAACGACACAGACTCTAGCTCCTGTTGCTGCTCCATGCGCTCGCGTTTCAGCGCAGCAATCGCAGCAGCCCCCTTGTGGAAGTAGCGAGCCACCCGCTTTTTCACGTTGCGATCGTAGGTGACCGCGGCCACCGCCAGCTGGGTGGTCATGTAGGAGAGCTCGGCAACAAACGCCTCGTACAATTCGTTCGTGAGGGTCCCCACAAGCGAGTCGCGAAGCTGGGCACGCTGCTGCTGGGCCAATGCTTCGTTCACTCTTGCCGTCACTTCTGAGACAACTTGAGCGCTCACCAACTCGTTGGCCACCAGGGACACCGCCTCCTCGAACCGTGGGTTGGACTTGAGGGTTGGAGCTTCCTCCGTCTTTGGTTTGTCTTCACTCGCAGGCTTGGACGCAAATAACCCGGTAGCAGAGGATTCAGCAGGCTTCAGGAACAACGGCGCTGAAGACAGTGCCAGATCAGTGCCAAACAACGCGGCGGGGGTGGGAAGGGTCGAAACCGATTTGCGGACCCGGGGGATCACGAGAGGGGCGGTAGACCCGCTCTGAGGAGACGGGGTGGTGTTTTCTCCCAGCTGAGACTTGACTGCACCAAACTGAGGCACCGCGGGAGTCGGGTTGAACTGCGGTGCTGGTGCGGACTTGTTCTCGTCGACCCCAAACAGCGGCTTCGTAGGAAGGGAGGGCCCCTTCTGGTTTGGGAAGGGCTCACCGGACGTCTTGGCAGTGTCTCCCGACGGTTTGTTCTGGCCAAACAGGAACGCGGGTGTTTGGCTCGAAGGGGCTTGACCAAAAGTGCCTCCTGACGGCGCCTGTCCAAATGCCTGCGTCGTGGGTGGTTGGCCGAAGGTAGACGGCGGCTTCTGGCCAAATGCTGGCGCTGGTTTCTGGCCAAAGGTGGAGTTTGGTACCTGACCAAAGGTCGAGGCTGGGGGCTGACCGAAAGACGAAGGAGCCTGGCCAAAGGGAGTATTAGTGGCGGGTTTGTCCAGGGGCTTCCGGGCGTCTCCGTTCATTTGGGCATCTGCACCGTACTTGCTAGCAGCAGAAGCCCGCGGCTTCTTTGTCTTCACCTTGACCACTTTCGGGGCCACCGTCATTTTCAAGTCGTCGTTCGGCAAGCCCGAGTTCACGATGGTCACCAAGCCCTGGCCAAGCTTCGAGTCCAACTGGGGCAGGTACGCCTGTGCGCGCCGCGGCTTCTCCTCCAACGAGGAGAGACTGGCCATCAGGGTCTTACTGAACAAGTCCACCACGTCCTTGCCGTCAGGAGAGGCAACCACAGGGAGATCAAAGTACTCAACAAAGCTCACCACGTTGTCGGAGGTGTCGAACCCAAGCATGTCGCGGATCGCATCCACTGGAAGACCGCCGCCAGCCATTTTGGTGTGGTACAGCCGCAGCATACTCTTGAGAGCGTAGAACCGGATCTCGTTGAAGTGGACCTCCAACAAACACCCGAATAGAAACGGGGTGGCCTGGCTGAACACCTGGCGGAAGAACTCGACGTAGCGCTCGTTGGCACCGGGGACGTTGGCGTAACCACGCTGTTTGAGGTCGTTCTGCGACGCCATGGCCCGGAGCCGGAGGGCATGCTGAACATGGGGGTGTTTGTAGACATCCAGCGGTAGCGTCTGGACCTCGCGTTCCACCTCGGGATCGCGCAAGTGGGCCAACAACTGGTAGGCACGGAACTCAGGCTCGTTGGGACACTGGCCCCCGTGGTTGCGAACGTCGTCGTAGATCTCCACAAGCGTCTGCAACGCCTTGTGCAACTGCTCAAGCTCCTGCTGCTGCGAGTGCTCCACGTCGGAGCCAGCCATCACGTGTAGCAGCACCAAGTGGATGCGGACAATGCGCTCGTTGCAGTCGATGGCCTCGGGGCCAAACGCGTTTTGGTAGGTGAAGTCCTGGCGGATGGACCGGGTGCGGTCCCAGATGAACGAGTGCGCCTCGGGAAGCTGCTGCACTATGTTGGACACCAAATAGTCCAACGTCTGTTTGAGCACCTGGGGTGGTCGCACTTCCGAGGGAAGAGGCGGGGGCTGGCCAGCAGCGGGGCGCGAGAAGGCCTTCACCGCCAACTCGCGCGAAATGCGCCCGGTAGCAGGGTCCTTTTCCAACCGCTTGACGTTGTTTTCAAGCGCTCTTCGCACGCGCTCAAACACGGGACACATGTCGAGACACAGCCCGTGGAACGAAATGGCGTCGGTGAGGTTTTTCAGCGTGTTCTCCGCATCCACCAACCCTCGTTTTTCCATCTCTTTGCGCTCAGTCTCGCGCATCCGCTGCATTTCCTCGTAGATGCCCTGGTAGTCGCCTCCGGCGGCCTCGAGCTCAGCCATTTTCTCCTGGTTGGCGCTGTCCCAGGCGTCCACGTCGATCGGTGGCGTCACAAGCATCCGTGGTTGCGTGGCGAGCCAACGGGGCACCTTGCGGGCCACCGTCAGCGGAGGTCGGTTGAATCCTAGCGCTTTGGCGTCGGCAAAAAGCGGTCCGGTGGCAGCAACCACGTCCTTTGGGTATCGTAGCCGGTCTCCCAGAGCCACTCCTGGCTTCTTAGAGCGCGAACTGCCCAGGCCCGAGGTTGGCTCCCGTTGAGCTGGTGGACGCGACCCATTGGGCGGTTTGGGAAGATTGGGCCCCGCGTCATTGGCACCACCAGCCCCGTTCTGACGACGCTGGTTCTGTCCTCCGTTCTGCCCACGCCGTCGTGGGCGGGCACCCGGTCCGCTGCCCAGGGTACCTGGACCGTGACTATTGGCGCTATTGCGAGTCCGCACAGTGGACATCAAACCAAACTATGGTTGGCAAATAGCTATCAGTGGATCAGTCACGCGAACTACGCTGGGTTCGTATGCAAATTGGGGCCGTTGGGAGGGTCACTGAGGAGTGTTGAGAGCGGTCTGGGCTGGTTTTTTCGGGCATACAACGAGCAGATGCGGCTTGCGCCCCGGGCTCGCAACAATTGCAACCGATGAAAAAGGTGAAAAGCGGTGGCAGCGTTGCAAATGGTGCGTACGGCGGTAGTGCGTACGGCGGAGGTTCTACAGGTTATTGTTACTGGCAATTGCGTTTTATATAATAGACGTCGCAGTTTTTCAGGTGCATCTGCATTCTCTACATCCACTACAACACCACTACGTCCCTGACATCTAGTCGTAGGCTCGTGTATTACTCACTGGCTCTCAAGAGGCTTCTCCCCCTTCTTTCTGGCGCGCTCGTCCTCGTACTCGGCAGACAACTTCTCCGCCTGCTCCTTCAAAATAGCAAGGTCCTCGTCCTTCTTCAGCAACGCCGCCTTCAACTCGAGAATGTCGTCGAGGTTCTGGCCCTCAGCCACCGCGGCCTTGCCCTCGCCCTCCGTGTTCATCGAGTCCAACCGGTCCTTGGTGTGGGTCAACTCCGCCACCAAGGTGTAGGTGCGCATGATGATCAACGTGAGGAACAAGGTGAACCCACACAAGTACATGTTGCGCTGGGAGTAGAAGCGGCGGGCCTGGATCTCCGCCCGGTCTTGCATCATCAGCGCCATGGCCGCCTGCTGGCTGGAGGTCTGGGGGTCCAACGCCGACCGCAACTCGATCGACACCAGCCACACCCGGTTCACCGAGTCAACAAACAAGATGAACACGAATGCAAGCAAGAACTTGGTGGCAATCTGGAATTGCTCGTTCTGGAAGGGGGCCAGGAAGATTTGCAACACCCGGCGGCGGATCGCCCGCGGGAACGGGAGCGACACCACGGTGAACATCACCATTTCAATGACCAAAAGGCCAAACACAAGGTTGTAGAACACTGCCATGCTTCAATTGGATGAGATCGTGGTCGCGGGTCAAGTGAAAACTAGTGCGTGTGAGGTTTATACACAACGTTAGCGTTGCTATAAAACGGAGGCAAACGCACATATGCAGGTGGCCGCAGTACCATATTAGGAAAACTCAGGAACGAGTGTGAAAGTGTAGTATTAGTCTATAGCTAGCGCATCGACACCATAAACGTAAAGGTGACGAGGAAGGGGAGAGTAAGCCAGAAAATGGCGTACTGGAAGATCAAACACACCGCCAAACAGTCCATCTGGAGGTGGTCTTCCAGCTCGGGGTCGGTGTAGAACGCGGTGAAAAATACGAGGACTGTCGCCAGCGGCATTCCAAACTCGATCACCAGCACAAACCGAAGAAGCGCGTCGTGTTCGTACCAGCCCCCGTGCACGAGTCCCGTGGTAAGTCCGACCCCAAAGATCGGGAGGATGATGAGACGCGCCGCAGTAATCATCAGCGCCGTCTTCCAAAACCCGGGGGGCATCTTCTTCACCTGCAACCGCGAGATGGTGGCGCCCAAAAGCAAGAGCCCAAGAGGCACCGAGGCCGCACCGATGTACGACACAATGTCCATGAAGAACGAGAGCGGGGGCTGCTTGTCAGGGGCGGTGGGGATGTGGGGGTGTTCTACGGGCACAAAGAGAGCTTTGAGCGGAGGCGCCATGGCAATGGCAATACCCAGAATGAGGGCCACCGAGTTTGGGGCGCGGAGATTCTGGCCCATGGTTTTGCACCAGTTGATAAATGCTTGAAGGTATTTGTTGCGGGTCGGAGCATGCACGCTGGCGCCGTCGTCAGCAGCCACGTCGGTTAGCAGCTGCTTGGGCGTCGACAAAATCAGCGCTGCCTCGCCGTGGGTCACCACCCGCTCAATCTCGCGGTTGCGCACCGAGGTGTAGTCGCTGAACTCGTGGATGACGTCATTGATGTCTTCACTGGGGCCCAGACGGTCGACGACGACACGCGAGGGGAGCATTTGGAGGTTGGTTTCGTGGGGGTGCTCGCTGACCGACGACCGCCGGCGTTCACGGACACTGGTGGTCACCGAGGCGTTGGAGGAGATCTGGTTGAGGAACTGCTGAGGCTGGGTCTCGGACCGCTGGACACTGGGGCCCAGGATCAGCGAGCGAAGCGAGCTGAGATCAGAGGCAGTGGTTTCTGTGCGCTTCTCTTCGTCGTCAGCGGTGGATTTGGACCCTGTCCCAAGAAGATTGAGATCAATATCGCGGGTGAAATCCATTTCCACCAACCGGAAAAGCCCACAAGAGAATTGGAGGGCAATTTGCGCGGCAACGAAGATACACACGTAGGCAATACCGCGGGCTCCGTCGTGCTCGGAGATAACCAACCCACCTTTACTCATGGTTTGTAAGTAGGCGATGGGCATATCCGAGATATTGGGGAACAATCCCACCGATAGTAACCCGCCCAACCATCGTCGCGGGGCCTTGGTGAGAAAGTAAGTTAATGTAGCGAGGAGAACTCCCACACCAAAAAGACAAATGGCGGTGAAGAAAATGATACCCAAGTCTTTGATGTCACTCAGTTTCAAGTTGCTGACAAGGTTATTGAAGACAAGGCACGGCATGATCGCGGTGACGATCATGTCGCTGATATCTCGGCATGTCAGCACAGTCAAGATATTTCGTTTTGCAAGATAGTAGCCAAGCCCAAGAATGAAGTAGATCTTGAACATCGGCTTTACCAGCGCGTAGATGATGGTACCTATACTCTGTTCCGTCATCGTGGGCTGGGATCGGAGGGGAGGCCTAGCCTGGAGGACCGGTTATGGGGTGTGGCTGGAGCGACCCGTGCGGTGGGTGGTTATGGCGCTTAAAGCTGGTGCTCAAAGCGATGCTAGTGCGAGGATGGTCCAAGGATTCCGATGAATGGTGTATCCAACAACGATGAGAGCGTTTGCAGATAATTTGGGGTGCGTCCGCAGATGCGTTCGGTAGCGGATATGTTCCAGAGGTTAAGCGGCTTTAACCTGGTTGATCGGGGCGGTGTTGAACGGATGCTGGTTGAGTACACAAGATGACCAACGAAGCGTTGAAAAGGTTTATTCCGTTTCCCCCACGCGGTCTAAACACCGGGCCGCTTATGCGATGCAGTATATCCCCCACTTACTTTCCACTCTACGGCCCTTGTTACTTTTTCTCCGCCTTATATGCCGTATGTGGCTCTGAGACACCTATGGGTGCAAATCAGCTAATGGGAAAAAGCCAACACATCAAGAGCGCTCAACTGACCTTGATGGACGCCTGAGATCAGCTACTCTGACCCCGTGAATGCACCATTTATCTCAGTAGAACATGCCGAAAAGTATTACAAAACGGTTGCAAAGCCCGGAATAGTGCCGTGCGAAAAGTATGGCTCACTGTGTAGCGGATGACAAATGAGTTACGAGTATACGACGGGAACGTTCTTCGCTTCGTATAGAATCGTGTAACCTAACGACTATCATTACTATAGTGGTTTGTGGTTTGGAAGGTACGCAGCTGTCCGTTATATAGAATCACGGAGACAAGTGCAAAATGGCTATATAGGGTTTCATCCGGGTGTGTGGGACAGTAATCAAGGGTCCAGTACGGGGCACATAACCCTAGGAGAGGTGCGGTGAGGTAGTAGCCCCTAGCAAAGATTCTTCATGATCTTTCTGCGAGGCGCTCGTAAATCAAGCGAAAATAGCAACCGGTAAGGTATCCTAATCATTTGCTGGTCATGAATATCCAACCCCGACGTTTCTTTTCCAATGCAATGTACCTGTAAAAATGTCGATGAATTGTTGAGCAACTCCGAACAATACCCTCACGAAACTTTTCAATCGGGAACAAAGACCAGCCCCCTTATGTAGTAAATTCATCACTGGAACAATCCAACGAGCGCGTGATCCAAATGACCAAGGGGCCTGCGGGCACTACTTGACTACAATTGTATGATAAAGAACGTGTGAATTCAGAGCAAGACTAGTGTATTTACTCATTAAGGTGGGTATCGTCCACCGTATATGCTTGGTCATGATAACGCATGAAGCAAGCATGGCGACGTAAATTGCCAGGAAAATTAAAGGAGCGTAACTGTCGTAAACTAGCATCTAGCTAGGGGCGGGAAGCAAGTGTTGAAGTTGATACAAAGCCAACACAATGTAAGGGGATCAGCAATCCTTGAACCAGCAACGGGCTCAAGCGAATGCGCCATGCAGAAGTAAACCAGACTGAACCGTTAGTGGCGGTGCCAGTCTAAAGATCACCATAACTCCAGCACACTGCACTGGAGCTCGATCGGTCGGTAGTAAAACGTCTAAAGTTCAACACGTGATAAACGCTTCTGGGACTTGCCGGTGTGATGGGCAACGATGGTGACAACATCGTCGATAGAACAAACGGTCATGTCTTCAAGGTCGTCAAGGTCAAAGTCAAACTCGGGTACCTTTGGGGCGTTCTCGCAGTCGGAAAAGATGGAGTCTTCGGAGTCGGACGAGAACCGACGTTCGTCCCACGACGACAGGTCCAGGTCACTCTTTGGCAGGGGCATTTCTTCTTGGATCAGTTTGAGGCCGTTCTTAATCATGGACTGGGCGGCAGGAGAGCCGGTGGGCGGTCTGATTCGGTTGGGGGACCGGCGGGGTATATCGGATTGGACGGAGTCCATAGCTATAGCTATAAGGTCAGCATACATGTTCAGCATTTCGGATGGCAGCTGATGGTGTCGCTTATAACAAAAACTAGTCAAAAATGCAGACGCAGCGGGACCCTGAACTTTAAATAAGAACCGGAGTATACATGTGCTAGCCACGTTTAACGTGAAGCACCGTACCTTTTTCCTTAAACTGTGACGGTTTCCCCTGGGAATACTGCATGTCTAACGTTATTTTGTAAGACGCGCCAACCTTCCACGCTCCATACTGGCTGTCGTCGGCTCTGCAGCCAACTTCGTTACTTACTTTGGTAATTCAGGTTTTGACTCGTGGTGGCCAGTTGCCAGCGGCAGGCTGGCTTATATAACTATGTTAGGAAGTGTAGTAAAGTCGCGAGCGCGACGCTCGCAACCAGTGCATGCATGATGATGGTTGCGTTGTAAACGAAATAAAGAGAAAGTCAAAAATTGGAAGTTCAACCAGCGGTCATTCTCAGTTCAGGTGCGCCGCCAGCGGCAGGGATGGACCGTGACCAGCAAAGCTACCAGTTGCTACCCCTGTTCACCAGCGTCGGAACTGGGGATCACTCGTGTTTAACGGGGCGATCCCTTACCGTTAATCAGCTCGCAAATTGACGAACTCGTGCCCCTTGAGCTTCTAATATTATCTCCAAATATAGATAAAACTGAGACGATGCTGCGGTGCGCTTAGAAACACCCGGGCTCAAAATACTTGTAGAAAATAAGTCCCAGACGTGATGTGAGGGTAACGTGGGTGTGTCCGGGGGCGGAAAGGGATACGCAATGATGATCCGCAACTCCCTAAAGGCGTGCGTGTAGATGATACTACAAAATGTGACAGATTGATGACTAGTGATCCGAATCAACGGTAATTCCCCTCTGGAGATATCGTTGCTCGCATTAGAGGAAAAAAGGGGTAAGCGAGATTCGAAGAACCGAACAATATAAGAAATTTTAGTACACTGGTGTTCGAGGCCTATTTCCGGAGTCTGTCGCAAACCCTGATGCTAAGACCGGTGGTGTGGCTTTGATTCTCAACGCCCCTTGCACAGTCTTGTGTTGAATGATTGTGGGGACGAAGATTCAGACAGCCGTGTGACGCGTGTGAGGAGCCAATTATGACAATGAAAATGATGCCGTCGATCAACATTGTCTTCTTCAACAAAAGTGGCATTCCGTGTGGAGTAGGTTAAACATGAAATCCGGTGTGCTTTAGAACTTTCGGGTAATTTACCATGGTATGATGTGTGCATACGAATATTATCTGGTGGTCGTAGGTGTCAATTACACATCCCACACGAGGAAAGTAATTCTGGATTAAAGGATTAGCTCTCAACCGCCAGGCCCTATCGCGTCGAAGTTTATTTGTATCTGCTGCTGAGATAATGGGTTGCACTAATGCACGATGATGCAATCCGGAGTTGTCAAGGAGTTGGTGATTCTACGCGTCGTTGCTCTGGGATCTGACGTTGCCATTCCTCGACGCAGGCCCTCGATTCTGAGCAGCATCTTGATGGCGTTATCCAGGGGTGCTGATCAGTCGATCCGTGTCAATTTTGTGGGCGAAGTTGGCGTCATGCTTTTGATGAGCATCAGTTAAAAATAGAACGGTTAACACAGCCGGTGCGAAAAAGTCTCAGCCATCCCTGCTAGGTAAACAGAAGCTTAAACCAAACTACGTAATAGAGCCTACGGTTAGTTCAGCACTATCCGGTTTCAACGTTTAACACAATTATTCTAATACCATTCGTGTATATGTATTTGTCATTCAACTAATGCTTAGCCCGCTTCGCGGCAGGCTCGCCATCGTTACCATCGTCATCGGAGTCGTCCATCGGAGCGTCGGAATCGAATTCCTCGGCCGGGTCCGAGTCAGAACCACCCTCAAAGTCGTCATCGTCGGACTCATCTTCGCCGGCGGAGCCCATGTCAACATCGGCGTCGTCGTCGTCGTCGTCGTCACCAACAGCCTCGTTCATGGCCTTAGCAAGCATAGCCTTGGCGAGCTTCTCCTCGTTCTTGACCCGCAAACCCTTCTCAGTACAGTAGCGCTCAAGGCCCTCCTGTTCGTCTTTGTCGATCGAACCAAAGGTGTGAGTAACATTGGAGCCACGCAAGGCAATCTCCAAGTCGAAGGTGCGCAGGGCAGAAACACCACCCCCTGTACGGCTCATGGTTACCAGCAGCACCTCCAGGAAGGGAATGTAGACAGTGGGCTTAGTGACAAACAAAAAGCACCGGTCGAGAGGGTACAAGTAACCCTCCAGGGCCTTCAACAGACACAGCACACCGGGCTGGGCGTACTTCAGCATGAACAGACCAGGAACAATCACACGACGTTCGGTGAGACCCTTGAAGCAGTGCAGCACCACAACGTGGGCGGGAGCATCGTACTGCTTTTGGAGACGGTCCTTGTACTTGGCCTCGTACTCCTCATCGTCAACATTAAGGTCAAGCGTCAACTCCTCGTCGGTATCAAATTGCATAACCAAGAAAGGGTAACGCGTCTGACCTTGCCGCAACGGCGGGTCAATCTGTAACACCATCAAGTGGTGAGTATCATCAGGCTTCGGAAGCGAGAAGATACGCTCGATCTGCTTGTACTGAATCTTGTAGTCGTAGGTCTTACCACGCAACCGCAAGGAGCTGGCGTACATGTCGATGTCGTAACGACCACGAGGGGTGACAAACAAAGTGTCCAGGAAGGTAACAATGGCATCACCGGCAACCTGGCCAATGTCTGCCTTATCACGGATCTGGTCGTAGAACTGTTGCGCCGCGCTCACCTCCTCCTGCTCGGTCTTTTGTTCCTCCGCGCCGTCTTCGGTCTTCATGGTAACAGTCTTTTCCACTTCCTCAGTCCCAGGGATGTAGAAACGCATTTCCACCAACTCGTCGCCTGCGAAGTCGCCCTCACCGGCCGCCAACTCAACGGCAACTTCGTTCTTACCCGTCAAGTTCAGGTTAGAGATGAGCTTGTAGGGCACCTCAAAATCGGGCTTGTTGGCCACCTCAAATACCAATTCGTGCTTGGCAAAGTCAGTCTTACCCCAATTCCACCCACGCATTGAGTGCTCCTTGTGCTCCACCTGTAACGAGAAGTTGCGCTGCAACTCTTGCTTGAGCTTCGTGTAGTCCTCAACATCGAACCCATCAAGCATGATCACACCCTGGTTCTTCGTTTGCACACGCAACTCATATCCTCGCAGACCTCTCAGCCAGGCGGCAGTGATCAATTCATTTGCTGGCAAAAGGAATGGGGTGTTGTCTCCAGCATTGGTGTCCAGCTGTGCACGCCGCCAGCCCAAACCAGACTCGGCAATACGCATACGCCCACTGCCGCGACTCTGGTTAAGGTAGATGCGATCAAAATCCGTATTAACCATTGTGTATTGGCTTGTCGCTGTCCCGGTGATGTCCCTCGCGCGGTGTGGAAAATGTTGTTGACACGCGTTTTGCACTCTTGCAGCAACATAAATAGTGGAAACGGAAACAGTATGTGAGCTGGGACTTTCATACCAAGACAGTCGTGGAATCTCAATTGAGTAGTCTCATTGGGGTTATTGGACGTATGGCATGTGGCTCAAAATGAAGTTAGGTGGGAATATGCTTTCAAGTGTGGCTGTATCACGGAAAGCAGGGCGAACCACACATGTCGTTAGTCTAGAACCTTAGGCTCTTATCCTAACCCCACGATTAACCAGATGTATGTAATTTCTATGCCGCTGAAAATTGGTTGCGAGGTTGATTGTACCTGATATTATTTGATCTCATTAGATAGTTAAAGTTTCATTCGCCTGACGCCACGCCAAGATTGGCGAATCGTCGAGATCGCCCTACGTTGCCTTGCCGCTGTGTGTTTCATGAATAATATTTTTCGGCGTGTATTCAGAAGTATTAGTCGTTTCGATGGTAACCATGTGGACTAATGTACCAATCTCAACCTTAATCTCAGCCTCATGGGGGTCACAGTCGCTTTCACGACGTTTTCAGGCTGTGATGGAGCCTGCACTACTGCTCTGATGGACCCTTCTTACCATTGGGCCTTCTGATTGTCGGCTGGGTGAATTGCAACTAGGTGAGGCGGGTGGAGTAATTGACGGTGCATATGCGATAGCCAGGCTCCCAACGACAAGACAACTATCAAAGTTAGACTTACACTAGCCTAGCTGGTAACTGTTTCGTCAGTAGTACAAACTTAAACTTGTATCTCCATTAAGGCGAAACAACTCCTTAGCGCAAATTGCCCACCAAATCGTAAACGTTCACTGGCGCCATCAACCTCATTATTTTGTAATATTTTTAACCCTGTGATCAAACCCTAATCGTCTCAACTACAACCGTCGGCGTAAAGTTTATTAATAGATCCCGATGCTCATAAAGCCACCTTCGGATACACATTAGCGAATTTCAAGTCGGGACTAAAACTTCATGCATTTCCGCATCGGAGGAGCCACCTTATACCCCACACTCAATTATCAAAGAAAATACATTGATTTTATATACAGATAATTTAGCACTCGCCACACTCCTCGATGACAACCTTCTTGGACAAGGCACCGGACTGAGAACCAGCTCTCTCAATCTTCTCAACAACATCGTAACCGTCAATCACCTCACCAAACACAACGTGCTTGCCGTCCAACCAAGGGCAGGGAACGGTGGTGATGAAAAACTGGGAGCCGTTGGAGTTGGGACCAGAGTTGGCCATCGACAACAAGCCCTTGCGGGTGTGGCGCTGGTTGAAGTTCTCGTCAGGGAACTTCTTGCCGTAGATCGACTTACCACCGTAGCCACGGCCGGTCTCAAAGTCACCGCCCTGCAACATGAAGCCAGGGATCACACGGTGGAAAATGGAGCCCAGGTAGCCGAAGCCCTTCTCGCCAGTGCACAAGGCGCGGAAGTTCTCCGCGGTCTTGGGGGTGACGTCGCTCCACAACTCAAACTTGATGGGGTCCTGCAACTGGCCGTCAATGGAGGTCTTGAAGTAGACCTTGGGGCCAGCAACAGCCGACGAGGCGGAAAACATTCTCTTAGCACCGAGGCCGAAGTTCTTAAGCAAAGACATAATGGATGGGGTGAAATTTTGCCTCGTTGCTTGAAAAATGATTGGATTGCGCAGAGCCGCGACCGCGCGGCTCAGATCGTTACTCCGAAAAAGTGGGTTGGGCCCGAGCTGTCGACGCTGGCGCAGGTGCGCGCTGCACATATGTGAGATTGAAACTAAACGACATCTCTCCATGGCTCGACACAAAGAATCCGCAAGTGAGAGTGAGCTGGCCCGACTGGGTAACGGGGTCACCACCGCCATCAAGGGCGGTGCCCGGGCCAAAACCCAGGCGGCTTTGGTCGCCCAGCAGCACTACTTGTCCAAACACATCAACTCCAACGGGCCCCAAGACAAACCGAAAACTGCGCCCCTTGACTTTGAAAAGCTCTCCGACGAGCAATTAGCCAACTACAATACCCGCTACCAGCTTGGATTACCGCCTGCCGTCACCATTTCGGAGGACATCTTGCTGAGTGAGATCGGGAAGAAGACCCACTACAAGCGCCACCCAACGCAAATGCTGGGCGGTATCAGCAAGCCGGAGCTTGCTGGCCATGTCAAAAACCACTTCAACTCGTTGCCTGTCAAAGAAAACGAGATCATCACCAATTTCTTGTACAAGGTCCGCCACCAGGATCAGGATTTTAAGTTGACGTTCAAGTGACAACAAGTCACCGTCTGCCATCTAGATTATATAATGAATGCTTATGAGTTTACCCACATCGTCGTGCCACTTTTTTGCTGGGTCCTGCGGTCCCAGCTTTCGGAAAGCATGTGTGCGTGCATACGCCACTGTGTTCTCAAAATTTCCGGTGTATCAAGCAAGAGTAAAACCCCGTTCCCTGTTGCCTTCAACGCTACCGCGACATTTTAACCAGAGTTAATCTCTATCAGACTCGACTTTCCCGTCCTCAGAAACCCCATTGCCACAAATATATCCAATGGAGTCGTCCACGCTAGTGTTTGTGTTGACAATTGTGGTCGCTTTCATCTTTTTGAGATGGTTGATCTCGCCCATTCCCCAAACCAACGAGTTCATCCCCGGCCAGGCTAACGGCCAGGCTAATGCGACGGGTGCTCGTTCAAATCAGAGCAACGGTCAGGCCAGACGTCGCAACGCACGGCCCGTGTCTGACTCCATGATCGAGGTGGTACAAACCATTGCCCCGCAGTTGACCCGGGAGCAGATTGTCTACGATTTGGAGAAGACGGGCTCAGTGGAAGTGACCATCGACAACTTTATGCAAAACCAGACCTTGCCGTTCCCACCCGGCTATGTCGCCCCCAATGTTGGGGAAACCGTGGGAGCAGGCGTGGCTTCAGCCCGAGCTGGCGCCAACCCTGCCGCGCGGGCACCCTCCTCTGGCAAACCCGCCGATTTCAAGCCCGTGAACTTGGTGGAGAAGTACCATGTGGACGTGACCGGCCCCATGCCCGAGGATGCCGATGACGACGACTTGGACACGCTTTTATTGAAGCGGAAGCAGCGGATGATTCTCAATGCTCGTCGTGAGTTGGAGAAGAAGTTGGCGGAGTAAATTGCATGGTGGCACAAGACCCACCTGTACCCGGGTTATAATATCAATAATGTACACACCCCAGTGACGCTACATATGTCAGTAATGCATTAGTATTAGTACAAATGGTCTATTCTTGGTATCGCTGGCGGCCAGTGTAGAGCTCAGGCTTCATAGTGACCGAACTACAAAACCCATCCGCAGACAGCACCATGATTCGGCGGCCATCAGGGCACCAGGCGAGGTCGCAGATGGATGAGTAATGGAGGTTGGTGGCCAACGCGATCGGCTCGAACGTTCCCGTGGTGTACACAATGATCAGGTCCTGGGTAGCCACGGCAAACAAGTAGTAGTAAGGGAGCTTAGACATTGTCAGGCTGCTCCGCACGCGGTACTTGATAGGAGAGAACAGTATCGCCACTGCTGGCTTGGTGAGTCCCCGTAATAACCACACCGGCGACTCAAGGTGATTGCGAGCAAACACGTAGACACAAGGGATGCTGTCGTCGCCATCGACCTTACCGGCAGGAGATAAGAGATAGGCACCGTCGGGACTCCAGGTGAGCCTCCGGAAAAACGTGTTGAGTTCTTCCGAGTAGTACATTTGCTTACCATCGTGCGAGGCATGGCGCTTAGCCAACTGGAGTTGGGGGGGATTTTCAGTCCAGTAGTATATGTTCACCGACTTGTCCGCAGCCTGCGTCGCGATAAACAGATTGAGAGGGTCCCAAGCTACCCCTTGCACAAAATGGGTATGGTCCTCCTCGCCCGTCTGGGCTACTTTGGTACCTCGAAGCCGGTCCCCGTCAGCAATGATGTGGTACACCACGGCCATGTTATCCTGGGTTCCAGCCACGATGTAGTTGTCACAGGGACTCCAGCACAAGTCAGTCACCTCTTTAGAGCTGTCTCGCACGGTGCCAACCACCTGCCACTGTTCAACGGCATCATCATCTGCCTCTGCGGTACCCATTTCGGGCTTAGTACCCGGGGGAGCGAGTTTCCACAAGAAAATCTTGCCGTCATCGCCTCCGGAAGCAAGGATGTCGCCTTTCAGATTGAACCGAGCCACATTGACAGCCTGGGTGTGTTTGGCGAGGGTCAGCCAGTACGCAACCTCCAAGGGAGTCACCGGTACTGGAGCACCGTCTGGAACATCTGTAGCATCGTCGTTCTTTTTGCCATCAGTAACCTGCCACACCCGTAAGTTATTATCGCCGCCAGCGGTGACTACTCGAGGTCCATTCGGTTGATACTGCACCGAATACACTGGCTTGGTCTCGTTGTGCCAATGCACGGTTATGGTGGAAGCCTCCATGGTTGGGGTGGCCTATGTGGAATGCAATTCGAGGAGGGGTGTGTGTGGAATGGTTTTGATGCTTTGGATAAAGTTGGTGCGCGAACGCGTCGGGACGCGACTGGTACTGATGTCGAGCCAGAGTATGGGATGCAAGTTTCGAGATTGAAGGGAGTGTGCTCTGTATGAATTTTGTGAGTGTTACAAGGACGTCTACATGGCATTGTTTGGTTAGTCTCAAGGCTGAGTAAAATTTATAGCGTCGAATCGTTGACGTGGCTTGAAAGACAGCACAACTCACTGAAAATTCTACACGTTGAGAGGCCGGTCCAATGGATTTCCCAAATACAAATGTCTCTGGGCTTAGCCGAGGGGTTTGAAACTCCCCGTAGATTTCTTGGTCATTTCACTCGATTATGTCATTGCGCGGCACATTCGAGCCCACCAGGAAAACTCCGAGGAACCTTTCTGCTCGAAAGAACTTTGTAGACAACACTAGCCGCACCATCGACCCGTCACCAACCCTCCCGCTCTTGGCTTACCCAGGGTCCCTCTCACTACTTTCTTTTTCTGACCGGACAAAATGACGCAAAAAATCGCTCCGGCCCGCAGGCAGCAGCCGCGAGATCTACAAAAACAAACCAGTCGCCACCTTTTCCCAGAACACCACACAAGACCATGTTTGAGTTCATTTTCGATTATATTGAGCGGGAGAAGTTCCAAAAGTACTTCCGGCTCTTCATTGTTGTCATTGTCTACATTTTGGTCCGGGGTTACTACACCAACTGGTCGAAGCAGCGCCAGGTCCAGGCTCAAATCGACCGCGACAACAAAGAGGCCGCAGAGAAGCCGGAGCGCGAAGCTCTCGAGCGCGAGGAGAAGCTCAAAAAGCTTGAGTCCGAGGCCCAGCTGTTCGGTTGGGGCAAGCAGACCCGCTCGAAGGTGAAGATGCAAGAACAAATTTTGCAAGAAGCGGTATCTGAATTGAGAGAACGCAACCAGTCGGCTTACGACGCTGCGGAGGACCATGATATCGAGGACCTTTTGGAGGACTAAACTAATGACCTTTGTATATAATGGCGACAACGAACAATAGAGCAGCTAATATAGACACACCACGAAGGCACCACGACCTAAATGATGATGAAAGCACAAGTAAAAAGCACCTCAAACTCAACAACCCCGACACTTCCCCATACACCATCCCGCTCTTCTTCATCTCCTGGTTTTGAGCACTGCTGAACAAATCCATGCTCATCGCACGCGAAATCTTAACTCAGCTCAGTAGAACCAGCCAAAGCACACCATGGCAGACTCGTTCCTCCAAGAGCCGAAACGGAAGAGAAGCAAACCGGGTGCGGCTGGTAACACATCCAAGCGATCCAAACCCCTGCACGGATCTCGGCGCCCTGGTGGAGCCGCGCGGCCCGTGCAAGACGAAGAAATCCTGCTGGGAAGCGATGATGACGAGCAGGACGCGGGCAGCGAAACTCCCGAAGCACAAGAATTGGACTCGGACGAAGAGTTTGCCGGTGAACTGGCAGCTGACAAGCGTCGTCGGTTGGCCAAGCAATACATCGAAAACTTACAAACCTTCGAATACAACGGTGACGAGTTTGACGCCAAAGACTTGGACAACGACTTGATCGCTAAGCGGCTCCAGGTTGACGTTGCTGAACAGGAGGGTGACATCTACAAATTCATCGGCACCAAGGTGGGCCAGCAGCTCGACCTGGCCACCACCAAACGCACACGGATGGGAGGCAAGTGGCCCACCGGCGTCAGTGTGCACTACCCATATGTCTACACCGTGGCCAAGGACGGCGAGTTGGTCAAATACAAAATGCAGCCCCGTGGTGGTCTTACTAGAGTGAAGTTCACCTCGACCAAGCATGCCAACGACCCGTTGGTCAGCCGTCGTTGCCCCCTTCTGTGTGTGGCAGCGCTGGCCAAGTTTGTCGTCACGGGTACCGCAGAGGGCCAGCTTATCATCTGGTCCCTGGAAAACTTGACTTGCCTCAAGGTGATGAACACCCGCGGGGCCGTTCTTAGCATGGCCTTCCGCCGCGGCACCGACCAATTATACGCGGCCTGTGCTGATCTCAAGATTCGTACCTTTTCCATTAACCAGTTCCAGCAACTTGAAGTGTTGTACGGTCACCAAGATGCCATCGTGGACATTCTGGCGATGTCCCGCGAAACCTGTGTGTCTGTGGGTTCTCGTGACAAAACTGCCATGTTCTGGAAGATTGCTGACGAGCTGCGGTTGACGTTCCGTGGTGGTGACTCGGTGAAGCGTACCAACCCCGACACCGAGTTTTTCGAGGGTCTGATTGACTGTGTGCTGATGCTCGATGAACTGCATTTCGTCACCGGGGCCGACAACGGCAACTTGTCGTTGTGGTCGCTCAATAAAAAGAAGCCCCAGTTCACTCAGCGGATTGCTCACGGTGTCCAACCGGCCTTGGAGCCTCAGCAAGCCTCGGCTGAGCAAGACTCGCCTCCCGTGCCTCCGGCGCAACCCTACTGGATCACCGCAGTGCACGCGGTCCCGTTCTCCGACATGTTCATCTCCGGGTCGTTCCTGGGGGAAATCAAGGTGTGGAAGGTGGATGCCGAGGGCACCATGCGGCTGTTTGAGTTGGTGGGGTCGGTGGCCGTGCCCGGGTGTGTTGTTGAGATTGCCTCTTGCGAGTTCAACAACAACAAGACGTTGGAAATTGTGGTGCTTGCCTCGAAAGAGCACCGTTTGGGTAGATGGTTGCAGCTGAAGATCAGCGGCCGCAACCAGCTTGTCACCGTGGTTTTGGATTTATAGAGTGGTGGCATTTAATTAACGTTATGCATTTATTGTAATGTAGTGTAGTACTTACTCCAAGTATCTGTCCAAAGGTTCGCCCAAGACGTTTTCGATAACCTTGACCAAGCCTTGTCTGACCTCCAACTCGACGTGCTCGTCGTCGTCCTCCAACAATTCGGCAATGTGGGGGATCATCGTAGGCAAGAAGCTCAACCACTGGTCACCCATCTTCTGGAACACGCTCTTGAGAATGCGCACGGTACAGATCTTGGACTCAGACAGCGCATCGGGGCCAATGTACACGATCAAGCCCTTGACCAACTTCTCGTTGTACTCGTCACTCGACACGTTGGCAATGAAACTGGTAACGGCCTTGACCAAGTACTTGGTGATTTCGGGCTCAATGGTAGCAATCTGCAGCAACAACGGCTCGCAAATCAGCTCAAAGCGACCCTGTTGAGACCAGTAGTCGTCGTTGTCGTACTTGAACGCCAGAGTCAACGAGTTCAAAATGATACGACGCAAACCAATGTCGTGGGGGCCGCTGAACAGGTTGAGAGCAGCCACCACGGGGTCAATGAGGTACGAGAAGTACAGGGTGATGATACCTCGGAGTTCTTCCTGCAACTTGGAGTAGAACCGGAAGAACATGTTCATGCGGTAGTCCTTGTCGGCCTCAGGGGTCTCCAGGCTCTCGCCGTCAACCATCCACCGCACCAACTTGACAAACAGCGGCCGGAACGTTTTGTCGTTGAGCTTCATCACCAACAGCTTGACACTGGAGAACACGGAGTTCTCGAGACGGTAGAGGGTGTTGGTGTCAAACAGCGACGTAGCTCTAAACTCGAACGCCTGCACCACCCACTTGAAGGTGGTGACCGCCACCTTGGAGGCAGTCTTCTTGTCGAGACGCTGGATGGCGTCCTCGATGGTCGACAAGAGAAGACCCAAGTTGGCGGGCGACTGAGTGGGGGCGAGAGCAGGCCAGATGTTGCACAACGCCTTCAACACTTCACCAGCGTCGATGTGGTCCAAGATGATCTGCAACACAGCACGACGGATCGAAATCTCAATGGACTCGGCCTTCAAAATCACAGTCAAGATGGGTTCGAGCAGCAGCAGCATGAATGTAGGGATCCGCTTGATCATGGACGACAACAACACAATGATAGCCGACTGCACGAGTCTGACGGTGTCGGGGTTCTCGTCGTCAGCAATCTCCTCGCACAACTTAATGGCAGGAGGGACGATCTTGGCAAAGAATCCCATGGTCTTGACACCAAGCACAGTCACGATGGCACCAATGGCAGCAGTGGCCGCGATGGTGACCTCAGGAGGCACGCCAATCGCCAACTTGGGGGTGAGCGAAGCCAATGCGTCAACAAGAAGCTTGTGGTTGGTGACCTCGACCTTGGCGGTAATGGTCGCAAACGTCTGAATGTACGCCAGCTGCAACTCGGGCGAGCCTTCGCCAGAGAATCCCTTGGCAAGAACGGGCAACAACCGCTCGGCCATCTCCACAGCCTCGGCATCGTCGGACACCACATCGTTTTCGAAACGCTGACCCAACAACTGCGCGTAGTTGGTGGCCAAAATGGTGGACACCTTGGAGGTGGGAGCCAGCAACGACGCCAGCACCGAGTCGACAAACTGGGCCAACGGCAACAACTCCAAGATCGCAGTGAGCAATTGGTACACCAACGCGGGCTCGGAGTATGTAGTGACTGTCTCCAAGCAGAAACCAGTGAGCGCGTTGACAAGATCCAAATCGGCCTGCTTCTCCTTGGTGTTCTCGCTCATCACCACCGCAAGCTTCATCTTGAGCAGCAGCATGTCCACCGAGGTGATGAACTGCAACAACCCCTTCTTGAGACGAGCCAACCCGGGCTCGTCCAACAGGACAATGGAGGTGCCAAAGGCTGAGCGCGCAAGCAAGCGCTTGTATTCGTCCAGCTTGACGTCAAGAGGCTCCTCAGGAACCTGCTGCCACAACTCAACGTAGCCCTTGAGACCAACCAACTGGTCGTGAGCACTGAACAGCTGCAAGTAGTTGTTGCAGAAATCCAAGTAGGTGGCGGCCACGCCCTTGAGGTGGTGCTGGGCCAAAAGGAAGAGCACAAGGGGCAACCCAGTGTCCACACCCACAGTCTTGGTCAAGTTGACAAACAACAGCACCCGGCGGTGGGGAGGGATGTGCTGGAAGGTCGCGACAAACGATGTGAGCAAGAACTCGATCTCCAGAGCCATCAGGTCCGACGACAGAGCCACAAGAGCCGGCACCACGGTAGCAATGGTGTGCAACAACGTGGTGGTCGAGAACTCGTCGTCCTGGCGCACGGTGTGGGCCCCCATGAACGTGAACACAGGCATGATCAGGTGCAACACGGTCTCGGGAGCCAACGTGGCAAGGTGGGCAATCACCAATAACAACCGGTTCTGCAACTGAGGCGAGTGAGAGTTCCGCAAGCAGTTGACAATGAGGTCAACACGCACCACCCCAGCGGGAGGGGGGGTTGAAGCGTTCTTGAGCACCAACAACATGGCCTGGACCAACAACTCCTGGGGGTAGTGGATGGGTAAGTTGCCATCGTTGCCCAAAATATCCAAGTCGGTGAGGATCAGGAACAAAGGCGGCAACAAAGCCAGCGACGCGGGAATCCGGTGGGAAGAAAGACCAGCCACGAGAGTCTCGAGAACCACAGCCAACTTGCGCAAGTGCAAATTGGCGGTGGTGTTAATGTCCGATTGGGCCATGATGTTCTTAGCAAACAGCGACGAGCGACGACGGCGCTTAGCAGCTCCTTGGTCCTCAGGCATGGGCCCGAGAAGCTGGACATTGTCCAAGGCGGCTTCCAAGGTCTCGGGGTCAAGCCTGAGCTGCTGGAGAGTGGCACCAGCGTCCACGTCAACGTCGTCGGCTTCCACGGCCATGTCAACGTAAGCAGCAACAATCTTCTCGTGGTAGGGCTTGAGGTAAGCAGCCTCGTTGTACAACTTGATGATGCGAGCGTTGGCTGCGATGGCAAGGTTAGGCAGACCGTGGGCGACCGCAGAGAGAAGCCAGTCAACCTCTTGCGACAACAACAACTGTGGCTGAGCGCCACCCACCATCGCCACCAACTCGGGCTCGACAGTAGCCAAGAAAGGGATCTTCGCCAAGTCGGCCTCAGCGATGTAGTTCGACCGCTTGGTCACGTAGGTCAACACATCAGTGTCGAAGAAGAATCCCCGGTCCTCGATACCCTCAGGCAGTTGGTTGTTGACACGACCCATGATTTGCCACACCTTGGACTTAAGCACCACCGGCTGGCAGAGAGACCATTGGTTGAGCACGTAAGTCTTATACAAGACCCCAACGCGCTCCTTCTTCGCCGAGTTGGCCACCAGCACAAACACCGAGTCAAACAACACGGGCACCACGCGGTAGGCATCTAAAGCCAAATCGTCAGCCACTTCCAAGAGCTTGGTCAGAAGGGTAGTCGCCTCCGCGGGCGGGATGATGGCCATGTCCTCAGCGCTCACACCACCGTAGATCTGGGACTCCATGATCAACTCGGGGTTCTTAGCACTGACCTGGGTGGTGAGGGTACACACGGTACGCAACACTGCCACCACATGCTGGCGTACAGCGTCGACGGGGTCGATACAGCCCGCCAAGAGCACGGGGATAAGCAAGTAAGGAGCCCGCGACTTGGACGACGCAGCGGAAACGGCATCCCCCAACGCTTCGAGCGAGGCGACTCGGACACCCACGGGGACAGCAGGGGTATACGCAATGGCCACCATCAACAGCATGGCCACCTCCTGGTCCTTGCAAATCTTATTGATCACCTCGCCCACCAGGTGGGTCAACGACGCCTTGACAACCACCTTGGCAAGATGGGCCACCTCGGAAGCGACGTCGGCAGTAAAAAACAGCTTAGTCTTGGTGGGCTTGACAGCATCCCACGCCTCAATCTCCTCTTCCTCCACGGGCTCCACCTCGATGATCTCGTCAGCCAGAGACGGAGGGGCCAAAGTGGTCAACAACTTCATCTCCAACTCAGCGAGAGTGATGTTGCTGGCAGCGAGCGATGCAACGAACTGGGAGTGGTTGAAAGCGGCCAAGTATTCGGCGGCCGGAACGTCCTCGTGCTCGATGACCCGAGCAACACATGCAGCAAAGAATTTGTCGGACACCTTGAGGTTGATCAACTTGAGCACCTTCAAGTCGCCGGTGGCGAGGTACACAAACAGGAGCAATCTCAGCATGTTGTACTCCTGGTTGACCAACTGGGCCAACAACTCGGTGTCGAGAGGCAATTTAGCAAGCACCGGCTGGGGCTCAGTGAACTCGCCCCCGTAGTAGTGCCACACCTGGCCCAACACAATGTAGGTTTGCTGGAGCACGGCGGTGGTGGCCGACTGGTTGACGATAGACGCAGTGATACTGGTGATCACCTGCTCGGTCAACGGGACAATGGTGGCCACCACAGCGATCACCAGGTATGCAGACAAAATCACCTCCGTCAGCTTCAGCGCCAACATCTTGGCGGCCACACGCAACACCACAGGCAAGTAGCGCGAGCTCACCTCCTCGGGCTGTTTGGAGAGCGAAGCCAACATCTGGACGGTCATGCTAACAAAGAAACCAAGCTGTTCCTGGTACACGGTGCCACGCTCCACCTGGGCCTCCACCGCGAACACGAACAACTTCCACAACTCAAAGTCGGTGTAAAACACCCGAGTCATGTTATGCAACAGGGGGTTGCGCAATTCCGGCTCCTTGAACTGCTTGATAAACGTAAACAACGTCGGAACATGAGCCATTGGCACCACATTGATCACCTTCAAAAATACGGGGGTCTGGTAGTGGGGCAACACCAGCAAGAGCATCAGCTCAGCGTTGTGCAAGTTAGCGTAGAACCGGCGCACCAACCACTCGGCGGCCTTGATAGCCGGGTTCAACTGGTAGTAGGGCCCCACTAACTCGAAGAACGCGTCGATGGAGGCGTCCAAGTGGGCCACGGTGTCGGCGTCCTCGACGTTGCGGTCCATCTGAATTGAAGACTCGGCAAACAACGTCTTGCCAAACTTGACAAACCGCAGGTCCACCTCGCACAACTCCTCAAACCCTTCACGTCCCACCGTGAAGAGGTAGTCGTAGTCCTGACCCGCCGCCACTTTGGGCGCGAAAATCAACGACCGCAGGTGGATCTTTTGCCGCGACTTACGGTCCACCGCCAAGGACGCGGCCTTCTCATTGATGACCTTCAACTGCTGGCTTAAACTTGACATTGGGGCTGCGGTCCTTTGGTGGAGATGGCGTACGTGAAACAAAAGATTTGGCCTGGCGATGAGATGTGCACCAGGGCTCAAACCTGATTAGAGTAGTATACGGGACCGGACATACCTATGAGAATACACTAGATTGCAGCGGAAAAAAGAAGGTGCAGTGTGCAGTGGTGCTCTGTGTATGCCCACTCTGGTACACCACATTCTTGTTTCGTGAAAGGCGGCCACTGTACCGTCGGCAAGTCCAGTTCAACCTGACGTAGATCAGCTATATAACCAGCGAAGTGGATCCCGTGGTCAACCATGCGGGAGCACAAGCTGGGTGGCACCCCCCAGGCGCCTCTGTTGGTGTACAAAACTAAGCACTACACCTACGAGGTGTCTCGCGGGTATACGTGGAGCGAGCGAACTTCACCCACCGGCACTGCCGTCACAACCACCACCACGATCAGCTCCAACAACTACTATCCCTGGGCACCGCGGGGCGGGGCCACACGTTACTGCAACTCCACCACCGTGCCCATTGACCGGTTGCGGCTCGTACTGTTGTCGCCCGACTCCTCACCGTCACCGCCAGTGTCGCCAATTACCAACTACAAGCGCTTCCCCATGCGCCCGTGGGAGAAGCAGTTGCGGAGCTATCCGCTGGTGACGTCGTCCCGTGCCTACCAGCCGCTGCCACTCCTGTCCTCCACCGACGAGTCTTTCGTGTTTGTGTCTCCCCACGACGAAACCGCCAACGACGGCCCTGGTAGCTAATACAACTAGTTTCGATACTTTTTACTCTATAATGCTACTAAAGCACTCTGGCTTCGGTGTCAATCAAGTTGACCAAGAATTCCACCTCCAAGCGCTTGCGACCCTCCACAACCCAGTCGTTGGCCAACTTGCGGGGCCACCCCTTCAAGTTGGCAACCTCCTCCACCGCGTCGTCCAAGTCACCGCGGGTCAAGCTGTCCTCGACCCGGCCAATCACCAGCTCGATGTCTCTGGCCTCGGGGTGCGACCCCTTGACGGGCATCAACAACTTCGAGAACAAGAGCGACAGCAAGTGGCCCAACAACCCGGCGTTGGGAGGCAACAACGACGCCGAGCGGAGCTCGGGCGCCAACTGCTGCCAGCGGGCCAACAACTGCGACACCGACACAATCGAGTGGGTCGACTCCTTGCCGACCAACGGAATCAAGTTTTTGAGAGCCTCCTCCAACAATGGGTCGGACAGCTCATTCAGCAAGGCAATCAACTCGTTCACCGCGGGCTTCAACAACTGGGGCTGCGCGGTTTGCGGGTAGTCGAACAAGAGGGTGCGCAACGACACAATGGCGCGGCGCAACTGGCTGTGGCGGTGGTTGGCCTCGATCTGGCCCCCCAAACCCTGGGCAAACTCCTCGAGGAGCGCCAACCGCTCGTCCACCTGCTCCAAGTGGGCCAACCGCCCGTTGCGCTCGGCGTCGATCTTGTCAGTGACCAACTTCTCAAACTCCTTGGTCTGGTTGATCCGCACCATGGTCACGGCATTGACGGCAGCCTGAGAAATGGTGTCTTTGGTAGCCTGCACCTCGTGGGCCAACTGGGCCGCGAGCTTGGCCTCGAGCGCCGCCTTTTCGCTGTTGTACTGGTTCAACAAGGTTTCGGTAAGGTCCAATTCCTTTTTGGTGTACAGCGACAACAACTCCGTCTGCAACAATCGCATCTTGTCCTTGACGGCGGCGTCAAACGTGCCGGTCAACCCGCTCATCTTGGCCGAGAGCGCCTCGACGTTGTCGCTGATGATCTTGACGAGCTTGGGGTCGACGTTCAGCGCGTCGATCAGCAGGATCAACGCGTTGAGCAGCGTCACCGTCAGCTGGACCGCGGGGTCCACCGTGGTGGGCAACGCCACCTGGGGCAACCGCTTGATGTCGCGCGTCACCTGCTCCACCTCCACCAGCTGCAACTGCTCCTGCGGGGTCTTGTGGGTGACGGTGTCGTAGGTTCTCCGCGCCTCCTGGGTGAACTGGTGGCTCTTTTCCTCGAGCTTATGCTTCAACTCCTGCATCGACGCCTGCGACGGCAACTGGAGGTTCATCAAGTGGTGCTTGGCCAGAGCCGCGTAGTGCTCGAGGTCGTCCCAGGTGGTGGTCTCCATCAAGTCCAACAATTCGTCGTGGTACGGCAACTCGTACTCGGTGACAAAGTCCATCACCTTGTCGTTCTTGGTGGCCGCGTAGAGGGTGGCGCCGTACACCGCCAGCCCCAACAACGCCGTCTTGAAAAGGAAGCCAAAGAGACTGAACTTCTTTTCCTTTTTCGCCTTGGGCGGAGGAGGAGGAGTGATTTTCACTCTCGAGGACTTCACCACCGGCTCCTCGACGTAAACCGGCGGCGGCGGCGGCGGCGTGACCCGCTGGCCCTCACCCACCTTGCTGGTAACAAACCGTTTGGAACTGGCGGCAGCAATGACCGCCCCGTTGCGGCGACCGGTACTGGCAATTCGTAACATGGTCCGGGTTTGGTTTGCCCAAGAAATTGATTGGTTCAAAAATTTCGCGCGCGCCGCACTGGACGGGCACCACAATGGGACGATGAAATAGGGAGGGTGAAACAGACGGGGCACGGAGAGGGTGTTGTTTCAGTGGGTGTTTTGGCTGTAGAGGATTCTGGTCTCTGCGATGGTTAGAGCCATTAACGTGTGAGAGATTAAAGGTGAGAATAACTTAGTGCAAAGAGTCAGAATGAGACGAGTGTAGTATAATGAGACCTGGCCAATTGGGGCGGCGCCTGAATGTGACTGAGCTCTCTAAACAATACTCTGTTTTCCTAGTGAATACAATCGAAAGCTTTCGTGGCTCCAACCACGTATTTTTCACTCCCACTGTCCATCTTCAACCGATCCGGTCACGTGGTCGGGTCTACCGCATTTGGCCAGGACGTTGATCACAGCACGCTACGCCACCATGTCCATCAAAACCACGCAATTGGTGCCTCCAAACCCTGCCACCACGCGTGCGCACTCGGTTCACTTGTCGTATGACCCCAAGAACCGCCGCTTGGCCTATGCCAGCGGCAACTCCATTGTTATCCGCCCGTTGGACCCCACCGACATCGACTCGGTACCGGTTCAGTTCACGGGACACGGTGCTCACACCACTACCGTGGCCACGTTTGCCCCCAATGGCAACTACATTGCCCTGGGTGACGCCAGTGGCGTTGTCAAAATTTGGGATTGCTCTGTGGTGGGTGCTTCGCCTCAGGACGACCGCGATCCCTACGCCCAGCCCATGGTGAAAAGCGAGTTCCCCATCATTGCCGGTGCGATCAAGAGCATCGCCTGGGACGCCGACTCCACCCGGGTGATCGCTGTTGGCGAGGGCAAGGACAAGTTTGGTCGTTGCTTCACCTGGGACTCGGGTAACTCCATTGGTGAGATCCAGGGCCACTCCGGGGTGGTGCACGCGATTTCTATTAAGCCCACCCGCCCGTATCGTGCTGCCGGCGGTGGTGAAGACAAAGCGGTGGTCTTCTACCAGGGTCCCCCCTTCAAGTTTGACAAGACCTTGCGCGGTCTCCACAGCAACACTGTGCGCGACGTCAAGTTCCTGCCCAACGGCACCTATTTTGCCTCGGTGGGCCTGGACCGCACCATTGTAGTTTACGACGGTAAGACCGGTGACCAGACCATTGTCCACTCTCAGGCCCACGAGGGTGGCATTTTTGCCTTGAGCTGGGTGGCGGACGACGAGTTCATCACTGCCTCTGCGGACTCGACGCTCCGTCAGTGGAAAATCAACGGTGATGCGTTGGAGGGACCCTTGCATGAATACGTGGTCGCCGCGAAGTCGCTGGTGGAGACCCAGCAGTTGGGGGTGGTTGCCACCGACAAGTGGGTGGTGTCGGTGGGGTTCAACGGTGTGTTGCTGTACTTTGACTTGGGCTCGGGCGCTGAGCCTGTCTACCAGGTGCACGGCCACCAGCGGCCCTTGACGGCACTCCAGGTTGTGGAAGACACTCTCTACTCGGGCTCAGCCGATGGGCGCGTTCTCCAGTGGCTGTTGAACCCGCGTGTCGCTCCCTTGCCCCGGGAGGAACCGGCCACTATCCACGCCAACTACGTGGTCGACATTGTGGCCACTAAGAGCGGTATTGTCTCCGTTGGCTGGGACGATGTCATCAAACTGGGCCTGAATCTGGTCTCGTTGCCTGAACAGCCTCGCCAGGCGGTGTACGATGAGGCGTCTAACACTGTCTACGTGGTGGGAGAGACCACTTTGACCGCGTTCGACGCCTCGACGCAAGAGACTAAGCAGCAGGTGAAGTTGCCCTTCGCCGCTACGGGGGTGGCTATTGTCCCTGGTACGCTGACGCTTCTCGTGCTCGACGGATCGGCCAACAAGGTGACCCCTTACACCAACATGGAGCCGCAAACCCCGTGGGCAGCTCTCCGAGCCGCGCCTGTGGTGGTGCGGGTGTCCCCCGACGGCCAATACGCGGCAGTGGCGGACCTGTTTGGTAAATATACCGTGTACAACATTGCCGACGGGTCGGTGGTGACCTCGCGGTGGGCGTTCCATACGGCCCGTGTGTACGACGCGCAGTGGTCGCCCGACTCGCAGTACCTTGTTTCCGGTGGCTTGGACTGCGGTCTCATTATCTACCTGATTGGCCGCCCCGCCAAATCCTTGAAGTTCCCCTTGGCCCACCAGTCGGGCGTATCGGGGGTGAGCTGGCTTGACTACAAGCAAGGTACCTTTGTGTCCACCGGGATGGATGGGGCCATCAAAACGTGGCAAGCCGACTTATCCGAGTTTTAGATGAAATAGACAGAGATCGAGTTTCAGTGATATTGAGTGCACATAGAGCCTCCTCTATTGTTGTTTTGTAACAATTTGTGCATAGTAGATGGAAAGTAAGGGGTGGGTCTTAACAATAGCCAGTGCCTGAGATCGTGCCAGGTAATCAGCTTTTGCTATGGTAAAGAGTGACTGATACCCGAGGTTTCTACAATAAGGAGCCTGTCATGCATACCTACCCCACAAATCGGTGTTAATCATTCCACCGTGAAATTGACCGCAGCAAAATAGAGGTAATCGTAAGAGAAGCGGGTTTTGAAGCACCCAGATTCCGGTTTCACCACGTCACCGCTTTCGCACCCTTCCGTGCATAACCCTCGAAGGGAATGCTTGAGCGATATCGACCCATACTTGCGTGATAACTGCCGTCGAAAAAGCTTCACTCACATCAGCGACGCAATGATTGGCAGCCTAACTGGTCGCCCCGTTCTGTTACATTAGTATGTGCATATCGCGCCTAATGTCAACCAATGGCAAGGGCTGGTTTCACAAGCGGCCAGATGCGGGGATGTATGCACCTCTCAGGGAAGCCTTCTCAATTTAACTTTAGCGATGATCCATGATACATTGAGAGAAGAATCTTTCGGGGTTGTTTTGAGTTGACTTCTCTGTTTCACCCACTAGCACGCCTACGTAAGCGGCTGACACTTGAGAATTTCATCGAAGCCCCCGATCGGTGACACACCAAACTGTAAAATTTTTGGCGCGGCACTCAAAAGGGTTGAGGCGGACAACAAATTGGGGTGCCGAGAGGGGAACATATGTTTTGAAAGACCAATGTCACGAGCGCTTATCGACGTGTTCGCGTCTGTCGGCAAAACTATCGAAAATCGTTGACGTTTTGCGCCCGACAACGTCACCCCTACTGTTATACTTAAACGTATTTTAAACGAGCGACCCGCAGACGGGGCTTTCGATATTGCCGTAGAGACAAAACCGCTCTCGGTATCTTTTCGTCGGTACATCCGGCATTCGTAACGAGTAATTACCCCTTTACCCCGACTGTCCGTCTGTGGGATCGCTATCTTGAGTCCCCCTCGATATTGCCGGGTATTCCTAAACAAACGGTGCTCCTAACCGGGTGTCACCAATACCCGAGGCGCTATTGGAGTAGCAGCTCGCGCCGAAAACTTAGGGAGCTGCCAAGCTTTAAATCAGTCAGTCATCTGTTTTCAATAACGTCGCAATACGCAAATTTCCTCCACTCAGTCACTGAATTGAGGTTTGCTCTAGGCGTTCTCATATACAAAACTGCAGCATGCTCCACAGTAGAAAGGAGAACAGAAAAAAAAAATTCAATATTTTTAACCCCGACACGACCTTTACAAGGTGTCTGCATCGACATAAAAACAGCCTCCGGTTCATTTAATACGCCTAGACCTCATCCCGCAGTACTTCGGTCCTTTTCATTACACACCAGAGTTCCCACCACGTTATAGCTGGTCTAGTGTTGGTTGTGCCTCTTGGCTTGTTGCATTACTCGATTACAAACTCGTGGTTCTCCGAATCAATCAATTCATTTGACCTCCATCACTCCTTGCATTTCCCTCGTTGAAGTTTATTTCAGCCGTTCTTTAGCGACAATCACTGTGTTCTTCTTGATTGAATGATACCTTAGCGATGACGATTGATCCCACAGACCCCGTTTCAAACGTGCTAAGGATGCCCGCAACTGCTGACCGCAGCAAACTTTCACGAAGCACAAATGTGAGCACACAACAAATGAAGTCCACTTTCCGCGGTCAGGACCCGCTAAATATGGCCAATGACTCCCCAAGTGTCCAAGCGAATCACCGCAACGGCCACACGCATCCTCCTTCATCCCCTCGCATAAATGGCTTCGTCAAGTCAGCCCCATCTACAGTTAATTCGCCTAGCAGTCCCACAAATCTGTTGCTTGAAAAGAAGCAACCTTCTGCTGAATCCCTGCGGAATCTTCCTGCCCCTCCTGGCACCGAGTACACCTTGGATGAGATCAAACAGCACGACACTCCGGATGATCTTTGGATGATCATTTACAATAAAGTATACGACGTGACTTTGTTTGCTCTGGATCATCCAGGTGGTGTTGAAGTCTTATATGACTGTGGTGGTGTTGATGCTACCGAAGCCTTCGACGATGTCGCCCACTCTGATGACGCCGTCACCATGTTGGCCCCTTACTATCTCGGTGACGTTGTCACAAGCCAACAAACCGTGTACCCCAACCAACGCAAGGCAGCTCCGGCCCCTATCATCAAAAAACCCTTACGTGGCCGTCGTCTCTCCGACTGCGACCGGGTGTTCAACGAAAAAATCGCGATATGCCTGCTCTTGGGAGTTGCATTCATAGCATTGGTGGTGTTCATCAGCATTCAAAAAGTCAAGTGGAACTTTTGAAAATCAGGCTCGTCATAGGTTTAGGTATTTGTTTTTCTCGGATCCTTTCGGGGTGTATTAATATAAGAATGGTTATTTTTTCTTTCAAACTTGTTGTGTGATAAGCTTTGCGTAAAGTGGTCTGATAATTCAGGGGGTCGATGTGAGCCCAGATTTCTTCGTGGGGTTACTTAATAAGCTCCACCAGTAAGTCCGCTTTCACTAGCGTTGCCTCCACCCAAAACTGGGTAATTGTACAAGAAACCGTGACTCTTTGACCGACATAAATCGTGTTGCTGTACAGCGTAGTACCTAGGATCCTTTATATGCAACCTGAGCCAAGTGAAGACGTTCTGAAGGCGGCGTGTTGCAAATTTTCTACTTCGGGGTGTTGATGGTGTTTACACAAACGTAAAAAGGGTATTGAACGATATTAACTGCGTGCATAGACGCGGCAGACCCTACTAGACTCCGGAGGCTAATTATGGGCTTTCTTCGAACCTCTTTCAATCACAGCTAGGCGCATATCAGGTTTAGTGAAACCCGAAGGAGCCTCGTCGAAATAGGAAGGAATTTTTCCATACGGAATGCATCCCCATCCTGAAGTTTAATTCTCGCCTAGTTGCTTGCGGAATCCTAGCAGATAGCGCAAATCCATTCCGCTGCTGTGTTTAAAGTGGCCATGCAAGTGGTCTATTCGAGTTCTGGCCCTAATTTTGTATTCAGTTTCATTAACATTCGCTCAGAACTAGCTGGCTTCTACACTTATTTTTTTCTGCACCACCAAACTTTAATAGTCTTCGACGAATCGAGGCAACAATCGGTAGGGGAACTACTTCAGAAGGAAGGAAGGATTGGAAAGACACTCCAGTGCAATGGTGTACTCCACATCTGTCTTCTATTGTTGTGTACACTCGCTAAAGCAGGTCCTCTGTACGAATCTCGGGATTGGTGAAACAATAAATCCGAAGTGAAAGAACTTCCGAGATACGATGATTGTGATTTGATGTTTCATGCACATCACATCTACTCCTTGAACCTACAATTAGACTATTAATACATGTGGGCCGCCCTGAACTTGACTTTGCATCGCTACTGAGAAGAAACAGACCCTGTCGCCAATTGAACGTGGGAAACGACATTTCAAGCTGGAAAGATGTTCATCCTAACTGGCCTCGCGGCCGCTGCTATCACCTTCATTGTGTTGGAAACTTTCTTCTTTGGGTTTGTCTTCTTCACAAAGGAGGTGACAAGAATTGTCTACTTCCTCGTCATTTACACCACCTTGCGACTTGGTTCTCAATGCATTGCTTTGGTAATAGCTAAGGATGGGCTTAAATCGTGGAGCGCCTTTGCCTATACCTTTTTATCCACATGGCCCATTGCCTTTTTGATCTTTTCGCTGTCGTGCTTTGTTCTCTCCACATTTGAGAACCCGCTTTACGGCCGTGAAACTTCACAGGTATATGTCGTCCACAAACGACGGATGTACAAATACCTTGGCATTAAGGGAATTATCATGTTGTATGCCCTGTTCGGAATTGCTTGCCATGTTGTAGGCACGGCTCTCATCATACATATTCCCCTTGACGAGGTGTTGCAAAGTCTGCGCTGGATTACGGCGCGGAAACTTCGTACGGCTGGCAATGCAGTCTACATGGCCCACGAAATAGCAGTCTGTATCGTTGCTGCTTTCAGGTTTCGAAAGTACCGAGGTACGACGCTTGCTTTTAGTTTTGTGTCGACGCTCATGTGCTGCGTTCTTGTTACCATATCGTTGATCCATGGTTGGATGCAACTTTACATTGACAAGATGAACTTGTATTATGATGTTCATTCGTTTGTGAAATATGAATATTGTATAGCAATGATGCCAGAATTTTTGTGTTCCATTCTTGCCTCTTACAGTTATTGTTGTATGGACCGAACTGAAGTTATCGTTAAGGAGGATTATGAGTATGAGGAAACTTTCTGACCTTTGTTAATTGGATCCGCGAAGTGAGTGACGATTATCGTTAATCATAACTGTCGCACACATCGAGTTACCGATTTCATTATGCCTAGTATTCAGCAGTTTTTTCAACTGTACACATGGGGGTTCAATTGAAAAAAGCTGATAGCTGATGGCGCGTAAGTTAAATAATATCTGTACCCTTAGATTGACAATTCGCTTGGATTGGTTTAGAACCATTCTGCATCATCTCGAAGTCAGTTCCACGGAGACAATTCCTTTAATAATCATCGAACATACCCCTGTAACAGTCAAATTAAGCATTCAATCAATTTTTAAGTCAAATTGGAGTAGTATTGGAAAATTCAAATAATGAGAAAACAGATAATTTGTCAAAACTTTACACATGAAGAACTTTCAATATTGATTGTTTTCACAATAAAATTTTTTCAAGATTAGGGCGTGTAGCTCAGTTGGTAGAGCGTTCGCTTAGCATGCGAAAGGTCTTGGGTTCGATTCCCAACTCGTCCATTCTTTTTCTACTCACATTGTTTATTTTTGCTTCAGCGACTACTTACCACCATAAGTATTGGAGTTCTGCTTCTTGCGCAATTCCAAAACGTTAAGTACAGATTCGGCCGCTTTAACACCAGACAAAGCCATGGCACCGAAGGTCGGCCCCATGCGGTTCGACCCATCAACTTCGGCGAGTTCCATACCAGCGATCACCATACCAGGCATGACTTCGCGAGTACCTTTGACGATTGCATCCTCTGCGTGGTTCATGTCGAGACCTCTCATGCCCCCTAATTTGTAATCCTTAGACAGTCCCTCGTGCAAAGACTCCATGCGCTTGGCCGAAAAAGCTCCAAAAGGGCCGTCATGGCCAGTGGTACTCAATACAACGTCACAGTTGATGGTGTTAGGGTCCATACACGATTGGGTGTCATGGTTCAAAGCCACGAGCGTCCAGTTGGTAACAACACCAGCAATACGAAGCTCGTCACCATCGCGGCGAGTAATCAAGTCTTCGACAGCAGTCGCATTGAACAACTTTACGTTAGGAAATTGCAAAACCTTGGACAAAAGCGTAGACATAAACAAAGCAGCATGCTTAACGACAACGTAATCGCCTTCATCCTCGTAAGTAACCCCAATCTCCTCTAAGAAAAGATGGGCGGGTTTGCGAAGAACCATTGCAGAGAACAATTGACCACCCAACCAGCACCCGCCACCAGGAGACACCGAAGCCTCGATAATAGCGATCTTGAGCTCAGGTCTGTTCTTCGCTAAAACGTAGGCAGCAGAGAGACCAGCAGAGCCTGCACCGATCACAACAATATCAGACTCGGTATACTTCTCGAGATCGGCGAAGTAACGCTTCGTCATGGCTCTCGAAACGGTCGACTCACGAATTGGGGCAAACTTGAACTCGTCCCAGTCAGCAAACAGTACATCACCATTACCGGATGACAGCTTCATGGAAATGGCAGGCTGCTTGAACGAGGGAGTAGTAGAAGAGAATCTCTGGAGAACTTCAGGAGGAGACATGTTGATGGGGTAAAGTCAGAATTTCGTGGGGTTTATATAGTAAAAGGACAACTCTATGATACCCGGAGCTCCCCTTTACTGCATAAATACATGTCACTAAAGCGTTCCCACGTAAGGAGCCATTCGCACTGGATCTTAGTAAAATTTAGAAGGAATACAAAGGGTACTCGATTGACGATCAAAGAATACTACCCTAAGAGGCTTCTTTATTAAACGATTATGAACACATTGACATTTTCAGAAACCTGGCTGTCATACCGGGGCATTAATTTCCGAGACACCCCCTCCTTCACTGAATTGAATATGCGATTAGAGATCAAATATGCAATTAAAGGAACGCAGCCCGGAGAAGACCGTTTGAGCCCTAGAAATTTGTACAACACACCAAATATGTAACTCCTGAATATTTATGCGTTATCGGGACAACTGGCTATATTTATTACTTACCGGTATCTCCCGTTATTACCCTGAAAGGGCTTGAACTCCATTCAAGTGCTTTTGTCGCTGACAGGGGATTCTGACTTGAACAGCTGAAAGTACCTCTCTCTGAAATCAGTGATGTTTCTTTCTTTTAAACCATTCCGCGTAACACCAACCCAATCCTCGTCACGCTTCTCAAAAACAATCAATCGTCGCGACCACTTGTTGAATTCTTGGTTTAAGCAGTAGATCTGCTCTAAACGAGCATGTTGAGGAATTATATGCTCCTCGAAATCATCGTTAGCTGTGGGCATCCAAAATGCTAAACGTCCTCCTACGGGTAAGCGCTCTGCGGCAAAGCGCAAAAGGTCTTCGAGCATGCTTGAAAGTGTGTAAGGCTTCTTGGGTGCGATGAAATCCCTGCGGTGATAGGCTTTGACGCCATCAATTTCAACGTTTTCCCGACCAGCGGCGCGCTCGGGGTTTTTAGCTCCAAGCACTTTTAAACCCTCACGAACACCGTAGGGAGGATCGCAGATAATGGAATCGATGGAGAGGCCTTTGCGCAAGGAGTTATGAGTAAAGTCCATTGTGATCAAATCAACAAACTGAAGAGTTGTGCCGTATTGCTTAAAGTTAGCCGTGTGGTTTTTGCCAGGACCCTTTCCGTGCAAAGGACGCGGGTCGATGTCACTCCCGATAACAAATGCTCCATAATGCGCGGCTGCCACCAAAAACGAACCAGTTCCGGTAAAAGGATCATAAACTAATTTACCAACGTCAGCATGGCCAATGTTGGCTGTAACCAAAGACAACTCAGCGTCAAACGAGGTGGTGCCAATGTAACTTCGCTTTTTGAGATCGTACTTGTCCAAAATGAAATTCGTGCGAGCACTAAGCTGAACCTGTCGGCCAAACCACATGCGTATGGGGGTTTCGGCCTTCTTCGTGGCCAGGGCAACGTACTCTTCAAGCACGGTGAAAACATGCGTTGGAGTTTTCATATCAATCTTGCCCTCAAACGCCAAGTAACTGAACAGCTCAATCAACTCCCTTCTCTGGTTCGACGATCGACGGCCCATGTACCCAATGAAATCGAATTTGAACGAGTCGTCGCGATACTCCCCAAAGTGGGGGGTCATCCGCCGCTTAACGTCGTCATGCAACTCCTCGGTATTATCCCCGGCGCCCCATAATTCGTAAATACCGCGAGCCAAAATGGCACGCTTCATGATTTTGCGAGCAGCGTCGTCGTTCTCCAACTGCACCACCAAGAAGGGCGACAGCTCGTCATGGTGTGAGAGGTCGATGGAGACGTCATGGAGGGCCGCAAGCGACTCAAGCTCCGCTCTTCGGAAGTTGGGGTAATGCTGGGCGAAGTAAATGAGGTAATCCTTCATTAGTAGGCTCAGTCAAATTGAATGCACGCGTGGATCTAGTTCAGTAACTTACGCGCGTGCGATGAGATGCATCCCGATTTCTGACCAAAGTGTGCAATAGAGGACCAACATAGACCTCCTTTTGAATCCTCCAAAATGTAAGTATACGGTGCATGGTTAGTCTTTTGCATCCCCTGTTTTTATATGGAATTCCCACGTTTGGGTGAAACTTTGTAGGAGGTTGAACGTAGACATATCAACCAGATCCATGCGATAAAATAATATATAATAGCTCCCAAGATCTGAAAAAGAGGTGGGTCAGTGCCAAAACGTTTCAAGGACCTGATTTATTCCTTTTGTTAAACAGTATGACTTTTGATGCCTCAAAGCTGTTATCAAAATCCCAGCCGCTTTCGTGTGGTCGCGTTTGAAAAAACTATATTGGTCGCGTACTGAATCGTTGATACAGCATACTTAATGGACTATTTGAAGTAAGTGGACCTTGTTGTACATTCCAACCATACTAACATATAGACCCAAGCATACTAATCCACGAGGGATTCCTGAGGCGCCATTTCTAGAAAAGGTGGATGCCGTCATCAAAAATGCTAGCGAGTTCGAGCCTGTCATGAAAGCATCCCAAGATCGATTACAACAATACAAGTATATGGAAATCAGCAAGAGACAGCAGCTAGCGGATTTGAACCAAAAGATTCCTGACATCGAGAAGAACTTGGCTGTGATTGCTCAATTGCGTGAACAGAAAGAAACCGGTGAGACGATGGAAACCAATTACGAGTTGAATGACACTTTGTACACGCGAGCTGAGATTGATGTGGCAAATGTCGAATCGGTGTGTTTGTGGTTAGGTGCCGACGTCATGTTGGAGTACCCCCTCGACGAAGCTCAAGAATTATTGGAGGAGCGGTTAAAGAAGAACCAAGATCAGGCACAAATTGTTAAAGAGGATTTGGAATTTTTGAAGGAGAATATAACCACTATGGAGGTTAATACCGCTCGTTTGTACAACTGGGATGTGGAACGCCGGAAGCGTGAAAGAATTGAGGCAAAGTAATGTATGTATTCACATGTATTCAAGAACTATATTTCATCATTATCGCAAGTGGACATAAGCAGGTCGGAAAGAACATTCAAAAAGGCATTATATACATCATCTGAGTTTTCAACATCTCCAAACAATTCGCTATCTCTCCAGAGCAAAAATACAAAAAAAGGGGTCTGCCGGGAATCGAACCCAGATCTCCACCAATTCCTTAAATCTAAGGGGATTTTGCAGTTTCCTGCAGGTAACCCGAAGGAGGCATCGTACCACTGGACCACAGACCCTAACTGCGCAGATTTTGAAAAATTAGTGATTAAGAATCAGATAGCTATAGTTGGCCCAATCTCAGCAAAACTATGACTTGAATGGGCCAAACTAGCCACTGAAAAACTTGAAGCTTTAGAAGGGGCTTACAAAATATGTTTGGCAGCCTTCCAAATCATATGAACCTTTATTCAAAAAAAAGTGGGGAGTTTTTGAGAAAGACAAGATCACATTTGCAAAACTCAATGCACCCAGCTTTAAGTTCTACGATATAGAGAACAAAGAGTGCCCAATTATATGGGAAATACATACATATATATATATATCTATATCACGTTTACATATTCGGACAACGGAATTTCCGCCTAGTGGAGGGTATTTAGCTGGTACAATGGTCCAGAAAGTTCCTACCTCAGTTAGCTTGAGCTCCTTTGAAAGATCAGCCTTCGCCTTTTTTTAATGTGCCACTGGCTTCCTTGTCCCCCGTTTCGGTTTGATATCTGCCGTATCGTTCGCCTTGATTGATCAACATCATGAAATTTGACCTACTTTTAGGAAACCTTCACAAAATTGAGACGAATTTGGAATCTGCGACTAGTTTCATGGAGGCTTCATGCTCGATAACATACGTGACTGGGAAGAAATTAGGCATAGTCGATGAATTTGTGCCTTTCGATACAGAATCATCGCTAATTACAGTTTGACGTCAGAGTACGGCGCTCGGGCGATCCCACAGCGAACTATTTTTAAGCGCGCACCCCACTTTTCGACCCCTGACGCAGCATTGCTACCGAATGGAAATCACTATAAGCGAGTCCGTAGCAGACTGGTGGCATAGTCCGAGAATACTCAAGCATGAATCGACCTCAAGGTCAGTTGCGCTGACGGATTACGTTGAAGCTCGCAGCAGAAATATCGACATTGAGCGGAATTTGTTGCGTATGATGTTATCAGAAAAGGTGACTTTGAAGGACGACTCACTGAGCGTCATGAAGGGCTCGTTTTTAGACACAGACGTAGAGCCAGGGGTGATAATCCACGAGTTTTGTCTCCAGCGAAGCGATAGTCCAGAAACTCCCCGCCATGTGGTGTTTGTACACGGCTTTATGGCGGCATTAGGCTTTTTTGCCTACAATGTCGAACCATTGGTTATGGCAGATCCTAATGTGGTTGTTCACGTACTCGATCTTCCAGGATTCGGTAATCTGAGCCGTCCTAGGTTTCCAATTTCTCTCCTTGATAGCGAAACCGAAGTTCAGGTTCGCGCTACGGAACGTTGGTTCACGGACAAATTGGAAAAGTGGCGCCAGTTCCGTGGCATTGAATGCTTTGACTTGGTAGGACATTCGATGGGAGGCTATTTAGCAGCATGCTACACGGAAACATACAGCGAGGCTGTGACACGTTTAGTGCTCTTGAGCCCCATGGGCACAGAAGCTAGCAATGTAAGCTTGATAAACCACGACGATAATGATTTAGAAGGAGATGATCCATTAGATGAATTGTTCGCGAAGTACGGCCAGCCCAGCTTCCCTAAACACTGGGTTATTCGCTGGATCTGGGGCCATCACTTATCTCCCGTCGGTGTACTCCAATGGTCTGGTCCTCTCTTCTCGAAAATATTGTCGTACTGGTCTTACAGACGTTTTATGGGGGCTGACCCAGCGCTAGTTCGCTCATTACATGATTACTCTTTCAGTATTTTCAACCAGTTCCAAAAATCCGGAGAGATCGCTATAACGACTTTGGTGAATCATGAAATTTTGCCGTACTTACCCTTAAGCCAGCGTGGCCTTGCCGATTGTGTTTCAAGAAACAATATCCCAGTGATGATCATATACGGGGAGGGAGATTGGATGAATGAGAAAGGCGGAAGGCATTTGGAAGCCAAAATCAACACCGCTGGCGGCGATGCAAGATTCCACAAGTTGCCTGGGGGACATCACATGTACTTAGACAACCCAGTTCCATTGAACGAAAAGCTATTGAATTTTTTAGATTATAAAGTTTAGAATTAAAATATAAAGATATGTAAAGTCAGCAGAAGAACTTGAAAATCCGCTTCCACCAGGGCATAGCAGCAAACTGGGCCTTCTCTTCAGCAATTTCTTGCTTCAACAAGTCCATGTCGGTTTCTCTTCTGCCAGTGTCGAGGTCAATCTCCTTAAGAGGAATCCACATTCTCCACTCGCGAGTCCAAATCTTGTAAGCCAAGTAAGTAACGAGAACAATGGGCAAGGAGATCATAGAAGCAAAGAATGCTTCGGCATTGGGCTTACCGCCCACAGGCCACACGGCAATCCAGAACTGAGCAACGAGAACCAAGAAGTTCATGGTGACACCAATGATACCACCAATGAAACCAGCCTGGGACACCCAAGTAAGCTCATCGGTCGATCTACCTTGAGCCAGCAAGGCAAGACGGAACCGGAGGAGACAAGCGTTGATAGAACCCCAAGTGAAGATGGAAGACAAACCAGAAAGAGCAAGCATCCAGTCAAAGACCTCACCCTGCTTCTTGGAAGCAGCCAAGAAACAGAGGAGACCGAAGCCAAGCTGAACGAGGACAGCGTAGAGGGGACGACCACGCTTGTCGATGTAACCAAGGAAAGAGGGGGCCTGACCACATGCCGCAAGAGCACAAAGGGTTCTAGAAGCAGCATACACGGAGGCGTTACCGACGGAAAGCACGGCGATCATAATAACCACATTCATAACCGAGGGCAATCCACTAATACCAGCGTTGACGATAGCCAACACGAAAGGAGAGGCAGAGGCATCAACACCCGACTCGCCACCAAGCAAACGGGGCTCGTCGTAAGGCACAAGACAGGTAATGCAAACCAAAGAAACAACGTAGAACAAAGTGATTCTCCAGAAAACTTGCTTAATTGCACCGGGAAGGACGCGGCGAGGATCAGTCGATTCAGCCGCCGCCAAGCCAACCAACTCAGTACCAGCAAAGGCGAACGCAGCAGTGACAAACACAGAACCTATTTTGTTAGTATGGAACTTCTCGATCTTGACTCGCATATGCGAGACATGCAGTCATGGAAAATACTTACAGACACCCTTGAAACCATTGCTGAAAGCACCAGGGTCATGCCAGAACTGGCCATGGGTAGCCACACTGTAAAGTTAGTACGCAGAAAAAGGAAAATCGGAAACCAAAGATGAAACTTACCCATTAGGACCGCCACCGTTGATCAAAACAAGCGACAAGATAACGAAACCAATCACTGCAAGAACCTTGATGAGCGAAAAAATAAACTCGGCCTCACCATACCCGCGCACGCCAAAGAAGTTAATGGCGACGATGAGTACCCAGAAAGGCCCGACAAACGCTGCTGAATTAACTTCATTATTCCAGAATTTGATCGTCATAGCTGCGGCCACCAACTCAAGGGGCAACACTACTAACCACTGAATAGCGTAGTTCCAAGCCATAGCAAAACCCCAAGAGGGAGAGATGAACCGAGAGTTGTACGTGCAGAAGGCACCAGATACAGGGAAGGCAACAGCAAGCTCACCAAGAGAGTGAACGGTACAGAAAATCATAACACCAATCAACAGGAACGCAATAATCAAACCACCGGGACCACCAGAGTGTAAAGTCTTACCGGAACCCACAAACAAACCAGTACCGATGGAACCACCGATAGCAATCATTTGCATATGACGGTTCTTGAGCGACCGGTTGAGGGGGGCGGTCGCAGTAGCTTGGGCAATACGCTCATGAGCGGGAAGGTTGGGGTCGATCCCAGCTGTGTCTTCGTCAAATTTTCTGAAGCCATCCTTAAAGTTCTCCCAGCGACTCATGGGCTGCTGAGCAGACGAGTCGGACATCTCCTCGACGTACACGCCGCCATTCTTCTCGTAGTCAACCATGGCTGGTTGCTGTTTTTCTTTGTCACTCATGGCGATATAGCTGATTGGGAAGGGCGGGATCTATTGGATTCATTGTATTTATATGCATTGGACTGTTCAAATCAATAGGACGCGCCGCCCATATCGCTCCTTGCGTTTTGCAACCATTTTGAAAAACGCCGTGTGCTTATCTCCCCACATTTCGCCGTATGCAGAGGTCCACTGTTGCTTTTTTAAGCGCTCCGCCTAAAAAATAAGCTCGGGGGTCAGAACAATAGAGGCCCTAGTGTTGCCTCACTTAGGAACACTACTTGTTAGGTCTTTACAAAATGATTGTTTGTTAACAGAGTATAGGCTAACAATTCTTTCTTGCAGCATATCTGACGTCTGCACGATCGTAGTGATTAGATATGTCTCGAGATAGTGATAGCCGTGCGAATTGTGCGCACCGCGGGTATTCGGGATTCGGCTTGGGCCTACTGTGCATGCGTTTGAAGTCTACAAATTGTAAGGAATTCCTTCCTTCAAGGAACATGCCAGCTTACCCCCGCATAAATCCGGGTAAAGCGTACGGCGTTCACCAGTTTTCTGTATGGACTAGGGACTAGTCTGAAGCGTCTTACATAACCGACGCAGACTCATACGGGGCACCCTAAAATATTTGCCCCCGAGGTGTGTCCTATTACCGTGCTTACTACATGCTTGACCGCTGTAGGTTACCTCGTGATCCAACGCTTTTCGGGCAATCGCCGTATGGACAAGAAAAAAGTGGAGAGGGGAATTTCTGATTTAACACGAACGCCGTCTTGTATGCATAATCAGCAGTAGACGGGTGATTCATGCGCCCGAAACGCTGATGATAAGAGCTGCAGCGCCGGTTCCGGCGACGACTAAGGTTGTAGCTGTTTCGCAAAAGTCGAAGCAGTTTGCTTGGGGCGATGGATACTAGTTACGGGCTTTCTGTACTATGAATAGAATATTAAATGTGACTCGGTTCAGGGTACGTAACGTTCGGGCGACCCAAACCTTAATCTAGCAAACGAGACACATTTTGTGGCGTCGCAACCCCGCAAATTTCCTCGTGACCGCCTTTTGTCCGGACATTTACGCCAGCCGCACCAGGCGAGACGAGGCAGCAAAGGGTGTACTCATTCCACGTGACCAGCGAGCGAGAGTCTCAACTGCGTGTTCTGCACACAACGCGAGTATTCACCTGAAGCCGCACGGGTTCACAGTAACAAGGCTACCGATGTCAACGAAGGATCCGTACATGGTGGTGGGCCCAAATGGGCTCATTCTGGACATTTTGTCAGATTTCTCGACAGAGTCGGAAGGCGACACTGACGTCGAGACCCAAGAGATCACTGCCTCTCAATTCGAAAACTCCCTGCAATTTATGTTCCCAACTCCCAGAGTGCCAAGTCGCGTCCCCAGCGAGCTCGCACAACGGTCAATTGGTAGCTCTTCTAAGGAAATGGACATAAGTCAACCGAATGATTCCGCCGAAACTCTTATTGCTCCCTCGAAACAAGACAACCCCCCTGAAGCCATTGCTTTGGACGAGAATGAAAGCGCTTCAAAGCCCGCAATTGGTTCGCAGGCACCTAAAGACCACTACGATGCTTACGCAGATCAGTACGTCAAGTTCATGAATACGAATCCCACCACATTTCACACCGTCCGTCACTTCAAGTCTTTATTGTCCAATAACAATTTCACTGAATTGGACCCCAGGTCGCCCATCAAAGACTTGAAACCGGGGTTTTATTACATTGCACGCGATGACTTGACCCTCGTAGCATTTGGCATTGGTGGTAAATGGACAGAGGCGAATGGAGCTGCTTTCATCGGAACCCATGTTGACGCGTTGGCAATTAAAGTGAATTCGGGTGGTACTGGCCCCTCAGTTGGAACTAAAGATGGGTATGAAAGACTTGGAGTTGCTCCATATTCCGGGGCTCTCGGGAAAGACTGGCTCAACCGCGACTTAGGGGTTGCAGGGGCTGTGCTTGTTCGGGATACTCTTACGAAGAAGGTAAAACGGAAACTTATCAACTCTGCACCAAAGGTGATTGGAGCAGTGCCCATTCTCGCCGAGCACTTTGGACTGGTCGCCGAATCGCTGTATGACTTGCAAACCCAGATGGTCCCTATAGTTGGCACTACCAAGTCGTCCGGAGCTAACCTAGAGCGGACACACAGCGCAGTCGCTGCTCGCTACCCTTCGGCGTTCTTGAAGTACGTTGCGCGACTTGCTGATGCGAAAACTGAAGATATACTCAACCTCGATCTCGATTTATTCGACGTGCAGCCCGCGGCTCGTGGTGGACTTGACAACGAGTTCATCTACTCGCTGGCCTTAGATGATCGGTTGTGTCTGTTTTCAGCTATTTACGCACTTATCGAGTTTTCTCAACGATTTCTTACCGAGGATATTACGGACTTCGATGGAGTGGTGGGTGTTTACGCCGCAAATCACGAAGAGATTGGCCTGGGTTCTCGGACAGGAGCGAAGCTGGGACTTTTGCGTGAGGTTTTGACCGCGCTTGCCACACTGGCTGATGCACAGTTGCAGTTGTTTGCAAACACTGTTATTGTGTCTCTGGATGTGACACATGCGGTTAACCCTAACTTTCATGATATCTACTTAGAAGACCACATGCCTGTGCCAAACACAGGACCCACTATCAAAATTGACGCCAACATGCATGTTCTCAGTGACTCCCCTGGTTGGGCTTTTGCAGAAAACATCGTGACTAAGCACTGCTCGCGTGATATGAGTCTCCAGGTTTTCCATATTCGTAATGATTCGCGTTCTGGTGGTACCATCGGACCGATCATGTCGGAGGCTCAGCGAGGAATCAATGGTGCCCGCGCAATCGTGGATATTGGTATGCCTATTTTGTCGATGCACTCAGTGAGATCGATGTGTGGGTATAAGGATATCGGCTTGGCTGTTGACTTTTACAAAGCGGTGTTTACGCACTGGCGTCAAGAACTTATACTTTGAGTAATGCTAATGAATTATGCTATAATGCTCTCCTCAGGATGGATTTCTTGACCAGTAGTTCATTCGAAACATCACGAGCAATTGGGGTTTGGCGAGCCGCTTCCTCTAGTTCACGACCCAAGTTTCGAGTCTCGATTTCATACCGCTGCTTTTGGTTGGCTGCTAAATCGTAGTACACACTACCGTATTCAAGTAACCAAATTGGCTCCACCACGGTCACGCAACTAATGTACTCGCGTTTGGTCATCATGAGCGAATGGTAGATGACGTAAGGACTTGATAAATTCGCTCCCACTAACACGGATGTTGGGTGAAGAAACAACTTCATATACAGGTGGCGAAGAGATGAAAACTCCAGGGAACCACTATTCGGATTTACCCGTTCCACTTTTGCCGCGGAGAAAAAGAACAGAGCACAGAGACATCTGCGTACATCGTCCTCACTCCCTTTGAGTACATCAAAGTGCATCTTATCCATGATTTGTTGAATCTGGCGACGAACTTCATGAGCGCGGGCAAGGGACTTGCTATTTATGAAGTTTTTAGAACACCATTTTTCCCGTTGCCGTTGATTCGCCCATTGGTTGTAGACATTGAGTAAAGTGAGATGATCGGATTCGGGTATGACAAACTTCTCGCGAATCAGATCCGCCTCCGCAGCACGCTCTTTAGGACGCAAAAACACTTGGGATGTTCCCAATGAGAGCATGGCAACAATTGTGATCATTTGATCGCTGCAGTGAAACTGAGGCATCGCTGATAAAACAAGACATCTAGACAATGCAGGCTCAATAGGGAACTGCGTCATAATCTCACCAAGATATGTGAGTTGACCATGATTATCGAGCGCCGTTAACAGCCACAAATCGTATAAGGAACAGTGCAACAAGTCGTTCGGTGGAGGGTCTAAGAAGGGAAACCTTTTAATGTCTTCAACTTTCAACGACTTTAGTAGAAGCATCACATTTGCAAGATTGGTTCTTTGAATCTCAGGTATTGGCTGTGCAAACATCATCTCCGATGAAGTGGATCTCTCAGTAAAGAGACGATATCCTACACCGGGACCAGTGCGGCCCGCTCTACCGCTGCGTTGATTGGCATTGGCGAGTGAAACTGGAACCACACGCAACACATCCATACCGAGTTTTGCACTGTAGACGTTCATCTTGACCAATCCTGTGTCAATCACGTAGCGGATTCCATCAATTGTAAGCGACGTCTCCGCGATGTTGGTTGCCACAACTACCTTTCGATGGGGCGAGGACACAAAAATCTTACTTTGTTGCTCTGGTGGCAAGGATGAATAGATGGGCAAAATTTTGAGAGGTGGGGGGTTGTCAACCGAATCGAGCCGCTCTCGGAGAACTTCACACATTGTGTCAATATCGTCTTGTCCAGTCATGAAAACTAATATATCACCATCATTAGTGGTCGTGCTCAAATGGATCGTGAGTACCTGTTTGATGGCCAGCTCAACATAGTCGCCGTTGGCTGCTTGACTATAAAGCACCTCTACCGGGAAGGTTCTTCCTGGGATGAAGAAATTAGGGGCTCCACCAAAAAACTGGCTGAATCGCTCAGCGTTCATGGTAGCTGATGTCACAACAAGCTTGAGATCAGGCCGTCTCACTAGAAGCTTCTTGAAAAGTCCTAAAAGGATATCAGTATTGAGAGAGCGCTCGTGTGCTTCGTCCATGATGATAACACTGTACTCAGATAGCATAGGGTCACCCAAGATTTCCCTGAGTAAAATACCGTCAGTCATGAATCTAATTTTCGTAGATGGCGAGGTCTGATCGTCGAAACGTACCAGATAACCAACGTCGGTGCCCAATTTGCAACCCACTTCATCAGCTACACGCCTAGCAACCGATTGGGCCGCAACACGTCTTGGCTGGGTACATGCAATCTTGAACTCTCGACAAAAGCCATCCTCATACAAGTACTGAGCCAATTGGGTCGTTTTACCAGAGCCTGTCTCACCCACGACGATAGTCACTTGATTCTCACTAATGGTTCTAACGAGATCATCGCGCACACTGAATACTGGGAGGCTACGGCGCACTTCGGTGATGTTCTCGGCTGGTGGGGGCGTTGGTGCTTTCTCCTCCGGTTCGTTCGTTTCTGCCTCCTCTTTGCCAATCATAGAGTCTATTTTTCTGCGTCTTTCCTTTGTGATTTTTCTTTCCTGAACAAGGTGACTACCCTCTCGAGCTTCAACTGCAAGTTCTGAATTTGCGTTCTTCACAGGGTCAACCAAGGGACCGATTTTCTTTAAGTTTGCAGAGAGGAATTGGCTAGAGTCGGCAAGGAATGGTGGAACATGAAAATGAGGTATCAAATGCAATCGGCTTACATCGTCAGATGTGGATGGTCCGCGAAGAACGCCTTTCTCTAGCACGATGGATTTGGGCAGCTGCGTTTGTACACTCGTCTTTTTAAACGCTGGATGTTGGACCGGCTCCACATCCTTGCAGGTAGCTTGGGAACTAGGCTTTACGACCTTCAAACCGTCATCCTCAATTCGTTGACTTCGGCGCTTCGCTTCCTCTTTATTGATGCGTTTGAACCCCCTTTTCGCTTTTTTAGCCACAGGTACCATCAACTCTGCTTCCTCATTAAAATCTAAAACCACACCTGGAGCATCCACTGGCTTCCGTCTCTTCACAGTACCAATATTATTATCAATGGCATCATAAACCGGTGCCGCATCAGGAACACCGACGACTTTGCATTTATCGGCGAATTCTTCAGTTGTTTTGGAAGCATTGTAGAACAGTAAGATTGTTTCCACAAAGCGCTCGTTCACATCCCTGTTGAGCTGATCGTTAAGAATCTGTTTGACGGCATCCATAGGCGATGTATTGTTCCATACTAATTTGAGCCGCACAAAAGCCGCATTGATTTTTGAAAGTATGAGACCAGGATTTAACAACTACTGTGCAATAGACACTTCGAGGAGTAAACTGTAGGAACGTTTCAGATGGCTATCCAAGCGCTACCATCGAAACAGATTTGTTGGGTTTGCTTGGAATGATATTTCGATTAGACTAGCTACCGCTAACTATGCATAAAGGCATATGAATTCGCAACTTCGATAGTCCTCCCAATGATAAGGAACAGCCGAACAGTCGATTCCAACACATATAATTGGAATATCTCGGGATTGAGCAAAAAACCGCCCTAAAATTCCATATGTGGAACGCTGAACTGAGAAATGCGTCCGAGACTGATCCGTCGGTACCCGGGGCCCATAACCATCAAACAAGAAGTAAGGGTCCCGATCTCTCGGTACTCGTGATGCAGATTCGCCAATCTTCCTTCGCGACGGGAAGTTCGATAGTTTGGTTAGTAAGCTTTGTTCAAACTTCTTGGGAACCTGTGTTGGACAATCAACATTACTTGGCAAACGACCCCTATCTTGATCCAGGGAAGCAACGAAATGACCCCGGCGGGGTAACAAGTAATCGTCATATGAGATGCGTCACTTTGGGTAGCAAATATAGACATTATCCTAACTAAATCCCTGTTCCCTCTGCAATATACAACGCGTTTGTTTCTTTCAAGGCTAGAACCAGGGGACGGTTATCTATCACCTGTCAATATATGCTACCTGCATAGCCCAGCATGAGTATACGAACTTTCCTTCGGGAAGACTTAGGTCCCGCATCATTCGGTGAAACAGATATGCGTTAACCCCCTCGAACTCATAGATAGGACTTTATCGATTCCTCGCTTACACCGAGCATTTTCTGTCCTCCCGTGCTCGGATGGGCGATTATGCATTCACCCCTTTTGCGAAATCTAAAAAAAGAAAAAACCTGAAGTCGTTGATATAAAATGACAGGGGCTCCCAAACCGTTACTTGACACACCGGCGGAACTGATACCGTTGCATGAACTTTCTCCTCCATTAGCCACTTCCAACAAACCTCCCAACATGCGAGGACTATCCGATGACGATGACTTGGAGCAATTCGAGGAACCTCCTGTTTTAACGCGTTGGCAGAGATTTGTCGCAGGACCCCGATTTCCAGCAAACGACCCGGCCCCTCGTATTGGATGGTTGGGACGCTTAGAAAGTATTCCCGATTGGTTCAACACCAAATTTACCCACGTGCAGAAGGTCGCCCTACTAATATGTTACCTCGTGTTTTGGGGAGGCTTAGTGTATCAGTTGATGATCCCTTACTTGATTATCCCTCCTTACGTAACGTCCGAGGAGCAGTTGCCAGTAATTACCCTGGGCTGCGAGTACAGTGGGCTATGGGCAGGAAAGAATCAACGCTGTGGCTTAAACGGGACACGATGTCCCGAAGTACATGACTTAGAGTCGGATTTCATAATTCGGTGCCCTGCCCTCTGTCACTTGGCAAAGCAGTACTCGTTGATGCCTATCGGAGATCAACGGATCAGATATCGTCCGTTCGTTGTAGGGGGTGGAGATGACGTTACTGTTAAAGTAGACGACGAAAATCAGTTAACTAATCCTTACCGTGGCGATTCGATCCCTTGCGTGGCTGCAGCTCATGCCGGTCTAACGTCTCCCTTGCGAGGAGGTTGCGTGCGGGTATCCTTCAAACTGGGACCACAGATGGGGTTCTCAAGTGCACGGGGTCATCAAGGTACAGGCGAGCTGATTGCCTTTGACTCATACTTCCCGTCGTCTTTTTACTTCAAGCGAATGGGCGATGCAAAGGTAGCGTACGCGAACGACCCCCGTTTCTCTATTTTGGCTGTGAATATTCTTTTTGGCATCCCTATTGTCGTGTTGGGGCTGGCGGCTGTTGTGTTCTGGACCATGTCAACGGTGTCATTCTGGCTGATTCTTTTCAGCGAAGATCCGATCACCGATATCAATCCCTCGAACCCGGAGTATTTTGGCAAAATGGTCTCCAAAGGCTGCGAACGGTACTTGCCCACTTGCTTCATTTTGTTCGTATTGTACAAATACTCTGTGGGGATAACCCTCGGTAAGCCTGCTGATGGTCCCTCCATCTCACTGATGTCCCGACTTCTTTTGTGGTATCCTGCTTTCTGGATAGGTGCCCTCAACAACATCACTTTCGATGCGTTGCCCATTGACCGCCTCTCTGTGGATGCTATTACTGCCCAACCCGGTGGAGTATTGTCGGTGATGTTCTTATTAGTATTTGGACTCATTGGTGGTGGCTTCCAAGCGTATCGAATTTGGAAAACCGGTAAATTTTGGACTTACCTCAAATTCTACTTATTATTATTGGCGTTTTTATTGGTGCTTGTGGCAATTCCTGGCGTTAAGTTCCACCTTCACCACTACATCCTTGGGATCTTGCTTTTGCCTGCTTGTGCCACTCGCAACCGCACTGGGCTTTTCTTCTCGGGCTTGCTACTCGGCATGTTCATTTCAGGAGCATCGCGCTGGGGTCTCGATCTGATTTTAGAAACAGCAGCTCAATGGGCACGCGAAGACCCTATCGGACTGATCATTCCGCCTATCATCACCAACTACACGGATGGTTATTTACACTGGGATGGCCCTACGAACCAGTTCTCCCCCCTGGCTGTCGGCAATGTCCGCAGCTTTGAGGGAGTTTCCCTTTTGATCAATGATATAGAAATGTGGCGTGGGAATCACACCCTGGCGGTTGAATTAGCCCCGTTACTTCCTCGACTTGTTCGCGACGCGAACGAAGCCTTACCTATTTACTTGCGCATGGCGCGGTTTGACTTGTCGCTGCCTTTGTTCCTGGATTACTCCAATGCAGCCGTTCTTCAATGGCCGAGTGGCAATCTTACCGTACCCGTACCAGGGCTCACTTAGAAACGTTAGACTATAGAATAGATAACACTTTATGACCACATGCTGTTGCAGGCAAAATACGCTCTCGTCTGATCTGAAATGTTGGGGAATGGATCATTCGGTAATAGTTTATGCTCGCTGAATAGTTCCGAATGCTTCCGGTGAGACAAATGCGTCGATTAGCCAAGAAAATACGACCATGAATCAATCAACCTGTTTTATACTCGCATTTTGGATTACTGTTTCACTTATTTTCGTTTATGTCGTAAATCTTTCGTTGGGTGGCAACGCTATCACAAGAGACGTAAACATGCACGCGCCGTTTTTATCATGCATGAGACAGTAAACTTGATGCATAAATGCCTTCAAGTTTTATAATTTACCATCGCTGTGTCCATAGCATGCTACGTTACCGCTTGAACATGGCTACCCAGACCGGGACGGTGCGTCTTTCTGTTCGGCTAAAGTCAAGCGCAGCACCCGACCAGGTGAAGTGGTATTACGCTACCGATGTCCCCTTGCGCAAGCCTGAAAGGTACAACTACAAGATGGAGAGGCCGCCGTCAAAGTTCACGAAGTTCTCGGAGTATGATGATGTTCGTCTTGAGAGAGCTTATCGTAAACACAAGCCTAGTCTGAGTTCTACAGAGGTCGCAACTACGTCTAAAGTACTTGTGAATGAAGATGGGTTGTTTCTGGTTGATTTAAACTCAATGGAGCTAGCCCCGGTTTACTGGGAGGGTCCTGTGTACGAAGTGAGACGTGGATTGTGGTTTACCAGCGACGGTGTACCGCTACCGGAGGCTGACACTCAAGAAATTGAGCAGAAGTACCAATCGATCAAACCGAAGAACATTGAACCTAGCATGGAGGTTGAGCTTGTTGACGACAAAGAAAAGGATCTGCAAGATGCGATAAGTGTTAGTGAAGATGACAACGACTCTCTTGTCGACGAGGTCGTCAGGTTGTCACATGAGATCCCGGACACTATTTCCGAAGCTGCAAAGAAGTTTGCAGATGAGGTTCCAGATGTGGTAGCTGCTTTCAATAAACTTGCCGACAGCACTGTTGAGACTGTGGACACCTCCGTTGAAAAGGACATCATTCAGCTTCAAAGCGGCACTAACGTCATGTTCTTCAAAGAGTTACCAGGTCATGTTGCCCAATACCCTAAGGAGTACAACACACGATTTCAGATCGAGGTTCTTCGTAACTTGGGACCTAAGCGTGTTCCACTTGTAGGGGTAACATACGTCCAGCGAGGATACAGTGCTGACCTTGATGAACTGGTACTCACACCTCCCAAAAACCCGATCCCTGCTCTTTCAAAAACACTAGAAGCTGAAATCACTCGTTTACTCACGTCCAAGGCGGATGGTGACATTGAGGCCCCGATCAAGAAGCAGCAGCAAGATCTTGCTGGCCACATGATGACGTCTGACTACACGCAAGACCCCACAAGGCCTGCTAGAGAGATTGACCACTTAGTCCTCTGCGTTCATGGTATTGGTCAGGTGTTAGGAGACAAGTATGAACTGATTAATTTTACCCACCTGATCAACATGATGAGAAAGACTATGAACAAGGTTTACCAGTCGGATCCGCAATATCACAAGCATCAAGACGCCGTGAATAATCGCATTCAAGTTTTACCGATTTCTTGGCGGCACCGCGTCGACTTCCAGCCGACAGCTCGGTATGAGAGTGAGTCTCAACGGCTCCCCAGTTTGCTGGAGATCAATGCAGACGGTGTGAAGCCACTTCGAAACGTGGTGGGTGATGTGGTGCTCGATGTGTTGTTGTTTTACGAACCTCACTACTTCAAGCAGGTGATGCAAGTTGTCGCCGAAGAACTCAATCGAGTTTACCATGAGTACAAACGACTCAACCCGCATTTCAAGGGCAAGGTTCACTTGTTGGGCCACTCCCTCGGGTCGGCAATTGCGTTTGACATGGCGTGCCAGCAACAACGCCACCATGACGAGAAATCACAATCCATGGTGACGCCCGTTTCCAAGTCCAAACCTACTAAAGCTGAGACCGACAAGCTCCAGCTTGATTTTGAGATCCACAATTTGTTTTGCGTTGGCTCGCCTGTGGGCATGTTCAATTTATTGAAGCAGCGGAACATCGGGACAAGCAACGATTCGTGGGTTATGCGACCCAAGGTGCGTAACTTGTTCAACCTTTACCACCCGTGTGATCCGGTGGCGTATCGCATGGAGCCATTGGTTGATCCTGACTTAGCGAAGTACAAGGCTGAGCTTGTTCCTTTTGCCACCGACCTGATTCTGCTGAAGATCCAGGGGCTCAACGAGATGGGTTCGGACATTTCGAACATGTTTTCGCAAGCCACGTCTTGGCTCACGACGTCGACGGCCAAGAAAGCGATTGCTCTGAAGGATATTGAAAAGCTCAAACAACTGGCGGAGGATGAAAACGCTTTGGGGGATATTTTGCAAAGTATCGCGGTGATGGACAAGGAGAAGACCAAAACTCGCAAGGTGGACATGAACCTGGCACTTTTAAGCAAGGTCCTACCATTGAATGGTCGCGGTCGCATTGATTATACGCTTCCCATGGGGGTGTTCGACTTCTCTTTGGTGTCAGCAGTAAGCGCCCATGTGCTGTACTTCGAAGATGAGGATACCGCTGGCTTTTTGGTTAGAGAGATCCTCAACACCAAACGTCCCGTAGTACGTAAGGAGGTGTATACAGCTAATAATTAGACACTTGTTTGTATGGTAGTATATACATTTAGGCTAACAAGTCATCGATCGATTGTTCAGCATCCTTTTCGATAAGCTTCAACATCCCATCGGGCAAAATAGGGTGGTTATCCGCATCCACCACGTAGCGAAAGGGCATTTCCGTGGACTCGTACTTGTTGTAGCGAATTTCGGGGTAGTCCAAGAACTTAATTTGTTCAAAGGGGGTCTTGTCCTCCACAATCCTCTGGGTCACACGCACAGCGGTGTCGGTGGTCATTTGCAAGGCACCCAACCGGCGACCGGCAAATCCATACTTCTTCCGCAAAATCCCTGTGCGGTCTATACGCGGATGAGAACCTAAAATGCCGCCAAAAACAAAGTAGTCGAACTTGGAGGCATCCTCGGGCACCAAGTCGGTTTCAGCAGCAGGATCCAAAAGACACACCCGGTTCTTATCCTCCATGAACGTGACACACTCGTCGGATGTCCACTGCAACCCCAAATCCACGAGAGGCTGGGGAATAACGGTTCCTTCGGGGATGGAAGAAAGAATGAGGTTCTCCTTACCAACCTCGCGGATGATTTGAGAATACTCAAGCACCACCCACTCCGAGAATCCCTCTTCCATGTGCTCGATAACGTACTTCATCGTGGGTGAAGTCTTGAGATGACCACAGAGTTGCGCGCGGCTTAAGACTCGTGCAGCCTTCAGTGCATGGGAGTTGACTAGCAGCCACAACACCATGCCGTTGAATTGGAGCAAGGAGGACATGGAGGCGGCGACCCGCAAGGCGTCAGCCAACCGCAACAAGCTGAGCCAGAGTGGGCTATCAAAGGAACTCCATCCTTTGCTCCGCAATTTGGGGTCCCAAATGCAATCACAGCTGGCATCGGCCAAACCAAAACCTGGTAGAGGCAACCGTTTTGCGGCCAATTCCTTTAATCCATACTTGAATCAGGCCAGTGGCCCCGATCAGCCTACTCCGCGCAAACGACGGAGGTTTGAGTTGAACGAGCCCGGAAAATGGCTGGCCAAAGCGGATGATATCCGGGAGAAACTTGAACAGCGCAAGGTGGACGAGGCTTTATTGGAAAAGAAAAAGGCCAAGGGATTGCTTCCAAACACTTTAGCGGGCGAAGACCGTGCATTGAAGCCTACACCTCCTCCGTGGATCGAGTGGTGGGACAGGCCATACCTTTCGGGACCTAACTACCTATACACCGATGCTCCAGGACCCAACGGCGAGAAAAACGCCTTCGTATTGGATTCCGAAGAAGCTCCCATTACACAATACATCCACCACCCTGTGCTTCTACCACCTGCTTGGGAGAATCCCGTTGAGGCGAAAGTGTACCTCACTGCCCAGGAACGTAAACGCCAACGTAAGCTAACACGTGAAGCTCGCAACAAACTCAAGCAAGACCGGATCAGGTTAGGCTTAGACCCTGCACCTCCGCCGAAGGTGCGGCTTGCAAACTTGATGAATGTGTTGAAAAACGAGGCAATCACCGATCCTACGGCGATAGAAGCGAAGGTACGAAAGGAGGTAGAAGAGAGATTACAAAAGCATTTGGCGGATAACGCTGCACGGAAACTCACAAAGGAGCAAAAGGCAGAGAAAATCCACGCCCAGCGCGAGCGCGACGTTGCTGAAGGTGCTTGGTGTGGCGTATATCGTGTTGACGGGCTCACTAGCCCAAAGCATATTTTTAAGATTGACATGAATGCTAAACAACAGGAGCTTGTTGGGATGGCGGTGTTGGCCACCCCTTTTTCATTAGTGGTCGTACAAGGCGGTGCCAAGATGGCACGATGGTACGACAACTTAATGATGCTGCGTATTCAATGGTCGGGCGAGGAAAAGTGTCAGCGAGTGTGGCTTGGCGAAGTCTCGGCTCGAACATTCAAGCGATGGAGCGTTGAGCGCCCCCAGGATGAGAACGAGATCTCTGAGCTACTTACACGATTTGGTATAGCGAACTACTGGCAGCAGGCACTCACAATTTAGCATTCTTTACAGATTCAATTTGACATAGACTTTGGTCACATCACTCCACGTTACGTTATGGTGCACCTCCCAGGGACCAAAAGAATGGGATTGACGAAAGTACCCGCTTCTTTCTTGCACTTCTCGTAATCTCACTGAATTAAACCGGTATCGGTTGGCCAGTTCTACTACTGAGGCCAGTTGGTAAGGACACAATGTGAACAGTATTGTTTGGCCTACGGCTTTTTCACTCAGCCAAACCCAACCACCCTTATGCTCCAAGTGTAAAATAGACGAAATTTTCTTGCCCCAAGCGGTACCCAATCCCTTGGACTTGCCGATTCCGAAAACGTAAGTGGCATTGGCATTCGCGAAGTTGTTCAATGGTCCAGCAATAATGCGTTCTATCGGCTCCACGGCATCGACATCCAGTTCAAACTCGACGTAGGAACTATTGAATCCGACCAATCGTCCGGGTATCATGATGCCAAGGACTCCGCTTAACCATAAGAGGAGGTGGCCAACAAACATGGAAATGAAAGCAGAAGAGCCCACACCGCATTTATACTAGCTAGAATGCTACAGTTGCTGATTATGTTGCAGTGTAGTATTAATTAAGTGTACTGACTTTTGAACTTACGCAAGTTGTCCCAGGCAATCTCATTAGAGTTCGGGATTTTGACGACCTCAATGCGCGTAGATAACTCTGGGTTGTGGATATCGGGTTGCGTTGTAATGTAACTGACGGGACGTTTGATCTGAGGGTTGTTGCTGCTGTCATCGCGCATTTCGGTGGGGATATTCACCATAATCTCACGGTAAGACAGTGGGATGGTGAAACGGTTGAGAATCTCCAAATGCAGGGGTTGCAATGGCTTAGGCGGGGGAAGAGGCATGGATGGAACGAAGCGTTGCTCTTGGAACTCGGGACCATCGAGAGCAGCATCAAATTGTTGACGCATCTTCTCGTGCTTACGACGCTGAACCTCATAATTGTACCGGTTGACCCTGTCCATTTCTTGGCGGTCGCGTGTAACGCGTGCTTGCTCGCGAAGCTTCCATTCCTCAACTTCCTTAGCATACCTCTTGCGCTGCTCGAACTCTTGGCGGTATTCACGCATGGCGTAAATCTGCTCAAAGTCAATGCGCTTAAATTGGTAGTAAGAGCCCATAGTTTGCTTCAGGACTCCTCGGTAAGAGTTGATCAAAACATTGAACTGAAGAGCATTGTGCAAGTGCTCGATGTTGGCGAAATCAGGAGTAAACTCTTTCTGCAGCTTAAGTTTCGCATCCACAGCTCGTTTGCTGAAGTACTCGTGAACCAAACCTTTGATGTTCATACCGTTGCGGAAAGCTGGCAGCTGGCCCTTCGGTTTGATAACCCGGTGAGCACGCACCGCCTTCGGGTCTAAGGTGGTGGGAATACGGTTGATGCGGTTAATCACCGATACGTCTTTGTAGTTCAGTCCCGGACCCTTAGTCTGCTTGGTGTAAAAGTACTTGGAGAGAGTATCCTTGTCGCCATTGTCAAAAGCCAATTGTTGCAAGTGTCGCGCCATTTTGGCGTTCTCGTAGGTGGGTGTGGCGGCCAGCGACGAGGTAGTTGTCAAAGGGGGAGCAGTGTAGTAAGTGCCTACTTTGCAAATGTGCAGTACATTGAACTCGTGGAAATAGCCTTGGCCTGCAAGAACTGTTTCGTTGAAGTCAAAGTTGTTGGATTCGTCTCTCTTTTTCTTCTTAGTCACCAAAGTACCGGCTTTACCCGTAGTCTTTTCCAAGACTGCCTCTAGATCAGGGTTATCATACAACCCAGAGTTATCCAGCCACACAAGCTCACGATCGCTGAAGGAGATTTTCGTCAGTGGCAAGAACTTGTAGAGGTTCCGCTCCTTGTAAAACTGCACTTTAGCTACCTCCGTGAGACAATTGTAATTGGCAAATGTTGGCTTAACTGGATTCTCCACCAGGGGAAACACTTGAGCCACAGTCACCTGCTCCACCTTGGGTGTTGCTGGGATCACAGCAGGCGACGATTTCTTTTTGCGGCCAACAAGCACATCGTCGTCCTCATCTTCCATGTCAACATCCTTATCTTGGCCGCTTGGGTTCGTCGTGAACACCTCATGGTTCTCAATGACACCATACACCTTTGCCAACTCGATGTAATACAACGGGTTACTGGCTTGGCTCTTAGCCACAAGTCCGTGCTCCACCAATTGGCTATTGATGTCGCTCAGGGTTTGCAGAAAGTCCTCAAGCAGTAAGGCCGTCTTTTTCACAAGTTTGGCTATGAGCTGGTACGACGAAGGGTAGTTCCACACTTTAGCCAATGTTTGCGTGAGCACCAACCACTCAGACGAATTAGGGGTGCGAAACGCAGGGAATGCCAATTCTTCGACAGGAACTGTACCCAGAGAGGTAGCACCAAACACTAACTTAGTGCGGCCCACCCCAAATGGCTTCTTGTATTTGGTAGCCGGTTGCTTAACCTCCATGTTGTGGTTTTGAATTTCTGGTGATATTTTTCGTTTCGCGTTCAAGAACCAAACGACTGTGCAGCAAATTTGGGACTTCTGACTGTGGTGGATGCAAGGTTCATGACAGGAGATTATCAAGGAAGCTTGTAATGTCAACACAGACCAATGTGATCAGCAACGGCCTAGTATCCGAGTTTAGCATGGAATTAGAGTTATTGGCATATTTCAAACCCTCCGTAACCATGTAATCAGCGACGCGAGAAGGGAATTACCAAATTTACCAAGTTGTGAACCAAGTAGCCTGTTACCCGGAGTAGTTGGAGCGCCTTGGTAAGCTCAGAATCAACCGAAGTCCACGGTGTGCATGGAAACGCATTTCTCGGAGTTCTGTTCCGGTGGGGTGCATGTTGGTGGCTGTAACGGTTTTTGAAACCAACGGCTATCAAGATGGTATAAATGTTGCGTTCGAGTAAGCCTCGCAATTACCCATTACCAAACCTGAAAAGGTTTTAAACGGACGCCCCCGGTCACTGTCTGAAATTTACATGCGCTTTGCGTCGCTTATTTGCGAATGCATTAAAGCTCCCCGAAGGTGTGATTGGAAGTTCCACATCGATACACGTCCCCATATCCACTTGCTAACACCATCGTAATTGAGCACCGTTTGACTTGAACTCTTTGAAAAATGTGGGGGACGTTGGCACATGCAGACGTTTAATGCGTCTTCCCCAGTATGAGCCCCTCATGCATGTGATGAAGGCCTCGGCAATGGTTTCTTCAAATATAAACTCCGCGAATCCGTTAACAAATATCAACTTTGCCAAATCATGAGTGTGGAAGACGACATTACATACGAAATCAAGGACCGTACCTTCATCATTACTTTCAACATTCCCAAGAAGCTTAATGCGTTCACTGGGGACCACTACAAGCGGTTGGGTAAGTTACTCGAAGAAGCCGAGGCTGAAGAAGACACTATTTGCACTTTGTTGACCTCTTCTGGCAAATACTTCTCGGCTGGTGCCAACTTTGGTGACCCTGCCATCATGAACGCCAAGCCCGAGGAGGTGTTTTCGCATGAGTTCTGGTTTGGCCAGTTCGTTGCCCGTAATGTGTGGCTTTGCGACTTGTTTCACAACCACACCAAGATTCTTGCTGCTGCCGTTAACGGTCCTGTTATCGGGTTGCTGGCTGCTTGTTTGGCATTGTGCGACTTGATTTACGTCAAGGACGAGAAGGACTTTTACATGTTGGCTCCTTTCTCCAACTTGGGTTTGGTTTGCGAGGGTGCTGCTTCCTCGACGTTGTTCTTGCGTTTGGGCTGGTCCGTCGCTTCGGAGGCTCTTTTGTTGGCGCGTCCTATTGACGGTGCCACTTTGAACAAGGTTGGTTTCATCAACAAAACTTTTGACGGTCAGTTTAGCTCGGTGGAGGACTTCAACAAGCACATTCACTCCATGTTGTACAACCAGTTCAAGGATCTCCACGAGGACTCTATTTTCAAGAACAAGCAGTTGTTGAAGGCCAACCGTGACCAGTTGATCAATGCCGCCAACTCCAGGGAGGTGATTAAGGGCTTCAACAAGTGGTTGGAGGGTGTTCCTCAGCAGAGATTTGCTTCTCTCGCTCAAAAGGAGATGAAGCATAAGATGTAAGTATACTTAGAAATAAACACGTATAGATTTTGGCTCTTGAGCTGGGAAATGACATCGTCAAAAGTTACCACGAAGTTTTAGGGGCAAGAACAAGCCAAGACTTGTCTCGAAAATCTTGTAAGGCGTCTATCAGGTGGTCTCTCGTTGGTGGTCTTTTCCATAAGAACCATTCATGTACTGGCAAAACACTGCCCCTTATTTGCTTATTTTAGAAACCACCAGCAAAACATTGCCGAAAAACGTGCTTGTATTTGCATTTGACTTGACGAACAACTAAAGATTTGCGTGTTGTATTGCGCAGCTGACTCCTAGAGACTCAAATACCCCACACTTCTTGACAACACTAAGGCGACTGATGTATTTCTGTGAGCGCTTTTAAGAATGGGAATTATTTAAACGAACTACATCCAAAAAGCTTGAATAAAATAGCTATGTTGCTTGCCTTTTACCTTTGTTATACAGTGAGTGCCCTTCCGCTATGGCACGTTGCACCAACGATCCAATATCCGATGGCCGAAAATTGTCTCATCCATGAGTTGACCTTGTGCAGCCACGGACCATGTTACATCAGCCATAACGTAAGGATAGCAATGGCGAACCACAAGTGTATGATGCGCCGCCAGGGGTGGTGTCAGTGGTCTCCAGGTCAGGAATTCCAACTCTGCTGACGTACCCGACGGCGCGTGCGGTAACCATCATGTCATATGTCATATTACTCCGTATGTTTACATCAAATAAATATGGACCCATCCAGTGGGTATGCGTTGAGTTATGCAATGATTGTGGGTGCTCCTCATCCACTGAGGCCCGCGCGATGGAAGACATCGCCTCGTACTTCTTCCCACAACACTTTCTTGTCCTCTTTCGAGAACTTTGTACCTCGCGCTTTAGCTTCTTTCTTGCATTCGTCCAATTTCACCTTGTACTCATGCAGGGTCAGCGCTGCAGCGGCCAAATTGATCAAGTAGTTGCGGATGGCTATTCCTTTATACTTGGTTCGTAACGCCTGGTTGTTGTTGTTGAATGACGGTGCATTGTTGATCTGTAGTAGTCGACTTTGCTTCACCAGAACCTCGGCAACGTTCTTGAGAAACTGCTCCTCGAGTCCGTGCTCCTGATAAATGTTGCTGGTGTACAAAGTGTAGATGAGCTCAGTATCAGTTATGGTTGGCAGAATGAGGACAATGTGGCAACGTTTCGACAAATCGCCCACTAATTGGGGTAACGAGTTGGTGTATTGAAAGTCTGGCGTTTGTGTCACCATAGGCAAGTGCGTCAAGATCAACTTGCAGCGAGTCACGTTGAGGTTCCAGTCAATAAACATTTCTTGGTTTTGGTATTGAAGATCCAGGCCGAGTGAAATCTTGGCGACTTCCTCGTCGCACTGCTCTTGCAGTTTGAAGTAGGACTCGTGAAGGGTTATGTCGTTCACTAACTGTTCGACTGTGATGGAAATAGCTTCCGAATCCTCGGGGATGGTTGCAGTGGACAGCGAATAGATGGAAGGAGCGGAGCGGACCGAGCGTTTAGCGGAGGAGAAGATCGACGAGTTCGACAGTCGATACAGCAGCTGTGGAAGCAAATGAGACGGAGCCAGCCGGATCAGGTTACTGTCCGTCTTCTGTGGTAATTGCAGATAGATAGCATTTCTTGCCAGGTCCTTGAAATGACTTGGGGTGTATAAGTTGTTGCGATACATTGTGGTGTACGCTCGGGAATGCTAAGGGGTGGCGGAAAGTGGGGTTGGGTGATGTTTTTGAGTATCCAGGTTCTTTGGGCGGTGTGAGTAAACCAAGGGGTATTTTGTTTGATGTCAACACCGGGTAGGGTGTACGGTGAGGAAGGGTTTAAAATTTTCTCGAATCTTGGTTTTTGGGGTACATTAATAGCACCGTGCTGCCGGAAAAAAGGCATGCATGCTTATCTAACAAGTTGTCTCGATTGCTGACGAATACATTGTCCACCACAACAGGGGAGATATTACTTGGCAAGGGGGCTTAACTAATCCGAGAGTCCACGCGAACCTTCCTTTTCGCTTTAAGCCTGCTCCCTCTTCTCTACTATGATTTGCCTTCCACTGCAACAATGTCCCATGCCAAGCCAGGTTGCATTAATTGGCGCCCCTATAACATTTTGATGCAACGGAGAAACTCTGCGTTTGGGGCGGGTTGTATTGTTCCAAAAGTCTCACCGCTCAAGCAACAATACGAAGACAACACTCCGTCAAGTCACGTTTGCTCTGTAGGTTAGTTAATGACCAGTCAGAAGTGTTTCGTATATGCTGTGGACCCCGGGACTGTGGGGGGAGCATCACAGGACGCGGCCCGTACAGTGACGGATATGTATGCGCGCCAACTCGGGTGTCGAAGGCAGTTTCGTCGACCGCTTACGGAAATTCATCCGGCAGCCTCACTTATCGGATGTCTACTGTCCACATAATTTACCATGAGAAGACAGCGCCCCACTTTGTCATTGCTCCTATTTTCCACCCCACAGTTGCAAGGCTCATGTGCATTTCGGCTGCGGCTACTCATGCGTGGTAGAATAATATGGGATTATAGGAAAGAATTTGCCCGAAAATTGCCGTACGGCCCCCCTCGGTAACTCTCAAAATCAACCGAAGCATGGCTTAATATGGTTCGATTATTAGCAAAGTTAGTCTTGTCGCAAGTTGATGATCCATTTATGGCCAACTCATCACGTTCATCGAATTTTACCTTCTTGTTTTTTCTTTTTCTGCTTCCGTACAAACGGCACCACGATCTTTCCCGCTTGTCCCCGGGTTGCAGCTGTAGGGTTAATCCGCTTTTGCAAATTTTGGTTACCGCACGACCACACTTTTTGCGGGGAGCCCGGTAATTTTGATGCTCATGCACTCGTGTATACTCAATAAAAAAAATACGAGGCCGCAGGTGACGGTCACTCTCACTGGCACTACGAAAGCGACAAAAGCTCGCCTCAAATGGGGAAAGGGCTCACGTTCTCGCTGAAGCTAATCATTTCAGCCAACCTAAACGGCCACATTTTTTTCCGAGCCACATCCCTCTTTGTGATGCATCTCATCGGAGGTTTTTCCGAATATGCCGAAACGCCGCAACAGCCATCTCCACGGTTAGCGTCACACGTGTGTCATTTCTATATACAATTATGAACACATGAACAGCACGTTCGTGTAAAAGTCAAGCATGGGGTTTTCTCCCTGCTTTGTCATGGTTTCCTCGGTATTAGCCCAGTCCGACAAAAACTCTTTATGGCTACGGATCTCGGCAGGTTTCCCGCAGACTTCTTGGTATAAATTTTGCGCCAACCCGAAGTCAGTAGCAAACATGATATCAAAATAGCCCTGCATCACCATGTATGTCAGGACATCGATCATACGATCCTGCAACACGGTTTGGACCACAGGGGCATTGTAGTAACCAGGAATGGTGTTAGGCAATTTGTTGAAGTCAGAACAGATGAGAGAGTGACGAGGAAACTTGTGTTTGAGAATCTGAAAGAACCGAAGGAGACGAGTTGGAACAAATTCACCGGGAGTCAAGTTGTCCTTGAAAGGCATCAATGAATTCTTCCATCCAAGCATTGTCGACGACATGGCAAGGGGATGGATATGATCTTTGTTGACGAAAGGAATCATCAGAGCAGTAGTGTCCAATCGTCCCCGCCAGGTGTTCGTGGCGCGTAATTGACTCAGCGAAGAGTTCTCACGAAGATTTAATAACGCGTTAGTGTAGTAGGATAACTGTGGAGTGTAAAACTCATAGAAGTCACCGTGTTCGTCAACAAGCACCTGACCCTCGTAAGGCTCGCCAGTCTCGTTGTCGTAGCGAACTAAGTCATGTGCAAAATTATCAAATACCTCAAGAGCAATGAAGAAACAAGGCTGCTCAATCACCTTCTTCCAATCAAAAATGGAAATGTTTTCAATAGAAAGCTTTTGGGCATCCAAACCTTGACCAACCAACTTGTTTTTGAGCGCATGCGTTAACTGTTTCTCCGCCAACTGGGAAGAGATTTCGATGATACGGTATTGCGTCCGAGCATAAATGTCCGGAGCAGTGCGTTTGATGTAATTAAGAATGTTGCACATGAGCGTACCGTTACCAGCGCCCATTTCGTAAATCACAAGATCCTCATAAGGGTAAGCACCATTCGTTTTGTAATTGTACAACAAATAGCGGGCGAGCGCTTCGCCATAGTAAGGGTTAAACAACTCAGTTGGGGTGTGCCACAATTGCAAACTCCGCTTTGATCTCCCCGCTCCCAGTTTAACTACCTGTTGGTCCTGACGTTCAACCTCAAGAGCTCGCTTGACAAATTTCAGTGACTGGGCGGATGTGGTTTTCGATTGTGCCGCCAGCTCAGTGAATTGGTTGAATTGGTTTACGCGTGGTTTCGTCTCGTCGTACTTAGCATAAGCCTTTTGCCAATTGTCCAAAAATGCATCAATGTTTTCAATGTTGTTGTAGTCGAACGGCTTTTCCGAATGGAAAATTTCCACTTCCTTCGAAAAGTACCCGTAGTTTGGATTATACAACAGATCTTCGATAAAATCCAGCACGAGCATCTTGGCTCGCTTCGGGCGGGTTCGGAACCGGGCCAACTTGTGCAGAGTAGTTTGAGGGAACTTTGAGAACACCTCCTGGGGTGACTGAGTTCCGAAGGGGTAGTTGGTGGAGTAACGATAAATGAATTCGACGAGATTGAAGGTTTTGAAATCATCAGGGTTCTCCAGCTTCTGTAAAGGGTGGGGCTTGAATCCGGGAGCAGATTCCGTAGACGCCTTAGTTGCATTAGTCAAGGAGCGGGTCTTTTCATTGGTTGCATCAACCTTGAATGCGTAAGTATCGGGACGGATCGAGTACTCGTGGTGAAATGCCTCATCGTCGGTCTTCTTTTTGTTGACTTGTTCAAGCTTTTTGGCGGCTTTTTTAAAGTTGAACAAACTCCGTGTCGACGTTCGTTGTAGCCCTGAGAGCTGTCGACTCAATGACATCGTGATTGTAAGGGGACCTGAAAATTGATTTTACGCGACGAAAGTGACGCGGCGTGAACCAGTAGGGGAGCGGGAATCACAAAGTAGCGAGAGCCCGAGTAAGATTCGTGTTTGAAAAAAGCTCTGTAACCGTCATTTTTTGTTTCTGGCAGGTTTTTGATACATTGTGAAGTTCCATGTACTCTCCACCTACGCCTCACGCCACGCATTTGCTGATTTTTTTCGATTTCAACTCACATTATTATGTTACGGAGACCACCCACAACTATCAAGCTCACCCCTGAGGATGTGTTGGAACACGATGATCTGACGAAGAAACCACAGGAGGCTGACTTAACGTCTCAGGGCTTGCAGTATAAAAAGCCCCTCTCAGAGAAGACACGTCTGGAGAGAATTGGGATCTGATAGTCCTTGAACATCAGCTTTTAGCCAAAAATCGACGGTGTCACCAATACTTCACTACAAGAGCTTCCGAGCGAGCCGTCGAGGCTTTAGGACACATAAGCCAACTCGGCTCAACGAGAAGAACACCGACGGCCGATATGAGCCGACATGTCGACAATTGTGGCTTGGATATAGCGAATACAATAGAGGTTACTAGCATTGGTTCAATTGCCGAGATTCCGAGAGATCGACGACCAATTATGTGTCACCAGAGCAATCCACTAGCCAGTTTACCTCAACAAACATAATATTCTGACACCAACGTGCGCGTGGCCACTCAGGCGCAGTAGACTACACAACGCGATAATCGAGGACGAGTGGAAGTAATATTTTCTTTGGGTCGTTACACTCACAATTAAAGTTAAGTCCGCCGGTGCGTGCTCCCCGCCTTTTTGATTCTCACACTCATGTGTTATCGTGAATTACAAGCCCCACGCAGAATTCACTTTGAAGCCTTCAAAGCTGGTAGTTTATTGAGACTGCTTCCACCTGCCAGTCAAATCTTCTCGTGTTCTGAGATACTAAAGGGTGCCATTTCTCCCAAAAATCGGCCTGTGATCGAACACCTCGCAACTATGCATTCCCCCCTTCGTTCCCCACATTATTTTCTAGTGATCGGCCCGGCTGGCGGATCAGGGCTCACATCTCACGTTTCCTTTAGAGGGTATAAATAGTGCACGACGGCTTCATAGGTAAACCAATGAGTCTCATGTTCCCTACCGTTCCCTTCGTAAAAGACGGCGCACCTTTTGTGGCGAAACAGCTTTCGGAGAACTACCCGTTGCCCCCTGACAAGGTATATCGATCCGTGGAAGTACCCTACCTGAAAGAAGCTGGATATTCTCTGGTTTACCGCAATGCCGCTCTCCCCAGCCATCTTGTTTCATGCCCACACCCTCAATTAACTACCCTCTACGAATTGTTTGAGTTTCTGGCTCAGTTATACCAGGATCGCGAGGCCTTCGGTATTCGTAGACAGCTTGAGGATGGATCGTACGGCGACTACGAGTGGAACACTTATGCTGATGTGCACAGAAGGCGTATCAATCTTGGCGCAGGTCTCTTTTTCATTTTGAACACAAACCGATTCCGTCGGCCGACGAAGAATTACGAGTACAACCCCCGTCCACAAAAGTCGCCGTTCATTGTGACATTGTACTCTCACAACAAGCCTGAGTGGGTACTTACCGACTGTGCTTGTGTCGCCTACTCGTTGTGTAGTACGGCCTTGTATGACTCGCTCGGCTCGGACACCTCGCGTTATATCTTGGAGCTCACCGAGTCTCCAGTCGTGGTCTGCCTGAAGGAGAATGTCTCCAAGGTAATCGAGTTGAAGAGAAAGTATCGTCTCTGCAACATCATTGCCATTGTTTCTATGGATTCTTTGGAACAAAACCAAGAACTCGTTGAGGCAGGTGAGGCGGCGGAGATCATGGTGTACGACATCCATCAAGTGGAAGCGTATGGCGAAGCCGTACCATTACCTGTGATTCCTCCCACCCCTGAAACTCCTTACACTATTTCATTCACACTGGGAACCTCCGGTGCTTTCCCCAAGGGTGTCGAGCTTTTGAATCGTAATGCAGTGTCCGGGGTCACTTATCGACTCTCGCAGACAATCAAGCTCGATGATTACACATGCTATCTGTTTTTACCGTTAGCTCATATCTACGAGCGGATGACGAACCAGTTCAATTTGTTCCGGGGTGCTCGAATCGGCTTCCCCAAAGGAAATTCGCCCGCGAGTTTGATGGAAGACACCAAGTTATTGCGACCCCATTTATTGGCTTTGGTGCCTAGAGTGTACTCCAAGCTTGAAGCTACTCTCAAGGCAATGACCATCCACCACCCCGATCCCATGATGCGCTCGCTTTACACTAAGGCTATTGCTAAAAAAATGGAGTTGCAACTGCAAACTGAAGGCGACCCTGGCAACTCTATTTGGGTTGACCTGGTGCTCTGGCGTATCCGCAAACAGTTGGGCTGGGAAAGATTGCTCTATTTTTCAACTGGATCGGCGCCGCTGGCACCTGAACTGATTCAGTTCATCAAAGCGTGTCTCAATGTGGGCATGTCCCAAGGCTTTGGTATGACGGAAACATTCGCAGGTGTGTCTACCCTGCCCATTTATGACATTCACCCAGGCTCGTGTGGTTCCATTAGTATCACTTGCGAAATGCGGCTTAAGGAGTTGCCTCAAATGGGCTATGTCTCTAATGATCCCAATGGGCCCCGAGGAGAGTTGTTGTTGCGGGGACCGCAGATTTTTAACCGCTATTACAAGAACCCCGAAGAGACAGCGGCGGCCATCGACGCTGACGGCTGGTTCCACACTGGAGATGTCGCCTGGATTTCACCTGCTGACCACAACCGTGTGTACGTCATTGACCGTGTTAAGAATTATCTCAAATTATCTCAGGGTGAATACGTGACGCCAGAGCGTTGTGAGAACCTTTACATGGCCACTAACCCACATGTTGCCCAAATTTTCGTACATGGCGACGCCCTTCAGAACTATTTAGTTGCAGTCGTTGGTTTTGATCCTGCTCTTGCCCCAGAGTATATGTCGAAGCTAACTAAGAGACAGTTTGAGGATTACAACCAAGTTCTCGATTTCTTGCAGGATCCGGTCAATAAGCGTGTTGTGATCGACAGCTTGAACAGAAATGTTGGTGCTAAGTTGCAAGGTTTCGAAAAGATCAAAAACGTCAGATTTGCCCTTTCACCACTCGGTGTAGCCGGTGGAGACTTTTTGACCCCCACGAGTAAATTGAAGCGGCCAATGGCGACGAAAAACTTTCTCTCCACCTTTGAGGAATTGTATCTTGAGGGTTCTTTATTCGAGAGAGACGCAAAGTTGTAGGGTGTATACAAACGAACGACACATGTCAAACTGACGCAAGCTCGTAATTTCGCAACCACTATTTTTCGCTGTACCCCTACTAGTTGGAAAAAATAAGTTGCATAAATTATTCTTAAAAGAAGTTTAGATAGAAAGCTGACTGAAACTTCACGTACACAGCCTTTGAACTCGTGCCTTTACCACTCATTGGATTAGCTTTTTTATCGTAGATGAACGTGGTTTCCCAATTTGGCCACACTTTTTCGCATCGCGAACCATTTTTCACTTGAAAAAAAAAATCGCAAACCATCTCTTATTATGTCTGTGATTGGGATTACCTTTGGGAACACCCTGTCGTCGGTGGCTGTTGCTAACGACGGCAAGGTTGATGTTATTGCCAACCCTGATGGTGACCGTGCCATTCCCTCTGCTTTGTCCTACGCTGGTGAGGATGAGTACCACGGGTTTCAGGCCGTTTCGCAGTTGATTCGCAATGCCCCCAACACTATCATCAACTTCCGTGACTACATTGGCAAGCCCTTTGACCAGATTGACACTTCTGTGCCCCATGGTGCTGCCCCCATTGCTGTTGGCTCTGGTGTCGGTTACGAGGTCACCATCAACGGCGAGAAGAAGACTCTCAGCGTCGAGGAGGTCACCAAGAGACATTTGACCCACTTGAAGCATGCCGCTGAGGACTACACTGGTAAGAAGGTGGAGGGCGCTGTTTTGACCGTCCCCACTGACTTCAACGAGACCCAGCGCGCTGCCTTGAAGTCCATCTGCGCTGATGCTGGCATCAAGGTGATTCAGAGCATCAACGAGCCCTCGGCTGCTTTGTTGGCCTACTTGAGCTCTGACGAGACCAAGTTGTCTGAGGACAAGACCTACGTTGTCGCCGACTTTGGTGGTGTGCGTTCCGACGCTGCCGTCATCGTTGTCAGAGGTGGTGTGATGACCGTTTTGGCCACCGCCCACGAGCACAAGTTGGGTGGTGTCAAGTTGGACGCTGCTTTGGCCGAGTACTTTGCCAAGGAGTTCCAGAAGAAGTGGAAGTCCGACCCCACCACCAATGCCCGTGCCATGGCTAAGCTCACCGCTGAGCTGATTGTGGTGAAGAAGACTCTCTCCAACGTCCAGACTTCCACCTGCTCCATTGAATCGTTGAACGAAGGCTTGGACTACCACACCACTATCAACCGTATGCGCTTCGAGTTGGCTGCCCGTGCCCCTCTCTCCGACATGACCGCTTTTGTTGACAAGGTTGTGTCCAAGGCTGACTTGGACCCCGTTGACATTGACGCTGTGTTGTTGGTTGGTGGTTCGTCCAACGTGCCCAAGTTGGCTTCGAACATCTCCTACCTTTTCCCCGAGTCCACCACTGTGGTTGCTCCCGCTCTCGACTCCAAGGCTGTTGACCCCAGTGAGTTGATCGCCCGTGGTGCTGCCTTGCAGGCTCTGTTGATTGAGCTGTTTGATGACGAGGAGATCGCTGAGCTGTTGCAGCCTATCGTTGTCAACACCCAGCACTTGGCCAAGCCCATTGGTATCAAGGACGCTGAGGGTAAGTTTGTCCCCATCTTGTTGTCGGAGACTGCCTACCCCATCAAGAAGCTGCTTGAGGTTTCCAACGGTGATTCTGCCGCTGTCGCCATCCAGTTGTACGAGGGTGAGCGTAAGATTGTCGAGACCACCGTCGAGGCTGCCCCCGCTGAGGATGACTCCGAGGACGAGTACTCTGACGACGAGCCCGAGGTGGTCCGTCTGGTGGCTTACGAGGCTGGTGAGTTGTTGGCTGAGTTGACTGTGAAGGACTTGAAGCCCAACGCCAAACTTGAGGTTGTCATCAACATCAAGCAGGACGGCACTTTGCAATTGTCCGGGAGAGAATTGAAGCAAGGGTCGGTTGCTGTCAAGGGCGAGATCAAGTCCAAGCAGTAGATGGTGTATTATATAGATTCAACGAACAAATAATCAAGCGCTAACGTATGGATGTCATTGGAAGTCTATGTCTATATTTATAGAAGCATCAAGCATACTGATTAATTAACTCTGGTAATTCCAGTGCCCCCGGATAAAACGTCGTCGATGTTCGCCATGGCTTGTCTCGAGGTGTGATCGAAATTCTCCTTCGTCAGGGAAGCGATGTGTGGGGTCAACACAACGTCGTCGCGGCCGTACAAGTCGGGGTGGACTTTAGGCTCATGTTCAAACACATCCAAACCCGCAAACAAAATTTTGCCCAGTTTCAACCCGTCGACAACGGCTTGCTCGTCCAAAATTGCCCCACGGCCAATGTTGATTAAGCGGAAAGGCTTGTCCATAGCCTCAATTTGCTTCGCGTCAATCAAGTGTTTCGTCTCGGGGGTGAGAGGAGCAGCAATCACGACCAAGTCAGCAAAGGTGGCGTCCTTGATCGAAGCGTGGTAGGTAGTAGGGTAACCCAACCCCTTCTCCTCGTCATCACTGAGCTTGCTTCGCTTCACGTAGTGGATCTCCATGCCCAAGTGGTGCAAACTTTTCCCGATAGTGCGGCCAATGTTGCCAAAGCCAACAATTACTACCTTGTGCCCGCGTGGACTGATCACGGGACGGTCGTTGAGGTGATGACCAAACGAGTACGCATTCTCTTTGGTGAACCGAGGCTTCCCCTTTTCAGTATCCCACTTATTAGCCTCGTTCATCCAGCGACGCACGAAGGTGATCTGGTTGTGCTCAGGCGACAAAGCGTTAGTAAACGCAGTAAACTGGCGGAAGGCATTGATAGTGTAGTACACCACGAGGTCAGTGACCGGGCCAGCAGCTCCGTCCAGTGGCACATTGGTTAAGATAATGTCGTGCTTGGCCATCCCCTCACCGTCATAATCATTGTGTCCGACAGAGCAAACAGCCACAACCTTTAACAGCTTAGGTGCAGCCGCCGCAATATCCTCAGTGAACCCGCCAACAACCACAAAACCTAACCAAGCGCCGTAAATAGCATCAATGTTCGCCAACTCACCGCCTTCGCCAAAATCTTTGAGCAACTGCTCCTTGGTGGTGATGTGGTAACGAACACATTCGTGTCGCAGAGCAAAGTCCTTGTACTCAGGCAATTCTTCGTCAAGATCACCAACAAACGCAACCTTCATGGTATTAGTGTCGAGGAAATTTGGGCTGCAAAAAGATGAGTAATAGACTGCGGGGTCGGAGTTGAAAAATTATGCGGGGCACAAATTTTACGAAACCGTTAAGAAACTGGTTTCCAAGTCGGAAGAGGTAAGCGTGCTAGTCCCTGTAACGTCATCGGTTGTTCTGTCCCAGATATTGTTTGGAACTTCGGGTTTGACTTGTGCTGGTTATGCGCCCTGTGCCAGGTCGCGCGTGCTGTATTCAAAGCCTACAACGTACGTGTTTGTATAAACCATGGACGCTCTCGAATTCCCTGTTACCCTCCCCAATCAGCAGAAGGTCGAGAAGTTGACGCATTTGTTGACTATTACTGGGGCTATTGTCAGTCTTGTGGCTGGTATCATCACCTCCAACCTTTTGGTGTTGGTGGGTGCGTTCGGTGTGCTGTTTGTCATTACCGCCTTGGTCGTTGGTCCCCTGTGGCCCATGTACAAGACCAATCCTGACCTCAAATGGCTCCAGGTGAAGTTTTAGTTCAGGTAATATGTATTTTTAATGATGATGAGACGGATAGTTTGAATTATCTAATACGACCACCCGTAGGTGGCAGCCAACCGCTTCTGGAGATGTTGTTTGGCAGTAATGGGCTCTTCACCGGGTTCGCGACGTTGAGGCTTTACAATGTCACTAGGGATCGCTTCAAGAAGGGTATCATCAGCAGGGTGCGAGAAAAACACAATCAGGTAGCGGTCACCACCCAGCTTTTGAATATGGGGCGGGAACTTGACTCTGTGGATGGTCAGGCGAAGCAACCCACCCGTCCAGTATGACAATTGGTCACCATTGTTGACGATGATGGGAGGAGCTTCCTCTTCATTGTCCGCGTCAACGTAAGGCACTGGTTGCCATTCCTTGGCCACAGGTGAGTAGATCTCCAAACCCTCTTGGCCACGCTGTTGGAACAACAACGTGACCGAACCGTAATCGGTGTGGGCACCCGCACGGATCTGTTGGGAGGGGTCCAACGATCCTTGGCCAGGGTAGTGGAGGAATCGGAAGATCAGACCGCTCTCTTTCTTGGGATCATACTTTTGAGTGAAGTATTCTGCACCACCAGCTTCCTCGCCGATGTGGAGGCCCAACGCAAAACCTCTATGGATCTTAATTGAGAGCTCCTGAAGCTTAGCGGCAGCGGACTTGATCACCTCATTTGCGGCGTCGTCATCGTCAAAGAGAAGGGGAATGTCGCGAGGATCCATGTTGAGCGATTCCTTCGGGTCCGGAGCACGGGACTCGGTATCCAACTGTTCTTTAGCAAACTCATAGCCAATGTTATTTTCAGAAATGGGGAGCTTTTGCTTCTGTTCTTTGGGCAAGGCAAAGAACTTTTTAGAGGCATTAAAAAGCGCATCAACCTCTTTGGCAGTAAATCCGTGACCCTTCACGAAGAGAAAGCCTTGGGTGGAAGCCGCATCCACTAACTCCTCGCCACACTTTTTGTTGATCTCAGCAATGTCAACAATCTTAAGAGGGTTGCCCGGCGTAGTTGCATTGGTACTTTGTTCACTCATGACTCTGGAGTTCAACTTTAATTTTCGATTATGCAGCCCGATGTGGGGAACACAGTGAGATGCGAAGGCACTATATAATTGGAGCCCCAGGAAAAAAATTCGCTATAACGCACGGCATTTCAAATCGTTGCCTGTTTACTGCGTGTCGCGCTTTCCCGGGCGAAGCGGCCTACCCGTCGAATGCATACAAACCGCATCCAACTTCCATATAAAGGTCTTTGAGCGACACTATGTCGTCGTTGTATGTAATATCATGTATTATTGTCACTCTAAACCTTGATCTCACCCGCTTCGATACCCTTGTTAACCGCGGAGAGAATAGCCTCGAACGAGGCTTGGGACACGTCGGCGTGGATACCCAGACCCCAACGCTTGACCTTGTTGCCGTTGGTGTCGTTGTATGACAACTCAACGTAAGTAGCGGCCTTGGATTGAGAATCCTTACCAAGAGAGTGCTCGCTGTAGTTCAAGACCTCCAACTGGGTGTTGAGCTTGCGATTGAGAGCATCTACAAAAGCGGAAATGGGACCGTTACCAACACCCAGAACGGACTCAGCGGTGCCAGCATTGTCCAAGGCAACGAAAACGGCACGCTCAGACAGCTCTTTTCTCTTGGTGATCTCGAAGTCAGTCAAAGCAAGAGGCGAGGAAGAGAAGTACAGCTCCTCGCAAATGGCAGTGATCTCCTCGGTCTTGAGCTCACGGCCCAACTTGTCGGCACGTTCCTGGACCACTGTAGAGAAAGCAACTTGCATGGCACGAGGCATGTCCAAACCAAGAGCACGCAAAATCACCCAAGCAGCACCACCCTTACCCAGCTGGGAGTTGACACGGATAACTGCCTCGTAAGAACGGCCAATGTCCTGAGGGTCCAAAGGCAAGTAGGGGATTCTCCACTTCTGGCCATCCTTCTGCTTGGCAAAGCCCTTCTTAATAGCGTCCTGGTGAGAACCCGAGAACGCACAAACAACAAGGGAACCACCGTAGGGGGCACGAGGGTGCACGGGGATCTTAGTGCACCGTTCGGCAATCTCAATAACATCCTCTAAGTTAGAGAAATCAAGTTCGGGAGAAACACCGTGAGTGTACAAGTTCAAAGCCAAAGTGACGAGGTCGACGTTACCGGTACGTTCGCCCGAGCTGAACAAACAACCCTCAATACGGTCACCACCAGCCAAAACCGCGAGCTCAGCAGCAGCCACCGAGCATCCACGGTCGTTATGGGGGTGGATAGACACCACCATCTTTTCACGCTCAGTAATGTGAGTACAGAAGTATTCGATCTGGTCAGCATATACGTTGGGACCGGCCACCTCAACGGTGGCAGGAAGGTTGAAGATGATAGGCTGCTCGACAGTGGGCTCCCACGCGGCCTTCACGGCCTCGCAGATCTCAACGGCAAACTCGGTGGGGGTGTCACTGAAACACTCGGGAGAGAACTGGTAAGTCCATTCGGTGTCTTGCATAGCGGGGTCGTCCTTAGTAAGCGATCTAACAAGCTTGGTGGTCTCAACAGCCTTGGAAATAGCCTCCTCCTTCGACATGTTGAACACCACGTCGCGGAAAGTGTCGGAGGTGGCCAAATAGGTATGGATGCACGCCTTCTTGGCACCCTTCACCAGCTCCACCGTGCGCCGCACCAAGTGCTCGCGCAGTTGAGTCAACACTTGGATCATAACATCATCAGGAGCGTTTTCCACCGCGTAACGGGTGAAATCGAAATCAGTCTGGGAGGCCAGAGGGAAGGACACCTCGATTTCTTTGAAGCCCATGTCGACGAGCTTGTTGAAAAACTCCTTCTTCTGGTCAATCAGCATCGGGTCGGGTAAAGACTGGTTGCCATCACGCAAATCAGTGTTGAGCCACCGCGGAGCCTTGGTGATCTGCTTGTCGGGCCACTGCCGGTTTTCCAATTTGACCGGAGGGAACGGCAGATACTTCACTCGAGGATCTTTCAACATATTAGTATAAGCCAAAGGCTTGGGCGGTACCGATTTGCGGGCAGCCGCCACCACAGTGGTCAGAAACTTTCTAAAGCTCATGTGGTAAGTGAAGATTAATTCGCGAATGGTTTGGATAATTTTTCAGCCTTTTAATCTGGCCGTAATCGGTGCGGCAAAATGCTGCATACGCCCGAAACCGGTAAAAAAGAGGGGAAATATGGGGTTGAAGTGAGTCACATATATGAGAAGTGCGAATCCTCTATGGACATCACCAAGGCGAGTGTTTATTAGTCGCTAGTAGAATAAAGACTTGTACTCTACTTGAGGTGATCCTCATTGGTATACACCATAAAAAGAATTTTTGTACCTTTTGAGTGATTTTATGTACGGTGTGAGTACTGCTGAACGTGGTGCTGCTGCATTTGAGCCTAAGAAAAGGGTCTCAGATTATGGCATCATAATGCGACCCGAAAGTCACAACACAAAGGCCCACGGCTTTATCCGGCACATGTTGCGGGGCGTTCGGAAGGGAAGCGTCTAGCGAGAAAGCAATAGGTGGCCTCTATATTTCGCCAATGAAAGAAAGCCTTCGGCACTAGCATACTTTCACATTGTGATTTCGAACATTGTTTCTTTGTCCTGTCGATACCAATGGTTTGAATTGAATTTTGAGCCCTGTGCTTACCATTTAGCGCTCCAAGATGAATAGTGGTTCGAGCCCAAGTGAGGGTGAACAATTTACGCTATGTGGAAAGATACAATACGTACTACCCTCGTTGATCGAGAATAGTCGCGTTTGCTTTGTGTCGATGATAAGCTGGCATGCCTGAATTTTGAGGATTATCCTCATGTTTTTGGTACGTGCTCTGGTGCGGTAACGGCTTCGCTGTAGTAACCTATGCCGCCTGTGTTAGTCTCTTCCATCGTTCCCGTCGTCGTGTGATTAGAGTTGTGTAGCTGGACGCGATGAGATACCTGCACACTGGATTTTTTGCCCCGTTCTGCGCATCCCTGCGATGCCATCTGTAGCGAAATTGCGGTTAAACAATTTTTCAACTACTTTATCATTATCATGGCTAAAGTTTCTAAGACCACTAAGGTGGACAAGAAGTCCAAGGTTTCCAAGAAGCAGGAATCCCTGTCTGAGTCTTCGTCCTCTTCGTCTTCGTCTGACTCTTCGTCTTCCTCGTCTGACTCCGACTCGTCTGACTCGCTGTCTGAATCTGAGGCTGAGGAGAAGAAGACTACCAAGGACGCTTCCCTGAGCTCTTCGGACTCTTCTTCTGACTCGTCGTCCGACTCTTCGTCTGACTCTGACTCCGATTCTGACCTGTCGGATGATGAGGAGGAGAAGAAGGAGGACAAGAAGGAGACGAAGAAGGAGGAGTCTTCTACTTCGTCCGACTCCGACTCCGACTCTTCGTCTCTGTCTTCGGACTCTGACGCCGATGACGAGTCCAGCGATGATGAGGGTGAGAAGAAGGAGAAGAAGTCTTCGTCTTCTTCTTCGTCTTCTTCTTCGTCTTCGTCTTCGTCTTCTTCGTCTTCGTCTTCGTCTTCGTCCGACTCCTCTTCTGACTCTTCGTCCGACTCCGACTCCGACTCTGAGGAGGCTGAGGAGGAGGACTCTAAGAAGAGAAAGGCTGACTCCGAGGAGGCCGAGGAGGCCCCCATCAAGAAGGCCAAGGTTGAGGACTCTGAGCCCGCTACCTTGTTTGTTGGCAGATTGTCGTGGAACATTGACGACGAGTGGTTGAAGCGCGAGTTTGAGCCCCTCGGTGGTGTCACCGGTGCCCGTGTCATGTGGGAGCGTGACTCTGGTAAGTCCAGAGGTTACGGTTACGTTGACTTCGAGACTAAGGACCAGGCTGAGAACGCTCTCCGTGAGTACCAGGGCCGTGAGATTGACGGTCGTCCCATCAACTTGGACATGTCCACTGGTAAGCCCCGCCAGTCTACTCCCCAGACTCGTGCCCGTGAGTTCGGTGACTCCCAGTCGCCTCCTTCTGACACTTTGTTCATCGGTAACTTGTCTTTCAACGCTGACCGTGATGAGTTGTTCAACATCTTCGGCGAGTACGGTTCCGTCATCTCTTGCCGGTTGCCTACTCACCCTGACACCCAGCAGCCCAAGGGTTTCGGTTACATCCAAATGGGTTCCGTTGACGAGGCCAAGGCTGCCTTGGAGGCCATGAACGGTGAGTACGTGTTCAACCGTCCCATCAGATTGGACTACTCTACTCCCAAGGAGCCCTCTCAGGGTGGTGGCTTTGGTGGCCGTGGTGGCTTCGGTGGCCGCGGTGGTAGAGGTGGCTTCGGTGGTCGCGGTGGCCGTGGTGGCTTCGGTGGCAGAGACAGATCTGCCACCCCCACCAGGGCTCCCAGCTCCGCTCTGTTCCAGGGTAAAAAGAAGACTTTTGATTAGATAGCTTGCATCGGGTATTTCCATTCTGTACATTAGGTTAATATTAAAATAAGGATTTGAAGATTGTGAATGTCTTGTAAGGGAGTTAGCCCCACCGGGGTAACATGGAAATCCCATGAGTTTGTCGGACTGTGCATCCAGGTGGGAAACTGGCGTAATTTATGGTCGAGTTTCTACAACAAGACTCTGGGCATTTTGCCACAAAGAGCCATTTGAGCTCTGGTGGAGAACCGAGATTATCAAATTCGAGGCTCGTGTAGTGACACTTTTTCAAAGCTATGGTGTCTAGGTGTGTTGGGAGTATCATGCTTTGATGATAGCTGATCGTCATATCTTCAAGAACAAGCTCTCGGACATTTGCAGGTATTACTAAGGTGCCAAGACGTCTGCATGACAAACTGAGGTGACGAAGTGAATCGAGATGTGCAAACTCATTGCCACGGATAACCTCGTCCAAATTAGGATTTCGGTACTCGAGGTGAAGTAATGTAGGTGGAAGTAGCCTTTTAAGTTGCAGAGATGTGAGCAAAAAGCTTGAGGACTGGTTGGTAAAGATATCAACGAACCAAGGTTCAACAATGTTGAGCTCGAGCACAAGACAGTCGCGTATATCCACATTGTCAAAGGAACAACCCTCTAAGTGAATATCCCTAGCACGCAACCTCACTGCATGGAACATACACCCCACCAATTTCAAGGTTGCCGCCGTTATATCCACATCTTTCACAAGTCGATTGGATTGGTCCGATGCATCTATGCTCACTTCTGTCACTACCTGGGGTATCTTCACACCGTTAGGAAGGCCGCCTTCACAATACAGAAGCTCCAACTCTTGGATACGAGGACAATCTAAAATCACCTGTTGGCAAAAGTATATCGTACACAGCTTGAGCGCGGATGACTTGATATCGACTTTTTTGACCTCGCAGTCCTCTTCCCCTTCGATCCAAACGGTTTGCACTCGTGGGGGTAATGATATAATGGAAATTCCAGGCTCGTTAACAAAAATCGTTAAACTGGTGATATGCTGAATGGAATCGTCAGCATTGAGATCTAAAGTGAGATCTCTAGCGTCCCACACTTGTGAGTTGGTGTGCCAGTAACCCACGTCCACCCCAAGACACCGAAGTTGAGGTAGCCAGCTCGATGGTACTGACTCCTCCCCCAGTTCTAGTGTGGTGAGCGTATCTGGTAGATTGTCGGGAAGTTTCCAAGACAGCAGAATCAGGAGTTCTCGCAACAGTAACCAGTTGTTGGTAACCAATGCTCCAATGACATCTCTTCTTGTATCGGTCCAATCATTTAGCTTCACCATTTTCTTAGGAATGGCACTAAATGTGACCCACATACGACCGTTCACGAGATGTTCAACCGACGGTGGTAATACCACCAGTCCGTCTCCCCTAAACAACTCCACTTTACGAAGTGGCAATTCCACCAAATCAATCCCCCCAGATATTACGCAATCAACCATTGTGAGCTCCATGATATGGGGGGGCATATTACGCCATCGCTTTATTTTCATCCCATGTAGCTCTAATATGGTCAAGTTGACGAGGTTGTCACCTTTCCACACGCTATCATCAAAAAACCCGTCTACTAGCTCGAGTTGGTGCAACCGAGGCAAAACCCAAGGCGGAATTTTGGTCCAAGAAAATTTAGAGACTGCCATAGATAATCCTGATTTTGGTAGCTGTTTATGGTAGTCTTGCTGAGTGGTAAGATGTGGGTTAATGTGGAGAGCTGCGTTTGGTAGCACCGACCAAAGAACTGGCAATATTGCGCAAAAACGAGAGCTTGAGAGACGAATCCGTTTGGCTGACAGATACGAATATCGCTTACCCAGGTTGATGGCTAGGATCAACGATGAAACCAGTACGGCGTCAAGCAAAAGGACTATTTCTCGCACAATCTCAAGTGGTAGGATCAACATTTGGCTGACAGGTCCCAGAAAGGCTATAGATTTTAAGAGAAGTCACTTGGTCATAGACATCATGATTGTAGCATGGCGTTGAGACGGAATTTGATGTGCCTGGCGACGGTGTCATCAATCCACCGTTAGTGCGTTCAAGGTAACAAAGTGGTGACCGCGTCTGTCAACGGTGATCCTATGTATGCACACTGACTAAAAGAGTACTGAACACGTTGTTGACAGATGTCACAAAGTATGAGGAGCTATCGTTTTTCGACGAGGGGTATCTATACAGCTTTAGAGTATCGTGCGTGGAGTTTATCGTGACCCCCGCATAAACCTTGTTCGACAAAAGTATCACCAATGTCGAGCAGGCATTAGGCCGAACACAAAGCGAGCTGTCAATGACGGTCCTCGCCACCGATCGTCCCCGGTCAGCTTCCCCTGCTTTTGTGCTACCCCGCCTGGTGCTGCACGAGCCGTCCATGCAGTTTGATCTGGCGCGCCCAAACGTAGCCCACGCTATCAACATGCCATTCAAACCCATTTCGGACATTATCAATACATCGTCGCCAAAGCAACCACAAGAGATCTATGGGGAACCTGAAAACTTCCTCGAGGTGGAGGTGCGACACCCTGTGACCCACAACCAGGGTGGCCACTTGTACACCGACTACGAGATCGTGTGTCGCACCAATATCCCCCGATTCCACAAGCGCCAGTCGCGTGTGCGCCGACGATACAGTGACTTTGTTGCTTTGCGACGTCTACTTGAGCAGGAACTGACCCGAGTGATGATCCCGCCGTTACCGGGCAAGATTCTTCTCAGTTCGAACAAGTTCAACGACGTCAACATCGAAGCGCGGCGCCAGGGGTTGGAGAAGTTCCTTACCACCGTGTCGTCCCATCCGTTGTTGCAAACGGGGTCGCGGCTGTTGATCGAGTTCATTCAAAACGAAAAGTGGGATCCCAAACAGCACGTGTAAGTCGTCATGTGGTGTAGACCACACCACCATTCTCGAGCATATAATAAAATACACATGGAGCATTGTGAAACCACGTTGCATTAAAATGATCGAGTCGTGGCGTCACTTTGGTAAATCAATCGTATTATTGCGGCATGCGGCACATGAGGTGTTAAGGGGGCTGATGCGCTGGCTCGGGTAACAGCTATGCGCGATAGCGGAAGCGTAAGACCAATAGAAATCCGGTTTACATGGTGGGGAAGTTGTAACAGAGACGATAAGGATATTTTCCTCGACATACAGAAAACGATGTCAGCCCTGCGTCTCGGCCTCAAGCCTACGATCGAAAAAATTGTTGGTTCTTCATTTAGATGCGTAGTTTCATCTCTGCCGATCTAATGTGGCCGTGCATTGAAAATAGACTGCAGGCTTACGCACGAGTGTAGTCCGAGGATTCCGAAGTAAAGGGGATATTGGACCCCAGCGTCATCGGACTGGAACTGGGCGCTATCTATGCATTATTACGGTTTAGGTACGTATCAGCGGTTGTGGTCGCGCACGATTTAGCTTGCTCCGATCCCTGGTGACTTTGAGCTTCCGTGAGCTGCATTACCCTGCAGTGAAAACAGGCAATATCATGTTGGGCCTGAGATAATTACTAGGCTAAATGGGATGACAGTAGAAGCACCGGGGTAGACGTCACGAAATGTCCGCAATCAATTGCTATATAAACTGGGCGTCCTCGAAGGTTTTATTCAACAAACACTGCTAACAGTAAGTTGAACTCAATCTTCCATTGCATAACCACTATACTCGAGATCGACTAACAAACAGATGTGCGTCCCCACGAAGCAAAAAGCTGCTATTTTCACTAAGCCTGGTCAGGATTTGGCAATCACCGACATCGATGTCCCCAAGCCCAAGCCCAATGAAATTTTGATCAAGGTGAAGTACTCTGGTGTATGCCACACTGACCTTCACGTGTACCACAATGACTTCCCCATTGACCTCAAGCTTGACCCCTACCTTGTGGGTGGTCACGAGGGTGCTGGTGAGGTTGTTGGCATGGGTGAGGCCGTTGTTGGCTGGAAGATCGGTGACCTTGCCGGTATCAAGTGGTTGAACTCCTCGTGCCAAAGCTGCGAGTTCTGCATCAAGGGCGACGAGTCTTCCTGCGCCCAGGCTGTCCTTTCGGGCGCCACCCACAATGGCTCGTTCCAGCAGTATGCCACTGCTGACTACATGCAAGCAGCCCGCATTCCCCCGGGAACCGACTTGGCTAAAGTTGCCCCTATTTTGTGTGCCGGTGTCACTGTGTACAAGGCTCTCAAGACCGCTAACTGTGAGCCTGGTCAGTGGGTGGCCGTGTCCGGTGCCGGTGGTGGTCTCGGGTCTCTTTGCGTGCAGTACGCCCGTGCCATGGGTTTGAGAGTGCTTGCCATTGACGGTGGTGCCGACAAGGGTGCGTTGGTGACCCGTTTGGGTGCTGAGGCTTACGTTGACTTCACTGCCGTGAAGGACGTTGTCGCTGAGGTGATCAGAATCACCGACGGTGGTGCTCACGGTGCCATCAACGTATCTGTGGCCCAGTCTGCCATGAACCAGTCTGTTGACTACTTGCGTTCCAACGGTACCTCCGTTTTGGTTGGTCTCCCCAAGGGCGCTGAGGTTACCGTGCCCGTGTTCTCTGCTGTGGCTCGTTCCATTGCTGTCAAGGGTTCTTACGTCGGTAACAGATTGGACACTGCCGAGGCCATTGACTTCTTCTCTCGTGGTCTCATTGAGTGTCCCATTGAGATTGAGTCCTTGAGCGACTTGCTGTCTATCTACGACCGGATGCTGGCCGGCCAGATTGTCGGGAGAGTTGTCATTGACCTCAACAAGTAGTTTAATTAGTCGAATAAAGCGATTTCATGTGTCACACGTTTCAAGGATTGCCTAACCCTAAGTTGAATCAAACTCTAATATCTCATTACACTTACATACTTAGTTGAAGGGGGTCTTCAAGGGGGACTCGATGGACTTACCCTTGTAGAACTCAACAACCTTGAGGGCCTTGTCGGCAACACCCTCGGGGGTGAAGCCAAACTTCTTGTAGACCTCAGGGCCCTTGCCGGAAGCACCGAATCTGTTCAAACCGAACTGGGCGTGCGAGTACTTGGACCAGCCGAAAGTCGACATGACCTCGACGGACAAGATGGGAACGCCATCGGGCAACACCGACAAGCGGTACTCCATGGGCTGCTTGTCAAAGGTGAAGAAGTCAGGCAACGACACGACGGAGGCCTTGACGTTGTCAGACTCCAACTTCTTGGCGGCGTCAATGGCAATCGACACCTCGGAACCAGAGGCAACAATGATCACGTCAGGCTTGTCAGTGGAAAGCACAGTGTAACCACCCTTGAGGGCCTTCTCGATCGAGGAGTTCTCCAAGTGAGGGAGGTTCTGACGAGTCAAGGCAATGATCGAGGGGGTGTGAGTAGACTCAATGGCAGCCTTGTAAGCAGCAGAGGTCTCGTTACCGTCAGCAGGTCTCCACACCATCAAGTTGGGGGTGGCACGGAAGTGAGCAAGGGTCTCGATGGGCTGGTGAGTGGGACCGTCCTCACCAAGACCAATGGAGTCGTGGGTAGCAACCCAGATAACGGGGAACTCGGAAAGAGCGGACAAACGCACAGCACCGGCGGCGTAAGAGACGAAGTTCAAGAAGGTACCACCGAAGGTCTTGAAACCAGCGCCGAAGGCGTGGATACCGTTCATGATGGCACCCATACCGTGCTCACGGACACCGTAACGGATGTAGACACCGCTGTAGTCACCCAACTCGGTGTTGGGGGGCTGGAAGTCGATGGTGCCCTTGGCCTTGGTCAAGTTGGAACCGGTCAAGTCAGCGGAACCACCAATGAGCTCGGGAAGCTCGGCGGTGATGTTGTCCAAGACAATCTCCGACAACTTACGGGTGGCAACAGCCTTGTCGTCCTTGGTGTAGGTGGGCAAAGCCTTGTCCCAGTTCTCGGGCAACTTGTTGGCGAGACGTCTGGTGAGCTCCTTACCCTCCTTGGGGTACTCGGCAACGTACTTCTCAACGAGCTTGTTCCAGGACTCGAAAGCCTTGGTGTTCTCGTCAACCTGGTCAGAGAAGTACTTCTCGACGTCAGAGGGGATGACGAACAGCTCCTCGGGGTTGAAGCCAAACTTCTCCTTGAGCTGCTTGACATCGTCAGCCTTCAAAGGAGCACCGTGGACACCGTGGGTACCCTGCTGCAAAGAGCCGTAACCGATGGTGGTGGTGAGCTTGACAAGGGTGGGCTTACCCTTAGTCTTCTTGGCGTCGTCAATGGCCTTCTGGATGGCATTGATGTCGTCGTTACCGTTCTCAACGTGCAAAACGTTCCAGCCGTAAGCCTCATAACGCTTGAGCACGTCCTCAGTGAAGGCAACGTTGGTGTCACCGTCAATGGTGATGTGGTTGTCATCCCAGAAACAGATGAGGTTGTCCAATTGAAGGTGACCGGCAAGCGAGCAAGCCTCAGAAGAGACACCCTCCATCAAGCAACCGTCACCAAGGATGACGTAGGTGTAGCTGTTGGAGATCTCGTAGTTGGGCTTGTTGAAGTGGGCGGCAAATTGCTTCTGGGCAATGGCCATACCGACGGCGTTGGAAACACCCTGACCAAGAGGACCAGTGGTGATGTCAATACCGGGCACGTCAGTGGCCTCGGGGTGACCGGGGGTCTTGGAGCCAACCTGTCTGAACTGCTTGAGGTCCTCAACGGTCAAGGGGTAGCCGTACAAGCAAAGGAGCGAGTACAACATGGCACAAGCGTGACCGTTGGAAAGCACAAACCGGTCACGGTTAGCCCAGTTGGGCTCCTTGGGGTTGAAGTTCATGTTCTTCCAGATGACCGAGGCAGCAGGAGCCAAGCCAAGGGGGGCACCGGGGTGACCGGAGTTGGCAGCAGCGACCTGGTCCACCGAAAGCAAGCGGATGGTGTTGTAAGCGCGTTGTTCAATCGACGACATTGTAATTGTTGAGTCCGCAAATGGATTGAAAAAAGTTGGAGTAGCGGGCAACCGAACGTTTTATAATTTGCGGCCACCGCCCCCGATCTGGCCCACGTATATGCAGAACGAAAAGTTATATTTAAGCGGAAAAGTCACACATCTACGGACTAATCCAGCCGGAAAATAGGGGGAACAGCCCAATTGAGTGTGCTGCTGCTCCTGGTACTTTTGGATTTCCGATCCTTTTCCCCGTTGCCCCAGTTCAGCGAAGTTCCCATCGCCGCAACCGGTATGCAGAGGTACATCACGTGGACGTCGGAAGAGCTTAGATTGGAGGGAACGGAGGTGGATGAGTCTCTGCTAAACCAATTGGTGATTGCCAAGTCGTCGGGTGTCACGGATGCCTTTGAGTGCGGAAAAGTTACGCCACTTTCGCTAATTTTATTAATCATTTCCCCTTTCTTTAGTAATGGAAAGCAGTCTTCCGATTCGGGCTCAAAATCGTGGGGCCAACACACGGTCGACATGAAGAAAAAGAAAAGTGAATTTTTAACAAGCTATGGAAAGCCAGCGATTGCCTGGCTCCTGAAGCTAAAAAACAACCGGCGAATGGTTCCTGCAATGATCCCTTGACGCACCAGAATCCTTCCGAGGTAAACTCATCGCATGAATGTACGTTTGCATATGTTTTTATGGGAACCCCGGGTGAACGCGGAGAACCCCAGTTTTCCAGGCGCACAACCACTATGTCATACAGCATTTTACGACGACAACTGTTGCGGTATATTTTGGAAACCCCCGGGATATCCAAGCTCGCTCGAGTGGTATATATTTGAAGTCAGCGCCTTACAGAGTAAACAGATTCGAGTCAGGGAGCGCGTTTTCACCCCTCCTCGGAAAACCGTTACGAGTAGCGTCACAATACTTTACACGCGCTATGCGGTCATTGCGATTCCGCTGAGTATCAGGGCGTTGTTTCGGAACCTAGCTGCGGCTTTTACAGTTCGTAGATACTTTTGGACTACGTTGACGCATGGTGGAAACGTAGCGTGAGGCCTGGGATCCTTTCAGCCGGGTGTCTCGGGACAGAGGAAGTAGAACTCCACAAAGGCATGGCACGTGAACGGCCACTCTAACACCGAGTCCGGGATAGGCTGTCGACGCTAAGAGTAGTCCATTACAACGTTTCAGTGCGTTTGCACATTTCCGCATACTCAATGCACGCATCGCGGGTCGGTGACTAACCACATATGTATTAATGTCTTACCAATCATCTAAATCATCGTCGTTGCCCCAGCCGTCATCGTCGTCATCCGCAGGTTGCGCGAGGTCAAGCTTAAGCGTAGAGCCGGGCACCTTCTTCTTTTCCCCAAGCTTCAAGCTGCTGCCCGTACGGCTGGTGTTAGCGGCAGGGCGGACCACTGTGCGTGGTTTTGCCGCGGCAGCGGGTGCACGAGCTGCGGTAGTACCAAACAGTAGCGTTTTGACAGGTGCAGTAATCGCCTCCACCTCGTCATCGTTACCCCAGCCGTCGTCGTCGTCGTCGTCGTCTCCCCATCCGTCAGTAGGAGTAGCTACATGGTTGATTCCTAATGACAGCAGGGACAGCGGGACCCGCGCGGTCGGAGTGGCGGTTCTGGTCAAGTCGGGAGTCAGGGTGTTGAGGTCCTGGTTCATCGAGCCATTAACCGTGGACGACAGCACCAACTTGCTCATCATGTTCCAACCAAACAGAATGGCACCGCCAGTTTCCGCGGTGGCATTGGGTGCAGCCTGGGGCATGATGCGCGCGAAGAAGTCCGCCTCCTCCTGGTTCTCGTCCGTTTCCTTGTCGGGCAACGTTTCGGCGTGTTTCTCCACCTCTTGTAAATACAAGTCAAACACTCTCTTAGCCTCACGACGCACCTTGGCGCTCGTGGGGTCCATCAACAGGATAGCTAACTGACCCAATACCTTGGAACACATTTCCTCCAACGTGAAGTCGGCCTTGAGATTGGCGAAACCGGTCAACGCCGTCATCTTGGAGGGGATGAAGGTGTCGCGCAACAGTTTTGAGAGGGCAGTGATGAGCACGTTGTTCTTTGAGTTCGTGTAGATCTGCGGCAGGATCTTGATGATGAGCACCAACGTGTTGACTCGAATCAGCGGCTTGGGATCCATTTGAAGTTTTGCCAACACCCGCAACAACTCGTTGTTGATTTGCTTTTGCGAGATCTCGTCAATGATAAGAGACAACAGCTTGAGCGTGGTTTCACGAATCAAAAAGTTGGTGTCTGCAAAACCCAGAAGGAGAGGGGTGAACACCTTCAGCTGAATCTCGCTCGGGGACAAGAACTTGCGGTAGTCGCCCAAGTATTGTAAGAGCGTCATGCGCACCTGGCGGTCGTTTACCCCGTAGGCTTCGAACAAAATTGGCTTGACCTGGCGATCAAATGCAGGGCTCTCGAGCGTGCGGCCAAGGTTGAGGATGTGATTAAGTAACAAGTTGGACGTTTCTTGCCGCGAAGCCAATTCCTCGGGGGTGCTGTTCAATTTGTAGCGGGTCAACGTACCGTACTGGGCCACCAATTCAGGCAACAACTTGTTTTCAAGGAGACCGGGGGGAAACTTGGGTACTTCGCCTCCCTCGCCCTCCAAGAAGGACAAGTTGTATTTGCAGAATGCCAACTTTTCGTCTCCCGTCTTGAATTTGAGCTCATCAAGTTCGCGGTTAAAAGTGACGATATCGTTTGACTCAAAGTAGTTGGCAGTGGACGCGAGGAACTCGTCCACGCTGGAACGCAGCTGGGGTGCTGCCGCCACGAGCTTACGCACAGGCTGCGCTAACGGACGCGGCATCGTCTTGAGCGTCTTGGTCATGAACTGACCCAACTCGTACAGGTCCAACTGCTTGGGAAATTGGCGACCCTGGTCCAAATCAAAGTTGGGAGGAACCACCAGCTGGAAGCGGTGCCCAAGAGACCCCGATAGACGAGCAAGCGGCTGATCGGGGTCCAGCGAAAGATTGGTGCACAACTCAAAACCGAAGAGCTTCCAGTCGCCCAGAGCTGTCACGTACACGGAGTCGTTACCAATGGCAGCGTGAATGCAGTTGCACTTCGAATTGATAAAGGCCACAGCCTGGGCAATGCTGTAGGTACCAAACACGCGCGCATCCACGCCCAAGTTTTCGCTGTGCTGTTCCAAATAGGTGTCTAAGGGCACCACGGGCTCCGTGACCATGTAGAGCGCCAGGTCGTTCTCGATGAAGTCAAGAACCGCAACCACCTGGGGAAACTTGATCATCTTGAGTTTCTTGAACGCGTTACGCGCCAACGCCTCCTTCTGAGGACCCGCCTCCCGCTTTTGGAGCTCAAAAATCAGAACCGGTTCGGTGGTTTTGGGGTTGACGCCCTCGTAAACGGTCCACACATCACCACCAGCACCTTCAATCTTGTCCTTGAAGGTGTATGGAATGCTGGATCCCGTTAGACTGCTGATGGCACTCGACAAGAAGTTCATGGCAGGCTAGGTGGTCTCCTGATCTGGTTTGCACACACGAAAAATTCGCAAACAAAAACGCGACACGCCGCACTAAGGCGCGTATGGGGGAACGGCTGAAAAGTGTTAGACGAGGACTAATGGGGGCCTGGTAATGACGCTGATGAGCTAGCAAAGGGAAGCATGTGAGTTTGGACGTTGTGGGTGTACTTGGTGAGTAGGGATGGCGCAGACGAGTGCTGTCATTCTATTGTTCAGGTAAAGACGCCAATTGTAGTGAAAAAAGACTGATTACAATCAAGAGCATTGTCCTGTAGTCACAACAGCTCTGGTTTTGTTGGATTTACCTCGACAGAGTTACGAATGACGCGAGAATCCCCGATGGGGTGATCAACACTGCTTAATTACCTGTGCATCCAAGTCATCCAGCCCGAGGGTTTTTTGACCGCCAAACGAATCAAAACGCAATTCCTCTCGTCAGACGACTTTAAAGGTTCCGACAGATACTCATTTGCCACACTTTAGTTGCTTTTTCTGCCATGACCGTCGACGTTAACTCCGACGTCGATCTCATGTACCCCAGATAGTCAAATTGCTTTTCATGTCGCTCGTGCATTAGATGGTTGCAAAAAAAAAAGCACCGCGTTATCGCTAGACCCTGACGACATTGCAATATTGATTACAGGCGCATGCATACAAAGCAGAGTTGTCTTTTGGGGTATCATCATCATTACAAAGAACTGAAGAACTATAAAGGAATATCATAAAATCGTGGGGATAAATTCGTTAAAATTGGCCGTCGTAACCCTTGGCTCACTGGAGTTTTCGGGACACGGGACAAATGCATCATGACAACAGCTCTCAACAGGAGAATCACACTCGCTTGTAGGACGCACCGCTCACCTGCTGGTCACGAAATGCTCCCATGTAGTCGATTTGTGGTGTCGGCATCAGAGCATTGTTTTGCACAAACTGCTGCTGGCCCTGCTGACGCGGAAACGCTCCCGGAGGCGGTGCCATTGGCACCTGTTTAGTGTCCAAGTTGTATGCCTGGGGAGCGGGAGGCAGTGCCGCCCCCGGGGTCATGCCGGGAAGCTGTTGCTGCGTTGGCAGCTCTGCTGTCATTATTTTTGCTTGTTTGCCCCGTCCTCGAATGCCCTTGTTTGAGTTTTTGTAGAGCAGCTTGAAGTACTCGAGCATGTCCTTTTCATGCTGCGGCAAGTTTGCAAGCTGCTCGCCGTTCATTTCAGCGAGCTTGTGGGTCAACTCGTTGAGGGTGCTCAAGTGGAACCGGTTCTGGTGCAGTTTGAGGTTGCCCAACTGCGTAAACAGTTTGTCGCACCCGTCAAGCTTGCACTCGTAGGGTTTCAAGTTGTCATGCGTGAGCTTGTGAGCAGCCAAATTGCCCTTGCGGCTAAACAGGCGTTTGCAAATGTCACACGTGAACGGCTTCTCGCCCGTGTGTAACCGCAAGTGGGTGCGTAAGTTCCCGCCCTGCGTGAACTTCTTGTGGCAAAAGTGGCACTCAAACGGCTTGTAGCCAATGTGCAGCCGGATGTGCACCTCCAAGTGCGTCAGTTGAGTGAAGTACTTGAAGCAATAGGGGCACTGTTGTTGCTTGCCCTTTTTGCGGTGCTTGGGCTTGTGCTCTTCGGGCTCGGGTTCATCAGCCGCGTGCTTGGGCTTGTCGACGCCGCCCACCAACAGCACCGGCCGCGGCAACACGTCGCGGTCGAGCTCGCTCTTGGAGTTGCTCAACGCAAAGTTCGGGGCACCCAAAATCAGCCCATCGGGAGCCTGCTCAATAGGTTTGGTGATGCCCTTGTCCCGCGCCTGGATAACAAGCATGAGCTGGTCAATCTTGGTGGCACCAAGAAGCGGTCGCCCGTCCTCCAGCTTGACGTAGTTTTGTGCGGGCACGAGTTTTTTGGCCTGGGCCAGCTGCATGTTGAGCACGTTGGGGCCGACAAGATCGGGCAGCTCAAGCTGGGTAGGCGCCAGCGAGATCAGCTGCAGCTTGTCGTAGGGCGGCAGCTGGTACATCCCGTACTGCGACTGCTGCGAGAAGCTGTTTTGGCGATTGTAGTTGGGGTACATTTGCTGGCCGTAGTCCTGCTGGGCAACGCCGCTGTAGCTGAGTTGCTGGCGGGTCTGCTGCTGGCCTGCTTGCGGGGGCGCCTGCTGGTAGGTCTGGCGCGAGTACTGGGACGGGGAGGTGTGGGGCAGCTGGGGCTCGTCGCGACGCAGACCCAGGCCCATCAGCAGCGTCGGAGATAAGCGGTCTTTGTCTTGCGAGGGCTGCTGCGGAGCCATGGCCGGTTGCAACGTCTGGGAGCCTGCCAGAAGCCGCTGCTGGTTGGAACCAGGCGTCGTAAACATGTCCTCCTTCAATCTCGTGGGATTGCTCGGGGTGGCCCCCAGCACCAGGAAGCGGGTGCGCTGAGCGGGGTCGTTCAACATCTTCATGATCAGGTCACGACGCTGCTCGTGGCTCAAGTTGCTAAAGTCAATCAGCCCGTTCGAAACTATGCCCTGCAAAAGCTCCGAAATCAGCCCCTGGGACGGCGGCATGTAGCCTCCGTTCATCATCCCCGCCATCGTGGGGTCGCCGGACCATGCGCTCAACATGTCCATCCCCTGGTTCAGCCCCGGTTTCGACCCGGCAAAGTAGTCTTTGGAGATGAAGTTTTCAATGTCCTCCTGGGTCACTTGTTCGGGGAACATCAGCAAGGGGCGGCTCTGTTTCTTGCCGCTGCTGTCGCTAACCAGGTTGGACAGCAGGGCGGGCATCTGGATTAACAGGCTGAAGATCAGGTTCAGCCTCAGCGGCGCCAGTTGTTCAAAGGGAATCGGCGGTGGTAAATAGATCAGGTCGCCCCGCGGCCGCAGACCCAAATTGGTGGAGTCGCGACGGGCGTTGGGGTAGACGGGGGCCTGTGTCTGGGTTGGGTTCATTGTTGGATTTGTTTCCAGTCGTTCTCGTGCAGCTGACATTATCGGGTTCAGCTGACGGGTGGTTGTGCAATATCGAAGTTGTTTTTTCTAAGTTGCTCCAAATGTTTTGTTATATAAAAGGTGTGTACGTAGGACTGAGGGTATCTAAATCGGAGAAAAAATATCAGAGTTGGGGGAGAGGTGTGGAGCGGGGGGAACGGCGGTAGCACCGGAACACCCGGCCGCGACGTCTACAAACGTTCCCGCGGGGTTTGCTACCCCTTGCTCTCGGTAACCACACCCCAATTTCATCCAGGGAACCTTCCAGTATCTTTGGCGCACCTGGTCACGTTATATATGGTCATGCATGCAACGAGTGGGGAAGCATACACGCAGGAGTGGTGAGGTTGGTTCGAGAGGAAATAATGGCAGGACAATTGCCAAACTGTTCGACGTCGTACTTGGCTGCGGTGCGTGGGCGGTGAAATCCGGGGCGTTTTGCTCGGGCTACGGTGGTGCTCGGGATTGGCTGATGGTCGTCGTACCCTGTGCATAGCCTGACATGGCAGCGACAGCGCCCCGGCACCACGGGTACGGCGGTTTCAGTCACCGGCACCGCCACCCGCAGTTGCCATGGTGTCCGCCTTTGGGATGCCATCGCACCCCAGCGCCCAATGGCTCCACTGCTCGCTGCATTGGCGTACCCCCACACGTCGGGCTTATGTACCTCATTAGGCAATCGTGGAAAATATTTTGAGGCGTCCACGCGTCACGACATGACGCAAATGAACCATGATAACGAACGCACCATCGACCCCCGGAACAGCAATCCACGGCGTTGGCAGAAATGTTTGCATTGTGTCATCCTGGAAAAGTGTCGTAAATATTAAATAAGTACAATGGTCCGGTGCATTCGCCACGCCACCGCCAGCAATGTCTAAATAGTGAGCAAAGGCCATCCGCACGTAGCAGATACGGGGTACACCGAGGGAGCCCCCACATACGAGCAATGCTGCTGGTGCGTATCGCCACAAACTCGCCAGGGCAAAGCAAATGACCGGACTGAGCATGCCTGATTACGTCGCTGTGCGTGCATCAGCCAAGGGTCTAAGGTGGTGCAGATAGTGACAGCAGGTGCGGCGCAGAATCCCTGTCAATGTACAATGAGATGGTGAACGGCGTCGGGGGCTCTGGCAGGTGAAAAATAACTTACGCCAAGTGGCCCAGCCAGTGGGCGGCCCGACGTTTTCTATGCGGCACGTCAAATTTAGCGCGAAGCTTGTCAAGAATGCGTTGCACCCCTTGTGCGTCATTAGTCGTAAGATGCGTAATAAGACACTCAGTCTTTCCCGGAAGGTACTCCGAGTACAATTGTTCGCAGAACAGGTACAATTGCTGGTAGATGTTGGCGGTGGCCCGGGCCGCCACCGGGAACTCGGACGGGTGGTGGCAGTTGAGGAACTCGAGCATTGCCACTTTGACGTAGTTTGCTAAGGTCACCTTGCTCATATTGTCGACGCAAGCAAGGTGACGAGAGGCGTACTCGTAGTGGAGACACGGCGGGAACGAGAACATGTCGAGTGCCCGTGTCTTGTCCCCGACTTCTTGGCGGAGGCGCTCGAGCTCCGACTCTGGGGGGCTTGGTTTGGCTGGTGACAGCGTTTCAGGAGACGAAGGCACCGTCTGGCATTCCGAGCTGTTGGGGCTCGCCACTGGCGACGACATCGACTCGTTGGTGGAGGAGGGGCTGATGTTGGGGTCCGCACGCTCTGGTTCGGGGGCTGGAGGTTTGGGCGTTTGTGCCATGACTCCACTGTGTACCTTGACCGGTGTAGCCACAGTTTGCGTAGACTGCGAGCGGCGCACTGGCGGCAGTTGGCAGGCAACGCTCACGCTGGCAACGCGACGCAAGGGAGGGGTGAGAGGAGACGCGGTCTGGGTGCTGACCGACGCTCTCGCAACATGCTTGGTGGGGGTTTGGGTAGCGGTGGACACAGCTTGGGTGGTTTGAGGCTTGCTAATCGACCATCGGATAGGTTTTTGTAGGCTGATAACGGTCAAGGGTTCAGGCGACGACTCGGTCAGCAGCGAGAGCGCAGAGTGGTCGGGCTCGTCATCAAGCTCGCGCACTCCCTCCTCTTCTTCGAGTATGTCCTCATCTTGTTCCTGAGGCTGGTTCTCTGGCGAGTCCTCGTCGCTAGCGAACAACCGCGGTAAGGCGCTGGCCCCTCGGGCGTGTTGTGGTTGTGCGGGCTGGCCCAGAGCACGCATCGGCGGGATCTGGATCAGGTGGGGGCGCCCGTTGGTCAAATTAAGGTTGCGAAGCTCAAAGTACATCGACTGAGCCTCGTGGAGAGTCGAGGAAGTGGTGGAGGGTTTAGGCACCGAGTCCCCGCCTTGGGCCTGCGCTTTGAGGCGTTCGTTTTCCTCCTCCACAATCAAACACCGCTGCTCGGTCTCTGCGAGCTTTTGCACGATCTTCCCGTACTCTTCGTGGAAGCGGGCGATCTCGTGGCGCAAATCAACGGAGACGGCGGTGGCCGGGGGCTCAGGCGGCGATTGCTGGTTCGGCGGGGTAATGGTGTCGGCAGGGACGTGGTCCTGGCCAAGCGTGAGCCCCTCGTTCATCGCAAAGGAGTCGTCATTTTTGATTTCTGGTTTGGTCGGCTCGGGAAGGTTGTAGCGGGCAGTAGCGTCCGCAAGCGGCATGGCCACGGTTGTCTGGAACGTAGGTTCCTGAGGTGTGGTGACACTGGGCTTGGCAAACGTTCGGCTCACCACGTTGCGTGGCGGAGGCGGTGCCGAGTTGAACATGTAGGCCGGCTGCTCGTTTTCCTTGTTGGAATCCGCCAAACTCGAGTACAGCGCCGTCGCGTGTTGGGGCACCGCACTCGACGTCGCCAAGATGCTCCCTGTGATCAGCCGATGGTGGTTGCGTGCGTCCTCTTGGTTCCAGCTCCCCCCCTCTGTCCAGACACCCTCGCTTTCCCGGTTGGAGAAAAAGCTCTGGGGCGATCGCTGGCCGTAGAAACCAGGCTTACCGTTGTATCCAGGTTTGCCTCCGGTGTCGTACATCGCCTCGCCCACCTGGGTGTCTTCGTCATCTTCGCTGCCATCGACCTCGAGGTTGATGCGGGCAAAACAGTCAAAGTTTTCGGGGCGAAGGTAGTGGTCCCGGTACATACTCTTGTCCTGAGTAGTCTCGGGCAGCTGGTAAGCATACGACTCGCTGATAGGTTGGCTATCGTCGTCGGAGTCGTTCATGCCTTGCTTTGTTATGCGTCTATTTGTAAACAAAAAATCTCCTTTCACGCGGTCGCGCTTCATATTGAGGACTAGCCGTACTCGATGAAACGACTAACCGAAAGAGGTAACCAAGGCGATGGTGTGCACGACCGATCCGTCGGTGTGGGTGTGTGTGCCATCAGCTTTTGGTTTTGCTTAGGAAACCCGGATTCGTGAATGTTGCCAATTTTGAAGGATCTACATGAGAGATGAAGGATCTGAAACCTGTAGATTCTAGTATCAACTAAAGAAACCATCTGATTAGCTTATCTACATCCTCTGCTCTGTTTTTCGGCCTCCACAATCATTGAGTTGCCCCCATTGCGCTCCTTCTTCACCTCCCTGCTTCATGGTAGCGCTGGTGTGCATCCAGTGGCCCAGCGCAACGCTCATCGCACCGTTGATCGAGGGAAACGCTACCAAACCGAGATGAGTGAAGCCGCTGCCGCCGACGTGCAAATGGTCGAGGAAGAGTACGACCAGGACAAGATCAAGATGTTGCCCGGTGCCCTGGACGACGGCACTGCTGCCTCGTTCCAGATCACCGACGAGGACCACACCTTGGGGAACGCCCTTCGTTACATCATCATGAAGAACCCCGAGGTGGAGTTCTGTGGGTACTCGATTCCTCACCCGAGTGAGAACAAGATGAACGTCCGTATCCAGACCTACGGCAACATCACTGCCGTGGAGGCTTTGCACCAGGGTCTCGACAACTTGGCCGAGTTGTGCACGGTGGTGGAGGATAAGTTCACCGAGAAGGTTGACCAGCGGGACTACGCTACTGAGGACCCTTAAAGAGGCGATTTCAAACCGATTGCGCCCCGATTAATGATAGACACGATGCATTGGAGCACGCTCCACCCTGGGGGACTATATAACTGTACAATAGATATTTGAGACGATAGAGAGGTCGCGTGGTTGGCAGAATCTGACTTGGGAGCAGGGGCTCTCATTCGGGCCAATGCACGACACGGTTCCACATACACCAGACGAAGAACCGGAGAGAAACCCAAGGGAATATTGTTTTTAATCTTATTACAGCCCAATAGAACAACGAATTTGTGTTTTACAATGTTTTAGGCACGCCCGTGTTTGCCCTTGCTGGAAATTGAACCGGTGGTAATTGTGTCAACAAAAGAGATATCAATGTTTTCCTAAATTTCATAGAAAATTAGAAAAAAGGGGGCACATGAGAAAGGTTACTATTTTCAACCAAACACGGGACCAACAACTTGGCACCGCCATCAAATCCCTCTTCCGCCCATTTCTAGCGCCACGGCCTTGGCCGGCTATCTTTAGCATGTACGATGTGCGTCAAGTAAACGCATTTCAACCAGCTCATCTGTCCCCACGAACGACAATAAAAAGACCTAAGCTCTTCTCTGGCTACCCTAATTTACCTGATCTACCCCCACCTCAACCCATCCACCCCAATTGCACCAGGCGTTTTTACCCCTATCGCGTAAGCACCCCTTCCACCTTATCGGGCTGGCCCCATCGCTCTCCTGCACAATTTTTTTCTTTTTCCTGTATTTTTTTTTTTCTCAGCCCTTCGCATATAAAGGCCCCCATCGCACGTTTGAATTTTTCCATCTATACAATGTCGTACTCTGGTGACTATCAGCAAGGCAACCGCGGCTCTAACGGCGGGTTCCTGAACTACAACAACGGTGGTTACAAGCGTGACAACGGCGGCTACGGCGGCGGCTACGGCGGCGGCTACGGCGGCGGTCGTGGTGGTTACGGTGGTGGCCGTGGTGGCTACGGCGGCCGCGGTGGCAACCGTTACGACGAGCGCGTTGAGTTGACCACTCCCGAGTGGGATATCGACTCGTTGCCCAAGTTCGAGAAGAACTTCTACCAGGAGGACCCCGCGGTGACTGCCCGTTCCGACGCTGACGTTGCCGCTTTCCGTAAGGACAACGAGATGTCGTGTATCGGTAAGGACATCCCCAAGCCTATTACTACTTTTGACGAGGCCGGGTTCCCCGACTACGTGTTGTCCGAGGTTAAGGCTCAGGGTTTCCCCAAGCCCACCGCCATTCAGTGCCAGGGTTGGCCCATGGCTTCTTCGGGTCGTGATATGATTGGTATTGCCGCCACTGGTTCCGGTAAGACCTTGTCGTACGCTCTTCCCGCCATTGTTCACATCAACGCCCAGCCTCTTTTGCAGCCTGGTGACGGTCCCATTGTGTTGGTGCTTGCCCCTACTCGTGAGCTTGCCGTGCAGATTCAGCAGGAGTGCTCCAAGTTTGGCAAGTCGCTGCGCATTAGAAACACCTGTGTCTACGGTGGTGCCCCCAAGGGTGGCCAGATCCGTGACCTCGCTCGTGGTGTGGAGATCTGTATCGCCACCCCCGGTCGTCTCATCGACATGTTGGAGATGGGCAAGACCAACTTGCGCCGTGTCACTTACTTGGTGCTTGACGAGGCCGACCGTATGTTGGACATGGGTTTTGAGCCTCAGATCCGCAAGATCGTGGACCAGATTCGCCCCGACCGTCAGACTTTGATGTGGTCGGCTACTTGGCCCAAGGAGGTGCAGAACTTGACCCGCGACTACTTGAACGACCCTATCCAGGTCACTGTTGGTTCGTTGGAGTTGGCTGCTTCTCACACCATCACTCAGATCGTTGAGGTTGTGTCTGAGTTTGACAAGCGCGACCGGTTGGTGAAGAACATCGAGACCGCCACCACCGATAAGGAGGCCAAGGTTTTGGTGTTTGCCCTGACCAAGCGTACTTGCGACGAGTTGACCTCGTACTTGCGCTCCGACGGCTGGCCTGCGTTGGCCATCCACGGTGACAAGGCCCAGTCCGAGCGTGACTGGGTGTTGCGTGAGTTCAAGTCGGGCAAGTCCCCCATTATGGTGGCCACCGATGTGGCTGCCAGAGGTATTGGTAAGTTATTTCCCCTACTAACATTCAAGGAGACACTGTTCAGTTGTCACACAAACAAAAATACGCTTCCCCATTCACTGCAGGAGATTCATTGCCACTGTGCATAATTTTTCTTAAAGGCTAATTCCTTTTAAGAGATAATCTCCAGGTGGGGGTTCTCTTTCAAAAGGAATTGTCCTTTAGGACTAGAGGTTGTGGAACCACTGACCGATCTAACTGAAAGAGGGTAACGAGGCGCAGTATGAGAGTATTATCCCCAGCCTAAATGATAAATATGTTGACCCATACCTTTGTTTGTTGGTGACGCCGCCTTAGTAGCGGCAATCAGGCAACGAATCGGAATTCGCCACGAATGTTTTGCCCCCCAGGCGCAATATACTAACTTCTTAGATGTCAAGGGTATCTCCTACGTTATCAACTACGACATGCCCAGCAACATTGAGGACTACGTCCACAGAATCGGTAGAACCGGTAGAGGTGGTGCCACCGGTACCGCCTTGTCGTTGTTCACCGAGAAGGACAAGAACTTGGGTGGTGACCTTTGCAAGATCATGAGAGAGGCTAAGCAGCAGGTTCCCCCGGAGTTGCAGCGTTTCGACAAGAGATCTTGGGGCTCGCACATCCAGTACGGTCGTGGTGGTCGCGGTGGTCGCGGCGGCCGTGGCCGTGGTAGAGGTGGCTTCGGTGGCCGTGGTGGTGGCTACGGTGGCAGACAGACCGGCTCCAACAACGCCCCCTTGGGCAACAACCACCGTCGTTTTTGATTGAGTAATTGGGTTTTTATAGAGTTTAATTGTAACGTAACTTAAAACGAGTAACGGTGACCGCGGGCGCATATCGGCGACGTTTCGCCGAACCTGATCCGAACCCGGTTCCCCGCCATCGGGGCTACCCATTAGGAAGGTCGAGTGGAGCGTACATCGGACGGGTCCGACACTAAAATTTGGGCGATTTTCAAACCGCCAGCGAACTGCTTGGTATTCGGTCCCCGACACTCCTCGGGAGAATTTACCCGGGTAAACTCGCGTGAGAATTAGTTGGGTCTAATAATGCAGCTGCAACATGAAAAATTTGAGACTGTGGCTCTCTACCTCAAGAGCAATTTACATGCCGGCGATGGTTAGTATACTTGGTTGCGTAGTACACAAACAGCGAGAGCAAGCCAATCGCGTGGACCACCACCCACTCCCGCTTAGAAAGACCCATCGCCTATCTCACATTGTCTCTGAATCGATCTTCCGAATGTGGGGATATGCGCAGCAAAATTTTCACATGCTCGTTTTTGTAGCATTATTGGGTAATTTTTCAGTCAACCCCAGGTGATTCGGGTGATTCCTGGGGTCAATTTGCTCGAATTGACTTGCCCTACACGTGGGACGACCTTCCAACCAAACCCGTAATCACCAAACCCAATTGCTACGTAAATTGCTTCGCAAACCACCCAAATCGGATACGTCACCGGCCCCCTCACGCATACTCGCGTCGTCCACACGTCCCCTTAGGCTGTACACAGGGGAGATAAGACTATATGCAGTACGCACTTTGCAGTGCGCACCTCGAATTAGCGTGAAATATTTGACCAAACTGTATGGCGACCATGACTGAAACGAAACCAGAGGCCAGAGACGCGGCTTCCGGGGACGCGCTTCCGACAGGCGTGACGTTCTCGGGCCGGACGTTCAAGGTCCCTCCAACCCATGACATGGTAAAGACTCTTTTCGACCCCACGGTGCGCAAGTCGTACTTGGAAATGGCAATCGTGGTGATCTTGTTGTCAAACTTTCTCGTGTTCTTGATCCCTAGCAACCAGATGCGTATTCTGGTTTTCATTGGCTTGTATATCATCTGGCGTTTGGGTTACAACTTTGGTATTGGCTACTTGTTGCACAACCAGCTGAACTACAACCGGTTGGTGAAATGGGCCGAACATTTGCAATTGTTCACGGGCTCTTCTCCTCTTGCCAAGTTTGCCCAGGCCGAAGTGCGTGCTCAGCGGGGTCCCACCTATGATGTGTCGGCCTACCCGATCGAGTTCAACACCTGGCTCATTTTCCGTAAGGTGGTTGACTTGATCCTTATGAGCGACTTTACTGCGTTTATCTGTCTTGTGATTGCCTGTGCCATCAACGACGACTTCCAGTTTATCAAGGATCAGCCCATGTGGTTGATCGCCTTGAGATTGGTTGTTGGGTGGCTGTTCATTTTGTTCAACTTGTGGGTCAAGGTGAACGCTCACAATACCATCAAGGACTACGCCTGGTACTGGGGTGACTTTTTCTTCCGCCAGATCAACAACGAGGACCTTATCTTCGACGGTGTGTTTGAGATGGTGCCCCACCCCATGTACTCGGTGGGCTACATTGGCTACTACGGGTTTGCTCTCATTGCCAAGTCGTACACGGTGCTTATGGTGGCCATTTTCGGTCACTTTTTGCAGATGATCTTCTTGCACTTTATCGAGAACCCTCACATCGACAAGATCTACGGCCCCCTGGTGGACGAGATCAACCTGGCCAAGGTGCAGAAGCTCCGTGACTTGAAGCTGTTCCACAACATGAAGCCCATGGTGGGTTTGATGAACTTCACTTGGTTGCGTGCCTCCGATGTTGCCAACGTGTTGTTGGCGATCACCTACGCGGTGGTGTTGCCCATGGTGATGGCTGCGTCTGGCTCGGGCTCGTCTCGTGGTGCCCACGTGTTGTTCTGGGTTGCTGTCACTGCCAAGGTGATTGAGCTGGTGCTGATTGACATTTTGTTGGCGTTGCAGCTGTCGCACAAGTTTTTGACCAAGTGGTGCCTTTCTTTGGACATGCCCGTGGAGCTGGCGCTCAACAACTGGGCCGTCATGTACAACACGCTTATCAATCTCACTTACACCTGTCTTGTGGGGTTCAACGTTTTGCAGTACATTTCGCTGGGGCTGAACCCGGTTTTCTTCACCAGCTACTACTACTTGCGGATCTTCTTGGGTATGTTGTTGATTTTCACTCAAACGTGGATTAACGTGCTGATTGTTGAGTCCATTGGCTACTTTGGCTGGTTCTATGGCGACTTCTTTGTGCCTCGTAACCAGCGTGCTGCTACCCACTTGACCAAGGCGGGTGTCTACCGGTACTTGAACAACCCTGAGCAGATCTTTGGTGTTTGCGGTGTCATGGGTGTTTTCCTTATGTTCCCCACCATGGAGAACTTTGTCTTGTGCTTGTTGTGGGTTGCCAACAACTTCATTCGCATCAACTTTATCGAGCGGGCCCACATGATCAAGGTCTACGGCGAGGAGGTGTTCCAGGACTCGGGTGTCACCAAGACGTTCAAGAAGCACTTGATCCCCGAAGCTCTCCAACGCCGGTTCTCCAACGACCACGAGATGCGCCAGCGCTCTCACCGCTCGCGTACGAAGCTGATCTCGATCACTGAGACCATCGATCTGATTATCCGCGAGCTCAAGGACACCAACCAAAAGATCTCCAAGCAAAAGATCCGCGAGTTGCTGCTGCTGTTGGAGTTTGAGAACTCGGAGTTCCTGATCTCCATCGACAACTTGCACCCGGCTGAGAACTCGAACGACGAGTACATGCCGTCATACACCACCGTTGGCACCCCCATCAAGGTGTCGTGGAAGCTGCCTGCTGACCAGCACAACCCCAAGAACTGGATTGGGTTGTACCGCATTGCTCAAACCTCGTACCTGCGCCACAAGACCCTACTCTCGCTGTCTGGCCGCTGGACGTTTGTCGACGCCAACACTGGGTCCTACGTGTTTGAGGGCGAACAGCTCTTCTGGGAGGAAGGCGTCTACGAGTTCCGCTTCCACTTGGATGGCAAGCACGAGGTGGCATACATCTCTGAGCCTTTTGAGATTAAGTGCCCCAAGGTGACGGTGCCCACCACTCTCTCTTCTACCGAGGAGTTGGCCGAGTCTTTGAAGTCGGCGATCTTTGCCCCCTTGCTTGGGGACGACCTCACCATCGACGAGCCGATCTCGCGCCGGGTGCAAGCCACCCCCAACATGATTGAGATCTACAAACGCATCGCCTACCTCGTGTTGCGCCTGACCGACATCAAGATCAACACCAAGGTGTTTTTGAGCACCGACGACGAGAATGCGTTCACCATTCGTACGTTGCTGAAGAAGCTCATCAACATCCGCCTGGTTTTAGACGACTTGTCCTACTCGTTCCTGGATTTGGAAACCAAGAAGGACGAGTAAATGTAAATAAAACAACTAGATAGATGGGTATATGACCTAAACGTTTTACGAAATCACGAGCCACCGGGTTTACTGTACTAAAACTCAATTTATTGGGACATTACACATCAAAGCTTGTTGGACCACTGCTTGAACTGGTTGATCAAGCCGTTGGTGGAGCCGTCGTGGGAGCTGATCTCGCCAGACTCGGACAACTGGGGCTCAATCTTCTTGGCAAGAACCTTGCCCAACTCGACACCCCACTGGTCGAACGAGTTGATGTTCCAGATGGCACCCTCGGTGAAGGTGACGTGCTCGTAGTAGGCAATCAACGCACCCAAAGTGGCGGGGGTGATCTTCTGAGCCAAAATCAGCGTGGTGGGGCGGTTCCCAGAAAACTCCTTGTGGGGAACCAACTCGGGCTTGGTGCCCTCGGACTTGACCTGGGCCTCGTCCTTACCAACCATCAACGCCTCAGACTGGGCAAAGAAGTTGGAGGCCAACATGAACTGGTGCTTGTTCTTCTCAATGGGGTTGTGCGACTGAGCAGCCAAGATGAAGTCCGCGGGGATCAACTTGGTACCCTGGTGCAACAACTGGAAGAACGAGTGCTGGGCGTTGGTGCAAGGCTCACCAAACAAAATGGTACCGGTCTGGTAGTCGGCAAACGCCAGGCCACGAGTAACCAGCTTACCGTTGGACTCCATCAGCAACTGCTGCAAGTAGGCGGGGAACCGGTGCAAGTACTGGTCAAAGGGGGCAATCAAGTGGGTCTGGGCACCGTGGAAGTTGTTGTACCACACCAGCAACAAGCCACCCAACACGGGGATGTTCTTCTCGAGAGGAGTGTTGCAGAAGTGGTGGTCCACCGCCTCAGCACCGCGCAAGAACGCGTCAAAGTTGTCGAAACCAATGTAGATGGCAATCAGAAGACCAATGGCCGACCACACCGAGTAACGGCCACCGACCCACAGCTCGAAACCAAACATGTTCTTCGAGTCAATGCCAAACTTGGTCACCTCCTTCTCGTTGGTCAGCAACGCGGCAAAGTGCTTGGCAATGTGGGCCTCGTCCTTGGCCGTCTCCAAAAACCACGCCTTGGCCGAGTTGGCGTTGGTGATGGTTTCAGCAGTGGTAAAAGTCTTGGAGGCAATCAAGAAAAGCGTGGTTTCAGCGTTCAAGGGCTTCAAGGTTTCGGCAATGTGGGTACCGTCAATGTTGGACACGTAGTGCACGTTCAAGCCGGGCTGCGAGTAGTGCTTGAGGGCCTCGGTAACCATCACGGGGCCCAAGTCGGACCCACCAATGCCCACGTTAACCACGTCGGTGATCTGCTTGCCCGTGTAACCGGTCCACTGGCCCAGACGCACCTGCTCGGAAAACTCCTTCATGTGCTGGAGCACCGAGTCGACCTCGGGGGCAACATTGACACCGTCCACGTTCATCGGCTTGTTGGCACGGTTGCGCAAAGCCACGTGGTACACCGCACGGTCCTCGGTGGTGTTGATGTGGTCACCGGCAAACATGGCATCACGCAACTTCTCCACGCCGGCCTCCTTGGCCAACGCCACGAGCTTGGTCACCACGTCGGCGTCAATCAAGTTCTTGGAGTAGTCAAAAAGGATCTTGGACCCGTCGTAGTTCTCAAACGTGTGGGTAAACTCCTCGTACCGCTTAGGGTTGGAGGCGAAAGCCTGCTTGACGTCAAACTTGCTCTTGGACTTGTACTCCTCCTGAAGTGCCTTCCACGAGGACAATTCCGTGGTCTTGTTGAAGTTGGAAAAGGTGGACATCGGTGCAATTGGATAGCGAAGGGGGGAACCTGAGTGGTTTATATAGGACTGGTCCTGTCCGGTGAGGGAAGAGTCCATGCAGGAGGCGGCAAGCGCGGGAACTGGGTGAGGGGACGGGTGGACCTGGGTGTCGCGGCAGGTGTATGCCGCGGGAGGCACCGATCCGGACCGCTGGGGTTTCTTGGTGGGCGAGGCTACCGTGGTGTGTTGGGTCCCACCCCATTCGCTTTTGTCACATGGCGGTAACCGCAGTTTTGCTCTACCCCTTTTCCCATTACTAAGATTCTATAATCCACAGAGAGATTTGTGATTGGGTTCCGCCACGACGACAGCCCCACCGAAGTGGGTTCAACGGCCCACCGACAGCAGGATCTGGCAATTGAGCCAATGAAAATTCCATATGATTTCGGGGCTTGCAGCCACGGCTGGGCGGGGGAATAATAGGGTCGTTTTTCGGCGAGAAGGAAACGTAAATCGCCGGGATGGGACAGTGCCGCCTAACCAGCCATGGAAGTGGTGGGGGAAGGGCAATATGCGTGGGCACGCCTAGACCCTGAGGTCCAGGGTCTCCGACCTGGCAGCCGCCGGCGTCGATCCTGCCCATCGACGGGGTTTGATGGCGTGGGAGGTTGAAAATAAGCGATCGAGCTGGGGAAACCGGTGGGACGCAGTGCCCACCGTACCAGCTCCACCACCCACCGCTGGCGCCTCCCGCTGCGCTAGCCCATCTGATAACTGCTCTCGCCCAACCTATGCATTTGCCACTATATACCGGACGCTATCACTAATGTTCGACGTGAGGCAATCCACCCGTGTTCACCAGCCTCAATTGCGAGTGAACCGAGAAACAGAAGCACCAGCTCTTAGACCCCTACCAATTCGCCCCTGCTATAGACCCCCCTGTTGTACCTAGCCCCTCCCTGTCTGCCCGCGCCATGAACGACGACGACCGTGCCCTCATCGAGGCCATGTTCGCGAAAGACGGTATCAGCCACAAAAAGTCTCCGCAGAAGCGGAGGCCCAAGAAGAAGGCGTCGCCGGCACCGGAGAACACGCCGTCGCAGTCGACCGCGGTCGAAGCCCCCGAAAAGCCCAAGGCCATGTCCCCCGCGGCCCAGGCGTTTGCAGACCGCGTGGGCGAGGCTCCTCGCCAAAAGGACCACCGCAAAGGCAAGGACGCTCGAAAACCCGAGGAAGACACCCGCAAACCGCCCCTGGGACCCAAGGGCGCCCACAAACGAGACACCCCGCGGCGTCGCGACTCGCGTGGCCATGACTCCAAACCGCGAAAGGACCACAAGCACAAGGACGACAAACCCACCTACGCGCTGATGGCCGCGACCAAGATCGACGACAAGCCCACGGGGGCGCCGTTGGAAAACAACCCGTTGGCGCAGCACCTCGGGCTCGTGCCCAACAAACGCGCCGACTTGCTCATGGCGTCGTCGAAACCAAAAGCCAAACACGAGCCCAAGCCCAAGGAAGAGGACATCGAAAAGAAGCGGATGGCGCTCAAAGAGAAGTTGGCGGCGAAAAAACGCGAGAAGGAAGAAGAGGAGGCCACCCTCAAGTACTTGGAGTCGCTCGACATCAAGGGCAGCTGGGCCGATTTCTAGCCATGTAACATTAGTATATATGATTAACGACGGTGATGGACACTAATCGCGTCCGTGCGGTGACTGCATGCGTCACAGGCAATCCCCCGACAGCGGGACAGCGGGGTTGACAGTGGTGCAGCCAAGCATGTGCCTCGCGGGCCGTGGGAGCGGCGACATCGCCGGCGATGCACATGCGACCATTAGTGGGCACAGCCGCAGGAGGAGATGCACTTGCATACCGTCGTCAATGTGCCTGGCGTCCGCCATTGTCGGGTGACCACTCCAGTGATTTGCGTGCGACAATCGGGAGGCGGGCGTTTGGTGCGCCCCGGTTGTGCCGAGGGTCCGGGTGGAGGGTCTGACGAGGGTCGGGCGCGGGTCGGGCACGGCTCGAGAGCAACCACCGCTGGCAGTGCTCGGAACACCTCGTTGTGTATGTCGGTGTCCGCCACCGTGTACGTTTTTGTCTACCTTAATCACTGTTCGGACACTAAAAAATAAAGTGAGCGTCACAGACGAGGTGTCCTACATGAATATCGCCCTAAGGTAAGGGTAGATCTCGCGGGCCAGGGGCAGCGTCGCCACCGCGGGTTTGTGGCTCGCCGTTTCGGGCCACCCGCTGTCTGCTTTGACGCCGCGGCCCGTGGTGGTGAAACCAAATTCCCGGGTGAAACGGTAGCATTGTCGCTAATCGCATGGTCCGCGGGCGCACCACCACGAAAAATTATATACGATGCGCGCGGTCCAGGCGGACCCGTCGCGAGGACGCCCACCCACCGTAGCACAGTAGCCCGAGCAGCAGCACCGCTGGCGACGAGCCCTGCCGCGCCCTGGGGCCGCCACCGGCGCGGGGCCTCGAAATTCTCGTAAGATTACGTGTTTGTCGTGTCCGGTGCAAAGATGCGAAATATACACACTCCCTGAAAACTGGATCGTTTCAAACTACCCCATCCCACCACCAGACCCCAGTCCCTCTCGCGTCCTTGCTGTCATTGACTGGCTCCGCACACCCCCTCCCACGCCTGCCCCATTCCCTCGCCATGGCGCTATTCGTGTGCATCAAACAGTTTAACGCCCGATTAGGAGACGAGCTCTCGCTAAAGGTGGGTGACAAGGTCGAGGTGTTGGCTGACGACTCCGAGTACAACGACGGCTGGTACATGGGCAAGAGCCTCTTGACGGGCGACGTGGGGTTGTACCCCAAGCTGTTCACCCAGCCGCTCGCCGACGACGCCGCGGCCAAGCCGATGCGCAACCGCTCCCGCAAGCTCGACACGGTGGCGGCGAAGCTCGCGGAGGTGCAGCTCGACGACGGCGCGTTTGCCCAAGAGACGATGTCTCCGAACGGCGACGTCGACGCCCAGCCCGGCAGCCGGCCCGGAAGCCAACCCCACAGTTTTGGGTCTGCCTCCTTCGGGTCTCACAGTCCCTCCGATGGCCTCCGTGGATCCTCCGATGGCCTCCGTGGACCCTCCGATGGCCTCCGATCCTCTGAAACCCGCGGGCCCGACCACCGCTCGTCGGCTCCCTCGTCGGCACCCCCCGTCCACGGCACCCCGCTGAGCAGCTACCTGACCGCGTCGTCCGCCACCACCCCCGTGCAACCGGTTCCCCACGGGCTCACCCCTCCTGTCATCCCGAAAACCCGCCCCCCGGGCAGCGGGTCCGCGTCGCCCGTGCCGCCGTCCGGGTTTGTGTCGCCTCCCTCCGCCTACGCCCACGCCTCTGGACACGCCTCTGGCCACCCCTCCCAGACCGCTGGACACGCTGCTGGCCACACCTCCCACCTCGCTGGCCACACCTCACAGGCCGCTGGCCACACCTCCCACCCCTCCCACGCCACCCACACCCAGGCCCCCGACGTGCTCGAGTGGCTGCCCGCACAGGTGCTGGCGTACTTCCGCCAGCTCAACTTCGACGCCGACATCGCGCTGCGGTTCGAGCACCACGAGATCCTGGGCCCCATTTTGTTGGAGCTCGACCTCAGCCACTTGAAGGAGCTCGACATCGACCTGTTTGGCACCCGGTTCCAGATCTACAAGGAAATCGAAAAGCTCAAGCTGCCGGCGGTGGCCCGCAAGCCGCTGGTGCTGCGCGGCAACCTGACGCGGTTGCGCCAGAAGGACCTGAAGCTGACCATCACCGACGCCACCCTGCCGCGCCCGCTGCTGCCAGTGCCCCCCGAGGCCGTCCCGCGGGCCGCCAGCGCTCCCAACCCGTTCCAGACACCCAAGCACCAGCAGCTGCTGTACCTGCAGCACCCGAGCCGGCTGGGCCTGGGGTACGCGTCGCTGGGCTTCTCCAGCGGCTCGGCCCGCCGCCGGCTGCAGATGGAGGTGCACGCGCCCATGGGCCCGCACAAGGCTCCGGTGTTGAACGGCACCGCCGCCGACGCCGCGTACCCGGTGCTGTACAAGCCCAGCGTCGCGGCCCACGGCCCGTCGCACCCGCTGGGCCTCGGGCTCGCGTCGCACCACAGCCTGGCGCCCACGTTCTCCAGCTCGAACGGGTCGCAGACCAGCCACCCGCCCGAGTCCCGCAAGCCGCTGGAACCGGCACTGGCCCTCCTGGCCAACACCACGGTGCTGTCGGACGCGCCCGAGCGCTCGGTGCTGAACGTGCTGGCACACCTGGCCGCGCTGCACCAGCGGCCGTACCTGACGATGGAGCCGGTGGACCGGGCCACGCTGATGTTTTCGTTTGCGCTGTCGGACGACCAGCTCGCGCGGATGCCGAAGCTGAACGCCACGGTGGCGGCGGTGGCGGCGGCGGCGGCGGCCACCGCGATGCCGGTGGCACTGCCCGAGGGCGACACCACCACGGCACTGACGGCCATGGCGTCCACCTCCGCGCCCGCGCTGGCGTTGACCTCCACCGACCGCGCCATCACCCCCGAGTACCGGCTTCTGCGCGCACGTGACCCGGATGCTCCCACCCCACCGCCCAAGGACCGGTCGCTGGTGTACCGCCCGCGGCAGAAGAAGGCCGCTACGGACACGCTGATGCGCCACCTGATGTACCAGGACACGCGGGTGGCCGCCAGTGTCGACACCCTCGCGCTGACCCGCACGGTGGGCCCGGTGCTCGCGTCCTCGGGCCCGTCGGGCACCCCGTCGGGCCCCGGGTTGCCCAGCGGCTCATCGCAGGCGGCACCGCCGGTGTCGCTGACCGGGCCCAAGGGCCCCACCAAGCTCACGCTGCCCGCCAAGGTGAAGCGGCTGAGCCTGTTGTTCAGCCCGAAACAGCGCAAACACACCGAGTTGCCCGAGCTCGACACCATTGCCGACGACGGGACGCTGCCACGCAAACTGGCGCTGATCCTGGGCCCGCTGGTGGCGGTGGAGCCACGGCTGCCCCAGCTGCCACGGCTGCCGCTCGCGCCCAAGCTGCCGGTGCTGCCCGGCGACGAGAAGATGCTGCGGCTCAAGACGTTGCGGACGACGCTGACGGCCAACTTCATGCTGTTGGGCGGCAAGAAGCAGAAGACGCTGGCGTTCCAGGAGGGGATCCAGGAGGTGGAGCCCGAGGAGCTGGCCAAGACGGCAGCGTTCCTGGGGTGGATGCTGAAGCGCCTGGGCAACACGTTGCTGTGGCGGCTGCGGTTCTTTGTGTTGCACGGCACCCGGCTCCTGTACTTCACCCTGCTCAAGGACCGGCGGGAAAAGGGGCTCATCGACATCACCGCCCACAAGGTGATGCCGCTCAACGGCGACAAGCGCAGCACCGACGACGAGCTGGGCAACAACGACAAGTACATTGCGTTGTACGCGGCGCTGACGGGGTACGGGCGCTACTGCTTCAAGATCGTGCCGCCGGCGCCCGGGTTCAAAAAGGGACTCACGTTTACCCAGCCCAAGGTGCACTACTTTGCCGTGGACACCCAGGAGGAGATGCGCGGGTGGCTCAAGGCGCTCATGGCCGCCACCATCGACATCGACGACCTGGTGCCGGTGGTGCTGCTGTGCGTCACTCCCACGGTGCTGTTGGCCAAGGCGCAGGAGTTGCTCGCCAAGGCGCGCGAGGAGACCCGGCTCAAGGACGAGGAGCTCCGGGCCAAGGGGTTCATCCGCGAGTACGACGACTCCGACCCCGCGGCCGCCGCTGCTGCCGCCGACACCGCGGCGCTGGACTACACCCAGTTCCTCCACGACCACTCGTTCGACCTCCCCGGGCTGCCGTTCAACGACTCCAACGACGACACCACGTTGCTGCTGGTGGGGGGCCCCACCGGTTTGTCGCTGGTGGCCGGGCTGGTGTCGCGGTCCAAGGCCGACGACAAACTCGCGCGGCTGCTGCTGCTCGCCAGCGGTGCTGCCGACGGGCGGCTGCCGCGGACGCCGCAGGTGCTGGGGGGCGGGTTCACCCTGCCGTACCTCTTGGCACTGGGGCTTCTTCTGCCCAAGGGCGATGCGCGGCCCGACTACTTTGGCGACCTTGGCACGCTGCCGCTGACCACCAACGATCTGCCGCTGGACCCCACAGTCGACTCTACTCCTCAGCTGACCACCAACTCCACCAACCGCAACTCGAGCATCCCGTCCAAGGTGTTGAGCTACTCGAGCGACGCTGCGGGTAATCTTACTTTCCAACTAAAGCAAAAGAAGTAGTTAGGCTATTAATATCACGGCATTACGGTAGCGGGGTGTCACTGGACTGTCACATAAGTGGCATTGGCTTAGTTTAGCATTAATGAATACCGTACCAGTGGCATTGTCACTGGTGTTACTGGCATTGACTGTCATGTTACTGGCATTATTCTCTTGCATTTTTGCGTCACTGGCTTGGCTGCCACTGGAACCACTAGCAGTTGTCACTAACATTCACTAGCATTCACTAGCATCACTTGCATTTTAACTGGCACGTCGCTTAAAAATAGCCACTGGCAACTAGCATGTCACTGGCATGTCACTGGCGTGTTACTGGCATGTAATAGCATTGGTCATTGGAAATTTTGATTGGCAACAGATTATAGCATTAGTCACTAGCATTACTAGCATTCTGGCATTCTTTACTAGCATTACTAGCATTACTAGCATTACTAGCATTACTAGCATTACTAGCATTACTAGCATTACTAGCATTACTAGCATTACTAGCATTACTAGCATTACTAGCATTACTAGCATTACTAGCATTACTAGCGTTCACTAGCATTCACCAGCATTTACAAGCATTCACTAGCATTTACTAGCATTACAAGCATTACTGGCATATTTAACTGGTGTTAGTCACTGGAAGTAGTCACTGGCTATAATAACTAGCATGAATCAATGGCATGTCACTAGCAGTCACTAGCAGTCACTAGAATTTATCACTTTCAATACAGCTCCATGTCACTACACTAGTCAACTGCCATGTCACTAGTACTAGTCATTGGCATTATTCACTGGCATGTCACTAGCACTATCCATTGGCTTTAATCACTGGCATGACACTAGCTGGCATCAATGGTATATTTTACTGATATACACTAGCATTACTGGCATTTGCAGAACATCCACATTCACTAGCGTCAATCACTGGCATTTAGAGTGTATTCACTAGCATCACTGGCATTTGCAATACATTCACTAGCATTATCACTGACATTGCCATACATTCACTAGCATTAGTCACTGGTTAGTCACCATTAATCACCAGATCACACTACCAAAAGTAACACCCCATCCTGACAAATATAGACGAACTAGACGAGGATACGCGCCAGGGGTATTCTAGAAAACGCCCCAGGTTTTAAAAACGCCCCAGGTGTTTCCAGGAACCCCTGCCGGGTCTACTTTCCGCACCGACACCGTCTCCGGAGCCCTTTAGTCCACGTATCCCCCACCGTCCTGCACGCACCATGCAGTGCATCGGCGACTCGGAGGGGTAGAAGCGAGTGCACCCCAGACTCTACGCTAATGTCTGTGGTAGTAGTGGGCGGCCCTGCGGGCACTGGCAAGACCACGATCGCCGAGTTGGTGCTGGCACGGCTCCACGCGCCGTTTGTTGAGGGAGACGTGTTGCACCCCGCAGCCAATGTCGCCAAGATGGCCGCCGGCACCCCGTTGACGGACGAGGACCGGTGGGGGTGGTTACAGACGCTTTCCAAGGAGGGCGCCAAGGCCGCGGGCTCGGGCGTCAGCGTGGTGCTGTGCCTGATGCTCAAGAAGCTGTACCGTGACCTCATCCAGCTGACGCTGCCCGCCACCCGGTTCACCTTCGTATTCTTGTACGGCACATTCGACGAGTTGGTGCAGCGGGTTAGCGGGCGCCAAGGCCACTTTATGAAGTCGGAAATGGTCAAGTCCCAGCTCGACATCATGCAGATTCCCGAGGGGGCCGAGCTCTTGGCCAACGGGGGCCGGGCGGTGGCCATTGACACCACCGGCCGGCTGCCCCAGGAGATCGTGGCGCTTTTGGAGCCGGTGTGCAAGTCGCTCGAGTCGTAGCTGGAATTAGCGTTAAAAATAAACAGGCGGTGTCGGAGATCTCATGTAGCCCGTAGATATTATTAGGGGTACGCCAATTGTTCCCCTACCCGAAGCATTACCGGTGATCCGATTAGTCCCGGCGGGTGCTCGGAGTAGGCTAATCGCTGCAACCTAAAAAAGAAATGCGAGATTAAGCTATTTGTGCCTAAGGCGACACCCCGTGGCCGCACCACCACGCAGCCAAGCATTCCATTTGCAGAGCCAGCGTGCGGCCACAGCATTGATCCGGGGCTGGGGATCTCCCCTGGCGATTTGCCCGCGTCCATCGTCGTATTATTCGAGGTGACCCCACGCAGTAGCCTATTGTCGCATGGAGGATTGCGTTTCCGTGGCAACAAGGATCGATGAATTAGGTTATGGTTGGTGTACATACCGGACGGCCACCACTGGTGGTAACCACACGTGCCACCAAGCAACGCTAGCAATAGTTTAACGGTAGCAATAGTTTAACGTTACCGTGCCACTACTGCACCACCACCGTACCACTACCGTACCATTACCGTACCATTACCGTAACATTACCGTACCATTCCCAACCTTAAATCTACCCTATTACTACCCCACTAGTTACCTACCACCATACCACCCTACCACCACCCGACCATCACCGTACCGTCACCCTACCACTACCCTACCATCACCCTACCACCACCCTACCACCCACTACTCACAATCTATCACCCTACCACCTACCACCTCCTACACCCTTCCACTACCTCTCCTCCACCTCACCTACACCACTCCCACCCACATGAATTAGCCAACGCACGTAGTTTCACCAGCAAATATTTTACACGCACCGCCGCTGCCAAAATAATCCAAACTGACGCCACCACCGCCAGCCAATTCCTTCTCCGAGCATATCTCCCCTTCAGCCGTGCCTGAGCCACCGTGCAACAACCCCTATTTGTACACCGCCGCCCGCTTTTTTTCGCACAAAAAAAATCAAAATTGATCATTGCCAAACATGCTACCACCCGACCAGTGGCCGTACTTGGACCCCGCCACCGACCGCCGCGTGGCTCTCATCACCGGCGGGTGCTCGGGCGTGGGCTACTACACTGTGCTCAACCTTTATCTCCATGGCTACTGCGTATATATCGCGGGCCGCCTGCGGTCGCGGGTGATGACCGCGATCCACGAGTGGCAGCGGGCTGCCGCCGCGGCGGTGGCGGCGGACGAAAAGGCCCACCCCACCGGCGAGCTCCACTTTTTGGAGATCGACTTGGCGTCGGTGGACCTGGTGATGGCCGCGGTGGACAACTTTTGCCTTGTCGAGTGCCGGTTGCACTTGCTCATCAATAACGCAGGCGTTATTGCGTTGCCGTACGCCGTCACTCCCGACGACTTTGAGGTGCAGCTCCACACCAACTACATCTCGCCGTTTTTGCTCACCACCCAGTTGTTGCCCGTGCTCGAAAAGACGGCCGCCGAGGACCCGGCGCGCCCGCCGCGGGTCATCTACCTTCTGCTGGTGGGCCACCGGCTCGCGTTCCGCTACTTTGGGCCCGGCTCGTCCTTCAAGTGCTCGCCCAACCTCTTGTTCACCTGGCTCCGCTACGCGCGCGCCAAGACCGCCGGCATCCACTTTGTCAAGATGTTGACCAGGCGGTCGCCCCAGGTGTTGTCGATGGCGGTGCACCCGGGCCTTGTGATGAACGCCAACTTGTTCACCCACTGGACGCGGTTGCCGATCATTGGCATTTTGTTTTGGTGTCTCTTTCAGATCTTTGGCTACTTTTTCGGGGTGTCGGCCGCCGACGGCGCTGCCGCCACCGTGCGATGCTGCTTGGACCCGTCGTTGACGGTGCAAAACAGCAACGGCGCCTACTTCGCCAAGGGCGAGCGGTCGCAGCCCAACCGTGTTGCTGGCAACATGGCGTACGCCGCGGAAACCTGGGCGTGGACCGCCAACGAAATGGCCAACCGCGGCATCTCGCTGGGCCACCACGCCGACCCGTCATATAAGTAATCTCATGCATACACGTCCACCATGTCGTCGTCGCTGTCCAGCACGTCGTCCTTGTCGCCGACAAACCCGGGGTCGTGCTCGTCGTACGAGTCGTAGTCTATGTAGAGGCCCAACCGGTGGGCGTCGTCGGCGTCGCTGTCGCTGGCGTAGTCGCTGTCGTTGGAGAAGTGCTGGGCGACGGCAAAGTCGGCAAAGTCGGCGAACTCCAGGCTGGTGAGCGCGTGCACGAGGTCGTCGGTGTCGGACTCCGAGGTGGCGTCGTCGCCGTCGGACATCTCCACCGTGTCGAGCACCGTGGCGAAGAAGTCGTCCACGGGGAGCGAGGCCTTGCCGTCGCCGAGCATGCGGAGGAAGCCCGCGCGGTCGAAGGGGACGATGTTGGCGAGGCGGTGGCGGGCGATCATTTGTTTCTGGAAGTTGTCGGAGGAGGTGGTGGTGGTGGAGGAAGTGGTGGTGTTGGAGGAGGTGATGGTGGAGGTGTTGGTGGGGACGTTCACGTGACGGAGACCCGTAAGCACCAACTGACCACCAATCTCCTCGCTCTGGGCCGGATGGCGGAACGCCTTGCCCATGATCTCGGCAAAGCACACCAGGTTGACCTCCACCGTCACTTCCTTGGTGGCGTTGGCGTGTGGCTCCTCTTGGTGCTTGCCGACGATGCACTCGGCAATGGCGCGGTTGGCGAGCCAGCGGTGGGCCGTGAGCACGCGCTCGGTGTCTGCGTCGACCATCACCGACACAAGCGTGATGTGCTTGAGCTGGTAGTGGTCCAATTGCTCCACGAGCCGCGCGGTGAGCTCGGGGTTGGCGGTGAACTCGCCGGCCTTCAAGAGGAGGCACGCCTCGGCAAGCGACACCGTGTGCTCGGCGTGCACAAGCACCACCAGCCCGCGGTGGAGCCAGTAGTAGTGGTCAGTGACGTCCCGCGACGAGTCGTGGTCGGCGTACAACGCCACCACCTCGCCATCGCCCGCGATGTGCGCAAACACATCGCCGGTGCACATGTCGAGCACCATTTGCGTGAACGTGAGCACGTCGCGGTCGTAGAGGCGGAAGTAAGTGAGCTCAATCGCCACCATGGCATCGTCGCCGCTCACGGTGGGCGGCGAATGCATCCACGGGAACTGGGCAAACGGCGCCGTTGCGGCATGAGCCTGGGCCATGGTTAGGCCCATGAGGTGCGCGTGCACATGTGCTATCTCGGGATGGGCATCGCTGGCCGGGTCGAGGTCTGCGGGCACAGTTTTGGTGTTTTTGGATTTTTCCCCACCAATCCCGTCTGGCATTGCTTGGTTTTATATGTACGTCGGTATTGTATTGTGTACTATTTTGTTGAGCCCGCCTATATGGCGTATTTCCGATTCACGCACTGCGCATGAAAGTGACAGGTTCCCAACGTTTTATGGCAAAATGCGCGGCGGACAAAGAGTGTGGGGTGACACAATACGAGGTGTAGGGCGAGTCGTGGAGGAGTAGTGTATTGGAAGTGTATAGTAGTGTATTAGTGGTGTTGTAGTGGTGTATCGTGTGTCAGTCGTGTATCGTATCTGTGTCTAGCACAGTGAGCACTGGGCTTTTCTCAAGCCGAGCATTATGTACGTCCAAAGCGAGGGGTATCCCAACAACTACAAAATAGCCATCAGGCAAAATAGCCGTAAGGGGACGCCGCGATTGACGGGTGCGTCGTCAACCGATTGTTGACAGCGAAACCCGGTTTTGTGGTCGCTTCCCTATCGAGCGAACGCCCGGCCCAACAGAAGCTGGGGTACTCAGATACTCATAAATAAACCTTAAATAAAATACATTACAACTTGAAGCCCTTGTCAAGTCTCTCGACCACAAGCGACGACGCACCGCCGCCACCGTTGCAGATGCCCACAACACCGATCTTGCCGTTCTCCTGCGCCAACACCGACAACAAGGTGACGACGATTCTGGCACCGGAGCACCCGAGAGGGTGGCCAAGGGCAACCGCACCTCCGTAGACGTTGACCTTCTCGGCAGGGATGTCCAACAACTTGGTGTTGGCAAGACCCACCACCGAGAACGCCTCGTTGAACTCGAAAAAGTCCACCTGGTCCTGGGAGATCTTGGCGTGCTTCAACGCCTTGGGCACCGCCAACGCGGGAGCAATGGTGAAGTCAATGGGCTCTCTGGCAGCCTCGCCCCACCCGGCAATGCGGGCAATGGGCGACAACCCGAGCTCCTGCAACTTGGCCTCGGACACGAGGATCAACGCCGCACCGCCGTCGTTGAGCTTGGAGGCGTTGGGACCGGTGACAGTGCCGTTCTCCTTCTGGAACGCGGGGCGGGCGGAGTGGACGCGCTTCTCGTCAAAGTTGCCAACCTCCTCGTCCTTCTCCACCACAGTGTCGGGCTTGCCACGTCTGCCGGGGATGGTGACGGGGGCGATCTCGGAGTCGAACTTGCCGGACTCCTGCGCCTTCTGGGCCTTCTGGTACGAGTTGATGGCAAACTTGTCCTGGTCCTCACGCGAGAACCCGTGGTCGGCAGCACACTTCTCGGCACACACACCCATCAACTTCGAGTCGTAGACGTCCAAAAGACCGTCCTTCTGGATACCGTCAATGAGGGCAGCGTCGCCGTAGCGGGCACCGCCACGGGCAGTGGGCACGTAGTAGGGGGTGTTGGACATGGACTCCGCACCGCCCACCACGACAATGTCGTGGGTGCCGGTCAAAATCGTCTGGGCGCCCATGATGATGGCCTTGGTGCCCGAGGCACACACCTTGTTGACAGCGGAGGCAACAATCAGCTTGGGCAAGCCAGCAGCCAAAGCCACCTGGCGGGCGGGCGCCTGGCCCACGTTGGCCTGCAACACCCCGCCAAAGATGATCTCCTCGACGTCGTCGGCCTTGATCTGGGGCACCTTGGCAAGGGCGGCCTTGACGGCGGTGGCGCCAAGGTCGACGTAGGTTTGGGACGCCAACGCGCCCTGGAAGGACCCGATGGGGGTTCTCGCAGCAGAGACAATGTAGACCGATTGAGCCATGATGATAGAGTGGACTTTCTGGAAATTCGAAAGCCTTTATAATTTTCACTGGTCGCGGACCCGGCGGTGTGCATATAACTCGGGGTGGTGGGAGAGGGGTGAGGGGCTGCTACGGACGCGGGGCGGTTTGGTGGTGGGTCGGGTGGTGGTGGGTGGTGGTGGCCAGCGGGATGCGACGCGTTTTTGCCCGGTGGGTCCTGCCCTAGCGCTGGCGTGGCCGTCTCGGTCCGAGCGGTCGTACCGTCGTCGTATAGGGCTATATACAGTCTGGGCTCTGGGGAGCGGTGTTGCTCAGCCCCACCACCGCGGGGGCAGCAGGTTTTGCCGGCACCACGGGAGAGTCGCTTTTAGTTGTTTCTTAGTGGTGGGCTTGGTCGCTATTCGCCAATCAGTGGGTTGCGTTCACGTGACGTGTGGGGTAGAAACGGTTTTTAACCGTGTTACCCTCGGGAATGCAGGGCAGCCATAACCCCGACCAGTCGGAGTAAGTCGGAGCAAGTGGTGGAACATTCTCAACTGGTCTCCAATCGTAGCTCATTTTGGTATCTTGGCTCGGGTACCTGTTGGTACCTATTTTTGTGTTATGCACCAACTGGTTGCCAGTAGTACCAATTCGTGGCACCAGTCACATTAACTCGTAGCACCAGTTATAGCACTACTCGTACATCCACATGTACTCTAGTCTCCCGGTCTCGTGCTGCTCCCGTGTGACTCTTGTGCTACTCTCATCCTTGGTCTCCTTCCCCTATCCATCTTAGCACCTACTTCCCTATCCATCCCTTGTGTTACAACCATCTTACTCTCTACTGTTGACTGTCAACCTAACCTCAACTACTCCATCCACGCGTTGTGCTACTCCCATCCTAACCTCATTCCTAGCCTCCTTCCTAACCTCCTTCCTAGCCTCCTTCCTAACCTCTTTCCTCACCTCTTTCCATCCTACATGTCTCTTTCTCATTCCTGACTGTCATCAATTCATGTATATGTCTATTACCCCTGGTAGTCGGCAAAAATGGTGTCGGCATGGGTCATGAGCAACTCGGTCACATTATTGCGGTACCCCATGTCAATCATCTCCTTCTCGCCCGTCTGGTCGCGGGCAATCGTCGGCGCAAACACCACCGAGAGATTCTTGTACCCCATGCGGTTCACCAGCGCGTACCGGTTGACGAGCGCCAAGTGCTTGCACAACAAGTAGAGCACGTGCATGTTGGCGGCAGGCAACCGCGAGAGCACCTTGGCCCGCAAGTCGTCGATCCGCTTGTCGACCTTGGACGCGGCGTTGGCCGACAGCACCTTGACAAAGTCGTCGTACAACGCAAACGGAATGAGCGGGTCGGGCAACTTGCGCAAGTACCGCTTGAGCGCCAGCGTCACCGCGTTGATGTCGCAGTCCAACGTCTCGTCGAGCTTGGTGGCCACCTTGGCGTCGTCGTGGTTGGCAAACGCGTTCTCGATGGCGACAATCGCCAGGTTGCCCCCCAGAATGCGGTAGATCCCCTCCATGTCGAGCCCGCGCCGCTCCACCTCGGCAAGGCACTTGGTGATGATGAGCGGCACCCGCGCGCGCTCGTAGTCCGCGCGCTGCTGGATGGTGCTCAGGTAGAGCGGGCACGCGTCGTCATTGCCGAGGAACAGCTCGAGGATGTTCAGCGACCGCAGCTTGGTGAACTTGTGCTTGGGCTCGCTCGCCAGCGCTGCAGTCAGCCCCGTCAGCAGCACCAACAGCGGCTGCAGCCCCAGCCCGGGCAACAGGAGGTACGGCTTGCCCTGGGGCTCGGGATACGTCTGCACCAAGTTGGGGGCGCCGGCCTTGTTGCCGCGCTTCCAGAACTTGAGCCGGGCCGCGCGCTGGGGCTCGGCGGCGTCGTCGGGCGGGAAGTCGTAGTAGCTGCTCAGCACGGTGGTGGTGGACGCGGACGCGGCCATCAGCCGCACCTCGTCGGGCTCCAACCGCTTCTTGCGCCGCTCCAACTCCGCCACCTCCTGGGTGAGCCGCGCGTGGTCCGACCCCACCTTGTCTTGCAAGATGCGCACCTCGGTGAGCAACAGCTGCTTTTCGAGCTGCAACAGCTTCACCTCCAGCTCCAACACCCGCTTCTGGTGCTGCAACAGGCTGAGTTCCGCACGCACCTGGCGGGGGTCGTCAGCGTACAGCACGTCGCCCAGGTCCAGCGCCAGCCGCGAGTGCGGTGGCGGCATCACCGGCAGCTGGTACGGCAACACCGGGGTGGCGCCCGCCAGGTGCATCCCGTTGGCCTCGAGCAGCGGGTGGCGGATGTGGCCCACCACCAGCGCCGGCTCGTCCTTGGCCTTGAACAACCCGAGCTTCAGCGCCAACAGCTGGCCCAGGCCCGAGATCAGCCGCTTGTGCTTGAGCAGCGGGAGCTTCGGGGTGCGCAACAGCGTCTTGCGCAGCAACGCCGGCTGGTCGTCCTCCAACAGCGTCACCGTGGGGTTGGTGCGTTTCACCGGCGAGGTGTCGTCGTCGCCCACGTCGATGCCCAGCAACCCGAGCCCCTGGGCGGGCCGCGGCTCGGGCCGCCCGTCGCGTGGCGTCAGCGGGAGCGGGATCCGCGGCGGCGGCAGCAGCATCACCTCGGTGCTGCGCAGACTGGTGCGCTTCGGGGTGTCGCCGTCGTCCACCGCCACCTCGTCGATCAGGTCGGTGGAGAAGTCGTCGTTGGGGATCACGTGGTAGCGCCGGTTGGCGTTGGCAAACGGCAGGGTTGGTGGGCGCTTGTCTTGCTCCACCGCCAACGCCTGTGTCGGCAGCAGCTCGGGCTCAAACTCCAGCTGCACCTGGTTGGGCAGCAAAATGAGCATGTTTTTGCCAAACTTCTGCGGCAGCAACAGCAGCGGCTGCAGTCGCTGCGGCGGGGGCCGGGCCGCCAGCCGTGGCTGCAAGTTGACCGCGGGCGCGAGCTTCAGCCCGTCCGCGGGCAGGTCGATGATGTCCATGAACAACAGCCCGTTGTCCAGGCGCGCCAGGTGCTGTGGCAGCCGCAACGCGTGCGGCAGCGGGCGCGCGGGCCCGTTTTGTGGCGGCAGCGCCTGGCCCGGGCCCTGGCCCTGGCCCTTGAGCGCCGCTGCCAACTGCGGGTTCAACCGCTGGCGCAACAGCGGTGCCCGCTGCAAGAAGTTGGCCTCGTCCTCCTCGGAGTTTTGCACCTCCTCGATCAGGTAGTCGCCCAGCACCATCAGGTTGACCGCGGGCAGCGCGCCCGCCAGCAACCCCACTGCGGGCAGCGCGCCTGCCGTCAGCATGGTGAACTGGGACGTGGCCAACAGCGTCAACAGCATCTCGGTGCGCGCCAGCTGGAACAGCTCGCGGTTGTTGTAGGGGTCGTTGGGCGGGGTCAGCACCCGCGGCGGTGCCGGCAACAGCTTGTTTTTCAGCAGCACCAGCAGCGCCAGGCGGTTGGCGTGGGCGAACATCGGTTCGGAGAGCAGCGCCAGCAGCGCCAGCGGGTTGGAGATGTATGCGTTGAGGATCAGGTTGCGCAGGTTCTTCAGCGCCAGCAGCATGCGCTTGTCGTCGGCGGAGGCGGCGGCGTCGCGCTGCTGCTTCGCCAACTGCTTTTTGCGGGCGTCGTACTTCTTTTTCTTGGCCATCAACTTCTCGTGGCACTCCATGCAAAACAACCCCTTGGAGGTGCGGGCGTAGCGCAAGTCCTCGATCTTCATTTTGCACAGGCGGCACTTGAAGCACAGCAGGCAGTACGCCTGGTCGCCGGTCAAGATGGCGAGGTCGTCGATCTTTTTGTTGCACTGCTTGCAGTTGTACAGGCAGTTCAGGCAGATGAGGTTGCCGTTGCCCAACACCAAGAAGTTGGAGTTGCACCCCAACAGCAGCTCGCACTTGCTGCACTTGAAGCAGCTGATGTGCCAGCGGTCGTCGCCCAACTCGTAGGCGTGGCCCTCGAAGATGGGCTGGTTACACTTTTTGCAAATCTGCAACTCCAGGGGCAAGATCTCGGGCATGGTGGTGGACGGGTGCCGGGAGGTGGAGGAAATGACAGGTTCGCGCACGGTCGGGGACAGTGGAGCCTACGCGGGGAGGGTCGAGCGGATCACACGTAGATTTGCCAATTAACAACGCGTACGTTTTTTTGTTCGCACAGATAAATACTGGTGCGCTAGCGCCGGGGTTCGTGGCTGGGCGTGCGTAAAAGCAGGTTTTCCCCGGAACTCGCGGGGCAGGCCCTCGGGTTTCGCCCAGCGTTTCAGAACCAGTGCGCGCCGTTTGTGGGCACGCGGGGCGGTCGCGGGGTGGGTGCCAGCGTGTTTCACCCGGCTGCTAAAAATTTTAGATTACACGTCATCTACGTTTAAGCGACGGATCTCCACGACTTTTTCTCCTGCTATTTCAAAGTAGCGCCACTTGTTCCACCCTCGCAATTCCCGATTCGTCGGCCGGAACTCATCAGTTGCATGCAGGTTAAACGAAGTTTGACGACGGTGGAAAAGGGTAATGATGGTGATGCGCCCCTGAAATACTCGTGCCGGTACATAACCCCGGGCCCCGGGTGGAGGGGTTTGGTGAGCGCGGGCCACCACGCGGGCGCCACCGGGCCACGGCGGCTCGCTGCCTGCTCAGCTGACTGCCACTCTCGCCTCGCCTCGCCTCAAACTCGATCTACAACCCTCGCTAGGCGGGATATTTTGCGACTGACTTTGCATTCCCAACTAAGACACTTTGGGAAATATTTTTTGGGGTTTTTGCCACAAACGGTGGTTGCAGCCAACCCTGGTCGATTCGGGGGGTGGCCGCCACCAGGGCCGAGGCGCCGGGGTCGTGGCCGTCGCCACCGCGCCACGGGGGTCCAGGCACCTTTAGCCGGCGCCACGCCTTTAGTGGCGCCGTAAACCATCACCTCCGCGTCCGTCAACGTGGTTTGAACCCTCTCGTAAATTGACACGTGATTCCGGGTGAAAAATGATCTGGCCCGACGCACCGGGGGCCCACCACGCCAGGCCATCGCGGCCACGGGAAATTTAGCCTCGATTCCGCGCGGCGTGCCCATTGCGCGCCGGTGGTGGTGTTTAGCCGGGTGTGCCCTGACGCAAACGCGCTCCGACGCGTACAAATGGGGCGACGTGTCGGTTTGTGGTCCCTATACGTTTCAGCCCCTGTATAGTGATGACGCACCCTAGGTTTCACCACGAAATGTGATCGGAGTGCCTTTCCCATTCCAGTTGTTTACGATTTGTAGGAGCTAAAAATAACTGCGGTAGGTTCTCTCCACACCACTAAAGTTACGTCATAACCTAATCGTCGGGGTGTAGTCGGACCTGTCTCTGTTGGGCCCTGCAACTGGCCCTGCAACTGGGCCGACATTTTCTTCCGTGGGGTCAACTGACCGCACCCGTAGTGCTTTGCCGGAACCCACACAGGTCACCGCAGGGTAACACCGCTCGCTGGCCCAGCAGTACCTAAGTCGCAGACCCTGTCACTTTTAGCACATTCCACGAGGTGGTCGCCCCATTATGGCCGATAATGCAGTAGACAACCGCAATTAAGTCACTCGACACCTGCCTCGCAACCCCACCCCCGCTGTCAACTAACCCAACCCAGGCTCGCTTTGAGCGAAATTCAGGTGGCCGGATAACGGGCTCGATGCTGAGGTATTTTTCGCTATGACGTAACTCAACGGTCGACAAATCGTGGCTTTCGGTGGGTCCCCGTGGAGAACGGTTAAACAGAGGCACCAGGAGACAATAGCGTCACGGGCACCGGTATTTCCGACTACAATCCACCCCCTGGCCCCACTTGTCGTTGTCTCTCGCGCTTCCCCTCATTTCATCACTGACGCGGGCCCGGCACATAAACCACCAAGAGGCCGTTGACATCAAATCTTTACGCACCTATGCTACTGGCGGTTCGACTAGGATTGGGATGGTTCCTGGTCGCATGGTACGCCACCATGGTGGCCGCAGCCTACCACGGGTTCATCGAGATCCTCCTCAAGTTCCGTCGCCCGGCAAAACTCCCGTTTCTGAGCGAGTGTGAGGGAGTCACCATCATCCGCCCCATCAAGGGGATTGATCCAGAGTTGTACACGTGTCTCAAGCTGCTGTACGACCAGGACTACCCCCAGGACCGCCTCCAGATCATCTTCTGCGTGGACGACCCCGCGGATCCGGCAATGGCCATTTTGCAGCGGTTGGTGGCTGAGCACCCTCACATCGACCTGCTGATCATGGTAAGCGACAACTTCAACGCTGACACCCGGTGCAGCGACGACCACTGGGGCCCCAACCCAAAGGTCAACAACCTTGCCAAGGGTTTTGTCGCTGCCAAAAATGACATCATCTGGATCATGGACTCCAATGTGTGGGCGGGATCGCACCTCCTCAAGAACGCTATTGAGTCGATGGGGAAGATTGACAGCCATGGTAACTGCGTGGGCGGGCTCAACAACGGACGCCCCGTGCGCCGCAGCGGCCGTGGAGTGGGTCTCGTCCACCACGTCCCCCTCGCAGTGCTGATCAACACCTCGGGGCTGGCCATCGAGCAGGGACGCAAAACCAAGTTTCTCGGGGCCCGTCTTGACGAGATGTTCTTGTTGACCCTGCATTCCAAGTTCTACGTGTCGCTCAACAACCTCAACATCGCCCCGTGTGTCAACGGCAAGCTGAACTTGTACCGGCGGCTGCACTTGGACGCGGCGGTGGCGGCGATTGGGCACACTCCCCTGGCGTTCTTCAACACCGAGCAGGTGCGCAAGGACGCTCGCTACTACGCGCTGCTTGGACCGGGCCACGCCATCAAGTTCTTTGCTCGTTACATTGGCGAGGACAACATGATTGCCATTGCGATGTGGGAGAACACCGGCACCCGTCCCGCGCACACGGGCGACGTGGTGGTCCAGCCGCTCTCCGGCATCGACAACAAGGTCAGGGACTATGTGCACCGTCGCGAGCGGTGGTTACGGGTGCGGAAATACATGGTGTTGGCCGCCACGCTTATCGAGCCGACTACGGAGCTGATTGTGTGTGGGTTGATTGGGAACTTTGGCCTCTCGACCGTGTTGCGAGGCCGGTGGTTCACCTGGTGGCTCTTCGCCGCCCACATGGCGTTGTGGGTGGCCACCGACGTGATCCAGTACCGCGTGTTGGTGTGCCACATCACCACCCACCACCAGCCCCAGTGGGTGCACCAGGTGCCTGCCCAGCTGCGGGCGTGGCTGGTGTGGTTGTTTACGTGGGCCATCCGCGAGTTGTTGGCGTTACCGATCTGGGTGCTGGCGATGATGGGCCACGAGATCGACTGGCGGGGACGACCGTTCAAGATCCTCAAGGACTTGACGGCAAAAGAATTATAGAGTTATAGATGAATGGATATCGGCATAGATCGCTAAGCGCTTACACGACATTTTTCGGTTTGAAACGGTATACCTCGGCAACAGCGCTTGGGATGCATGTGGATGGTACAGCGAACGTACCCGCTAAGTGCTGTCGGGTCCTCGACAAGAAAAAAACGGCGCCTCTAGGTGGCATCAGAAAACAACGTGCGTGTTCTCTGTGCTTGCTACCCGTCGCCTTTCACTGTGATCTCACATCGATCCCGGAGTTATTAGGGCGTGCATCACATGTAGATCGGCACAACAATAACCATTGTGACGGGCGAATGTCTGCCACCGACCACCACCGACTGGCCTATAGGGTGACGAGAGAGGGAGTTGCCGAGAATTACCTCGGCTACCGTGGTGCCAGCTCGTTGCTACCACTTGTTCTCGGGCTGTTTGTGTAGATCTCGTAGTAAATGCATGTGCGGGCAAGTAACGCTTGTGACACCCACCAGGGTAGGCAGTGGCGAACGGAATCACCCATGACTCAGGAGTCAGGAGTCAGGAGTCACCCCGGAAGCAAGGTTCCCCACTTCTCGGAGATGTTGACTCGGCGTTGACAAGTCTGCATCGGACTCGGACCTCAGGGGTTCGTTTTGACTCCCGCGAGCCACGAGCCTGGGCCCACGTTAAAGTACCAATTAGGAAACGTCTAAATTATTTATGGCGCGCAAATGAGCCGATGGTCGGCGCCGGAGGCCCGTAGACAGGTCTAAATGCATGGAGGAACCGTCGGTGATCAGGTGGGGCCAAGCTTTGCTGGCGGTAGTCGCATTCCGATTGCAGGTGTGCGTGTAACCACATATGGTGGTCCCCACATCTCAGAAAATTTATCGGTGCAAGCCGAGGGCCCTAGTGGCTGTCTACCGCGAACTTCCGTCGCCCCGATACGGAAGTGTGTAGCGCGGGCAACGTGGTCACCACCACCGCCATTGCCAGTGATAAGTGCCGTGGGGGTCCCCATAACCGTGTAGGCCGCTATGCCGGTTTGTCACCTTTCGAACCGCTTTTTCCGGGGGGTCGTGCCACGGGAAAGGGTCGGCTATCAACAACCCCACAATTTTTCATTGGGCAATCCGCGGGCTCACAAAAAAATAAAAAAAATTGATTATAAAACCCACAATTGGCCCCACCAATTCTTCACCTGGAGAAAAACATGTTGAAGAGAGTTCAATCTCAATTCATCAAAAACACTACCTTGTCGAAAATCATGCCTACCGTTATCAGACAGAAGAACTTCTCCACTTCCGGCCCCAAGGGCGACTTGTACAAGTACCAGCTGCAGCTTCCCCACTTGCCGGTGCCTGCGTTGAACGACACCATTGCCAAGTACTTGCGCTCTGTCGAGCCCTTCTTGACTGCTGAGCAGTTGGAGGAGACCAAGGCCAAGGCCCAGGCTTTCGCCAAGGGCCCCGGCCAGCAGTTGCAGGGCCGTTTGGAGGAGTTTGCCTCCACCCAGGACAACTGGTTGGCCGCCTGGTGGGACGACTACGCCTACCTTGCCTACCGCGACCCCGTGGTGCCTGGTGTGTCGTACTTTTTCTCCCACAAGGACATTGCCAACGAGATTGGCCGCGACCAATTGTTGAAGGCCACGGTGATGATCCACCACACCATCGACTTTTTGACCGAGGTGCAAAACGAGACCCTCGAGCCCGAGGTGATCAAGGGCAACCCCTACTGCATGAACGCCTTCCGTTACATGTTCAACAACTGCCGTGTCCCCGCTGCCGGCAGCGACGTGACCAAGATCTACGACGGTGCCCAGCACCAGTACTTCACGGTGGCTTACAAGGGCCACTTCTTCAACGTGCCCCACACTGTTGACGGCAAGCGCTTGACCAAGGCTGAGATCTACAACCAGTTGCAGGCGATCAAGAACACCACCCCTCAGGCGGCGGAGGTGCCCATTGGTGCCCTCACCCTGATGAACCGTGACGAGTTCCTTGCTGCCTACAACAACATGCGTATCTCGCCCGTTAACGAGGCCTCGTTCGAGCTGATTTTCGCCTCGGCGTTTGTCATCTGCTTGGACGACACCGCTCCCATCACTGTCGAGGAGAAGCTGAAGATGTGCTGGCACGGTGACGGCAAGAACCGCTGGTTCGACAAGCCCGTCGAGTACTTTGTGTCTGCCAACGGTTCGCTGGGTTTCTTGGGTGAGCACTCCAAGATGGACGCCACCCCCACCGTGCAGTTGAACAACTACGTTTTTGACAAGATGAAGAAGGAGGACCCCGAGGCCCTCATTTCTGAGATCTCCTCCGGTGCCGGCCGCGTCATCCCCAACAAGGTGCAGTGGGACATCAACGGTGCCACTCGCGCCAACGTTGCCTTGGCCCAGGCCCAGTTTGCCCAGGTGTTGGCTTCGCTTGACCACGAGACCTTCCAGTTCCACGGCTACGGTAAGAACCTTATCAAGAAGTTCAAGGTTTCCCCTGACGCCTACGTGCAGATGATGATGCAGTTGGCCTACTACAAGTTGACCGGTAAGGTGCGCCCCACCTACGAGTCTGCTGCCACCCGTAAGTACTTGAACGGCCGTACCGAGACCGGTCGTGTCGTTTCCGTCGAGTCCAAGAAGTTTGTTGAGACCTGGGCCAACCCCAAGGCCACCAACGAGGAGAAGGCTGCCACTTTCCAGGCTGCCGCTAAGCAGCACGTTGCTTACCTCTCTGGTGCTGCCGACGGCCAGGGTGTCGACCGTCACTTGTTCGGTCTTAAGAACATGTTGAAGCCCGGCGAGACCGTGCCCGAGTTCTTCACCGACCCCGTGTTCAACTACTCTCAGACCTGGTTCATTTCTTCGTCGCAGATCCCCTCGGAGAACTTCCAGGCTTGGGGCTGGCAGCAGGTCATCGACGACGGGTTCGGTCTTGGCTACTTGGTTAACTCTGAGTGGTTGCACATCCACATCTCGTGCCGCCGCGGCAATGGCTTGAGCTCTGCCCACTTGAAGGCGTACTTGACCGAGGCTGCGTTGGAGATGAAGGAGGTGTTGTCCGCGGGCTTGGAGGCTAAGCCCAAGTTGTAAGCTATTTATTTGTAACGAATTTTATTGATTAGACATTTTAAAGTTACAATGGGGCATTGTGACGCTTGTATCTCTCACGCGTAAGCGGGTCCATGCCCGCGCATCTAGTGATGACCTAATTGTAATTGTTCCGATTAGGACATCCGTGATTAGCAGGCGATGGCGACTAGGGGGCTCGTGTTTGGTGTCTGGAGTCTACAATCCAGGTGACCGAGGGCTTGAAATGCTGTGCTCGTTCTACATGGAGTCCACACCATAATTTAGAGTTTGAACCCAAGTGCAAATTAGGTTTTAATATGCGATACAAAAGCATTCCTAGCAAGGATCGGCCTCGGCAGTTTTCCACTGCATGTTTGACCGTGACTGATACGCCATTCTGGGAGACGCATGTAGTTTCGCGTGGGTAGCGGCACTTAGCGACCGCGTTTCCACGAGTCGATAGCCCCGGTGATGGCCACTAATAGAATTTCATCGCGAATTTCACGCAGGGGGGCTAAGGTACAGTCGTCAGCTGGACGCCACGTTACAGCCACCCCGTGAAAGGTGAAAACGAGCTGTCGTTTGCTGCCGACACTTGAATTGGTGTCGTTCTTTCACCTTCGCTTTACCGATCCACTTGCAACATTCCACTCTCAATTAATTACCTGATACGGTCAGGATATCAACTTTGCTGTAAAGCACGAGTACGAGGCATTGTTGGCGCGGACAATGCCCGGGACAAACGATGAAACGTGAGGTATGGTCTACGTCGAAAACAGTCATCGCCCGCGTGTCCTAGTCGTGATTAATCGCCGTTTATAGTGGGGGTGGGTGTGGGCACAAAATTTTACGAACCTTATTCGCATTCTTTTGCTAAAAAATTATTTCGACCGCCCCCATAGTAAGCCTGTTTCCGCCAAGATAATCTTTGCATATAAGATTTTGCGTCGGGAACCAAGCAATCTTTTAATGCGTTTTGACGATGATTTATTGTTAAATGAATTGCAGACGCAGTGGTGGCGCACTTGGCTAGTGTCGGTAACGCCTCGTTAGCTCGCGTCACACCGAAGTCTCTGTATGCCATTACCAAATCAACAGATTGCAGCGTCACGCTCAACACGATAAAAATTACGATTATCGAGAGTTGTCAACACAACCCCCCAAACCGTTTGGTAGCTTGATGAGAGCCTCCGATATAACCGAGAGGCAGCACGCGGTGGCAACTTTCGTCGCGACAGTGCGTGGCCACGAATGGGTCGCGCCAATTAAACCAGTGGCGCTCCTGAACATAATCAACCTCGTTTGACGAGGGAGGCACTGCTTTCACCACTAAAAAATATCCGGCACCACACCAGGTTTGTTTATGAATAGGCACATTGAGACGAAATACGGTGCATAGACCTCCCCAATCATTGCGTAATTAAGGTTAACGATTGGTGGCTGAAAGACAACCCGACGAGACGTAAAATTTATCTTCCCTTTTTATTTTTTTTTTTTTGCTTACATTATTTTTGCCCGAGTTTTTGTTGTTGTCACTCATTGCACCCCTTAGTTACTCAACGCCGCCTTTATTTTTCTCCCGATAACAACCACGGCAATCCCATCTTACAACCAGTGGCCGACCGGTACATGAACCTGCGATGTCCAATCCCAACTACCGTTCTCACAAACGGCAAAAGTCGCTGGTCCTGAATCTCGGCTATCATTTTCCCCTGGGCGACCCTGGAGTGTCGTCACCGACAACCCCGGGACCGATGTACCATTCGACGGCGGCAACCACCGGCGCCACCACGTCCCAGCCGAATGTTGCCGGCGACTACATGGGCTACCTGTTCCCTCCACGCCAGCCTGACGCCTCCGCCCCCGCCACCAACCCCACAATGGTGCCTCCTTTGCAAGCTCTGCTGAGCCACTCCCACCATGCGTCGGCAGCGCTGATGCTGCTGCATCCCCTGGAGTTCAGTTCTCCTCACCGCGGCGACTATCTGTCCGTCCCCACTGGGTATTACGACCCGGTGGCTGCCCTGCACTTCAGTCCCCTGCAAGCCCCGCTGCTGATTGCCAACTACCTGTACACCAACACCACCACCCCCCTCAACCAGCAGCAGACCCAGTATCCTCCTTACGAGCCGTATACCCCCGCCAACAAGCAGTATCGTCCCACCTCTGGCGTGGGATTGGGTCATAAAGCAAACAACTTGTCGATTCTGCTGCATTTCAACTTGTTCTCCTTGGCCGACAAGTCCAAACCAACTACTCTGCCCACAACCCTTGGTGGGCCTCCCCAGGGCTACGCTTTCCCGGCTCAAATACCCCAATCCAACTCGCAGGCCATGGGCCCCCCCGCCACCGGGAACGCGGGTGCGATAACTCCCCACGCCATCTTGAACGAGTTGTACGTTCAACTTATGCTGGTCGATGCCGGAAACATCAACAACTACTTGTTGAGCATCCTACAGAAACTCGCGGGTAACCCCACCATGCCCGTGGATGATTTCTACAACTTGTTGTACAATTGCGAGCAGGGCCAGGCACCAGCACCTGCGCTCAGCTCGCTGCAACGTATCGACAAGACTTATGTGACCCCTGGACAGACGGATGGAGTAGTCGAGGTGATTACTAATATTTTGAACGTGTTCAAGACGCCCAATCTTTTGTTGGAAATCTTTCCCGATCTCGCCAACAAGGAGAACAAGCTTATCTCGATTAACTATCACGAGTTGTTGCGAACGTTTTTGGCGATCAAGATTTTGTTTGACATGTTGATTGAGATGCCGCAAAACGGTACTGGTGACAAGGAACCGCAACACTACACAATCCCCCGACTTCTGATCTATAAAACCTACTTCATTTTGTGCCACAAGTTGATTCTTACCTACCCGCTGCTGTCTAACACGGTTGGTGAGCAGCAAAAGCTCATTCTTGGACAGCTGAAGCTCGGGAAGCTCATCAAGTTGGTGTATCCGGATCTTATGATCAAACGGTTGGGTCTGCGGGGCGAGTCAAAGTACAACTACTTGGGTGTGGTGTGGAATGATAACGTCATTAACAGTGAGGTGAAGCAGTTGTGCGACGAGCTGGAGATTGCTCAATTGACGCAGATGTTCAATGAGCAGGCAGCCCAAGCAGCTACTGTGTCTCCCAAGAAGCGGCTGAGAAAAGTGAAGCAGGAGCCTTTTCCCGAGTTGCTGTACCAGATGCCGCCTGTCTACATGGAGCCTCTGCCGCCTCGTGACCATTTGGGTCTGGCTATGGGACCACCTTCGATGGGCGCGCTGGTCATGTCGCTGGCTGCACCTCCCATGACTGAGGGGACCGCGGCGCTGCTGGCACCGCCCTTGCTGGCGACCCTTGAGCCGCTCGTGAACGGGCCCACTCTCCTGTTTATCAAGCCGCTGCTGAAGTATCCCTTGGACGACAACTTTACCATCCTCGCCGACACTTCTCCCAATTGGTTCAACGATTTATGCGACCGGTTGTACCTGGGGCTTCCTCTGGTGCTGCCCCAGCTCATTCGCGATATCTTTTTGAGCAACGAAAACTTGCGGACTAAGCAGCTGTTATTGGAGAATTTCATGGATCTTGTGGTGACGCCGTTGGGTTCCAGTGGTGGGGAAAACGTCGATTTGAAGATTTATCTTGTGGTGATCATTGAGTTGTTGCCATACCTCCTTCTTATCAAGTGTGACGATGTTGATATCGCCTTTCTCAAAAACTTGCGGCTCAATCTCTTGCACTTGATAAATAACTTCCACGGCCTGTTGCGTGCTGGTGATGCCCACCCGGGCTTCAAGCTGGATAACCTGACCATTTTCTTGATTTTGCTCAAAAAACTCATCAACCTCAACGATTTGCTTATTACGTTCATCAAGCTTATCATCAAACCCAATGTGAAACTGGTGATGCTGATCGACATCGAGAACTTTCTCACCGTCCACCGTCAAAATGACGCTCTGGTGGCGGTTGACGACGATCTGTTCTTTGTCAACTTGCTGCAGCGTACCAATTTCCCCGATGGTAACTTCCTGTTCAAGCTGGACATTTTGAGCAATGACTTGGTGTACACTTTGATCGGTTACAACTTTGATCCGATCACGGGGGAGCCGAAGCTGCAGCCTCCGCCCCTGCTGCTGTTGCTGATGAACTTTATAAATCAGGAGATTTCCATCATTGACAAGTTCTTCAAACACGATTTGTTGGCGTTTCTCAATGACCTGGCGCTGCCTGCAGAGGACAAATCCTCTCAGGGTAAGGATGCCATTTTGACGCAAAAGGAGCTTCTGAAGTTGTTGCTGCTCATAAACTTGATTGATCGGCGCTTGTTACTGAACCACTTCAAGTCGAAGTACCCCATTCTCATTTACAACAACTTCATCAACTTTATTTTGAACGATATCCTCAAGTTTATCTTTTTGAAACAGCAGCAGACGTCGTTGCAACGATTATCGCGGCCGGTTCCCGATGACGGAGGTGACGGCGACGACGACGGAGGCGGCTCCAACTCCTTTGGCAATTGGTGGGTGTTCAATTCGTTTATCCAGGAGTACATCAGTCTCATGGGAGAAATAGTCGGTCTCTACGACTCGATCTAGCCATTTTCTCCCACCTGTGTGTAATGATTCGCTTTTAGCATTAATATAGCCTTATGACTTTCACTGCATTTTTTTAATCAACGTTTGCAACGACAGTGTTGTATTATTTGAGCCACATAGTGTCGTGTCTTTGAGGTTGAGCACCCATGTCTCTCTTGCTAAGATATGTCGTCGTTACCACGGGGGTGGTGTGAGCCCTGATCCATAGCGATGAGAATAAATGTAAAATGTTCTTCCCCACGAAAAGCCGCAGATGAAGTTACCGCCAACTCCGAACTCAATCAAGCTCATCGCTGGTAACAGTCATCCGGCTTTGGCTGCTGAGATTGCAGACAAGCTTGGGATCCCTTTGGCCAAAGTTGGCGCATTCCAATACCTGAACCTTGAGACGGGTTTTGCCGTGGGTGAGTCGCTTCGAGATGAGGATGTCTACATTGTTCAGACCGGTTGTGGCGAACAGCTGATCAACGACTACTTGATGGAGTTGTTGATTGCCATTTCTGCAGCTGTTACTGCCTCCGCTCGTCGCATTACCGCTGTTATTCCCAACTACCCCTATGCCCGTCAAGATCGCAAAGACAAGCTGCGGGCTCCCATCACTGCCAAATTGGTGGCCAACTTGTTGCAAACTGCCGGTTGCAACCACGTCATTACCATGGACTTGCACGCCCTGCAAATCCAGGGGTTTTTCAGCATCCCTGTCGACAACTTGTATGCTGAACCCAATGTGTTGGGCTACATCCGCGACACCTTCGACTTGAAGAATTTGATCGTGGTTTCCCCTGACGCTGGTGGGGCCAAGCGTGTTGCTTCCCTTGCTGATAAGTTGGACATTAACTTCGCCTTGATCCACAAGGAACGTGCTAAAGCGAACGAAGTTCTGCGTATGGTTTTGGTTGGTGACGTTGACGGCAAGGACTGTTTGTTGGTTGATGATATGGCAGACACTTGCGGCACCCTTTGCAAGGCTGCGGATGTTTTGCTCGAGCACGGAGCTAAGTCTGTTGTGGCGGTGGTAACTCACGGCATTTTCTCTTCGAATGCCATCGAACGCATCAACAACCTGAACCTTTCACGGGTGGTTTGCACGAACTCGATGCCCGTTGAGCGTTTCCAGGCGGAGTGCCCCAAGCTCGAAGTCTTGGACATTAGTGCTATGCTTGCCGAAGCCATTCGTCGTTTGCACAACGGCGAAAGTGTGTCATATTTATTTAACCATAGAGTTTAGTTGTATATATATAATAAAGATTATTCAGAAACATAGCCCTAAGAGTCAAACCGGTAGTAAAAGTTCATGATATTTCCAGAATTTTTGAAATTTTTACAACCAATAGGTCTACACATTATCGCATTTTCACGTTGCTACAGAAGTCGTATACTCTCAAAAGCAAAAAGGTTGTTAATTTAAGTGAAAACATACCCTAAGATGCAAAAACCCGTCAATAAACGTAAAAATTGTACGGGTAAGCAAAGGTTATTATTAAAGACTTGAAAACCGCTAAAATATCAACATTTTCAAGAAATACGACTGCGTGGCCCAGTGGCTAAGGCGTGTGACTGTTAATCACAAGATCGTGAGTTCGATCCTCACCGTGGTCGCTTCCTTTTTGTCTTTCCAACAACCTATATTTTTGCGATTCATTTTACAGCTACCTGTGGATTACGTTCTGTGTGTTCTTCTGTTCTTCTATTCGTCATTTACATGATATTATAAGCTATTTACATATGGAGTCGTGCAGGTTTAGTAGGCAAGCGAGGCGCCCTTTACCAAGTAGCCAGGGACACCCGAGCTCATCATGAATTGGTTGTGAATAATCTTCGCCAAATCGGTCTCGCCCTGGGTAGATTGTAACACGCCCGACTTGTGGTAGAAGTTCAACAACAGAGTAGCCTCTTCCTTCGAGAGAGGGGCCACCTGCAAAGGCTTCATACCACCGTTGGCCAACAACGCGTTGGCAATGTCCAAGTCAAACAAGAACTTCTTCTCGTAGGGCTGGTAGGGCGCAAGGCCCAAGCCCACCGACAAGGTTTTACGGTGAGCACCAATATCCAGGGTGGACGCAAAGATGACAGCACCCTTGGCGAAAGAACGCTCGCCACTGGCCAAAGCCAACAACCACGAGCCCAACTCAAACTCGCTCACGTGCACCGAGGAGAAGTCGGTGTGACGGTATTGGGTAACGGGAGTGTCGAAGACAGCATTGGCGCGGTCCACGGTGACAATGACTGGGCGGGAGGCCGAGTGGTGCTCCAACTCGCCCAACAAGAATTGAAGAGCACCGGTGGAACCATACTTGCCAAAGTCGTGGCACTTGTCAACAAGGTCGAACACAGTGGACTCACCAGCCACCAACTTGACTTCCTTTCTGTCCTTCTCGAAAGAAAAATCACGCAGAAGCTTGAGGGTCTTGAACACCTCAGCGTTGGCCTGTTTCAATTTCCAGACCCAACGCTTGGTGAACATGGGCTGGTGGTATTTGCCAAGCAGCTCATTGTAGAAGTAGTCCGATGAACCGTCGACTAACTGCTGGGCGTTGCCGATATGCAAGTAGATAGGACAGGTGTTGGCATCCAGCGAGTTGGTGAGAGCGATGGTCTGCATCAAAAGAGTCGACTTACCCACCCCCTTAGGCCCCACAAGGCATACACGGTTGGACTTGGTCCCCTGGTCCAACTTGGAAAGAACCTGCTCCAGAAGAGCAGCAGTGTTGGAGGTGGACATGGTGATGGGCTCACTGAACATCTCATGTTGCTGGTAAGGCTGCAACGCCTGTAACGATGCAAACTTGGTCAACACCGCGGGGGCGAATTTGGCAAGGTGACCAGGCTCAGCCACGGTCTGCAAAGGCTCCAACTCAACAGGGGTAGCAAATTTTTCGTACCCCAAGTTGGAGACAGCGTCCCTGAACTTGTGGTGGGTCATACCACCCTTCTTGGCCTTGGTGGCCGCGGGGTCCTTCTTGGCTTTGAACGACACGGCCTTCTTGGTTTTGTCGTGGCCCACCTTTGCCTTGGAAAACGCCATAGACAGGGAAGAGAAGCCCCTCCGGACCTCAACTGCAGTCCGTCTCAACATTGTATGGCGAATCAACTGGGTGTCGTCCTAGTCGCTACCTGAAAAAATTTCGCATTCCCGCGCGCTACCGTCTGGAGCCAATGGGTGTGGTTGCAAACGGGTTCGAGGGAGAGATTGTGGGGAGACACGAACGATTTAGTGGGTGGGTTTCTTTGGGGAAACTACAAGTTAGATAGCCACTAAAGTTTCAAGCCTGGGTCGTTATATCCAGTTCACTTCACACCTGGGCCTCGCGTAATGGCGAATCAACTGGCCAGAAATACCTCATTTATACCATCTACATGGAGGGCAGATAATTGAGCCTGCTAGTGACCACTTTGAAACACCCACTTGCCAACTACCACACTTACATGCTTGACTCTATTAACCACACCTGCACATAACACCGATCCCAACCCTATAAAGGCCCATCGCACCTAACGATTTTTCAGAAGATGCTATGGCGGATTGGAGTGCGGTTTATCCACAAAGCTTCCACTAAGAAGGTGACACCAGTTTTCAAAAATGGAAAGTTCAGTCAGCTAGCACCACCAGCCAAGGACGTCATTGTTCGGAGCAATAAAGGCGCCGATCAAATCCTGCTGTTTGAACAGCTTAAGATCTTTCCTCTGGTGAGACAAGCGATGGAACATGAGATTCGAAACGCTTACACCTTGAAATCGACATACATCAAATCGAAGGACGCATTAGTCCTCAAGCCATCACCGATTCAAGTGGCTGCCGTTCGTAGCATTCAGCTGCGGCGACAACCTCCCAAGTTGTCCATTTCAGAGCAAATTCAACAAGAATTACGCGGTCCACTTCAAGTGTACACCATGGCTGCTGAAACCGGCTCGGGAAAGACTTGGGCTTACTTGCTGTGCGTGTTGAGCAAACTCTTGGATCACGACTATAAATTGTTCATGAATGGTGGCCCTGAGGCGCTCCAGCATGAGTATGCTCAACCAGTAATCAGACTGGTTATACTTGTTCCAACCAACGAATTGGTTGATCAAGTTTACGCTTCGTTGGCTACAGCTAACGAGTGTATCATCGATCAGATGAAGGTTCCTAAACAGTATCAAGAATTCACCGACCACCAGCCTACGTTGGGTCTTAGCTTGTTCAAGTGGGGCGCGGGCGTGCCACACACTAAGATGTTTTCTAGGCTTCAAAAGAAGGGCCGCATTGACGTGTTAGTCACGACGCCTTCGAAGATTACCGGGCTTTCCAAACTCACTAACGTCAACCGGCCTTTCAAGTACTTTAGTCAGGTCCGCTACTGTGTTGCTGACGAAGCTGACACACTCTTTGACCGCCTGTGGAGTCAGGACACCACGAATGTTGTCACACACATGCACAACCTTGAAATGTTGGTTCTCTGCTCGGCGACGATCCCCAAGTCTTTCAAAGAGTCTTTGACTAAGATTTTCCCGAACCAAAAGTCAATCGTCGAGATTGCTACCCCTACGCTTCACAAATTGCCCTCCAAAATTCACGTTAAGGTGATTGACGCTTCGTTGGCCCCCTTCAACAACTCGAAGCCTCGTGCTTTAGCTCAGACGTTGTACGCAATCACCAAAGAGGGTAGCGAAGGCGGTTTTGTTAAGCGTGTCGTCGTTTTTGTCAACGAGAAGAAGCAAGTTCCCCACTTGGTTGGCTTACTCACCGATAAATTTGCGGTTCGCCGGCAGGACATTGCGGCTGCTACTGGTGATATGTCCCCATCCGAGCGTGCTGAGGTGCTAGCTCCGTTCATTAGACCAGCGACGCCACTTGAACAGGATCCTGATGGGTCTAAGATCAAAATTTTAGTTACTACTGACCTTATGGCACGTGGTATCAATTTTTCAGGCATCAAGAACGTGGTGATGTTGGACGTTCCGCTGAGCCTGGTGGATCTTGTTCACCGCATGGGGAGAACAGGACGTATGAACCAGTCGGGGAGAGTTTTTGTTATAATGGATCTGAAATCCAGTAACAAATGGGCAAAAGGATTGCCCAAAATGGTGAAAAATGGAGTGGTTATTGGATGATTTCGTAAGTACCTGGTCGTCACTATGATGATACAAAAGACTTTTTAGACGTTAGACTTCTGATCTATTCGCTGAAGAAGCAGTCAAGATAGCTGAGACGCCTTACTAACACCTTAGAATTCTGTGGAAGCGCAACTGGAACCCCGTTGCATAGCAATAAAGCGGAAGTCCACTGAGGCACCTAAACCGAAGGGTTTGTGCATTATTTTGAGCAATGTGGTCCAATAGAATGTATATAGAATAATTTGCCACATTTCTTTATAGGTTACCACATATTTGCCACCGAATGGCTGTGAGCACAGTGCGCATTATGATTCATGATGCAGCAGACTAATAAAGAAATGACTGTGCTGGTGCCACGTGGATAATCTCAAATATCCCTCATCACCTACCGGTTCACTCACTTCGTAGCGCTTTGAAGCAAAGGCACGACTTGCCGACAGGGGCACACTAAGCCGACATCAAAAAATGTCGCAATTGAGCCGATAAAAAATATGCCGCATGTCTCAGAAGTGGTCCAAATCAACATGCAGGACGATGAAAAAGAACCGAGTGCCGACAGAACTTGCCACGGGCTGCGCCATTTACTCTATTTGGATAGTTTGAAAGTCGGCAACACGTTCTTGGGTGCTATCAACGGTCATGATAAATCCCTCACCGCAATTTCCCGATAAGTGGCAAAGATGTCATTACGGCACACTGTTTGCACTGAGTTCCGTCAGCCCACGTTTCTAGACATCTCATCGCTTATTTCAACCAGAAAGTTCGACGATTGCTTGAGACTATGAAGCTGGACCGAGGGTGGTGGAACTCCACACCTATTGGTGCACGGCTTGTAAATTTGCGCTTTTTGTACGCACTTTCATGCATGCAGGAATAGTCCGCGCACGATGAATTTATCCCTTCGAGGTCAGGGAATTTGAATAAAAATACACTACCTTCCACTGAGCAGAGCTACATCAATTTTATCCGAAAGTTCTGCTACTATCATCCAGTGGAAAACTCGACGCGATAACAGAAGCTGACGACTGCCAAACCCGTTAATCCGCACCACCATCCCCATACTGCCATGAGGGTGGAAGTGCCCCCCGAGCTTAGGCTGCGATTACTGTTGTTGGAACAGGAACTGGCCACACAGAAAGAGAAGATCAAAAATCTAGAAAGCGTTTTTCGTGATCTCGAAGGAGAGATCGAACTTAACGGCCCTGGCGAGTTCGATCGGAAAAAGCGCAAGGTGGGCTAGTGGCGCGCCCCTATGGGCGATTTCGCATGTTTAACCGGCTTAAACTGTTTACATTTACATTCTTGAATTGGGTAGGATATTTATAGGTTGGATTTAATATAACATTTTGAACTCATTATCGTGACTGTAGACCCTTCTTCCTTCGGGGTTCATTTAGCGCCGAGCATTGGCGGATTTATACCAGTAGTGGCTTTTTCTGGCGAGCACAATCATCACATGATTTTGGAGACTGCAACGAATCGATTGCTACACCCGTAACGTGAAGCGCAGAGACACCTTGGGCGAGAAAGAATGTCCTTACGTGTCGTTGGGTTAATCGGGTCCTCCCGTCTGCGGTTGGTTGTTGGGGCTAGCCTACGGAAGTTTGCTCGCTTTAATCTGTCCCGCGTTCTTGACTTACAAGACGGAAAAGTCGAAGAGTCGGTGATTACCAGCAAGTTCAGCAAGTTACGTCAAAAGTACGAGGCTCCCCATTATCCTATTGTTTTGTGCCACGGCTTTTCAGGGTTTGACAAGCTCTCCCTTTTGCCCAATTGGCAAGATGCAGCAGAAACTGAAGACAAAGATCCTAACGCTGGACAGAAGATAATTCGACGGAGTCTTTGGCAACTAGACTACTGGTACGGGATTAAGGAAGCGTTGGAATCCCTTGGTGCTACCGTACTTACCGCCAAAGTTCCGGCGTTCGGGTCTATTGAGGAACGAGCAACAACTTTGCACAAGTTCTTAGATGCGCAAGCACAGGAGCTCAGACAAAAATCCAAGAAGCAGGTTTACAATGAAACTACTACAACAGACCATAATCACGGTGACGAGAGGTTCGAGGGTCGGGAGTCTAGCGAAACCCTGTCCAACCCCAAGGGTGATTTGGTTAAGGTAAACCTTGTGAGTCATTCCATGGGTGGCTTAGACTCACGTTTCCTCATCCACAAGCTAGCAACAGACAACACAATCAAGCGAAATTACAAGGTTGTGTCCCTTACCACCATCTCTACACCGCATCATGGGTCCGAAGTTGCTGATTTCATTTGCAAAGTAGTGGGAAATAACCCTGTTCTTCGCAAAATCTGTCCACCTCTGGTGTTCGAAATGAGCACGTCATCGATGGTGAAATTCAACGAGCTTGTTACGGATGACCCGGATGTGGCGTACTACTCATACGGCGCTAGATTTCGTCCTCAGTGGTATAAGGTGTTCAATCTCACCTACTGGATTATGGAGTACCAAACAAAACGCAATTTGATGCGCCGCAACCCTGAGAACTTATCCGATGATATCAAGAAGTATCTATTAGAGAACGACGGTTTAGTGAGCGTTAAATCATCTCACTGGGGGACTTATTTGGGAACCTTGGATAACGTCGATCACTTAGACTTGATCAACTGGACGAATCGCACCCGCAATGTGTTTGACAAATTATTCTTTGCGGAGGATCCACTGTTCAATGCTATTGCTTTGTATTTGGATCTTGCCGATAATCTCAGCAAAAGAGGTTTCTAAGCATGTAGACCTCGGTAAACAACCGGGTTCTAAAAGACCTGTAAATAAGTTTATCTTTAATTCACGAATCACTTAGTACGCTGGATCACAAGTTAATATGCTTGTCCTGATTTTACGTTATCAATAGCATGTATTAATTTCGATAAAATTATTCCATTTTTTGGAGCTGGTTAGCCACGTCTTGGCAATGGGACATAATCAAATCCATACCGTCACTCAACTGGTTCTCGTTAAGCTCGTTTATCTTGTCCGCAGGCCCATTATTCCAAAAGACCTGGTTCATTTGCCCACACCGTGCTGATTCGCTAACTAACCAGTTGCGGTATTCAGCAATGGCCATGTCACGTTCCATCAGATTCAAGATCGATAGTTCCGTGAGAAGCTCTGTACGGCGGACGCCAATTTCGCGCATGCTCACAATAAGTTTGCGGGCCGAAGCTCTGGTGAATTCATCTGAGTACTCCTTGGTCCAGTCCAAGGGCATTTGATGAGTCAAAACAAACGACACGGGCCGGAATGCCTGGAATGCTGGGGAAGAGTTGTTTTCAACCAGATCAAACTTGGACTCGAGGAGCTGAGCCACATCAGCCATGTAAATGGTGGATTGGATGTCAACTGCGTTGCCATTGACAAACTCCGCTGCCACATGATTGGCGTTGCGAACCAGCCAGTAGTTGATAGTCGAACGCCCAAGGAGAAGCACGTTCACAATTAACAGCAACAATGCAAAAGCTAAAATCACTCTGTAGGTGGAGATACGACGCATCATAGCGGCAAAAGCCCGGAAGATGAGACGGAAGATTGCCAGGGTAACCGAGGCGACATTTTCGATAGCGTTGACCGCAATGATACGAACAATATCCCGGAAATTGTACTGGATGATCTGGCCTTGCTTTTCAATGTATGGCTCAGATGTCACCGTGAGTTTCCCATAAAAGTAGATGGCTTTTGCAGCCATACCATGGTGGCCCACTTCCTTGACAATGCGACGAAGCTGGTAGAAAACATCATTGCCATGGGTCCACACCACTGCCTGACACAAACGGTCAATGATCGGGTTAAAGATCAGCCGGTTGAAGAAACGACGACGTGTGTAGATGTAAACCTTGGACCGACGGCCATTAGCTGAAACAATCACAAATTTGAGTTCAAGACGGAACTTCAGCCCCAAGAAAAACTTGAAAAACAGAATCACATGCGAGAAGGTGTAGTATTCCTCCTCATACATGTTGTCCACCACCTGATCCACGTGGATAGTTCTCTCTTCTCCGTGACTAGCACTGATGCCGTTGAAACTGCGCCACATTGTCGTCAGATTGTCAGCCTCACCCTCCTTAGCCTTGGCATCCACCCACGGAGGCTGGCCCACACGCCATGGCTCACGCTGGTAGTCTCTCATCTTCGCAAACGTAAGAGTGTGAAGAACCGTAGACGCATCGCCTAGTAAAGCATGGAAAAGGGCCTTTGGCGAAAGGTTGAATGTGTCCACACTCACATAGGTATATTGATCACAGAAGTCGGTACGGAACCGCTTACTCTTTGACTTGGGTGAAAAGTTCATCAGCAGAGAAGAGCCACCCATACTAAGCAAGTTTCCACGAGGTGCGATCACCTCTTGCAATCTTTCACGCAGATGGATATGCTTAACCTGGCGCTTAACCAACTCCAACCGCGCAGTGTCCGCTTGGTTCATCGCTGCTGCCGTGTCGACAGCCACGATATCTCTCAAAAGCTCCTCAATCGAGCGAGACTTATTCTGCGTAGCATTGGTAATGAGTATGATAAGCTTTTTCTGGATTGCCCTGCCATCATCGAGGAACAACTTGATTTTGATAGATCCCAGTACGAAGTAGATCTTGAGCTGATCCCAGCGCTTGTGAGCCACGTGGTCAACCAGGACCATCCGGTCCACAGTGTCTTTGAACAAAGACACGAAACCCAGCACCAACATGTAGAAGTAAATGTGTTTCCGAGTGATAAAACACCGACCACTAAGGTCCTGGCGCAGGTTAGGGGACCATATACACCGGAATGACACAAGACAAAGCTCACCAGGCTCAACAGTCGTCTCAAAGAGAGCACGCATCTGGATGTCCATGGCCACAAGATCGCCTGGGTAATAACTAGGGTACTCACCTGTCGGGGACAATGTGGCGTGAGAATCGCGCGGGTCTACCTTAGGGGGCGAGTATTCAGGCTCTTCCAGATCAGTTCCGTTGACAGCGCCGCTTGACGTGTTCGAATGGTTAGTCACAAAGATGGCGGGCCTCCCTGCCGAGGACTCCTCGTATCGTGACCCAACAGACCGGCTCCGCGTAGGGCCTTGAGGTACTGTAAGGCTAGGTACAGCCTTCGGGTCACCAGAGATCACATTCGCCCGAGGAGTAGCAGCACCTGCGCCCGAGGCAGCCACAGAGCCGGCAAGCGACGCAGTCGTGGACGCAATCGAACCGGCAGTAACCCCCGTTGATGAATCCTTTCTCGACACGGCGTGTGACGTAGGCAGCGCGGCCAACAACACCGATGCAGCCACCAGAGAGTCACAGGTAGATCCGTGCATCGAGGAAGATATGGCCGAGGCCATTCCGGGGGAGAGAGCGGATTTGCTCTTTGATTGCCCATTCAGAGAAGGTATCCGAGGGACCAGCCCTGGCAGAGGTTTTGCATCATCATGCAAATAGTACACTCCCCAATTGACGGACCCCCAGATGTTTGCAGTCAAAGCTGTCGGGAGAGCAGTGGGGGGAGTCACGAGGTAGGCGATGATCAGCGTCTTGGTGGTACCGGTCATGAATGGAGGGCGAATCAGTGGAATCTGGTAGTACAAGTACTTTCTGAAGTATGCCTCGTGGTTCTTGATGTGGTTGGTTAAGTTGGTACTCACAACCTCACGGCCGTTGCTGTCAGTACACCGCAACAGCGAGAACTCACGGTCAGCGGTAGTAAGGTGGGTCAGGGCAAACTCCAGAACCAACGGCGGGAACCGACCCATTCCCACCTCCAACAACCGGTTGTCGGGACCGGGGTTGGCAATGACACGATGACGCTCGTTGTCAAACACCTTAAGCCACAGCTTGAGCTCGACAAGCGACTCGGCTTGGAAGATGACCGTGAGCCCAGCAGTTTTCACTTCGAAGCAGAAGCGACGGTCCTCCAGGGGATAGTACTTGGCATTGGCCAACAACACTCCAATCTTGTCCGTCTCCTGGACAAAGGTGCCGGCGGGGGCTAGCACCAACATCCCAAAGACTCCGCCCTTGATGAAACACCACCGGCGCACCCACACCGGCTTTCCCGACCCAGATTCGGGCCATGTCTTCATATACAAGTAGCCGTGCTTCTCAAAACTCATCTCGTTGATGTCGTTGAGGATGTTACGGTTGATGGTGGCTGTGCGGTAGTCGGAGGGGTCCAGGGACGGCAAAGCTTGCGCCACGGCCAGCTCCTCCACCTGCCGACGCAGAATCAACATGTCCTTGGTGAACTGGTCCATACTTTCCTGGTACAGATCGCACCACTCTTGGATCCGCTGGATGCGTTCCCAACGATACCGAAACTCGGGATCGATCCCATCCAATACGTTGATATGCTTGTTGCGCCAAAGATTGGTCAGCACACTCACCAAGTGGTAGTCCAACTTGTTCAGCAAGTGGTTGAGCTCGATCACCAAGTCCAAACACGCGTGGATATAGCCCTTGCGTACCTTGAATAATTCACGCGCGTCCTCAACCAACATATTGGCGTCCTTGGTCTTCAGCGTGGCCATGAAAATGGCAAGATACTTTTCGTACTTTGCCTGGGCCACTTCGTAGCGGGTGCGCAACTCCTTGTACTTGGCAATGCTTGCCAGAATGACCGTGTTGAGATTCTCAATGGCGGTGGCATTGAGACTGAGAAGATTCATGGAAAACGCCCAGGCGCGTTTGAGGCCGGCAAGCGTGGTGTGCAACAGCTGCACCGTGTACTCTTGGTCAATGAGCCCATCCTGAAGGAAACTCGGTACCAAGTGCTCAAGGAACGAGTTGAAAAAGACTTGTATATCCTTCAAATGCTGGGGGAAACGCTTGCACAGCAGCACAAAAGCGTTGAGCCAGTTCTCAATATTATCCAACTGGATGTCCAAGTGGTTCACACTGGCCCGGAAACTCGGCAGATCCAAGGCTGCTTCCTTCAAGTTGACGGAAATCAACTTAAACTGCCTGCTCACTGGTCGCGAAGATTTACCATCGGGGTGTTCTTCACGTTCGCTGGTTGGCGAACCTGCGGGATGCTCCATTGTGCTTATACGTTGGTAGCACCCAGGTGGTTGTTTCGTTGACTAAGCCTAAAGCACGACCTTAAGTCGGCGCAAGTGCGGCTCTTGCATTGCCGAGTCAGAGTCTGGCCAAATTTAGAAACACAACAGAGCGATTATTTAAAAGAAGGCAAAAGTGAAGTCATAGTGTCGACGAAGTGAACTCTACTGTTGTCAACACCTTCCGTTTCTTGAGGCAACCGCGTGTATTTTTCATCTACTCCGCCTAGTTGTCAACCTAGACAATAGAAAGGAAACGCCTATGCAAACCGGCACCTCAGACACAAACACAAATAACGTTCAAACACCGTCGGTCGTAATTGGCTATATACATTAGACTACCGCACATCCGAGCTATTTACAGGTGATGCATCCCGAGTAAACCAACAAAATTAGCATCGCCGACCCCTTTGAGTAACATCGCCGGCTTCTCAAAGTGACATCGCAGCTACCTTAAACACCACCGGCTCTTCTTTCAGCCTCAGCCGCTTCCTGGAGCTGGCGCTGCTTAGACAAGTTGCGGTTCAACACCTCAAGCTTGCGGATCTCCTCGTGGGCATCAAAGTGACCAGTTGACAAGTTGTCGTAGGTCTCATCGTATTTGCCAGTCAGGATAGGAGCGTTACCACGCATACGCTTGCGCATATCGAACATACCGTTCTTGCAATCCATGAAGTCCCGGAAGTAAGCGACGCAGAGCTCGGGTAGGTCCTTTTTCAACTCGGGATTTGTGAGACACTCCTTGGGAGTGTTGCGCTGGATTAACACGCAGGGAGAGCGCTGAAGACAGATGGCCAAAGCCTTCTTTTGATCTTTACAACTACCACGTTAGTACTTTTGCAGTCGATGTGAAGAGGCAGACACCGTTCCGGGGTTCGGATAGCGTGGCGGGGACACCTCATAAAGCGGTTTTGGATGGCATTTCTCACCAAGAGAACTGCGGTCACCACTTGGGCAGACTTACCTTGCACCCATGGAGTTTGACGAGGGGTATTATACTAGATAGGAGGGAATGCGCCTTCTAGCCAGATCCAGTACGTGCGGCGGCGCGTGCGTGGAGGTACTACTATCAGATCATTTTCCACGTCACGTGTTGGGGGTAGAATGACCCCCAAGGTGGGGCAAAAGCATAGCTTTGTTCAACTGGCTGTGGTTTCCAGAAATCTTAAGCACACTGATGCACCATGACATCGTCTTCATCTGGGTACGTTAACGATGTATGGTGCCATAGTTCACTCGCATTACCTCGGTCATTGTGAAAATAGACAAAGGCTTCCGCCACACCCATTCATCTTCATTATCTCTTCGTGTAACCGAGCAAACGTTTGTGGTTCTCTTATCTTACCTGAAACATCCTGGGGCCTGACGGTGTCCCCTGCCAAGCCGCACGCGAAAGACACAAATCGTAACGGTGTGAGTCCGAACCACGTTATCAGGCCACCCGTGAACACCTTCCCCATTTTGCAATTGGTCTCGGACAGTACCCCACATGACCATCACCTTTGTACCTGGTGAGCCCAGCAGTTATCGTCTGTGTGTGGTGCAAGGCCATTGGAGGAACCATCATATCGTTGCTTACGGGCTGGGGAACAATTTGATCATCTCCACTGGTAATGCCACCTCAGAATTGGCGTTGCGGAAGCCTTCGTATCAGTTGGCGTCAAAGGGCTTGCAGACAATTTACCTCTCGCAAAACCCGCGGGCCCTCGCCCTCAATCCCACCAACGGCTACCTTGCGGTGGCTTACACAGACTCTGTACAGTTATACGCCCCGGTCAATGAGTTTATGAAAGACCCCAAGTGGCACCTTATAGGTGGCGACTTGCTGATTGCCCAGGGAAGCTCCTCAAATGGAGATGTTAAGAATGGCGACGTGAAACCCAACCACTACGAGCTTTCAAGCATTGCAGAGCACCTGGGGATTACTTGTATTCAATGGGCGCGTAACGAATCCGAGCTCTTTATTGCCACTATCCACCGAACATTATTAGTGTACTGCTGGAATGAAGATAGCCAACAGTGGGAGTCTCACTGGAACCAGCACGTCCCTTCGATGGTGATAGACCTCTCGGTTAGCTCTGATGGGTCTACATTGGTTACCCGTGGGTTATATGACCGGTTTGCGAAGGTCTGGCAACGCCAAAACGTGGGCGACTCCTACGTGTTTGAGGTTGCCTATCTTTCCCATTCTCGCGGCACCTGGGTGACTCAGCTTCATCTTAGAGGCAGCACATTATCTCCCAGCCCGGTTCAATCGCGCTCTGCCACTCCCGGACCGGATGAGATTGCGAACGAAGCAGCCTCGCGAGACTTGAGATACTTGGCCCGGGCCAGTCTTGCTCAAGAGTCTCTGGAGGTGGTGTACACCGTCACAAACACCGGTCAGGTCACTGCCTGGGGACTGCAAGAGGTTTGTGGCCATCAGCACATCAAACAGTGGGCACTGATCAATGTCGGTGCTGGGACGGAGATCGTCGTCGTTGAAAACACCGTTCTCAAAACAAACTACGACGTGCTTATTGCCTTTGACGTTTGGTCAGGGAAGTACCAGATGTTTAAGGTGAACAACATCACTAGTCATCCACCGAGTAATATTTCAATTGTGCCGATGATGACCCAAGACCCCATTCCCAAGTACACCTTCCCTATCTTGTCACCCCAGGCCCCAGTGAAGGATCTCACCATGAAAAATATCCAGTCTCACGACTTCCAGGTGCACCAGCGACCGGTTTCGCTAGTGCTGGTTGATTACCTCTGGCATCGAGGTCCGGTAAAGACTGCAACCCGGGATGACGGAACACACCTCAGTGGGGCAACCCCGTTGAGTCTTCTTGTTCATGACAGGGTCAAAAACACCATTCGTCTTGACTTGCTCGAGATCAAGGACGACAAAGCCAACATGCAGCTTATCAACAAGTTCCAGGGCCACGGCAAACTGATCCAAAAGCTCTACAAGCTGTTCTCACGGGATCCCCACGCTAACATTCTTCTCTCTACCTCCAACTTCAGTCACCACAACTACTTGTGGGAACCGCTTTACCTAGGCTTGGAGCCCAACCAACGCATGTCCCTAGCCAAGCGGTTCGAAATCGACTTGTGTCGCACGCTGGATGGTTGTGAGGCAGCGCTGCAAAACCTGGAGTCCAACCACATAGTGAAGGCCGTGATGATTAGTGACATTCCGTCCGATACCGACGGTTTCCGGCGCCACCTCGTTGCCACCATTGAGGCCCATAATGAGTTGTCTGTGTGGGACTGCAACTCCAAAAAGTACGATGATCTGCCCGCTGAGCTTGTTTGGCGGCAGCCCACGCCCGAAGCCACCGTGCGCTCCTTTGTAGTGGTACCTGCTCGACACGCCGACGCCTACTTTTTGATTGCCATCTATAGTCACAGTGAGGTTAAGCTGTGGCGACTCGACACCGCTGGTGGTAAAATCACTATTGCTGACCACGCAATTGACGCTTTACCACAGGATCAACCGATCCATCTTGTGGCCTCATTCAACTCCGTTAACCGACACGGTAATTTGGTGCTGGTGATGGACCCCACGGGTGTTTTGCGCATTTATGGCGTTCAAGAAGAGCGTCCGGAGCGCCTTCAGTGGCAGCTCAACCACGAAATTGACACTGGTGTTGCCAAGGCGAGTCGGATCCACGGGTCCGATGTTGTGGATAAAGTGGCTGTCGTGGACTCGCTGGGATCGCACCTTCTGATTTGGCACACGCAGCTGGGGGTCTTAGAATACGAGGAGGAGTTCAGTTCTGAGTATGGCGCGGTAGCTGATTTGGACTGGACATTTGTGGCCGCGTCGCTGGCTACTGAGGGCGGTGCCACCGCCACCAATGCCATTTTGTCGGTGGGGTTCGACAGGTTCGTGTTCTTGTACACTCAGCTTCGGTATGACTACACCAACAAGGTACCTACGTTTGCTGTCATCGAGAAGGTGGACATCTCGGACTACACCTCGCACTGCATTGGCGACTCCATTTGGTTGGATGGCTGTTACTTGGTTATTGGTTGTGGGAACCAGTTCTTTATCGACGACAAGTGGATTCGGCTTGCTGGCAACAGCGCACTTGATCTGACAATTCGCGAGCTTGTGCTGCCTGGGAGAGACGAAGGGGTGGTCTACGATGTCAACTACTTGGTTGCCGTCCTCAACGGTCCCTTGCCAGTTTACCACCCGCAGGTGTTGGTCCAATGTTTATTCATGAGCCAGTACGACTTTGTCCAGGAGGTGTTTTTGCGCTTGTTCAACGGTTTGCGTACCGACAGCGTGGAGTGGGACTTGGGCCTCAATTTGGTCGAGAGTGCGCAGAAAAACGGGTTGTCTCGACCCAAACGGGCGCGTAGCACCACTCCCGACCCAACCGATGACGGTACTATTGACGTGTTCACCACGTTCAACCTGTCGGTGGCTGATCTTTTGATCACGGCCCTCAACACCACCACCCTCCCCTTGCTTACGCGTAAGCAGCAGGCTACGCTTGTGCTGTTGGTGACAATTGTCACCGAGCTGCGTCCCTTGCTCGTGTCGCTTGACGACAACGGATTGCGTTTCCTCATGGGCTTCAAGTTGTTCTTGATGAACCCCAAGCAGCACAAATTGCTGATGCGAGACGTGCTGTGGGCGTTGCACTGTGACAACAAGGAGATGATCTTGGGGGTGGTGGAGCGCGACTACTTCAAGGGCCAGGCAACCTGGAACAACATCAAAGCGACGGGTCTTGTGTACTGGGCCGACTCTCACAAACTTGCAGGGATGCTCGAACAAGCGGCTCGCCTCCAGTTTGGCGATACCCGTTCCCCCGAAGGGTTTGTGGCGGCCATATACTTGGCCCTCCGAAAGAAGCAGATCTTGCTCGGATTGTGGCGTACCGTCAGTCACGAGGAAAAGACCAAGATGCTCAAGTTCTTGGCCAACGACTTCAACGAGCCCCGCTGGCGACTGGCGGCCAACAAGAACGCCTACGTGCTCATGGGCAAGCACCGGTACATGGACGCTGCCGGGTTTTTCCTTCTTGGTGAGAGCCCGGGCGAGGCCTGTGCGGTGATCGCCAACAAGGTTGGGGACGTAGAGCTTGCGTTGGCGCTTGCAAAGTTGTGGCAATTCTCGCTGTCCAACCACGACTCGCTGGCGGTGGTTTCAACGATAGAAAACTACGTGGTGCCCGACACCTTGGCCACCGGGTCGCGGTGGATGGCGCTGTGGGTGTTCTGGCAGCTCCAGCAAAAGGAGTTGTCGGTGCAGGCTCTCATCAAGCCCCCCATCGACATGTTTGTTGCCCACGCAGGCCAGTTCAGCGACCGGTGCCGCGACTTGTACCTCACCAACCCTGCTCCACCCGCCACGGCGCACTCGTTCCTCCGCGACGACCCCGTGCTCGCGCTCTTGTTTGACAACTTGCGCCAGTCCAAGATCAACTACCACCACGGTGCAAAGGGGGTGTCTCCGCTCGAGGAGTTTGCCTTCATTGTCAAGGTGTCGTCGATCTACACCCGGATGGGCTGCGACTACTTGGCGATGGTCCTCCTCCAGCACTGGCAGTTCCAGCACGAGTTGGTGGTGGCCGAGCCCACCAGCCCTGCAATGCGCCGGGTGCTGATCTCCGACCTCGCGTCGCTGCCCATGCAGCGTCGCATTTCGATCTCAGACCTCAAGGACCGTCCCGCGCCGCTGGCTCCAGCCACTACGCCGCAGCTGACGAAAAACAAGGCGCCTCCGCCGCAGACCGAGTTCCAGGAGGCCGACTTACTGGCATTTGACTTTTAGATAACCATTACACGTTTACTAGCATCAACCTCTCGTTGTAGTCCCGGTGGTGGGCGTCCTGCACCAGGTTTTTCTGGATGCGGCGCCCGTGCGAACTTCACCAACTTTGCCACCAGCCAACGGAACAACCAGTAGCATACCACCATGTCGTGTAAGTGGCCGCAATTCCGCTGGCAATGGGCTCTCGGGCCCGCTGTGCCGTGTTCCTAACGAGTGTTACTAACAATTAGCTTCTGCTGGGTTTGACCGACACATCACCATTTTTTCGCCCGAAGGGCGGTTATACCAGGTGGAGTACGCGTTCAAGGCGATCAACCTGGCCAACATCACGTCGATGGCGGTGACGGGCAAGGACAGTGCCGTGCTCATCCTGCAAAAAAAGATCCCCGACAAGTTGTTGGACGCCAAGACCGTGCTGTACATGTTCCGCATCACCCCGTCGATTGGCATGGTGGCCACGGGGTCGATTGCCGACGCACGCTCGCAGGCGTTGCGGGCACGCGCTGAGGCCACCGAGTTCCGCTACAAGTACGGCTACGAGATGCCGGTGGCGCTGTTGGCGAAGCGGATGTCCAACTTGTCCCAGTTGTATACCCAGCGCGCGTACATGCGCCCGCTTGGCGTGGCGCTCACGTTCTGCCAGGTGGACACCGAGGAAGGCGAGGCGGGGCGTGGCCCCGAGATCATGAAGTGCGACCCTGCTGGCTACTACACCAGCGTGTCGGCGTGCGCCACCGGGCCCAAGCAGCAGGAGGCCACCACCTACCTCGAGAAGAAGTTTAAGAAGACCCAGCACGTCAAGGGCGACTGGAAGGCCACGGTGGAGTTTGCCATCATTGCGTTGTCGCTGGTGATGGGCACCGAGTTCCACAAGAACGACATCGAGGTGGGAGTGGCCACCGCGGACGGGTTCAAGATCTTGGGCCCCGACGAGATCGACGAGCGGTTGGTGGCGATTGCCGAGCAGGACTAGAGGCGAGGCACGATGATGATCCGTAAATTAATGAACGAACTAACTAGCACGCTCGTAGGCTATATACACTATTTCTCCACCACCACCACGTCGACCACGGGCTCGTCGTCAAAGTCGTACTTGCCCTCCAAGATGTCGTTGAGCGAGTTCTGGATGTAGGCGGACTCCTCGTCCATGGGCTGCTGCGCGAGCTCCTTCTCCTTCTCGTAGCCGCCCATCAACCCCTTCATTCTCCATCCAAACTCTTTGAACGACGACACATCGAGGATCCAGCATGACCCGAAAATCACCATCGACGACACTGACCCACACAAAATGGTGCCGGTGCCCACGGCCACGGCGGCGTCGGTGGCAAAATTGTAGCTCAACGGCGGCGCGTGGTTGCCCTGGAAGAGCGTGGGCACGTACTGGCGGGTGATGGTCGACTTGTAGGCAAACCGCAGGGCAAAGATGGTGACGGCGGCGGCGGAGAAAAACTTGATCATCTGCACCTTGCGGCGCAGCTTGTACTCGTCCGACGCAGAGGCCAACTTGAAGTTGAGCCGGGCGAGAAGCCCCGGTTCCTGGGTTTGTACCGACATGGCTGCTGGTGCGGCAACCACCGCTCGCTTTGATGCACCGCGCGCGGGCTCGCAATCTGAAACCATTGACTTTTATTATCATTGCAATATAAACTAAACAAAACTAGCACAATTCTTTTCAAAAGAGATTAGTGAAATACAACCGCTCCTATTAGATTTCCTCCTGGAACACACCGCCGGCGTGCTTTTTCCCGTTGACCAAGTCGTCGTCGGTGGGTTCGTGTTTAAGGGTGCCCGAGGCGGGGGTGTCGGTGACGTCGGCACTGTCCTTCTTGGCCGCCTTTTCCGCCTCGGCTTGGTCTGCCTTGTCTGCGGCCTTGTCGGCCTTGTCGCCCACCTTGTCCGCGGCCTCGTCCGCCTTGGCAGACACCTTCTCCGAGCGCTCGGCCACCTTGTCGGCCACCGTGCCCGAGCGGTCCGCCACTCTCTCCGACACCTTGTCGGCCTTGTCCAGCACCTTCTCCGCGAGCTGGTCCGCCTTGGCCGACGCCTTGTCTGCGAGAGCCTCGTTCTTGGTCTTGTCGGACTTGACCTCGCTGGAGGTGGTGGCCTTGTCCTTGGACGCCTTGGACCCACCGCTGGTGGTCTTGGTGGCGGCGGCGCCGTTGCCCTTCTCCACGAACGGCTTGGCCGGCGGCACGTCCTTCGACTTGAAGATCGACGACAACCGGCGGAACTTCAGCTCCTTCTTGGGCAGCTTGGGCACGTCGCTGTCGATCTTGGCCTTCAACTGCTGGCGCGCGTCCTCGATCTTGCCCTCCTCCTTCTTGTGGGCCTCCTTCGCCGCGGCCTTGGCCGGTTTCAGCTCGGTCTTCGCGGTGTCGGTGTGCTTGGGCTCGGTGGCCGCGGCAGCCGCGTCTTTGGCGGTGTCCTTGGCGTCCTCCTTGGCGTCGTGCGCGTCCTCCTTGGCCTCCTTGGCCTCAGCCTTGGGCTCCTCCTTCACCTCGGGCTCCTCCACCGTGAAGATCAGCGAGGTGTCGCGCAACTGGTCCTCGTCAACCTCGGAGCGCAAGTGCTCGGGCAACGCCTGCTGGATCTTGCGCTCGTCGCGCACCCGCCCGTCGATGTGGTCCTCGATCTGCTTGCGGTGCTGGGCCTTGGCCAAGAGCTGGCTCTTCTTGTCCTGCTGAAGCTGCTCAATCTCGCGGTCAAGCTCGGCCGCCGCCTCCTTGTTGTCGGCCAACTTCTTGGTGTGGCGCTCCTCGGTGGCGGTCAAGTCGGCGGCGGTGGTGTCGTGGGTCGACTTGGCGGTTTCCAAGTCCGTGGTGTACTTGGCGATGTCGTCCTTCTGCTGCTGCAAGCGCTTTTCCAACGCGGCGATCTTGTCCTTGAGGTCGGCGTTGGTGTCGGCGTGGTGGTCGTGCTCCTTCTGGTGCTCGTCGCGCGCGTTCACCACCTCGTCGCGCTTCTTGGTCTCGGTGTCCAACTCGTCGAGCGTCGGCTTCAACAACTCGTCCTTTTCCTCCTGCAACTGCTTGAGCTCGCGCTCGCGCTCGGCCTTCTTTTCCGCCTCCTCGGCGTCGATCTCCTCCTGCTTGGCAGCCTTTTCCGCCAACAACTCCTCCTTTTCCTTTTCGTACTTTTCCTCGGTGGCCCGCAAGTCGCGGGTGTCGTTCTCCACCTCGAGGTTGAGCGCCTTGATCTCCTCCTCGTGGGCAGTGTTGGCCTCGGCCTTCTGGAGCTCGTTGGCAGCAATGCGCTGCTGCTTGGCCGCCTCGAGCTCGGCCTTTTCCTTGGCCTTGAGCTCCTTCTCCTCCTGCTTGGCCAACTTGTGCTGGGCCTGCAAGTGCTCCTTTTCCTGGCGCAACGCCTCGTGGTGCTCGCGCTGCGACGCCGCCTTGGTGTCGATGTCGTGCAACACCGGGTTGACGATCTTCTGCGCCATCGCCATCAACTCGGCCTCGGTGGTGGACGCGCCCAACCCCAAGTTGATCTTGCCCTCGCGGTGGTTCTTCATGCGCTCGTCCGACCGCTTCTGCGCCACCAGCAACGCGCTGGCGTACAACTGCGCCTGGTTGCGGAAGTCCTGCGGCGTGCCTCCCAGCAGGATCAGCTTCAACCGCTCCTCGGCCAGCTTGTTGGCGGCGGCAAGCAACAGCGGGTTGATCGCCAGCGCGGCGGTGAAGGTGTTCAGGCGCTTCTGCAGCGCCACGTCGTGGGTGTACCCCTCGCGCAACAGCGCGGCCGCGGCGGCGCCCGCCTGGTGCTCCTCGTCCTCGTCCAACCCCAGGGGGTGCGCGTGCGCCGACAACCCGGACCGGTAGTCCAAGTTGGGGTTGAAGCGCGAGTTCAACAGTTTCAGCGAGTTAGAGTTGGCGGCGCGGGTCACCTTCAGGATGTCGAATGCCGCCTGCGACGGCGCGGAGTCCGCGGCTCGGCGGGCAAGCGACTCGGTGGCAAGCCCGCCACGCTGCTGGTTGTGTTGCGGGTGGATGCGCAGCGTCATTGTCGACGACGAGTGCTTGGCCGCGGTGTTGTAGATGTTGCCCGAGTTGAACAGCGGGATGCCGGTGCCCTCGGTCTTGACCAGCAGCGCCACCAGCTCGGTGTCGGCGGCGGCCGCGGGCTTGGCCTGGGTGGCGGCGCGCTGGGCGTCGGCGGCCACCGTGCGCTCGTACGCCGGCTTCACCGTGAGGTCGGCCAGCGCCGCCAACAACGCCGCGGTGTCGCTGGCGTTCAGTTGCACCCCCAACAGTTGCACGGGGTTGGTGTACATGCCCAGCTTCAATTTCTGCTGGTAGATCGCAGTCTGAGACAATGGCTTGCCCTCAGTGGCATAGTGGGCTTTCGGCATTGTCAATTGAGTGGTCAGCTAGTGGTGTTTTGCGCAACCGGGAAAATTTAGACGTTGGAGGTGAGGCGGACGACGTTCCACAGTCGCTCCGCGCGCCATTCACAATTTCCACGCCTGCATGTAGAGTTTACCTATTGCCGTATTGGGAGGAAAACAGCAATGAAATTGCGGGCCTGGGGGGCTCGGGAGCCCGGTTCCGGGGCGCCGGCAGGGCCCAGGGCGCCAATTGGCTCGGGTCGCCCTTGGCCCGCGCGCTCCGGTGTCTGGCGGGCCCACCGCCCCCTGTTGTCTGGTATGGTTGCTGCCTCTCACCGCCGCAACAATCGCTGGCCGACGACAAAGCAACTGTATGGAAATTCGCAGTGGCCGCATGACGTCAGCGCGCATGGGCTAACTCGGTGGTGAGAGGCTAGTGGAGTCAACAAACAAAGGCACGCGTGGGCATTCAGGATGATATCATCAATCCACCTCGGTTCGCGGCGCTGCGTCGGCACTTTCCGAAACCGTCAGCCGTAGTATGTCGCTGGTGGGATGACGACGGCGCAAAATCGAAAGATCAAGGTGTCACTACGCCCCTTGGCTCGAGCCGCGTGGCGTGATGCGGCTATGCAGTCAGAGATGTTTGGCGGGGTGGTGGTGGCGAGGGGGTGGTTGTCGGTGGTGCCTTGTGGGCGACGGGGCGCTAACTCCGAAGGTCGGCTCCCGGTCCGTAGCCTTACGGGCAATGATTTCCGATTGGCTCAGTTGCCGCGGCACAAAGTGTCAAATAGCCTACGGAAGCGAGCCCCGACAGCGCCGCTGGTCTCGCGCGTGATTCTACGCTACAGTTACTTGAGCTCTCGATGGGTGCAAAATCGACCACAAGATAGATCATGCGTCAGAGCGCATGAGCCGGGGTCAACATCACGCGGCTTTCATCTCGGCATCTCCGGGGGCGGTCTCACGCGGGAATGCTGGGTCTATAAAGGCATTAGTCTTCCCAGGCGGCGAATGCGCTTTACTGATGCGCTTGATGCACCCTAGTAGCGCTAACCACGCAGTGACAATCGCGGGGCTGGTTCGTGCCTGTCGAGTCGACAGCAAGGTTGGCCACTAGTGTTGGTTACTTTTTGCAACCACCGTCAGCGGGCGGGTGGCCACTTCCGGGCTCATCTCATCGCACTGTTGACCCTGTAATTGCTTAATTTCCCCTGACTCCGCCTACAGATAGCGTGAAAAAAAAAAGGTCTGCTCTCCGCTTTTAAGCGCTATCAGAGTATCGCTCCGTAGACTACAATATGGCTAAAGGAGGAAAAGAAGGCTTGAGTTCAGACAACTTCCGTGAGTTCACTCACGAGATCCCGATGACCGAGGTCGTGTGCGAGGGGCCGTCGTCCCGTGTGGGTCATCCCCTGGTTGCACCCAAATCGGGGCGACCGAGTGACGTCTCTGACGAACTAGAACCTATTTCGTCAACGGTGCTGCTCACGGAGTACCCGGATGGCGGATGGGAGGCGTACTCAGTAGTGCTTGGCTCGTTCATCGGTCTCATCGCCACTTTTGGTGCTCTCAACAGTGTGGGTGCGGTACAAGACTACGTTTCCAGCAACCAGTTGGCGGGAACGAGTACCTCCACCATTTCCTGGATTTTCTCCATCTATGTGTCGCTTTCTTTTCTTGTTGGGGTTTTTGTAGGCCCCTACTTTGACGCCCGTGGCCTGTTCCAACCCATGGTGGCGGGCACGGTTTTACTTGCCGTCGGATACATGACCACCGCTCAATGCACTGAGGTGTGGCACTTTGTGCTCGCGTTCTCGATCTGCTTGGGTGTAGGCAATGCTCTCTGCATCACCCCTCTTATCGCGGTGATCTCGCACTGGTTCTACCACAAGCGTGGGCGAGCCACCGGTAGTGCCACCATTGGCGGTTCGATTGGCGGTGTAGTCATCCCGTTGATGTTGCGTGCGCTCTACCCCAAGGTTGGCTACGCATGGGCCATTCGTATTCTTGGGTTTTTTTGTGTTGGCTGTATGGTTATCGCCATTTTTTTGGCACGTTCCCGAATTCTACGCGAACCGTCGGAGGACAATGGCCGGCGCAGGGACAAGATTGCCCGCATGGGAAAGCAATTGTTCGACTATTCTGCTCTTAAAGATCTCCGCTTCGATTTCCTTACTTTGGGTGTGTGGGCCACCGAGCTCGCGTTAATGTCCACCGTTACCTACTTGCCTTCGTATGCGCGGAAGCAGGGGTTAAGTGAGTCTGAGGCGTATTTGTTGGTGACTATTTTCAACGCCACAGGGATTGCGGGCCGCATCATCCCTGGTTACCTTTCTGATATTATCGGCCACTACAACATCATGGTGATAACGATGATAGGCACCGTGCTTTGCACCTTCATCGTATGGTTGCCATTTGGCCATTTGCGTGCAGGGTTATACGCCTTTTGCACCATTTTTGGGTTTTTCAGCGCCACAATTCTTTCATTGACCCCCGTGTGTTTGGGCGTCATCACGCCTACTGATGTATTTGGGCAGCGTTACGGCCTCATGTACTTTTTCGTCAGCGTAGCAAACATGGGGATGATTCCCGTTGGTGGTGCCATTATCGGGTCCGGTTCTGAGAAAAATTACAATAATTTTGTCATTTTCAATGGTGTCTTTGCTGTTTTCGGCACAGTCTGCTGGTGGCTCACTCGCTACAACATTGTGGGTTTGAAATTGAATGCCAAGATTTGATTGCCGTTGTGACGACCACACAGTCTTTCTGTATCCCACGAGACATTGCCAAATTTGCCAAGCCCCTCACCTTCAATTAATTTTGTGCCCCCCCAATTTCATTCTTCTACAGCAAACAATCTGTTTGACAGCGGGTCTTCAGACTATTTTGTTCCATGTGCGTAAGCAATTGCGTACTTTGTGTCACATGGCAAGACCAATTACGCGTGCGGCGTGCGGGGAGCCTGGAGCCGAACCGGGCACGTCACTTATTTCTGAATAGCTAATACCAAGATTTTTAGCCCTGGATGGGCAATGCGCGTCAAACTTTATAGGCTGATTAATCATGGGACGACCAATGGCATGTTGATATTGTTCCTCGGACACATGGACGGTACATAAAGTGAATGATATTTTTTAGTCCCTTCGGCGCACTAGACACACCGAAATAATGAAAGGTAGTCGCCTGGCCGGAACGGGGTGACTAGATGAGTCTCAAATGCAGCCTAAAAAAATCACATATCAAACAATAGCGTCCAAGCACAATGATGTTATGATTACTCCATGCCGCGAACCTTCGTTCGCCACGTAGAGGAAGCGATAACGATGTGCAGGCCTGATAAACGACGATTTAACCCCCAATGCTTGTGTGTGAATACCCGATCCGGGTAACTGCCATCGCACACAATAAAAATGCGCAGGCAAAATTTTCGGTTCAAATGTCGATGCTTGAAACCGAGTTGATTCTAGGGTATCGGGGTTAATCGCCTGACACGGTGATTTTCGTTGATACTTTGGGGTTAACTCCGTATTCAACAATCACTCCTATTTCTGTCTCAGTATCTTCCTCGTAGGTACTTGAGTCCTGGTAAGGGAGAAGATCAAGCGTGCAATTTCTGTCTGGCAAACTTGATACGACCGCCTTTCAGAAGGGGCACGATCGTGTGGATGGCTTTGTATCCTTGTGTGGCGTCGGTAACCATGTTACCGGGGCCTGATCGGTCCCACTACATTCAACCCTCTAAAGTAATTAAACTCGCCGCGACGCACTGAATTCCGTGCGTCACGCCCTCATCTCTCACCGCTTATTCTCGGCACTGATGTAGGGTTTCCTCGATCACCGCCTCGGGCTCCTCTGTCTTATCTCGGACTCTATATAATCCACCAGGTCCTCTATATTACCAGGGGGTCGCATATTTCGCAGCCAAAGCATGTTGCAAGTAGCCCAAAGAAGTAAATAACATCACCGGCCCAAATCGCTAACCCTAACCAAACAACCAATACTGGTCGATTGTTAGAAAACGGCGTTTTACGATTGTCGAGCCATAGCCAATCCTTATACAGGGTTACAGGGGATGACATCGTTATGCGTCGAAAAAAAAATAAGTGTCAGGAAAATAATTAGCAACAGTGAGTGATGGCAAAAAACCCCCCCTGCACTCGATTGCGATAAGCAGCCCCGCAAACGTCACGACAAACACCGGAATTACGGGTAAACATGAATAAACTTTGGACCAAGTATTAAGTGTATACCCGGTTGGACTTAGTAGGTTACTCTCTATAGATTACTGTGGCAGTGCTGATCTGGTGGCAAGGCTGACGTCTCACGTGCGAGCATTCGATATGCCACACTTCCTACGAGGTTACCCCTAGTGCATGGTAAGGTGCAAAACCAATTCTACATGCTCGACATTGTGATTCAACATATTTTTTAAAAGAATAGAGAGTATATAGATAAGTAAAAACCCCGACAATTTCAACCTTGACTATCTTTATTAAAGACCGTGAAAACCTACCCCTCCTTAATATTTAACGATGGCTAGCATACATTCGAGTCCATCGGAGATTTCTGAACCTCATCTGCTAGGAAAGAAGAGCAATAATGTGGTCATTTACCAAGAAGACGCCCATTCCGAGGAGCTGGATCAGTTGAAGCGCGGTCTCAAAGATCGTCATATTTCCTTATTGGCCTTGGCTGGTATCATCGGACCCGGTATTCTTATTGGTGCTTCCATGGCCCTCAAAAACGGGCCAGCGGCGATGGTTATCGGGTTCGGTGTCATCGGCATTATTGCATTTGCTATGATGCAGTCTCTAGGTGAGCTTTCTACTTTGTATCCTTCGGGTGGCGCGTTTTCCACTTTGGGCGCCAAGTTTGTTGACCCTGCGTGGGGTGGTGCGGTGGGCTGGTACTACTGTATCATTTGGATTGCTGTGTTATCAAACGAATATAATACTACTGCGGCCATTCTCCAATATTGGGGACCTCAGGTGCCCATTTATGGCTACGTGCTCATCTTCTGGGCGGCATTTATGTTGTTCCAATTTTTGGGCGTAGGCGTGTTTGGTGAAGCCGAATACTGGTTGGCTCTTTTCAAAATTTTGGGTCTCGTGGCCTTTTACATCTTCGCCATCGTGTATTGTGCAGGTGGTGTGAAGGGCACACCAGCGTTTGGCTTCCACTACTGGAATGATCCCGGTCTGTTTAATAATGGATTTAAAGGTGTGGCATCGACCTTCGTTTTTGCTTCGACGTTTTACTCTGGTACTGAGTCTATTGCTATCGCGGCTGGTGAACTGAGAAACCCCAGTAAAGCTGTCCCCACTGCCATCAGACAAACTTTCTGGCGTATCGTGGTTGTTTACATGGGTGTTGCCATCTCTTATGGGTTGACGGTTCCCTATGACGACCCTTCCCTTAACGCCAAGAACAAGACTTTGCAATCTCCCATGTCCATTGCCCTTCAGCGCGCTGGATGGGAGGGTGGTGTTCATTTGATCAACGCGTTCATCCTTATCACTTGCATTTCGGCAATCAACTCTTCGATTTACATTGGTTCGCGTACTATTGTGAACTTGGCTATGGAACACAATGCCCCCAGATTCCTTGCTAAGGTGAACCGTCATGGTGTTCCTTACATGGCCGTGATTCTCATGAATTCATTCGGGTTGTTGTCTTTGATGAACGTGTCGACCGGTGCTGCAAAGGCCTATAACTACATTGTGAATATTTCGGGTGTTGCTGTGTTTATTGTGTGGGGGAATGTATCGTTCTATCAAATTCGTTTCCGCATGGCGTTGAAGCGCCAGGGCCGAGAGGACGAGCAGTTGCCCTACCGCGGCTTGTGGTACCCAGTTTTGCCCTGGATCTCGATTATTCTCAATGTCTTCTTGGCACTTGTGCAGGGCTGGATGTACTTTGTTCCCTTTTCAGCGGCTGACTTCGTTGATGCGTACATTCTTTTGCCCGTCTTCTTCGTGTTTTACTTCGGTCTTAAGCTTATTAGACGCACTAAGTGGGTCACTTTGGATCAGGTTAATTTGGATCAAGGCCGCCGCGTTGACTTAGATGCTCATGATGACGAGGAGTCTACGGAGAAGCGTGGTTTCCGCAAGTACTTGAAGGAGTCCTTCTCGTAAACTATTTTTGTAACAATAATTTATAACAGGCAAGAGTCGTTATCTCAAGCCACTTCAGCTGACAAACTTCCAATAGTAGCATCATTTTCGGTCGTAACTCATCATTAGCTGATAAGCACGTTGTGCATACTGTTACAGTAGCGATCGCGATTACTCGGCAGATGTCAGTGGGGAGTGAGATCTGGTAGTTTCCACCGTAAGATCAACCCCGTTTTAGCCTAATGGTCCCATGCTTTGCTTTTGGTACCTCTTCGGTAATGGCAAACCAGCATCGTAACAATACAACGAATTCCATCTATGCGTACCACGCTTTTGCGGAACTAAGCGGAGATTAGCTTCGTGCAGAATAATTCGAATTAGTGAACCTTCACTACAGCACCTTCGCTATGATGCAAATGAATGTCATTCATTCCAAACCAAAACCAAGACCGGAGTTCCAGTGGCACAAAACAACTAGTTCGAAATCATTCTTCGTCAGACGAGGCCCCACCAAATTTCGGCAGCACACGGCGTTTGTCCCAAAATTCACAATCAGCTTATCGAGGTTTCAGATCTCTTGGAAGTGCAGGCACAACAGCCAGGAATACTTTAGCATAATAATATATCACGTCGTCATCGAAGTAAGGGGAGGCTTAGTACATCGTAGGGAAGGTGATAACGACGTGAAAGTCCCCCAGATGGTGGATAATTTCAGCATGGATCATCATAGTTAAGAATTAGGGCTACCAATGTTTTTATTCGACGGAGAAAATTTTCACTCCATGTACGTCGATCTGAAATCCTTACCCCAATCTGAGAGCGTGGTCGTATTTTTTTCGCATTGAAGTCGTATCCAAGCAAATCGTCAACGCAAATCATGCAGACGCCGATTCAAGATCTAGAGGAATCTTTCCGTTTGGAAACGTAAAGATCTTCGGAATACTAATAGTGAAAAATTTTCCAAAGCCATGGTCCCGGGTTCCTTTCTCATAGTCTAATTTCGTACCTGGAATGGAGAACATCAATCCTTCTTACGGGTACGACAATTACTCGTATTCGCGTACGGAAGCACCCCGGGTTGTAGAACATGTAATAGACCTTTACCCCACTTCTTCACCCTTACCTACATCCGATTAAATGCGATTGGCCCGTGCGCCTCATTTGCCGATTGAAAATATCGATTATTATTCATGCTTGAAGCTAAATAAGGAAACGATTGAGATCCGTCGGAGGTATACTCCACGGCATGGTGCCGACGAAATTATCGGCTAGATATTATAAATATAGCCGAGAGTTCAGGGGTAATTTTTACCGAAATATGGAAGCCATGTTGCCACTTTCGATCAACCGTTACATGGAAAGCACCCAAACATATCAAACCCCTCTCGAGCTAGAGATGTCTCCACGCGATTCCTCGTGGCTTACCGAGCTTGACGGCGAGCTTGAAGCTATTGCCAATCTTGACAACAGGATCATGGATCCGTTAGTTGCCGAACCGAAGCCGCTGATGGATGGAGCTACATCTTTGGCACTTCATCAATTATGGACTTCAGACATCGACTGGACCACGTTAGATTTGCCTGAATTTGGCAGTGTGCGGCAGGCCGCACCCCCTACCCCCAACCCTTCTCCTGAAGGCGCTGCGTCGCCCAAGCCTAAATCTAAGCTTCGACGCCACACCATTGATTACCACCCTTCCACTTTCATGCCATCAAAGTGTTCGCCGAGCATGTATTCTGAAAGCGCTGGTCTCGCAGAAAGATTCCCTCAAATGGTTCGATTGGTTGGAATCAACCAAGAGCGCCCTGTCTACGAATTCATACCCCAAGACGCCTCTCCCGAAAATCATCATGGCGTGAAACGGGCAAAAAAAAGCATCAAAGGGAAGTGCCGGCTCTACGGGAAGAGAAACTATCTCACAGGCAACGGTCGTTGTGACTTTTCACCTTCTTCGTTTCCGTTGGATTGCCTGACCTCGCCCGAGGCACCCGTTGTGGATCAATTTGACTCCCCTTTCTCCGCCAGTCCTGGTGACTCGGAAAGAAGGTCACCCATGTTGACCGCTGAGATAGAGGCGTCATTGAACGAGCTTGTTGTGCCCGACTGCCCCGGGCTTACGGCATCGTCGAGTCCTAATATGTGGTCGGACGCGATCATGGATGATGAGAACCCATTGTCAGTGATGCTCTTTGACAACTTTGGTGGTGAGTTCAACGAATTCGACAACAAGGAGGTTTCCTCTTTGCTCGAGCCCGTTGTGGAGTTGCTGACTTGCTCGGCAGCTCTAATGACAGAATCGCCAACCACGCACAGTCAAGCAACTCTGGAAGTTGCGTCTCCTTTGCTTACTACACCCCAAAACACCCTTTCACTGTCACCAATTCTTACTCCTAAGACTTCCAAGTCCGCCAGTCCCTGGGTCGTTCACCGGGACAACCATGACGTTCTAGATTCGTTCACTTACGACGACCTCAAGGGGTACCCCCTCTTACTGTGCGACACCTACTGTTCTCGTTGCAACTACCGATTCGTTGGAAATTACTACGATGTTGCCCTTCACATGAAGTCGCATCCAAATTACAATAGGCCCACGAGATGCTGCATTCCCGATTGCCCCTTGTCAATTTTGGGGCTTGAAAGTGTTGTGGACTTGCGATTCCACTACGCCAACCACCACTACCAAAAGTGTGTTGTTAATCCGACATTCGCACCCTGGGACGAAGAGATGCGTAAAGTGATGTTCAATTGCGACGTGGACCCCAACTGCAACAAGTGTTTTGCCCGGCAAGACTCACTTCGCCGCCACATGCGCTTGGTCCATCGGCTTGAAGCTCCTGCCAAGAACAGACGCCCAAAGTCGCGGAAAGGAACCAAGAAGGGCAAGTTCGCCACAAAAAGCACCGACTTTTCATCTTCGACACCTAACTAGCATCAATATCATTCACAGCATTAAACTGAAATACGACCATCTCACGTGGCTTTAGTCAAGCCACACACGCTTTTTGATCTCAGGTTACGTATCCCTGGGTCGCGGGACAAAAACGCGGCGCACGCGTTTAGGCCGGAAGGGTCTGACATTTGTAATCCTCCGGTCGTCAGCACATACCCCGTTCGAGCAATCATCGGCATGTGGTTGCCCAAATATGTTTGCAGCTCCTCCGCCGTCAACCACGTCGTCGTTGCCAACTACACATTGACGCGTGGTGCAGGTATTACTTTTTTCTTTACACGTATTCACTCCTGCGTACAGTCTTAGTTTTTCAAACACATATTCAGGTACGTGTATCTTGAACCGGAATCAGCCACCCTATAATGTCTTTGTTAGGTTTGACCGCTACCTCTTTGGCCGACCGTCTTAATGTCGACCGTCTCCGCTCGGATTTTTCCTCGGTCTCGCTGCTGATTTCTAAGCTCAAGCCTCCTCAGGAGTTCTTTGACTTCCGCCGGGTGTCTAAGCCTGCTAACCTTGGTGAGGTCCAGAGCCGTGTTGGTTACAACGTGGGCTACTTCTCTGCCAACTATCTTTTGATCGTGGCGTTGTTGTCGATTTATGCTCTCTTGACCAACTTGTTGTTGCTTTTCGTCTCGTTGTTTGTGGTTGGTGGTGTTCTTTTCATCAACCGTCTCAACGGTGAGAACCTCGTCACCCCTTTTGGCTCGTTCCAGCCTTCGCAGTTGTACTTGGGTCTCATGTTTGTTGGTATTCCCTTGGGTTTCTTGGCGTCTCCCATTTCGACCATGATGTGGTTAATCGGGTCGTCGATTGTCACTGTGGGTGCTCACGCCGCCTTGATGGAGAAGCCAATCGAGACGGTGTTTGAGGAGGAAGTCTGAGACCTCTACAAGTACGGGGTAGTCCCCTGGATGGGGGTTACCAGGTGGGGTTTGTATTATTTAATATCAACGTAATGGACAAACGCAAGGATTCGATACAAGTATATCTGGAGATGGACGCAGACAGTTATGCGGATTGCGGCTAATGTTGTCTAATGCCTGGGTAAGCGGGAAATCACGACTTAAGCCAACCCCTCGTAACTCAAATGAAAGTGTGTAAGTATCAATACATCATGAAATTAGGCTTGTCGAGTTTCTTCTCAGGTCTCTCCTCCTTGTACGCGTCTCGAACACGATACGCCGATGAGTGATTGGTGTCGACCTCCTTGTCTTTCGACGACGGGGCGTCCTTTGGCGTGGTGCTGTCTTTCAGTGGTGTGTAGCTATCCTTCAGCGGGGTGTAACTGTCTTTCTCGCGACTTGGTGTGTAGGAGTCCTTTCCAACCCGAATATTGATTCTAGGCTTTGATACTCGGTGGTGCTGGCTGACTCCCGGGGGTTTGTTTCGCAAAGCCTTCTCTTCCCACATTTTCTCCTTAGCCCGCTCCATATCCTGCCACTCGCGGCGCCTGCGCTCGCGCTGCTCGGCTTCCTCACGAGCTTTGCGTTCAGCTTCTTCCTTTTCCTGCTGCAACTGGGCCTGGTAGTCCTCGTCTGAAATGCCCATTAGTTTCCGCTGGATGTCTCGTATCTCGTTGGTTAACAAGTCGTCAAACTCGGACAGGTCTACTATCTTGTCCTTGATGTCTTTGTCGACGATGGATAGAAGACTTGGAGGGGCTGGTGGCCCGTTCAGACCTCGGCGGGCGCTATTCTTTGATTCAGCGTGGTGCTGGTTGATGATTTCTCCCTGTATAAGCGCTGCCATCTTACCCTTGTTTTTCATTAAGATCGAGGGGTCGTCCTTGACCTTCGACTCGATCAAGAGCTTGAGCTTGAGCAAAAGGTTGGCATGGGTTTCCAGTTCTCGGAAGTTTTGTAGTAGGATCTTGCGCTGCTGGTCAAACGCACCAGAGCGTTTGAACTTGGTGGTGAGCTCCTTGGGGTTATCGCTCATCCAGGGTGTATTTACTTTAGATCGATTTGGTGCGTGATGTACGTGGTGCAGGTCTATGACTGAGTAGAGACGCGACGGAGCACCGTGGTGGACGATGACGTTATTTGTAGTTAAAGATTATATTCCAGGAATGTGAGTTTGTCAAGATTGTGTTGTCCTTGTTTGCTCACGTGTATCTTGGCCAACTCGTAAGTGGATTTCTCATCCTTTGTTTACTCAAGGCACCATGACTAAGCCAAGTCCGGTTGTAGCCGCCACGCTCTTGTCGCAGGCACAGCCATATCCCCTTCGATCATACCAACAGGAGACCATTGACCTGATCCATTCAGCGCTCGACCGCGGTTTGCGCCGACCAGCGGTGGTGATGGCGACTGGAGGGGGTAAGACGGTGATCTTCTCCCACCTCATCGGGCAATTGCCAACAGGACCGTCCGCTACCGCTACCAAGACCCTTGTGCTTGCCCACCGTACCGAGATTGTTAAGCAGGCTTACACACGTATCTCCGAGGTAAACCCCCACCTCCGCGTCGGAATCGAGATGGCTAAGTACCACGCTAACGTTGAAGAACTTGACGTGATCGTGGCTCTGGTGGCGTCATTGTCTCGAGGGGAATCCCGATTAGCGAACTACAAACCCGAAGATTTCAAGGCGATCATCTTGGATGAGTGCCACCACGCTGTGGCGGCCACTTGGCAGAAAGTGTTGAAGCGGTTAGGCGCAGACACCAACGAGACACCCATCCCGGTGATTGGGTTTACCGCTACGTTGGAGCGTGGTGACGGTAAAGCGCTCGCTAGGGCGTTTGACGAGATTGTCCACCAACGGGATTTGATGACCATGATCAAAAATGACGAGCTCACGGACATTAAGTTTCACACGGTTAAGGTCGACTTGGGTCTTCTTGATCTCAAAACAAAGAACGACGATTTCGAGAGAGTCACCCTCTGTCATCTCTTGAATGAGGTGTCAGTGAACTCGCGGATTGCCCATCTGTACCTCGCATTGCGCAAGGAGTTTAATTTGCGGAGTACCATCGTGTTTTGCGTTGACATTGACCACTGCCGCAACCTCTGTGCTGCTCTCCAAGAAGTGGGTATCAATGCTCAGTACGTGACAGGTACCACCGAGAAAGGGGAACGGGAAAGAATCTTGGAGGACTTCATCAAAGGCGACATCCAAGTGTTAGCGAACTTTATGGTTTTCACAGAGGGCACCGATATACCCAACATTGACTCGATTTTTATTGCCCGTCCGTCTAAGTCCCGGGGACTTTTGACCCAAATGATCGGCCGAGGATTGCGCAAGTACCCGGGCAAGGAATGGTGCCATGTCATTGACATTGCAGACACCATTGGACGTGGGTTTCAGTCAGTTCCATCGTTGTTCTCAATGGCCACAACCTATGATTTGGACGGGAAGGACACCCGTGCTTTGTTAAAGGCCGAGAAAGATTTGGAGGAGCTCGAGTCGAAGGAGTTGGAAAAGAGTCGCGAAGCCAATTTTGTGTTGGAACAGCTTGGCGAGCAGCTTTCCAAATTGGCCCTCGCAGATGACTTTTCCCACGTCAAGTTCAAAACAATTGACGGCATTGCTGAGTACGAGAAAGGATTGGATAATATTTACGACGATCACAAGGAAGTGCTTGCGGTGATTCGAGAAAGTCGTATTGATTGGCTTCGAGCCACCTACGATACCTGGGTGGCTGAATGTCCGACTGGCTTTCTTCAACTCAGCCGCTACGATCTGAAGTTCTGCATCGACGAGTTCAAGCAAGCACGGCCTGGGCAAATCAACGCCAGCGGGTTCCGGTGTAAGCGGTTCCGCATGGTGGCTAACGTGTACGATCTGCCCGACTTGGGCCACATATTGGACCAGGCAGACCTCAAGTACTTCAAATATGTCCCTCCGGGACAGGGTAAGGCGACCCAGCGGCAAGTTGAACTGGTTATAAAAAAAACCACGGGGCAGATCAACCGCATGTACGGACCAAAATTCTTGCAGGGCGACAACCAGACCCGCTACGAGCAGTGGTTGGCTGACATGGATAAACGGGAGATCAGCCGCATGGTTTTTGCAGCCAAAGTTGCGCCTAGGTCGCTCTACATCCGGTGGCAGCTACAGCAGGTGTTTGGTCTCTCCATCCCCACGCAGAAGTCGTTGAAGAGCTTACTCATCGAGCCGACACCCCCTCCGCGTCCGGCTCCCGATGTCGATGTATCGCTAATAGATTAGTAGTGTGCCTGCACACAAAACGCAAGCTACGCGTTGGCAAATATAACATACAAATTACAAATCAACCAGGCCATGAGATTTCTGGTGGTGCTAGGGGCGCTATGGATGCTTGTGCTTGGTGTCGTTGCTGACGTGCACGTTGTCAACGACACTTCCCAGTTTGAGCACGCGTCGCTGTCGACTCACACCAACAACTGGGCGGTGTTGGTGCTGACGCTGCGATTTTGGTTCAACTACCGCCATATGGCCAATGTGTTGAGTTTGTACCGCACGGTCAAGAGACTCGGCATTCCTGACTCGCAGATCATATTGATGTTAGCCGATGATGTCGCCTGCAACCCGCGTAACGCCTTCCCGGGCTCGGTGTTCAACAACATGGACCAGGCACTTGACTTGTACGGTGAGTCGATCGAAGTTGACTATCGTGGGTACGAGGTGACAGTGGAGAACTTTATCCGGTTGCTCACCGACCGGTGGGACCCCAACCAGCCGCGGTCGAAGCGCTTGCTTACCGACGAGAACTCCAACATTTTCATTTACTTGACTGGCCACGGAGGTAACGAGTTTTTGAAGTTCCAGGACGCCGAGGAGATTGGCGCCCACGACATTGCCGACGCCTTTGAGCAGATGTACGAGAAGAAGCGGTATAACGAAATCTTCTTCATGATTGACACTTGCCAGGCCAACACCATGTACAAGCACTTCCACCTGCCCAACATTTTGGCAGTGGGGCTGAGTCGCATCGACGAGCTGAGTTACAGTCACCACTCGGACATGGACATTGGGGTGGCGGTGATTGACCGGTTCACCTACTACACATTGGACTACCTTGAGAAGATCGAGAAAAACTCTACCCTCACTATGAACGACTTATTTGACATCTACACCTTTGAAAACATCCACTCCAATGTCGGGTACCGCCACGACAATTTCGAGCGGCCGTTGGAGAGCATCCGTCTCACCGACTTTTTTGGCAACTTGCAGCTGGTAGTGGTGGACGGGGTCGAGGACGATGTGTTGTACTTGGCCAACCACGAAGCCGAGGGCAAGGCCCGCCCGCGTGAAGTGGCGGAGCCCGAGATCAACCACACGGCACCCATTGTGTCTCGGGTCGTCTACGTCGACGAAGGCGCGGACGCCATCTTCATCAACGTCACAGTGAACAAGATGCGCATTCTCAGCGGGTTGGGGGTGTTGGCATTAGCATTCTTGTGGTGGGTCGCAAAGTAGCCTGCTGTGTAATGAAGTACAATTAAACATAGGAACGAACTGGGTTTGAGTAGCTCATAAACGCTCAGCGAGACTGAGTTTACAATCAGTAATGTAGCATTGCTTATGTATATTATTCTATTCGCGGTTTTGACCTTGCCCTCATCCTCCCTAGCTCTCGTCCCCCGCCCTCGTTCCTCGTCTGTTTCGGTTACAGCGAGGTCTCTCCTGCATGATCCCACCAGGATTCGCGAGGTCGCACGCGTAACGCGCACAAGAAGCCCCGCGAGAGTGTTAAACAAAGGCCACCAGCTGTTGATTTACACGTTTGAACCTAGTTACCGTACACGGGAGACGTGCCTACCATTTGCAGATTATGGAAGTCTCTGGTCTACAGCTAGCAGCGACGATCGCGTCGTCTGCCATCCCTGTTGACGACAAGCTAGCCACAATCAATCAACTCAAGTCGCATGTTAAGCGGGATTACGTCGATCTCGACGAGGTTCCCGCGTATTTCGACGGGTTGTTGGATGCGCTCACCTCTTCCCAGCTCGCCGAGCCGGCGCTTGTGGTCATGAGCCATCTTATCCGCCGGGTACTGTTGCAAGACAAAACACTGTCGGTGCTCGCGTCGGTGGGCACAAAAGCGATCCCCACGTTAGTGAGGTACGCGGGCAAGCCGCGCGGACCTATCTCTGCTGCCGCCAACACCGCGTTGGAGGCGTACTGGTTGCTGTGCCCCGACGAGGTCGACGCGGCCGCCGTCTCGGGATTGGCCGGGAGTGAGCCCGAGGTTTTGGGGAGTGTGCTGTGGTTGGCGCGCATATTGAGCGATGTATCGCCCCACTACAACCTTGACCCGTTTCAGGAGGCGTTGGTGAAGCAGTTGTCAGCCCCAATGCTGCCAGCTATCAGCTCCGCCGTCGCGTCGTTGATGGTGTCCTACTACCAGCAAAAGCACAACCGCGGGGGCATGTTTGCATTCGAACAAGCGATGACCTCGGCCAACGTGCCTGGCGAGGTGAGAGACGAAATCATGCGGCAAATCTTGGAGGCTTCAGGGGCAGCACCGCAGTCAGCGCACGCCAACAGTAGCTCTATAAACCAAGATACCCACCACGAAATTGAGCCGCCAGCGGTTCCCTCATCCGAGTACGACCCCGTCACCGTCCCGGCTGCCCTCACACAAGCGCTTTCATCGGTCAACTGCGAGCTCGACGAGCTGATCACGGCGATGAATGTGCACCTGGCTCGGGATCTCCGCCACAAGTTTGAGGCTATGCAGCCGTGGTTTGAGGCAAAGGAGAATGAACAGAACTGGACCCACCGAGAGAAGAGCATGGCCCAGCTCCGTCGCATTCTTCGCGGCAATGCCAGCGTCGACTACCCCGACGAGTTGGTCGAGTGTTTGAAGGAACACTTTGACGGCATATGCAAGTCGATTGGCTCCCTCCGCACCACGCTCTGTGTGCAAGGGTGCCTGGTAGTCAAGGATGCCACGGTGATTCTCCGCGAAATGTTTGAGCCCGTGGTAGAATTAGTGTTGCCCCAGTTGCTCAAGTTGTGCGGAGCCACCAAGCTCATGGCTCACTCCAACGCCAACATGGCCATCTGCACTCTTTGGCTCACGCAAGCGTTTGCCCACCGCAACATGGCTCGTATCTGGGCTGCCGCCCAAGAGAAGGTGGTTCTGCCGCGCCATTACTCTGCTATCTGGATCCAGATATTCATTGTTCGCTTCCACAACCACCCGCAGTTCTCCCATGCTTACATCACCACGGGGATGTCAGGCATCGACGTGTGCAACAAACTCATCAGTAAACTTCTCGGGGACGTCAACCCCAACGTGCGTCTGGCAGCCAAAGAGGCGTTTTTCATCTATGAGCGGTACTTTGAGCGCCATCTGGCCGCTTTGGAAGCAAAGTTCGAACCCAAGATCGCCAAGGCCTTGCAACGGAGCCGCCCAGGCTCTACCGCTCTGTCGGCCGCTCTGTCACGGGCACCTTCGGCAGCAGGCACTCGTACCAGCTCGTTTGGGCGGATGCGTGGGGCTGCTCACAAGCCACGGTTGACTCGGGCCGAGCGTCCTCCCTCTGCTCCCGTAGGCGCCGCGTCTCGCGTGGAAAACCGTACTGCCCTGGGGACACGATTGCATCCTGGAACCAGCTCCCACGCGGGTCGGTCAGTGTCCATGGTTTCTCTTGAAAGCAAGCCCAAACCCGATCTGACCTTGGAGGCACGAACCGAGCGCAAGTTTGAACGGAAGCCATTTGTGGAAGCTACAGTGCAAAGCCTTCCCCACAACGATAGCCATTCTACCAGTGTCTCACACCAGGCTTCTGAGGACCACCATGAAGCGAACTTGCCCGCATCCTCGCTCTCACCAGCTCCCGAAACGCATCAGCCAACCCTCGCGAGCGCCCGTCAACGCCCTAATCTTTCTCGTAATTTGAGCCACAACTCGGTTGACGACCGCGAAGGGTCTGCAGTGCCCAAAGTACCCCCACCTCCTTCAAACACGCGACCCGAGGAAGACCCTATCCTCAGATTTCTTGCATCGGCAGACTCAACCACGACGGCTGAAGGGGTGTCTCTATTGAAGTATGCCATTATTGCCAACGAGACACTTCCCACTGATGATATCAAACCATTGATTCAGCGGGTATCTCTCACCAATCCCCAGGCTCTTGAGCCTTTAGTATCATCGCACCCACCTGAGTCTGCCCGGTTCATGGACGTGTCAACTTATGTGCGCCTTCTTTGTGTTATCGGCATCTCACTGGACCGCCACGCGGTAAGCCTTACCGAAGCGTACACACCTAGCTCGATCATTACCACTTTCACCAATCTCCTCACTTGGGTTGTGCTGACGTCGAATATTCTGGGTTCACGAGAGTTGATGATGCAAGTGATCCGCTACAAGCTGACTATCATCACCCACTTGATCCTGCTCATGTTGGCACTTATCCCAGACAAGGTGACTATTAATAAAGTGGAGTTCGGCCAAATGACTGGACTGTTGTTGGAGCTTGTCAGCGTATTGCACGACACGGACGTGTACGTCAGCTTCTGTCGTCTTTTGCGAACGCTTTATCTGATCTACCCGCAACTGTTTGTCATGGAGTTGGATGTGATCGACGAGCTGTCTCGCCGCGATGTGTGTGAATTGTTGGGTATTGCTCTGCCTGTGAAAGAGTCTCCAAAGGGGACAGTTGACGAGTTGTCGCCTGTGAAATTCTCTAATGCGACCTGGCTGGTCCCTAATGGCGATGGTGATGTCGTTATGGAAGATGATTTCACAATGATTCCCGCGAGCAAAGCGATGGCCAATTTGAATAAGGGCTGCCTTCCGAAGGAGGCTTCGACAATAGACACCCCCAAATTGCTGCCACCCCGTCAGCGCGAGGCGTCTCCACGTTTGGAGCCCCCCAACTCGAGCCCCAGCCGCCCTGAGCAGATTCCCTCGTCGCCTCCAGGCAGCTCGCATTCTTCCCCACGGGCTGCCTCCTCACCTCACAATGGGATCTCACCCGTTGGCACTCCCGCTCCCAGACTCGCGCCTCTCAAACCAGAGATCGAGCGACTGTTTCAATCACCCGAACCAGCCGCGGTGACGACACCCTCTGTGTCAACTCTGCCTCTGGCGAAGCGCAACCTGAACGTATTCTCGAGACTGCCCACTCCTACGAAAAAACGGCATCTGGGTTCCCATGTTGATGGTTCCCCCACCCGTCCAGATTTCGGACCTCGACTGGTTGTGCTGCCGTCGCGACATGTGGATTTGGTAGACGACTTTGCTCTGGTATCTCTTTGCGAGGATACCCTCTCCACCGAGTCGATCCAAACATTTATTGATCGCGTAGACCCTCTCCGTGCCTTGTCGAATCGCAACAAGCCGATCAACATCTACGAAGATGTCGTCGGTTCAGTGCAAGAGCTGTCCCCCCAGAAAGTGAAAGAATATAACTACACTGACCCAAATTGGTTCAACTATCAGTTGGCGCAGCTTTCGCTTGATGACAACCCCGAGGATGAGGTGAATGGTGATGCTGTTACCAGCTTCAAGTCGATTTGCTCTGAGATTGCCAACAGCCCTACTAACAGCACTTTTGTGACCGCTCTTCATCTTTTGCAACGTCCACCGCTGAGCGCTTCAGCTCCGGAATACGTCGAGTACTACAATCCACAGGGTTTGCATGATCTTGAACAGGCATTGTGGCTGTTCTTTGCAGGCCCTCGTTGCAAAGTTCCTTTGGCACTCCAAGCGCTTGTGGTCGTAAAGCAAATGTTGGTGAACCGAATTCCTTTGAATCTTTTGCATTTGTGGCCTACTCTTTGTCGGTTGGCCGCAACCGCGAACCCAGAGAACGCGGTAGAGTCGTTAGCCATAGCCGAGGTTTTTGACGAGACGCTCACGGGGACTTATCCGACTCGTGACGTGCTCCAAGTGGTCGTTGAATCTTTGTCTACTAGCGCCCCGCAAGCAGTGATTTTATTATACACGACCCTGTTGGCCAAGGTGTTGGAGGTGCCTCTCATTCAGCGTCACTTGGACACCGCTATCGTGGCCAAAATTGATGCCAGCATCCGCCCTTTCCTAGGATCTGATCATGTGGATGTTCGCCGAACATCGGTGGTAGTATACGCTCGACTTTTGCGTCTCTTAACCGTGGGGAATCCTCAGGCAGCCCCTGAGCCTATGGAGGTTGTGAAGTCGATGTTGGCATCCATCACACCCGCTCAAAAGAAGTTGATTGAGTACTATAGCACACTTTGAAAAGTGTATGGGTAGGTATATTCATTAATGAGGTAGATAGATTGTCAAGTGATAAACCATCGTTCGGTCCCAAAGGAATGTAAGTTGTATTTTTTGACCTACTAGTATTGGCGATGTGCGCCTCTTACACAAAACACGCTTTTACCATTTTAGCGTCAGTACGCTATTGGCTCCGAGAATGGTTGGGTGCCAACAATTGATATGACGCAATGACCGAGTGCTTACCACCATAAACCAATGATCCCCAACCCATCTACTCAATAAGGAGGGACTTGTTTATGCGTTCGTAAGTATTATATTCACACGATCAGCCAGGCAGAGGTGCATGTATACTAACCCTACTGTATGCTTCAATTTGTTGAATCCTGGGGTAATTAAAAAGAAATTCTGAAGCTGATGTGGCGAAAGATAAGTCGAAGCAATACAAACTACTACCCAAAAGTAACAACGTAGACTCGGTTGCGCTCTAACTTCGATCGATTGAACCAAAAAGGACGCGGCATTTAAACACACGCACGTCGTATTTGGGACTGTGCGGGGCTGACCACCCAGTAGCAACTGTTCGCATAAGACCCGAAGGTGTGATGGCCATTATGAACCCCATGGTTTGTTGCCCAGCATCCCAGGGTCTGGTGACGGTAGTCACACCGTTTATTTTTACCTCCACGTATAACGTGCAGATTTGTGATAACCTGATCACATTCACTTTTGGAGTGCGCGCACTCGTTGGCCACGCTAACGTTAATACTATAAATTTGATTTCTCTCCAGATTTCAAGTGAACGTGGCAACCCAGCGCATTAATAAGGAAAAGACGAGCCCATTGTCTATCTCCAGTACCCAATCACTCCCCCCGGACTACCACATAGCGCTGCCTTCCATTTCGTACTACTATGGCGGATATCGATGAAATGCTGCTGTCGGCCGAACTGTTCGTGCCTATCGAGAACCAGCACGCTCTCCAAGTGATCAATGAGGACAAGGAGTTCAACAATGAGATCATGAACTACATTCATAAAGTGGCCCCCTCCCTGGTTGGCGACAATTACCACATCATCTCGGTATTCGGGTCGCAACTGACGGGTAAGTCGACCCTTCTCAACAAATTGTTCCACACCAGCTTCGACACTATGGATGACTCCCAGGGTCGGAACCAGACCACCCACGGTATCTGGATGGCGTATTCGCCCGTTGTCAACACCACCCACCCTGTTGCTAAAGGAAGCCTGAACCTCTTCGTTATGGATGTCGAGGGTACCGATGGTCGTGAGCGCGGCGAGGACCAGGATTTTGAACGCAAGGCTGCTCTTTTTGCCTTGGCTACTCTGGAGATTATGATCGTCAACATTTGGGAGCACCAAGTTGGCTTGTACCAAGGTGCGAACATGGGGTTGCTTAAGACGGTTTTTGAGGTGAATTTGACATTGTTTGGTGCTGCAAAAGCCCGGGCATCCACCGGCGAGGAACAAGAGGACTCTGCTGCCACGCACAAGATCCTTTTATTGTTTGTGATCCGCGACCATGTCGGCAACACTCCATTGCTGTCCCTTGCCGATTCGCTCACTTCTGATCTCCACAAAATGTGGGACTCTTTGAACAAGCCTCAAGAATTGGCGCATCTCAAGTTTGAGGACTTTTTCGATGTTGACTTCCACGCCATCCACCATAAGATTTTGCAACCTGAGGAGTTTGCCCAAGATGTGTCCAAATTGGGTGATCGCCTCACTGGGCCCAAGCTGTTGTTCAAGCCTGAGTATCATCATGACGTACCCATTGACGGGTGGACCATGTATGCTGAACTGTGCTGGCAACAGATTGAGACCAATAAGGACCTTGACTTGCCGACGCAGCAGATTCTCGTGGCCAAGTTCAAGTGCGATGAGATTGCTCAGGCCGCTTACGCCAATTTCGAGGAGAAGTTCGACGATATCCTTAAAACGCAGCTGCCTCAAGAGGGAGTGGACACTGATTACGAGAACTTGGCCATCTACATGGCGGAGTTGCGCGACGAAGTTCTCGAGGAGTACGACGAGGACGCGCGCCGCTACAACCCTTCGGTGTACGAAGATCGCCGCAACCAGTTGACTTCCAAAGTGTACGCCAAGTTGCAGCACTTGTTTGACGCACACATGCAAGTGGTGCTGAACAACGTGCTAACCGCATTTGCGGCTCTGGTCAAGCTGCTTAAAGGCAAGAACTTTGAGCAGGAAGTAGGTAGGCTTACCAGCGAGTTACTGGCGGCGTTTGCCGTGGTGGCTACCCCGTTGGCTCTTGGTGGTGCTCTTCAAGTTACGGCTCTTCGTAAAGAGTTGGCTGAGCGTGCAGAGGAAATTGTGAAGAAACAGCAACTGATTGAGTTGGTAAGCTTGGTTAACAAAGGTGTCAAGAAAGTCGGCGCCGCTGTGGCCAAAATCATTGAGGCTGAGCTTTTGGAAGCTCACCAGAGTGATGAAAACGATGCTGCTTCAGTTGCCAGTGCTGGTACCAATGGTGGGTCTACTCCGACTAAGACTACCAACGCCTGGGACGCCATCCTTGCCGAGTTCAACAAGCAAAAGGAGCAATTCCTTTCCAAGTACTTGGTTAAGGACGGTGAGTACGATTTCAGACTTGCTACAACCTCGCAACAGAACAAAGAGGCGGTTGCCCGCTTCACATTCAAGGCATGGGATTCTTTTTACTCCACAATTCATCGTCTCATTACAAAGGAGTCGGTGCTCGCAACTCTCAAGGATCGCTTTGAGCTGCAGTTCCGCTACGACGTGAATGGGAAGCCTCGCTTGTATCAAAATACTACTCAGCTTGAACATGCATTTGATGACGCCAAAGAATATGCCCTTGAGTTGATGCCGCTCGTAACCACAGCAACCACGTCCAAGGGTGAGCCCATTACCCCAGAGGTTGACATCTTTGACCGACTGTTACGTGCATCCATTTTGGGTGACGACACTGCTACTGAAGATGACTCCGACTCAGATGACGAGGCGACGACATTTTCTGCCATACTCGACCCAAAGCTGTCTCAGCAAGTGCTTGCAAAATTCAAGAGAGAGACAGATGCTCAGTTTATCGAGACAAAGCGTCTGATCATCCAGCACATTACTCAAATCCCTTACTACATTTATTTGGTGATTTTGGTACTTGGGTGGAATGAGTTCATGGCGGTGTTGCGAAACCCGCTTTTGTTCTCCTTACTTCTCATTATTGGTGCAGGTGTCTATGCCTTGTACACGATGAACATGTTGAACCCAGCGATCTCGGTTGCTCAGAGGTTATCGGACGAGGCCGTGACCATCGCTAAGGAGAAGTTGCGCGAGGTTCTTGTGGATGACCATGCAACCCTGGGCAGACAGTTGGGCAAAGTTGCAGGCACAGAAGGCAAGCGTAACAGACCAGAGGTGGTAGTGCCTGAAGAGGTCACGGAAGAAATTGAGATGCAAGATTTGTAGTTACCGTTAACCGTTTTTTTTATTTAATTTACACAACCGCTTTTTGAAAGACAGTTGTCATCATTTTTAGCGAAATGCCGTAAGATTTTGTCTGGGGTAAAGTGAATGTTACATTCGCTTTGACTCACTGCATTCATTGAGACGCAAAGTTCGAATACTGATCAGGCATGTTCCTGCAGTTACTTGCGAAAAAATGGTTGATGTACTTGCTGAGGCGGGGTGCGTGGGGTAATTCGTAGTAGTGTAAACTTTGCTCCTCAAGTGTTGCACACGACTGCGAATGCCGTGGTGAAGATTTTTTCCACCTGCACGGCTTGGTTAGGGGTTAATGTGGGGTTCAGGTGTAAATAGGGGAAGAATCTGCAATACTCGAACGACTACCGGCTTAGACTCACCCATTTCGCAAAAAACTTTAGCGTGATGGTTGTGGGGCTAGAAGCGAGAAAATAGCTGAGCGAAACCTTGTGATGCGAGTGAGCATCGATCGTAACCCGGTCAGCAAATGAGACAAAGTAGATTAGGGTGTTGAAACGTGTTGCTTTAGCGTTGGTACCGAACAATCTTCGCTACCATAACCTTAGACGCGACTTCCATGGCGCTTTCTATTGTACGGCACGCGGAAGCCGTGATGGAACCGCGTGCCGCCGTTAATACGACATTACATTCGTGCATGCACACAGAAAGCGGCAGGTGAGGCCATCAATGACAAAGAAAAAAATGCAACATCTTTCCATTTTTTCATACAATGTAACATTTATACTTACAGGCTCAGGATGTATAAAAACATATCACCTCGTCAGCAGCCCAACAACCTGTTTTATACAATGGCCGCTAAAGTAGAGGTTTCTACCACGTCCCACCATGAGGAGTTGATGCTGGTGTCGTCTTCCCAGACCCTGCCCCACTTGCTGCTCGCCTCCACTGTTCTGGCTGATGCTCATGACGAAGTACCCGAGGCCCAGGCTTTCTTGAACAACTTGACTGAGGCAGAGTTATCGGCTCAGCTGGACAAGCTTGTCGACGACATGTACGACTGTATTGCTCGTGAACTGCAGATTTGCTTCTTGCCCAACTACAACATTTCCCCCACTGGCAATGAGCAGGGTAAGTTTCTTGCCATTGATTTGGGTGGTTCCACTTTGCGGGTTGCCACTGTAGTTATCGACCCTCCATCTGGTGACGATAAGGAAGTTCGGGCTCTGCGCATCCACAACCAGGGTGAGAGACTGTGGATCGTTCCCAACCACAAGAAGATCATGAACTGGGCATTCTTCCAGTTCGTTGGTGCTCGCGTTAAGGAGATGTTGGAGGAGAATGGAATCGATCTCACCTCGACCATCTCTACCGGTATCACCTGGCTGTTCCCCTTGGAGACCACGAAGCATAACCGTGGACGCATCTGCGTGGTGAGCAAGGGCTACACTATTGGAGAAGACATCTTCGGACGCGACCTCAAGGACATCTTGGAGCAGGTTATGAAGGAGGACCATGGTATTTCCATCGATATCAAGGCAATTCTCAACGACCTGTTGGCCGTATATGCCGCTGGTTTGTTCCTGGACCCTTACATGCGCCTCGCCATGGTCTTGGGTACTGGTACCAACATGTGTTGTGCTCTCAACGCAACCCTGACTATGCCTGAGTCCAAGAAGATTGCCGGGGAGTCTCAAATCTTGTACAATACCGAATTTCTGATGTTCGGTGACACATTCATTGGTCAGGTCACCAATGAATACGACGCTATGATTCACGCCCGCTACGCTGATTTCTCGCCGGAAGTCTTCGTGCCTTACTTGAAGGCGGACCCTCGCACTGGTATGGTTTTCCAACCCACTGAGATGTTAACCCTGGGTCGCTATGTTCCCGAATTGGCGCGTTTAGTAGTTCATGACTTGGTTAAACAAAAGCGTTTGTTCGCTCAAGTAACTTCTTCCTTGGAGTTGTTGCTGAAGCCCTACGAGGGTTTGCTGGGTCAAGTTATGCGCTGTATTGACGACCAATCTTTCCCTGACGTTGTGGCCAAGTTAGCTGCTACTTACTCGATCGCACCTCAGGAGATCACCCGTGACGACGTTGTCACCCTCAAGGTTATTGTCGGTGCCATCATCAAGCGTGCCGCTTTCGTTGTAGCTCTGATGACAGTTGCTTTCATCAAGATCATCACGAAGCAAAACCAAGAGCACTTCGACCACAACATGGTTAACGTCGGTTACATTGGTCTGGTACTTGAGCACTTTGACAACTACCGCCACTTGGTGCACGAGTATGTTAACGAAAACCCTGATATCAAAAAGTTGGGTTTGAAGGTTCACTACAACTTGATTGACAACTCCTCGATTAACGGTGCCGCGATTGCGGCTGCCTACTATAGTTAGAGGCATGCATCCCTGCTGTCACCAGTAAGGGCTATTTAATGACGTAATGCATTTATGAGTTATAAGATCAATACTACAATCCGTTTAATTGCTTGTTTTGTACTTTCGGTGGAAGTGCCTACAGTGTAAAAGTCGAATAAATCTTAATCTATTTCAATTTAACCGGTAGCGAAGTTAGGCTACGGTATGCTCGAGACGAAGGTGATATCGCCAGTTGTCCTCGTTATCGAATACATGACTTACGTCCTCTCGTAATGACGCAATGCATACACCTTGTTGCCACTAAACTCATGTGGTAACCGATTCGAGCGAATTCTAGAGTTCGCCACCCACAACAGTGGCAACAGAAATCTATTACATATAAGGATGGACTCTCCAATATTTCCGATTTGTTTTGCAGCCTTGTTAAGGTGCCGGTGTCTCAGATAATCGAGACTACATGGACTTTCGAAGAGGTTCACGATCATGCATCGGGTTAAAAGTTTCTTTGTCGATCTTCGGGTCCAGACTTGATCCGATATTACGCTTCAATAGATACGCACGCATATCTGGTCTAAGAATACTTGGCGAGCAACGACGGGAATGGCCGGTCGCAAATACGACGAGGGGTAGGGACCCCGCACATTCTTGGCTTCGCCAACTCGCCCAAGGGTTAACAATCCCTTTGATTATTTACCCAAACCACGAAGTAGGCGCAAGATGCACTTAATGAAGGGTAATGACTGAGGGTCACTCAAAGCACCTCTGAGGCGTCCATTCGCGCGACATCGCCTACGTTGGGCATTTCTTCTTAGTAAGCGCCCTACAACGCGTCATGTGACAGAACGTTTGCATTACGAGCACTGGTGGGAGGGGCGATATCGAAGATGGATAGGGATAAGCCGTTTACAGGCCACGTAAGCTAGAGATGTCCCGATTGGGATCGTCGTGGATACGCTATTCCTTCGGTCAATGAGAACTACATATTAAAGGCTTCTGAGACGAGTCCTTGTACTCCTCTAATGTTGTCGTCGGTATCGTACTCAGTAATGAAATCGGTACCCCTCTCCCCCTCATCTCTGAAACTCAATTGCTAACTATCTACGTGTTCACATTCATGTCTCAGATATGTGCAATGGCAATGATAGTGTCATGTTATTATTGCTATACCCCTTCGGAACATGCACACCTCCGAGCTCTAGCCCTCGTTAAAAAGCTACGACGGACTCGTGTTGCGAGCACTGCCTCAAATCACTTGAGTATTTTTTATGACTCACTTACGGGTGGGGAGGACAGACACGAAGCTGAATGTTAACTCGGGGAGAGCTAGTACAACACCAATACGGGTGGTCCACATTCTTGATGGTTTTTGCCTGTGTACTAATCTTGATGTCAAAATGTCCAAAAATGCTCAGTTGTCTTAACCGCAATGTAAACAAACCCGATCTTCGCATACGATGGGCTCGCTATCCTTTGAAGCCGCAATTAATACGGTGGCGACGAGAGGAGATAAAACAATAACCTTGAAAAAGAAATACTCTATCCTCCTACCTTTAAGCTCTACGAGTTGCAATGTGGTGCCAGGTCGCGATAATAATGGTATTCGGTGTTTCGTTGGGTTGCCCCTTTTTTTCTATTCCGTAATCGCATTGCGGCAATGACGAGGCAGTGTGTAAAGCTGTTCTATCATCTTTCCCCATTTGGCCATGCAGCCGACCCCTCCGCGCCCGGCCACAGTTGCAGGTTCATGATAGGGAATTTGCGTAAAACACACCCATCGTGAATCATCATGAAATGAAAAAGCACGGATAATAAGCTCAAGATAGTGCTTGGGCCCCCACTCTTCGGGTGGGGAATACCGGCCTCACGGAAACCCGCTTCCCCACCCCAAAGTCCGCATCTTATATGCACGCGGATGATGGAACCTGGTGGAAGTGGACTCCTGCACATGCGTCATAATGCACCTTATATATTCTCACCCGATTCATTATTTTGTTATTTTTGTATACCATGGCGAGTTTAGCAATCTTACCCTTACAACGTCAGTTGACTGACGATGATGGGCTCCTTGACTTCGGTGCGCAGCCGACTACCCCATCGCTGCCCAAATTCGGCTCGCTATTTGGTGGCCACCTCGCATTTCAACATCCGACTACTCCGAACCAATACTCCTACCCCTATGGAGGCCACAACAACAATCTGATGGACGCTCTGATGGAGGACTTGTCGATGGAAACACCTTCCCCTAATCCTTTTAACACATACGGTAACCCCGAGCAACTCAACTGTGATGCGATCATGCCTCCCCCTATGACCATGGAGCCCCCTAGTGCCGCGGTTCTGCCAATGCAGCTTCTACAGCGCCCCCAGCGCCGCCTCATCACTGTTTTGGAACAGGAACAAACCCTGAAGAAGTCAGAGGATGAATTTATGTTGTGCAACCCTGACATTCGACCTGGCCATCTTATGGACAAGCTGTTCGGCGAGGGTTCTCTTTTCATTTCCAACAATATGCTGACTGGTGACTTGGGTCTGGGCGCCGTGGACCAGGTTATCCCCGGCTACGAGAATGATTACTTGTTCATGGAGGACTTTGACGAAGCTGCCGAGGCTGAGGACTTTTCGGATGACGAAGACGAAGATGAGTCTAACTACTTTCATGTGGACGATTTGGTGGCCAACTTTGATGCAGGCTACGAGCTCCAATACGATGGGAAACCCGTTGTGGCTCCCACCTTACTCAACCAATCCGACGCTCAAGGGGTGCAATCCGAGCAAGCCCCTCAACAATCTGCATCTGTGTACTCCGACGATTTTCTCCAGTACATCAAGCCCGAGGTACATGACGTTCTCATTCCCGACGAGGCTGAGGTGTCCTCTCAATTCGAGGCTATGCAAGTTGACGATGGTGAAGTATACAACGAGATCAAGGAAGAGCCAGTTACTCCACCTTCACTGGCACTGATGTCTCCTGAAGATGCCGTGGTCACCAAAAAGGTATCGAAGCAACTGCGCAAGTTCGGCGAAGACCACACTTGCGTTCAAGTTAACCCGGCTACAGGTGAACCTTGCAACAAGCATTTCTCTCGGCCTTACGACTTGATCCGTCACCAAGAAACTATCCACGCACAGAAGAAGAAGATTTTCCGTTGCGTTATCTGTGAAGGCAGAGAAAATGGCGGTGTTGGTAATGGGAAATCCAAAACTTTTTCTCGTGGTGATGCATTGTCTCGTCACATTAAGGTAAAGCATCACTTGGTGGGTCAAGACGCTGTTGATTTGATCAATGCTGCAAAGGAGAATGTTGAATACCTGTTTGCTTAGAGCATGAACACTTATTTACGACTTATGGGATTTATTACGGATGGAACAATTTTGGGAAAGTGATTTTAATATGACTTATAAATAGCTTATAATTTTTTGAATATAGATATGAGACTTTCAGCCCGTTCGATAGAACTATTTCGGATTACGTACCTTGGACCCTCAATCATTATACACGGGAATCAACACTTCGCCAGATTTGTGTGATACACCATTGAAATTTTTGGACAAATGTCTCCCTGCTTCACTTGGTTGGCTGAAAGCTATTTCGTGTGGTGACAAAACTTTTTCAGTAGCGAAGCGTTGAACCAAATCCAACAATTTTGAACCCAACCCGCGTCGTCGCCAACTAGAACAAACCCAAATCCTCAGGATGCCCATTCTAACCGTCTTAATCACTTGGTTTGGCACTAGGTGCTGCGTGCGATAGACCATCCAGTGTCCTTCTGAGGGTGCGTTTGTAGTAACCATAGCGACCACTCTTTTGTCGGCAACGATGGCGAAAGCTTTACTGTCCTTCTTTGTTGGGTTTTTCCATTGGTCATCGTCATCCGTAGCTCCTAATTCGCTGTTCACGATCTTCATGATCTTTTCACCCAAGGTCACCTCCGACTTAGTATCCTTGCTTAACACAAAGGCACTAACCGTGGCACGGCCACTAGGGCCAGACTGTGTCCATTCTTCTAGCCTATGTGCTGGCGTGAATCGAATCATGGGCCCCTTTGTAGCCTCATCATGAAATGCCTTGTGTAGTTTGACCTCCGCGGGTACATGCTTGTGGTACTTCATAGAGCACTCCCGGCATGTAGAGATCAAGGTAGGGTTATTGGGGGTACCTCCAAATATCATCTGAACTTGTCGCCGTCTCTTAGTTGGAGCATGTTGTATGTCTTTCCCTTTCATCCTCCATGATCGTCTGGCTTCTGATCGCGTCGCGTCTCACGCATGAAGTGCATACCGATTCTGGTGCGGCCGTGTGGAATAGATACGACACCAGAAACTTTCTTGTATTCTTGTGCCGCAACACGGGTGCTTGGTAGAAATGGGGAAATACATTTACCGAGCTTTGATCACGCTTTACGCCTTTGACTGCAAATCGCATGGTCTGTATCATTCATGGAGGACTGCCTCTCATTATTACCTACTTGATGACAAAGGTTGTCCGAATTCAACCTTGAGATAGATCGTCCGGGGCGTCCGGGGATACCTATATTTTTAGCCTCCTTTGAGGCGCTCCGGAACACAAGAGGCATTTTTCGAATTGTGGTTCCGAAGATACAGCTACATTTTTTGCGCCCACGTGATGGTATCTCGGGAATCGACGGTAATCTTCGGAGGATTCACTACTATACCCATCAAAAGCCGCACGTATCCTGTACAAAAAGATGATCCAAGCAAACACCGTGTATGGCGAAGAAACTATATAAGGCGCCCGAAAATGGCCGCATATCCACTCTGAAAGTGTGATGACTGCCGCAAAATCAAAGGTTTTGTTTTTAGAAACCCCTAACTTCGACTCGCTCGACTACCAGCGTTTCGCAGTACGACATGACTGTATTCACTATGACTTCAAAGGTGACGTGAATAAGTTGTACGAAGACTTTGCCATTAGTGGCGATGAGATTTGTGCGATTTATGGAGGCTACCTTGGCCTTGCCCGTCAAAGGGTACACGGCAAAGAGGTGGCCGAAACTTTTCCCAATCTCAAGGTGATTGCTTTAAGCTCTGTTGGATACGATAATTACAATGGTCACGAATTGGCGGGACTGGGTATTGCCCTTACCAATGCTCCGCTGGAGTTGGCTTATAGCTCAGTTGCCGATTTGGCTCTTTACAACACATTACTGAGTTTCCGAAACTTCAAATTGTTTGAACAAAACATCGACGCCAAACTCAACGATGCTGCAACCATCCGTTTTTCATTGTTTAACTCAAAATTTGACCTGGTTCTGGGACAAGCCGATTTGACTGTTCAGCGTGGGCATGCTTTCGCTCACTCCGTATGTGGTCGTGAGAACTTGAGTCCCGCAGGCCACAACGTCGTCATAGTGGGCTTTGGGCAGATTGGCACATTGATAGGAAAGCGCCTCTCCACAATCGGAATGAATGTGCACTACGTTAAGCGCACTCCTTTGTCTGCTGCGGAAGAAGCTAAGTTGGGTTACCCCGTCACTTACCATTCCTCACTCAAAGACACTTGTGGTTTTGCTGACTTGATCATTTTGGCTTGTCCTGGTGGGCCTAGTACGTACCATATGGTTGACGACTCTTTATTGGACTCGATGTCGAGACCAATTCGTGTCATCAACATAGGTCGGGGAACCGTTGTCGACGAACAGGCATTGATCAAAGGATTACGACTGGGAAAGGTATTATTCGCTGCTCTCGATGTATTCGAAGAGGAGCCGCATATCCTGCCTGAATTGATTGGTCGGCAAGATGTTGTTATAACCCCACACATTGGGTCGGCAACAATTCAGAACTTCAACTTGACGATGGCTATAGCTCTTGACAATATTGACACAGTTTTGTCAGGCAGAGACACCAAGGCTATGACTCGAGTGAACTAAGGTTGCGGGCCAATCCTTATTAGAATTTGTTATAGAATAGATAATTTGTGCTGACCAAGTCGTTAAATCCCGAATGATCTTACGAAAACAAATAGCTTGCTTTGAATTTCGTTTCATGGCACTTTCGCCCGCCGAAGCCTCTGATTCTTGTTTTGGGTGCAAAAACCGCTCTCTGCACGTTCTCCGCGGAGTGCATACAACCATTTTCATATTGAATAATTTCAAGATCGACCCACCTCGAAAAAGTAACCATTCCTCATGAGCTCGAAATACGCCAATCTTTTACCTGTCAGCGGAAAGTGGAAGCAGCAGGTGACCGAATTCCTCAGTGAGGACGTTCCTTCTTTCGACTTCGGTGCCTACGTTGTGGGCAACAAGGCCGAAACGGGCTCTCTTTACATGAAAGCCCCGGGATTGATTTGTGGGGTTCCGTTCGCTGCTGAGGTCTTCAAGCAGTGCGAATTGCAGGTTGAATGGCACTTCAATGAAGGGGATTACATTGATGAGGCCAAGCTCGCTGAGAACAACGGTAAGATTGTTGTGGCCACGGTATCTGGTGCCGCCAACAACATTTTGTTGGCTGAGAGAACTGCGTTGAACTTGTTAGCCCGTTCCTCTGGGATTGCTACTCAGTCCTACCGCACGAAGCAGCTCGCTGATAAAGCTGGATACACTGGTTTGATTGCGGGCACCCGTAAAACCACCCCAGGGTTGCGTATGATGGACAAGTACTCCATGTTGGTTGGAGGAGTCGACACCCACCGCTATGATTTGTCGCTGATGGTGATGTTGAAGGACAACCATATCACCCTGACTGGCTCCATCACTAAGGCGGTTGAGGCTGCGCGTTCGGTGTGTGGTTTCGCTGTCAAGGTTGAGGTTGAGGTCAGCACCGAGGACGACGCTAAAGAGGCGATTGATGCCGGGGCGGATGTGATCATGTTGGACAACTTTACCGGTGAGTCGTTGAGACAGGTCGCTAAGAGCTTGAAGCAGCATTACCAGGGATCGAACAAACTGTTCTTGTTGGAGTGCTCGGGAGGTTTGACTTTGCAAAACTTGTCCACCTACTTGTGCAATGACATTGATATCTACTCCACTTCTTCTATCCACCAGGGTACTGGGATCGTTGACTTCTCTCTCAAACTCAATCAGTCGTAATTCATACCTGACTTCGCAACGTGTAATTCTAACGTATAGAGGATAACGATTTTAATTGAATAGTCTGGAAACCTGTGTTATATCCAATGACCTCATTAACATTACCGAGAATGCGGCTCGTTTCCGCATCCAATTCCTCACCGTCGTCCTCTGCAACCGATTCGTCAAGAGACGCAAGGGGAGCGTAGGAGCTGCCCACGTCATATGACCTCGTTGCCTCTTCGACAACACTGCCAAGTGACGTCCCCAAGTAGTTGTGTGTGTTAAGCGAGAGCCCCGAAACATTAGATAAACCAGACATGTGGCTGAGGTCTTTCAAAAAGTCATTCGGACCCACACCAGTGGCAGCGGATGACACAGCAGTTAACGCTCGCGTTGACTGGACTGTCTTTTTGCCAAAGCACCTGATTGCCCTTATGTGTGAGTCCTTGCCATCCTGGTGGTTAGCAAGAATCACTATTTTGACAATAAAACATTTGAGCACACCATCATCTCGTATACCGTTGAATATGATGTGAGACCAGCCCACTGGTTTATTGAATGTCACGGTGCATACTTCTGCGAGATCCCATCCATCCGATGAACCCGCCATTATTCGAATTTTTGACGGGGTATAACTCTCGTCTAGAAGGAAGTTTGTGAATATAGATATGCATTCGAGAGAAACCTTTTTGGCGAATTGGATGGTGATTGTGTGGGGATGGGGCAAGTGGTTGTTTGCCAAGGCTGCTGGATTGGCATTGGGGTTTGAATTGCCATTGCTCCCGTCTGATTGCCAGAACGAATCGGGGGAGTCCTCTCGGAGCTGTTCGAGGCCACATCCTTGTTTAGCGCTCAGTAGTTTCCAGTTTGCAAGTGGTGAGAGGTCCAATAGTTGGAGTGATTCCAATTCGGCAAGGCCCTTATTGTAGTATATCCGCAGAGCTTGCTCGGGGTTTGGCGGCTCGTTTACCAAGTCGCCTTGGAGGTGTTGATGGCCAGGCACTGGCGCTGAAGCCGGTTGGTGTGCAAGATGGCTGTCACCTGTGGTGTCATCCACAACAATATGTCGTTGGTTACCAATATGATCGCTATCTTCGTCTTCTTCGTCTAACTCAAAAAAATGGGCATGGTTGTGTGTTGAGCCTTGGTATGACGACGTCGAAGAGCTGTGGCTATGACCACCACTACGAGCATGGGCTAGTGAGTGGCGTATCTCGTGATCGGGTATTGTGCCTTGGTAGACAATCTCGGGAAGTTGAGAAGCCTGTGACTGATTCGGATTGTGCCCTGGGTTTTCATCGTACGATGATTGGTCCCAATATCCACTGGCATCCATGATTGAAACTGTTGATAATCGTCCCGTTGATCAAATCAAAGGAGGCTGCGTGCAGGAAGAGACCGTTGGAGAGAAATGGAGGCATCACGCAATTAATATAACTATCAATTGGTGTTGATTGTGGTTACACTGTTGTCTACAGGGGTTTTCCGACCTATTTGGCGTTTAGTCAATAGTACTGTAAGCTGCCCCTGCACCTCCACTCCGATCTGAGATCATCCCGAATATGCACTGTAAACAACCCCCGTATGCAAGTATTCAACAGACAGAACGTGGCCCAAACTGGAGCAGCTCCTCGTCTACACCAAGGTGCTTTTCATGCTTTCCTCAATAATGCCGGTACCTTTATCTGGGGTCTCGTGATTGCGTTAGCATCCTACGCTGCCCTCAATGGTACCCCTGGAATTTCTCTGAGTGGCACGAAGGAGTGGATTGGTCCACTGGATGATGCTGCTTTCCTTGAGGAGATTACTCAGACTAGTGCTTCCACTGATATCTATTCTATGATTTCGCGAGCGTTTACTGAAGTATCTCTGCATTTTGAGACACTTCACAACGCCATGGTATCCAAGACTGAGAGTTTAGACGATCACACTCGTACGATCGTCTTTTTCACTGGTATCATCGCCATCGTCGGTTCAACTTTGCTCCTTATCAAACGACAGAACCTGGTTGCCAACAACGCCCAACTGAAGTGAGCTTTTGACGGTACCCGACGACGTGTTGTATCCAACAGTGACTGAGAAACTTTTTCACTTGATTAACTGTATTATTGACAAACATTCTAAGATCCTGTAGCTCCTTGACACTTTTAGGGATACCAGCGGTGGAGAGAAATTTTATCGCTGCCTACAATGTCATCAGTTCCGAGTCAAATCAAATCAAGTTTGTACTCATCACCGTCTTTCAAAGGTGTGTAACTATCAAAGATGGGCCAAAAGTTATACTCAACTTTAAACCGAAGAAATAGTGGAGACCCCGCAACCCTTTGAGCCAATTAGTTAATGAGATAAGCAAACTCTAAACACAAATTCACCTCTGGGACGGTTGAGGGCTCAACCAAAAATCTGCCCATTATATTAACTTATTTAATAAAAAATTTTTCACAACTAAACTGTATGTTCTTGTGTTCTTCTATACCTCTTTCCCAAAACAAATTTTTTTAACAAATTCCCGGATAGTATAACGGTTAGTATCTCCGCTTGTCACGCGGGAGATCCGAGTTCGATTCTCGGTTCGGGAGATTTTTTTGCTTGTTGGTTATTTGTATGTGGACAAAATTGTTTTTGGACTTTATCCATCTTATATTTGAAGTCTTGAAGTCATTTTAGCTTTTTTTTATTACTCCTAATATAAAATGGCAAGCTATGTGTAAAAAAAGAGCGTTACAATGCAACATCCTTCAAATCATCGGTGGCAGGAGAAGAGGCGGGTTGCTCGGTCGAAGGCTCCTCTGCCGCGCTTTCGGATTTCTTATCGTCGGCAAGTTCGGTTGGTTCGTCAGCCTTCTTGTCAGATTCGTCCGCCACCTCCTTCTTCACGTCATCGATCTTCGCGTCATCGGCCGAAATCTCATCGATCTTAGCCACAGGCGCTTCAATCTCGGGAGCAATAAGCTCCTCCTTTTTCACCTCTTCTTCGGTAGGCTTGTCCTCTGTCTTGACCTCCTTTGGAGTAGTCTCCTTAGGAGCTTCCTTAGAAACCGGTGCTTCCTTAGGTACCGGTTCTTTCGTTTGAGGAATAGAGGGTTTACGCGCCGTAGCAGCTGCAGACACAGGAGGGGTGACCTTCTTTGACAGCCCGGTTTTGAGATCGTCAGCAGAGACACCCATGCTTCCGGCCCCACCGATCAACGTTTCCTTAGGCAAAATGCCGGTCAGAAGCAAAGACTCCTCGGTGATAGGCGAGCCAGGTTGAGGAGTCGTCAACGCAGAACTCTTTTTGATGATCTTACGCAGAGGAGAGATGTACAGAGTGGTGTAGTTCTCTGCCAACCCGTGGCGCTTGAGAGCTCGGCGCTTCATGATTTCAATGTAAGACACCCCACCTTTGAGAGCACCCTTGCCAAACTCGGCACCATCGCGGTCCCAGAACAGCAACTCCCCGTCTTCTTCATCCTCATCGCCGACACCGTACTCGTCGTCACGCAGAGACAGTAAGAACCCCAACTCCTCGCGAATCTCGTTAGAGTCAACACGGAAATTCCCGTTCTCGAGGTCCTGGACGAACATGAAAATGAACTCTTGGAATGACGATGCCACCACCAATTTGGTGTCAAAGTCACGTCCAAACAAGATCATCTGACCCCAGGTGCCCAGTGGACCAGGGGCCAAGTCCAAAGCTACTTGGTTACCATAGTAGTCCTTGAATAGAGGTACCCACCCACGGTAGTAGTAAACAGGCTTGATGGCGTTGGTCGGCACTGAGCGCTGGTTAGAAGTGAAATGCGGGGCCGCCTCTCCCGCACTTTTAGAGGTGCCTTCGGATGCTTGTTTGCGAGCAAAAAACTGCTGCTTCTCAAGACGGTCGGCAACTTTGCACCACACAGCGTGCTCCTCGTGGATCAGCTCCAAGTCCATGAGAGTCAACCCCATGAGAACGCCGGTGGGTTTGCCGCCGCGCATTTGACCGTCGTGGCGTTTGTAAAATTGACGGAACTCGGTGGGCAAAGAACCACAACCCAAGTCGTTCTCAAACTCGTTAAGGTCAGCGGTAGTGACACCATCCTCGAGACAGTCCTCGAGCTCCGGGTACTCGTCCTCCATCCATTTCTCGATCCGGTCCCACAACAGGTCCACCAGGGGTAACGGAGGTTGACCCAGGGCGTTGAGGTTGGACATGGGCAAGTCGGTGGTGGAGTTCATGGCGGACGACAGCGACCGCAAGCCTGGGCGGTACCCCACGATATTAGTACGCAGGCCGTTGCGCAGACCGTCGACCAACAGTGCCGACAGCCCGTTGTTAATTTCGTGAAGACGCGTGGCCGAACTGTTGCGGGCACCGACAACGTTGCTGGCGGAGATCAGGCCCAGATTTTTATATGGCGACAGGAAGGACGCATAGTGGTCGTCGGTAGTGAGCGAGTGGACGAACAGCTTAATTTCGTCTAGAAACCCCATGGTTGATACGGGTGATGTGTGAAGCGGGTGATAATCCGAGGATGTTTCTTTTTATTGGTTCAACGCACGGAAAGAAGGGCAGGTATGGGGGTGGAACTAGGCTAGGATTCTTCTTAAGGAAAAACTTCGAGGGTCACTCAGAATAATTTCGCCGAGAGGAGGCGCGCGAACTTTTTTTTTCATACACCCGCGTTCTGTTATTCCCATCGTCGAGTCTAGATGCCGAGAAATATTACATTCAGAAAAATTCAAGTTGAGCGCGTTGCAATTTCTTTTGGTGAGAGATAGGGATAGGTGTCAGTTGACGGGTGGAAAGACGGCAATCGGCAGGGTGGTGGTTGCCGGGCCCCGTTTGCCACATGCGGGGAAATGCCACAAAATCACCAAGTGATGGGCCAATTCGTAAGTGCTGTAGCCGCGCAACTGGTGAGACACCGCCACCGCTAACCGACGCTCTCCTGGGGAGGGTGAGGCAATAGTGACGGAAATATTGCACGCCCCATGCATCATTGTTTGCCACAACTAATGGCTGCTACTATGTATGCACAATATGGCACCACTTTTGCGCGTCGACAAAATCATTACTTTAACATTGCGCACAGGCGATGGTGGTCTAAAATGTTTGGCGCGCTGGTGTCCCGTCAAATGTCTATAATAATTACAGGCTAATTCGTGGTCAAGTAGGAGGTGATCTCGTCTCCCAACAATGAGTCAATCACCGTGGGGTCGTACTCGGTCACCCGCTGGCTCAATTTAACGAGATCGTAGTTGATTTCCTGGGAAACCTTCAGGTCGCGTTTGTAGGCGGGGTGCCGGACCACGTACTCACGCAACCAGTGAGCGGTGGTGGGGATCTTGCCCAGGGCACGGTAGGAAATAAGCATGAAGTAGTGTTTGATGCGCAAAATCTCCTGTTCCATCTCCCGGCTGTTGCAGTGTCCCCCAGAGTCCGGCACCACCTCGGTGGCCAAGGCCCGGATGGCCAACTTGATGAGACCAGGGAATTTGTCAGTTCCGTTGATGATCTCGTCGATGGTGTACCGCTTATCGTTGCCATCAATATCGACGTAGTCCTCCACGGTAGCATCAACTTCGGCCTCCTCATCGGTAGACAGCTCTTCCCGCAAGGGCCCGTTGCGCAGATAACCATTGAGGTAGACCGCGGCCGCGGCGTCGTTGCCGCTGTTGAGGAAACGGTCAAACCACGAGATGCCGTAGCCAATAAAGTCAGCCTTGCTGAGGTTCCATTTCTTCAACAGCTTGAACCAGAACTTCTGGTTGAGCACCGCGTCAACGCCGTGGGCCCACTCCATGTTGGTTTCGATCTTGGAGATCGGGATGTAGAAGTTGGGGCGGAACTTGATGATCGCCTTGGACAACAACACGATGAACGTCAGGTACGCCGCGTTCTCAAAGTCGGTGAGCTCAAGGTCCATGGGACGGAACTCCACTCGCCAGCCGGGAACCTTCGTCAAATCAGTACCCTCGGGGTACAACGCCGGGGGCTTGAATCGCAACAGCTGCCAGTTGGTCAGCTGCAAGTTTTCAAAATGATCGTTGTCCCGGGTATTGTCCTGGTCAACACGCTCGGCGAAGATTACCAAAGGGTCCCGGATGAACAAGTGGGCAAAGTGCTGGGCAAGCAAGTGGTCGATTTGCGGCAGCTTCTTCAAGGCGTCGTACACCTTCTTGTTGATGGGCGGGTTAATGTCGTTGAACTCGTCCGTGAAGTAGCCACCAGCAGCACCATCACCCAAGTATTGGTCAATCAGATCGTACCGCGACTTTGGGATTCGCTGAATCGGCTTGCCCAGTCGGGTCTTAAGGTTCAGAATGTCGCCGTTCTCGTTGATGGTATGGGTGGACGCGTGCTTAGTCAAGTGCTTGTTGTGGTCGATGTCGAGGCCACCCGTGAGTTGGTACCCGGGATAGGGCTCAACTCCACGCTCTAAGAATGTCCGGTCATCGACAGCTCCACAGATTACGTTCCAGCGCACGTCCTGGTTGACGAGGTATCCTTTAAACATAGGCGCTGCTGCCAGCAACGCCAACATGATCGGGGTAATCGGAGCCAACGCGTCGTATAACGCGCGGGCCTCGCCAATGTCCAGGGCCTGCATCGTCACCTGGATGCACAGCAGACCCATCCCAAACCCCATCAGGTCCATATACACGTGCCCTGGGAGTGCTGCCCCCAAACGAGGCTCGGCGTCCAGCCGGAAGAGACCCCGGTCGCGGGGAATCAGGTCGTCCATTAACTTGGTGTGGATGTCCGGGTACATGGGCAAGTTCATCGCCACCTTGTGGCCCTTTCGTTTGCGGATGTTGGCTGTGAGGGTGGGGAACCGGGCGTGGCGGTTGATAATCTCATCAGGCAAGAACAACAGCTGCAGCGCCGGTCCAATAGGTTTCGCGGGAGGCAGCGTGAAGTTCACACACCCCATCCGTGGAAACGTGGTGAGGGTCAACGGCACTACATTCGGCGGGAGCTCATTCTGCAGCACTAAGCGACGGTCCACCATGTTCTTCTCAACATAAACGTAGTCAGCAACACAGTCTCCGTCGTAGGGTTTCGCAGGAGTGGCCTCAAGCATGTATCGACCGTACTCAGGGTGGAACAGCACGTTCTTCGCTGCCGCAATTGCCGCCAGCTTACCGCCCTCGCTGAGGTCAGTTAACACATAGTCTTTGTCGATGGCAAGCTTTGCAGTTTTATCTTCGTCATCAACGTCAATCAACATGTACTCCACCTCGTCTCCCCACCAGTAATGATCGTGCTCCCGGTCTCCATGCTGAGCAAAGATGTTTTTGAGTTGCTCGATGGCATTGTCACGAACATGGTCGTTGAATTGTTTGGCGTCGTGCCAGTCAAGCGGAGTGCCCAAGGAAAGAAGGCCCATTGGGAGATGGATCAGACAGCAGAGATGTTTAGCAAGATTTTGAGGTTAAAATGCACACCCGAAGGTATTTCGCAGCTCACGGCTTATTAATTGAAAAATTTCTTTTTTTTTTCAGACTTCCGCCGTTGAATAACGGAGACGGCCGCCGACGTGAAATTTGTATACAATGTCGCCACGAGGAAGGGATCGGGTTGTGTTTGCCAGATTTCTAGAATTTTTTTAATGGTGTTTATGTCTGGTAATTCCGTCGCGGCGAGAGCAACGGGCACATATCGGGGTTTCATCGCTTCCGCTCACTCTCGGGGCCTTCCCTTATGTCACGTGGAATTACGCAGCCGCTAAAACGGGAAATTTGGTAGATAACACAGTGGAGCGCGGGTAGTTGCGAAGCACCGTACAATGGCGTAATGTCGAAAATAGGACGATTCGTGACTGAGGCAACCGTATGGTGCATACCCGAGAACGATCATGAGGTCACGCCGGGGGGCGCCACGTGCTGATGGACATTAATCCGCGTTCGGTAATATCGGAGTTTTGACAGCAATTGCTAATAACAAGTCGACTCGCTTTGAGTTTCTCTACTAAGCGACCTTTCTAGTAGAAAACAATGAATTCATGTACGCGATGTAATTACTTCGTATCTCAGTTTGAACGTAGCTTCTGAGGTGTTGACTGCTGTCGTAGTTCGTGGAATTACTTAATTCAACCTAACCAGCTCTTCGATCCCGAGCCAAAGGTCGGCCCATGCAGTTTTTAATATTATTCAAATTATTCTACATTCTCCCCCACCTCCACTTTGACAACTTCTTTGTAAAACCTCCAAAATTTTCAAAATATGAATAAATATACATAGAATTATCGTTCACTTTAATTAGTACAAGGTCTGGCCACGAACCACACACTGGGCGTCGCCAACCTGCTCCTGCAACTCACCGATGATCACCGGCTCCTCACCGGCCACCTGCAAGTCGTTCATCACCTCCTCAACGTTGGAGGCATCGACAATGGCAATCATACCGATACCCAAGTTGAAGGTCTTGATCATGTCGTCAATGGGGACGTTACCCTGCTCTTTGAACCACTTGAAGATGGCGGGCACCTCCCAGGTGGACAACTCCACAGTGGCCTGCAAACCCTTAGGCAAGGCGCGCGGGATGTTCTCGACGAGACCACCACCAGTGATGTGGGCCAACCCGTGGATTAACCCCTTCTTGATCAGAGGCAACAACTGCTTAACGTAGATACGGGTGGGCACCAACAACTCCTCACCAATCGACTTACCATCGGTCAGCCAGGGAGCCTTCAGCTTGTAGGTGTACTGCAGCTGGTCAATGATGTGACGCACAAGCGAATAGCCGTTGGAGTGGACACCGTTGGAGCGCAAACCAATGATCTTGTTGCCAGCACGCATGTCCTGGGTGCGAGGAAGAATCTTGTTCTTCGACACAGCGCCGACGGCAGTACCGTTGGTGTCGTAATGGCCAGCATCGTACATCCCAGGCATCTCCAGGGTCTCACCACCAACCAAAGCACACCCGGCCTGGATGCACCCGTCAGCAACACCGCTCACAAACGACGCGGCAATCTCGATGTCAAGCTTGCCGGTGGCAAAGTAGTCCAAGAACATGAGCGGTTCGGCGCCCTGCACCACCAAGTCGTTGACGTTCATCGCAACCAAGTCAATACCCACCGTGGAGTGGATGTCCATCATCTGGGCCACTCTTAACTTGGTGCCCACACCGTCGGTGGCAGCGACAAGAAGGGTGTCAGCACCGTCGTAGCCCGCGGCCTTGAGGTCAAACAACCCACCGAAGCCACCGATGTCGGAGTCAGCGCCGGTACGGGCAGTCGACTTGACCTTGGCTTTGATTTGCTCCACCAACTGGTTACCGTTGTCAACAGAGACACCAGCGTCAGCGTAGGTGACACCCTTACCGTCCTTGGTGGGCTTCTCAGCCGCAAACGCCCGGTGGGCAATGTCCTTCCGGTTGTACTGGTTGCGGAACTTGACCCGCTCCACCGCCTGGTAGGCAGCATCGACCGCCTGGCGCAACGAGGGCGCAATGGCGGTGGCAGCGAGCACACGGCCACCCGCAGTCACGAGCTTGGCGCCGTTGCACGCGGTACCGGCCTGGAAAATGAACGAGTCCTTGGGAACAGCGTCAATGGTGATCTCGTCACCCTTGTCGTACTTCTCAGGGTACCCGCCCGCGGCAAGCACCACGGTGGTAGCGTACATGTCCGACTGCACCTCCAACTTGGTGGAGTCCAACCGGTGCTCGGCGGCTGCGAGCATCACCTGGGCCAAGTCGGTGTCGGCCGAGAGCAACGGCAACACCGTCTGGGTCTCGGGGTCACCGAACCGGCAGTTGTATTCCAAAACCTTGGGGCCCTGCGGGGTCAACATGATCCCCGTGAACAAGACACCGCACATGGGGAACCCGTCCTGACGCATCCCGTCGATAGTGGGCTTGATGATCGCGTCGTTGATCACCTTGAGCACCTCGGGAGTGGCGCAGGGGGCAGGGGCGTAGGCACCCATGCCACCGGTGTTCAATCCCAGGTCACCGTCCCCAATACGCTTGTGGTCCTGAGCAGCAGGCAAGTTGAAGAAGGTGTAGCCATCAGTGAGAGTCAAGATCGACAACTCCTGGCCCTCGAGGTACTCCTCGATCACAATCTCGTCACCAGCACTGCCAAAGGCCTTAGTGACCATGATCTCGTCAAGGCCGTCCAACGCCTCCTGGGCAGTCTCCGGGATCAACACGCCCTTGCCGGCAGCGATCCCGTCCGCCTTCAACACCAACCGGTGGTCGGCGTTCTTGATGTACTCACGGGCCTTGTCCACGTCGGTGAAGTTCTCAAACCGGGCAGTGGGGATCTCGTGCTTGGCCATGAAGTCCTTGGAAAACGCCTTGGACCCCTCCATCCGTGCAGCCTTGGCCAGGGGCCCAAACACGGGGATGCCAATCTTCTGGAAGACGGTGGTGATCCCGTCAACCAAAGGCTGCTCGGGCCCAGGCACCACCAAATTGACGCCGTGCTTGATGGCAAACTCCTCGAGCTTGGCAAAGTTCTTCGGCAGGCCGTCGAGCTCGGGCACGTTCTCCACCTTGGACTTGTCCACACCACTGGTGCCGCCATTGCCAGGGGCCACGTAGATCTTGGCCACCAGCGGCAGCTGAGCCAATCTCCAGGTGATGGCGTGCTCACGCCCGCCATTGCCAATAACAAGAATCGTTAACGACATCTGTGTATAAGTATGTGTCGATTTTTAGGTCCGATGAGGTACGAAAAAGATCCGCTGTGTAAGCCCTCCTTATATAAAATTGCTAATCTCACTTAATAAAGATCGAAGCGCATTTTGACTCCGGCATTACCTGGGGATTGTGCGTATGCGAGTCAAAGAGCGTATAGAAGTAGGAGAACGATACGGGGAATTGACCAGCCGGGGGCACTCTAGATTGACCGCCACTGGGGCGACACCCTTGTTTCTTGTAAAAATTTGCTACAATGAGGTCATTGTCAGGCGATGACATTTTTCACTCTGCATGTGGGTCAGCCTCACCAGAAGGGAAGAGTGTAGGAGAGTAGTGAACAAACCATAAACCTAGCAGAACTGCGTCTTGCCCGACCCAGTCGTAGATCACACCATCCCCAGGAGCCGTTTCAAGTCCAGTTTGTGTCACCTGCGATGAGGACGTGCACATTGAAGAGGGGAAGGCACGCTCGCCAGATTCACACCATTCTACATTGAGTCTCAGGGATCGGATCGGGACCCGGGATTGATTAAATGCTCTATGTACATATATACAAGGGATGTGTGTCGTTAAGGCTCAAAGCCATGGAGTGCTTAGATCGCCACGTCGCCCTGGCCCACCACACCGGTGAACTGGTAGTCCGCGTCGGAGGGGACAGGGGCGGCCGCGCCGTCGGCGGTGATCGGCGAATACAAGTAGTAGCCCATCAAGGCGTTGACCACGGCCCGGGTCTTGGCCTCACGGAGCGACGACCCAGCGCCCTCGCCCAACTTGTCCGTGCCACAGAAGGCACCAGCAATGTAGATGGGGTGGGCCGACTTACGACCGGTCTCGGCAATCAACCGGATCTCCACCGCCGCCGTCATCCCCTCCTTCTCACACACCCGCACTAACTCGCGGGTGGGCTGCGAGAACTGGAACATCGAGTCGAGGGGGAGCTTGCGCAGCAAAATGTGGTTGTTGATAAACTGCTTGGTGGCGTCCTCGCCACAGTGGGTGTACAACCCCCCGATGATCGACTTGACCGCCAGCGCGTACGCCTCGGTCTGCTTGGGCACAAACAGTGCCCCAGTGCCCGTGGCCCGCATCAGGGCAAGCTCGCGGCGCGACAATTCGTAGACGCCGTCTTCGGTGGGCAACAGCTTTTCGCGCTCCAGCTGGAACCGCAACCGCCCGTAAGACAAAACCTGGGACTCGCCCGCCAAGTGCTTGTCCAACTTCAGCCGGGTATCAGCCTCGATACCCCACAGCTTGCCAACCTCGGCGAGCGCGGTAGGGCCCATATAGGCGTTAACGGCCTCGTTGTGCACTGCCATCGGCAACCGCGGGTACTTGACCAAAAGGTGTTCCAGCACGTAGTACAGCAAGAAAGACTTCCCCAAAGTAGCGAGGCCAAAGTTGGTGACCAACTCGCCCGAGCGGTCCATATTGAGCGCCTGGGACAACGTGGACAACGAGTAGTCCGCAGGCAACGCCAACCGCGCCAGCAACGCCACCAACGGCGGCAGCTGCTTCGCGGTCGATTCAGGCAACCGGTGGGTGTACGCCTGGTTGCGGTACAGGCCGTAGTCGGCGATCAGAGTGTAGTGCTGCTTTAATTGCGGCGACACCCGAGCCACATGATAGGCTCTGCGACTTGCCAACCCGGAACAGCGGAGCATGGCACTAGTATTCACTCACTAACGGTCGCTTGACTAGTTTTTCAACCTGGAAATTTTTTCTCCAGATGCAAAACCGTCACGTGAGGCACTTGCTGCGGCGTTGGCGGTGGACGATGGCTCGCGCACCATCCAATGAAAATCAAATCGTTTTGGGTGACGACAACACGAACCATGGCTCACGCTCCGAAGTTAAGTATTGCCGCCATCGGCATGATGGCGTCGGTTGCCGTCATCTACGTTGGTCTCAAGGCCCCGTTCAAGAACGCCTACCTCTCGGAGCAGCGGTTGTCTCCCAAGGCCGACTTGGCGTGGAGAAACGCTGCTGAGAAGTGGTTGGAAACGAAGCAGTGAGTGAGCACCCGGCCTGCTCAGGGAGCGGGCTACATTTTTGCATAACGACAAATCAATACACGAAACTTTGACTACGGGATTGCCCGCTATTTGTATGTCTATAACCTGTACATATCACGACGCCTTGACGTCGGCCAATTCGAGACTGTCGGTGGACTGGAGCTTCACCCAGTCGCTTTCGAGCTTGATGAAGCACCACATCCACCGCCGCAAGATCTCGAGCACCTCGAGCACGGTGTAGCCAAACGAGAACGCGTCGTAGCCAAAGAGGAACTTGGACACCGTCGAGAGGTAGCTGGGGTCTTCTTCGATGATAAAGAGCCGAAGCACCCAAACGTACCGCAAGCCAGCATCGACCACAATGGCTGCCACGTAGAACCACGGAGGGTAGCAGATGAGCGAGCGGAGCCACGGCGACGCGGGCCGCTCCAATTTGTCGAACATCTTGAGGCCCCAGTCCATGCGAATGTCCCAGAAGAGCGAGTAGGTGGAATTGATCGAGCTGAACACATACCACCACCGGGTGAGCTGCTCCACCCGGGCCATTTTGTCTTCGCTCTCGGCCAAAAGCGTAATCTTTATCATGTAGTTGATGGCCAACGGCAATAACCCCAGGGCGTATTTACACAAGTTAGCCACATGCTGTTTTTGCCCGGTATTGCGGAACTCAAACCAACACTGCTTGATACGGATGAGCGTCGGCACCGCCAAAATCGCCACTTCAAGCAACGGGTTATACGAAGCGGTGGTGGGGAGGTAGTAGCCCCACACATAGAGCCCAAAATCGTTGATGACCTTGGCATAGGAAATCAAGCTATCCGAGAGCAAAATATCGTTCGAGCGCATGGACACCGAGTTGATATTGCCCAAAAGCACCCGTTTGATGGTGGTGTATGCGCGGTATTGTCCAAACTGGGGCCCCTTCTGCCTCAGGGGAAGAAAAAGGCGGTACATGCAATAGGCCACAGCAATGGCGGGGACTGCTCCGAGATGGCGCCCGGGAATGTACGTCTCAAGCAACTTGAAGGCAATCCACGCCACGGTGTTGGCCACGGAAACCGCGATCAAGTTGCTCCAAATTCCACGGCCCAATTGGGTGTTTTCGTGGAAATCGGCACCCACCATCGACGCATACTCACCGGAGGGGGTAGTCTCAGCCGCAATAGACCCTGGGAGATCGCCGTAGTTGTGGCTGTTGTATGAAAGATTGAGCAAATTCATCACATTAATTTTCAAGTGGGGTCCAGCCATGGTCACCGTGAGGATGTACCACAAGGCCGCACCTAGCTGGACAAGAAATAGGATGCGAAAGGGTAGCGGCACCACGTCATTAAAGAGGAGCTGCTGCGTGTCGTCATCCATGGTAGCGGGACCGGGGAACGGAGGGGTCTATTTTGGGACGATCGCGACCTGAAAAAATATGCGTAGTTGACCAGGCTGTCATTTGGAAAAGATTCTTTTTACGAATTATGGCCTTATATTGTCCAGGTTTTGTTTGGAGCCAACGACAACGATGCACTCAGGCACATGCACTGACCCCCCCGTCGACTGCCTCAAATTTCTTTCTGTAATGTCCTTTTTCGTCGTCTTTCGCTACGAATACTCGCATCAAGACTGGAGCGACTAGTCCAACCTGCCTCTAGCCTTTATCAACTTCCATTCCCTTCAACATCCGTGGACTCGTATCTCTCTCGGTCTCTCCTCGACGCGTGTGCGACGCGATCATTAAAATAAACTTCCCTACTTTTTCGCATACCGGCCATCCTCATCACTAGCCACACCCAACACAATCCATTTTCCACAACCCTCATAGACCACAATGCCGCCCAAGGGATGGAGAAAGAATGCGCTGGGCCAGTACCCACAACCCAACCGCGAAGAGCTCACGAGCATTGACGATATCCTCTTTCCGAAATCGACAGTGACAAAACTCGCTAAAAAGACGGTGCCTCCGGAGATGTTGCTAGGAAAGGACTCAGTAACTGCGTTGCAGCGCCTGGCCACGGTTTTTGTGCTGCATTTGCTCTTCCAGGCCCGCGAGCTCCAACGCGAGCTGGGGAAGAAGATCGTCACCGATAAAGATATCATCAATGCGATGCAACGGGCTGATTTCGGGGGCTTTGTCCCAGAAATCGAGCTGCGACTTGCCCAGTGGGAACAGACTCGTCAGCAAAAGAAGCTGCTAAAGGCCGCGGCTGCTGCTTCGGGCTCCCCTAATGGTAAGCTACGCAAAACCTCACCGGGCGCTGCTGTCGACGGCACCGATGCCACCGACGACGCTGCTGACGACACACAGTCCGAAGACGAAGACGAGACCAAGGATGAGGCCGACGATGAAACCAAGGAAGAGGAGGACGATGATGACACCAAGGAGGAGGAGGAGGAGGATGACACTCCTGCTCCCGTCGCCCCCAACGACTTGGAGGTGGTTGCTGATCTTGGAGATGCTACTGACGAGCACGCTGACGAAAGCGGCAACGAGAGTGATTGAGAGTGTTTACGTATATCACAAATAAAGCTGGACTTAAGAGCTTATGCATTGTATTAATTCGTAAGGACATTAAAGAGAGCTAGATACAGTGGTTGAAGAAAGGGTAGCCGCACTCAGCGCCGATCAAGATGTACAACAACATCACAAATGCTGCCAGCACCGCCAACGTGAACTTCATCTTGGCGGTCCACATGTGGCGCTTGATCTGCTGGGCCCGTTTCTTGAACACTACCAGCAGAGACGACAATTGAGCAGTCTGGTCGACCAACGAATCTATTTTGTCACCGCGGTCCAAAATTTTGTTGATGTTGTCTAACATCAACTCGCGCACTTCATTCACTTCCTCGTCAGCGAGCACTAACTGGTTGGGAGTGACGGTTCCATCGGAGGTGGAGCCGTAATTGTAATGCGCCTGATTCAGATCGTAGTTCATCTCCTCAAACTTGATGATTTGGTTCATGTACATCTTGAACTCCCCCAACTGCTGCTTATTGTTGTTGGCCATCAGACGGAAACCCAAGTACTTCTCAATGATGTTTTTCATCACTGTCAACACAAGGGCTTTGTTGACATTCACATGGGCAATAACAACCATGGTAATGAGATCAGAGCACCCGTCGCCGGTGTTTTGGATCTTCTTCATGAAGTAAAGCATCAACTTCAGCAGCATCTGCCCAAACAGCAGCAGAACGGGGATGGAGCCAACGAGTGTTTTCAGAGCATTGATCACCCCTAATTCCTGACCAACAATCTCCAGACAGTGCAAGTTGTTGACGAGATGCACCAACTGCGGGTTCTCGTACGTATACAACGTGGACGAATTCAATGTGAGCGTGACATGGATCACTAGACAGTTAGTAAACAAAGATGGTAGGGTGATCACTGGCAGTGGTTAGGAAACACATACAATGCTTATAAAGATCTGAATTGGACATATCTCGTGGTATTGAACCTGGGGATTGTTTGTACAGACAAAAGGTGACTGACCGTTTTGCTTATTTAGTGCGACAAAATGCTAGAAGGTATTGCGCTCATGTACGGCGACTATACACACGATGGGGAATGGTCACGTTACCAAACGGAGTGATTTATTCTATCGAGTTTTCAGCAGACGTTCGAAGCGAGTCTTCTAGGGCCTCTTTTAAATTTCACAAAGACACTCAGGCGTTTCGAGTGCAAAAAGGCGCCCATTGGCACATCATTTACACTGGTTACTATTCTAGAGAGGTCAATTGCAACATTCATATTAAAATTACCCAAACCCGTTGACAAGTGTCTGTCGGACCCATTAGTGATATTCACCCCGCTCTCGAAAGCTGCATAGACGAAATGTGGAGAAATCGAGGAATGCGATAATTCCGACAACGGTCACAAGCGGGTCGCAACGAGTTCCCATTTGTACGACTTCCAATTGCAATGAAACGAATCAAAAGGTCTGTTCAGTAGGGGCCATACGATAGAGTGGAGCCTATATGACGTTAATCCTTTTTCCATTGCAGAAGGGATCAATACTGAGGCGAGAGCTAAAGATTGAGGTCTTCAGGCTTGTGGGCTACATATAATTATGAATACAACATACCATTGCTGTTGGCGACATAGCTTTCGATTTGTGGGGCCTTTCGATGCAAATACCAGGTACCCGTATCACGTGACTCTCATCGCGTATGCATCGCAAGACTTCCTAACCCAGATCAGTAGCATCAAACACATCTCAGAAGCCAACACCGGTAGCACCAACCATGGGGACCTACCGTAAACGGCACAATGAGAAGGCTCGAACGGGCATGCTTGCCAAGCAAGCTGCTCTCAAAAAGGCGCGCCAGAAGCAGTTCAACCGCGTGCACGACGATGGCACCAGCCAACCTGAGGATGCAGTGGCCCCGGCCGAGGAGCCTGTGGACACGAATGCCGAGGTACTCGTTCCCATGACAGCTGCTGAGAAGGAGGAGCGTAAGCGAAAGCTTGCAGAAGAAATCTACACCGACCAATCTGAGTCCAAAATGAGCAGGCTGAAACGAAAGCGTTTGGACAAATACATCGAACACCAGCTCAAGCGTGAAGAGAAGAAAGTCTTGTTGCAAAAATTGTCTGAGACCAAAGTGGACACGAAAATGTTGGCTGCCCTGAAAACTTTAGGTCAAGGCAAACAGACTAAACGTGAACAAATGATGGAAGCTTTGAAATTGGAACGTGAGGGACGCGGTAACGAACATACTCGTGACTTGTTGTACGAGGAGCGGGTGGTTAAAGAGTGGGACGCAGACAGTGACGATGAGAACGCTGGCGAAGGAAAGGGAAGCGACGCCAGTGGTAGTGACGACGACGACGATGACGAGGATGACATGGCCCAGTTTGGCGATACACCCTCGTCCTTTATTGATCACAGACCCAAGAAGATGGGTGGCATGGGCGGCGGATTCGGTTTTGCCGGTTTACCCAAGATTGAAAAGGCCCCCGCGACGAAGAAGTACAGTTGGCGTTTAAAAGTAGCCAAGGAAGAGGCGAAAAAACGCAAGAAGGAAGATGACATGGACTTCATGAGCAGCGAGGAAGAGGAGGAAGCACAAGATGAGGACGCTGATTCTGCGGAAGTTGACGATAGCGATGAAGAATCGGCGTCTGGTCAATCCGACTCTGGATCAGAATCTGAAGAGTCAGGAGAGGACGATAACGAGGAAGAAGACGACGAAGATGAAGTAGATGAGGGAGAGGACGAAAAGCCGCGTCTTCTTCAAATGAAACCGAAGCACACAGACACCGCGAGACAATTCAAGGAGTGGGCTAACCAGTATGTTCGCAAGATCGAGGGCCGTGACCATGAGGAAATCCGTGCCAAACTTCCCGAACATATCCGCCAACAAATCCTTAACCAGGGAGTGCGAGAAGAGGACAAAGAGCATTTGTCCGACGACGAAGGTTATATCCGAACGGATGACAACTTGCAACGTGACGCCTTTTTTGTTGAGGTCAAGCGTGACATGAAGGTTCAAGCCCAGCGTATTGGCTTGCCGGTGTATGCTGAAGAGAGTCGGATTATGGAAGCTGTATTCCATCACGATTGCATCGTTATCTGCGGTGAAACCGGTTCAGGTAAGACGACTCAGGTACCACAGTTTTTATATGAAGCCGGCTTCGGTGACCCCTCGCTGCCTCTTACTCCTGGTATGATTGGTGTCACTCAACCGCGTAGAGTTGCCGCAGTTTCTATGGCCCAACGTGTAGGGAACGAGATGGGCGACCACGGTCACCGTGTGGGCCATCAGATTCGTTTCGACTCCACCATTGCTAATGAAGGAGCTGCCGACGGTACTGCTCTTAAGTTCATGACTGATGGTGTATTGTTGCGGGAGATGATGACGGATTTCATGCTCACCAAGTACCTGGCCATCATTATCGATGAAGCTCACGAACGTAACATCAACACCGATATTCTCATCGGTATGTTGCTGCGGGTGCTCAAATTGAGACGCCAATACTTTGAAAAGGACCCCAAGGCACACAAACCGCTCAAGTTGATCATTATGTCGGCCACCTTACGTGTCACGGACTTTTCTGAGAACCCTACGTTATTCCCTGTTTCACCACCCGTCATCAAAGTAGATGCTCGTCAATTCGACGTAGCGATCCACTTCAACAAGCGCACCCAGTTTGATTACATGGAGGATGCTTATAACAAGGTGTGTAAGATTCACCGCCGGCTCCCACCTGGTGGCATCCTCGTCTTCCTCACAGGTCAAAGCGAAATCACCACTCTTGTTGCCAAGTTGCGTAAGCAATTCCCTTTCAAGAAGAAAAATCCGGTGTACTCAAGCAACAACCTCAAGGTCCAGGTTAGTAAACACGCCGTGACAGAGACCGAAGATGTAGAGTTTGCGGTCGAGGATCTGGAATTGGCTGGTATCGCTGAGGAGCAAGCAGAGGACCACGACGATTATGATTCCGAGGACGAAGAGGGGTTTGAAGAAGAGCTCGAAGAACACCAATCTCCGGATGATCCTCTTTACGTATTGCCCTTGTACTCATTGCTTCCTACTTCCGAGCAAATGAAGGTTTTTGAGAAGCCACCACCCGGCTCTCGTGTTTGTATTGTCGCAACCAACGTTGCTGAGACTTCATTGACTATTCCCGGTATCAGGTACGTTGTGGATGCCGGTCGTGCTAAAGAGCGTCGCTACAACGAGGAGAGTGGCGTGCAGCTGTTTGAAGTGGACTGGATTTCTAAGGCTTCGGCTGGCCAAAGAGCGGGTCGTGCTGGTCGTACCGGTCCCGGCCACTGCTACCGGTTGTACTCCTCCGCTATCTACGAACAGTATTTCGAGCAGTTCTCGAAGCCCGAGATCCTCCGAATGCCGTTTGAGAGTATTGTCTTGTCAATGAAGCTGATGGGGATCAACCACATTGCGAATTTCCCGTTCCCAACCCCACCGAACCGACAGCTGTTAGTTAAAGCCGAACGCCTTTTGCTGGTGTTGGGTGCTCTTGACAAGGAAGGAGCCATTACCGACCTTGGGAAAACCATGGCATTGTTCCCTTTAAGTCCGCGGTACGCAAAGGTGTTGATTATTGGCAACCAACTCCAGTGTTTGCCCTACGTCATTGCGTTAGTCCTGGCGTTTTCCGTTGGTGACCCATTCATTAGTGAAAACGAATTGGGCATCTCGGAGGCGTCATTGAAGCCCCAGGTTGACGAGTCCAGTCACAAGAAACGCGATGACTACAGCGATGACGACGAGGATTCCAAAAAGCCTGTTAAGATTGAACAAGAGAACCCTGCGGACAAGGAGCGTCGGCGCGCCATGCGCCAACAGTTCCATGTCCTGCGTGCTGCTTTCGCTAAGTTGGACCCCAGTGACATGTTTGTGCTTTTGCTGGCTGTTTGTGCCTTCGACCACGTACCTCGAGGCGATGAGCGTACAGCTTTCTTGACGAACAACTTCTTGCGTGGTAAGATGATGGGTGAAATCGAGAAGCTTCGTCGCCAAATCCACCATTTGGTGGTGATGTACACCACTGACGACGTCATCAACGACGACCACGGGGCCCTCCAGCTTGGGGTACCCACGAAGCAACAGATTTTAGCCATCAAGCAAATGATTGCCCTGGGTTTCATCGACCAGGTTGCCATTCGTGGAGACTTGGTGAATCAAGACGTGCGCATTACCAACAATACTGCTATCACCCGAATTCCCTACGCTCCTGTGTTGCCCATGGCTGAGGCCCCGTTTGTCTTCCTACACCCGAACTCTATTCTTTGCCTGGCTGGCAAACAACCGCCGCAGTACTTGGTCTACCACACGCTTAATCTGTCTGTGACCAAGAATGACACCCTCCGGGTAACCTTGAAACCATTGGTGGAGATTTCCGGCAAGCAATTGGCTAACATTGCCAAATCGCTGCCGCTTATCACCTACTCCAAGCCTTTAGGCCATCCTTACGCACCCAAGAATTTAACTCCGAAGAAACGCGAGTGCTACGTTGTGCCCCGTTTTGGCGCATCCATGGGGAGCAGCGGTGTGGGATGGGATCTCCCTGTGATCAAGGTGACCCAGGTCAAAAAGCAAGGTTCGTGGGTGACCGAGAAATAGTGTAATTAGCATATTTAATGATAGAAAGAAGACGGACCACACCATCATGGGGACACAATAGAATTTTTATAGCACCACCCCATGAGTACTTGGCTCAATGGCCGCCGTGTAAGCTCACGGCTGTCGCCTCCTTTTGCCGGTTGTGAGCAAAGTATGTATAGCCGAACGCGGCCAGACAGCCGGCATATGGCAAGTGTAACAATGCAACGGTGATATTTATAGCCGCCAGCCGCCTAACCTAAGCCTAATCGGGTCACACCTGTACGCAATCATAACTTTGACCGGGTACTCGTAGCCACCAACCTGTGGTCATGTAGAGATCTCAGATTTGACATGTGCCGACAGGTGCCATCAAAGTTGTGCGCACCTCAGGTGCCTACTGCGTTGCAGTTCTCCGTGGATTGCATTCGCGCCCCGCCTGCGGTGTGGCTCGGAACGCCGCCTCGCGGTTGGTGACGGAGTTGGCGGAGCTATCGTGTATTATGTAGACATTCACAACCACTAGTGTCGTTACAGGTCAACCTTTCCTGCATTTTTCCCATCATTCTTTCGCGTCGGTGTTCCCCACTAGCGCTGGGCTGATTTTCCACAGGTGCATATTTTGAGGGGAAAAAGATCTAGACTTGTCTTTTAACCCAGCGATAACCCCACCTCGGCCACCCTAGACCATCCAACCCAAACCGGCCGAGGACGCGACCATGAGTTTACCTGACGGCGAATATGACATTGATTTAGCGGGTCTAATCGATCGCCCTTCGTGCAGTAACGTGGCCCTCCGTTACCTGTTCTTGCCAGACTCGTTTGATGCCACCAAGCCACTCACCATGTATGAAGAGGGCACTCAGATTGTCGTCGATGGCAACGGCACCCTCTTTGAAGGCCTCGGGCTGAAACGCTCCGGCACCACCGACTACTACCTCACCATCCACCACTCAGGGCACGCTGAGCTCAAGCAACTACACAACACGATAAGAGTCAACAAGACGCGGCAGGCAGACAAATTGCGACTGCAGATCAAGGTGTGGGAGAAGCAGAGTGCTGCCGATGCCGTGGAGCAAGAAGAGAAGCAGAAACAGCGGCTAATCAAGGAGCGCGAGGCCGCAAAAGCTCGGGAGGTCGAAAAGCAACGACGGATAGCCGAAGAGAAGGAGCGTTTGGCCGAAAAACAGCGTCTAGCCGAGCAGCACCGCGAAGAGGAGCGTCAGCGTCATTTGGAGGAGAAACGACGGTTGGAGAAGGAGCGTACCAGGGCAGCCGCGGAAAAGAAGAAACAAGACCAACATCGCGAGCACTTGCGAGAAAAACGCGCCGCTGCCAATACCCGGAAGGTGAGCCTGAAGCGACCCCCATCCAAGGAAGAGGTCACGTCTGACTCTCTGAGTGATGATGCGCTTCCGCCCAAAAAGCTGGCAAAGACCGAAGCCGAGCCCATGGACTTGGACGACGAGTTCAAGGACCTTGAGGACCAGTTGGCAGAAGTGTTGGAGGAGACTCCTCTGACATCGAACGCGTCCAACCAACCCCGCATTTCTCTAGAAGAGTCCGACGAGAGTGATTTCGACGAAGTCCCGTTTGGGGGCATTACCATCGACACTCCTACCGCAAAACAGTCGCGCACCACCGCCAAATGGGGCCAAACAACCCCTCGTGCCAGTAAAAAACCCGTGAGTTTGAAGGACTTTGTGGGCGACGACGAAATCAGCGAGGAGGAGTGAAGATTTACTTGCATAATACACATACAGTCATTATTTATCTAGGGTAATCAGTAACAACGCCACCTGCGTGTTGGGACGCTCCTTCTTGGTTTTGACTCGCTCAATGGCATGCACCACGTCTTGACCTGCTATCACCTCGCCGAACACGGTGTGTTTGTTGTCCAAATGAGGCGCTGGTTTGGTGGTGATGAAGAATTGCGATGCATTAGTGTTGGGTCCAGCATTGGCCATACTAAGCATATACGGTTTCAGGTGAGTAAGAAGGGGTGAGAATTCGTCGTCGAAAGGCGCGCCCCACGCAGACTCGCCACCGGTACCTGTTCCTGTAGGATCACCTGTCTGGACCATAAAACCTTTCACAACTCGATGGAAAATCATTGACGTGTAGTACTTGCGGGCGACCAAAAGCAAAAAGTTTTGAACTGTCGTTGGGACAATTTTTCGGAAGAGCTTGACTTTGATGTCACCTTTATCAGTGTGTATCGTTACCTTATCGACATTAGCGATGTCAGCTGCTCCGACGAGCTGTTCGCGTGGTCGCTTCTTGTCCGAGTCTTTGTTAATGCCATAGTCAAAGACGAAAACCTCATTAGAGGCGGCCCCACCGAAGGGGAACGCAGTGCTGCTTGCGGCGAGAAGCATGAGCTCAGGACTATCAATGGTCTCCCGTAAATTGTATAAGGGAAGCGAGAACACCTTTATATCATTCTCTGACGCCGCCAACACTGTGTTCGCGTTACATGTCATTGCTGCTTGGCGAGGACCTTCATGTATGAGTTTACCGCTGACAACATCGAAAGCGAATACAGTAGTGTCGCAAACGACAAAGACAAACTTGTCCGCCGCTAGTAGTGATTCAGGCTTCCTTTTAGCTTTCACCACCGTCAACAAGTCGGTTTCCCCTTTGGTTGTCCACGATTTGGCCACAGGTTTATTGTCCAACCGCCATATCTCAAGTATTCCTCTAACGTCCACAGAAACAATGCATTCGAGAGACTTGATCCGTGCTAACCCTACAATCTCCGCTTTATGGAGTTTCCGGTCTGTCTTTGCCATGGTGCCTTCTTGCAAGTCTCCAGTCCATAGATCGCACCCAATTGCAACCACCACCAGGGAAGCCAATAAACATACCAGCGAAGGAACTCCCTCTAAAGGCATTCCGGTCACCATGTCACCACCATAAGCATCAAACACATAGAGATTCGTGGTGCTGCCCCATACAATCACGAATGCGCCTTCAGCAACGATATTCGTAGGCACCGTTGTCGTGAGTTGCACCTCATTCACCACGTCAGACAACACCTTTTTCGCGCTATCATACGAATAGAACCGAACCCACCCATCGGCAAACCCCACCACAACCGACAGCTTGGCTGCTACCCAGCATAAAGCCACCACTTCCCCGTCCATCGCCATCCGCAAGAAACCCACATCATCGGTCGACCCACGCTTGGTCATAGTGAGATGGATTATTTCGCTAGCCGCATGGCGGAATTAGACCTCAATGTCAACTGCCCCACTATACAGCACATTCACAGACTACGGAAAGAGGTCACTGCTCTTCTAGATCAGCACCAAACCCTTAAGATGTTGGTGGATCTCGATTGTATACTTGGCCCCTTGTCGCTGGACGACACGGACGAGTTTGGCGAGAAAACACCTAAACTAAGGACCGAAGAGATGGAGCAAGTGATACTTGCCAAGTCAGGAGCGATTAATGAAGCTTACTCAAACCTTGTCGAGCTTGCTCAATTCGACTTCGACGCTGTAGTAGCACAGTTCGAACTGCGAGATTACAAGCAGGATGTTTCTGAGGTGGCGCAACGGCGGCAGCATTTGTACCGACTAGCATCCAACTACTACCAGCTTCTTGTGAAAAACATGCTTTTGCTCGAACGTCATGCACTCTTCATTATTAAAGTGAACCAGTTTTGGTTAACGACCGGCAAGAGATTGGCTTCAATTGAAGCGAAATAACTATCTTAGTTGTAAGGTTGCTTACCGGTAACTCCCGATATCAATTTTATGCTTGTTGACCTTTACGTTATATACCATTACCCACTTTTAATCTCACAACTCACCTCGCTCACCGTCTCGATTGTAGTGCGCGCATCGCGCCATCCGATCACAACAACACTCCTAACCTCGCCAGCCCACACTACAGACACAATGGCGGAGGACACACATTATGAGCAGCTCGCGCCGGACGAGCCGCTCATTCCCGCCTCTGTCATCGACGAATCCAGCCAGCGGCGACTTGCAACACTGTTGTTCGTGTTGCTCCAAGCATGGAAAGTGTACGATATCCTTTTGATGATGGGGCTAACAGGTGCTACCGATGACACGGAGGCTGTGATAGTACCTATGTCCCTGTTTGCATTCATGCTCAAATACGCTGTCATCGATGGCCTATACTTTTGGGGGTTGCGACTTCTAAACATTCGTGGATTGCGGATGCTGGGCATCAAGATGGTGGTGGTATTGGCAGCGCTTTTCTTTAGTAGCTACGGTGCTATGTACTCGAGCCAAATTCCCGTGGTGCACCTGGTATTGGTGCCCGCTTGGCACCGCATCATCGACAAGCGGGAGTTGCTGTTGCAGGGCGACTCGGTGTCGGGGCCGGTTGTCGACATGGACGCGCATTTCAAGGGTCAGCTTACCATTAACTACTTGCCTGATCTGCTGGCCCGCTTCAATCCCTGGGGGATGGGCACTGTATGCCTTGAGCCTCGCCAAACCATTGAGGTCCCAATCGAGTTCAACACCACAACCACCTTGGGGTCGCTCCAAATCCAGCATGTACGCCCCGACAGCGAGGTCACGGTAACTACTTACCAGGGTCTGAAGTTGAAAAAGCTTTTGCGTCGTGATTATTCCCACTTGAAACTGCATCCCAAGTATCGTGACATTGATCCCATCTTCTACGTGGAAATCCCGGTTACCTCCCCCGGTATTTACCGCTTGGCACGGGTATTTGACAACCATCGCAATGCTATTCGCACCTATCAAGCTGAATTTGTGGTTGGTGCCTGTCCCACAGCCAAGTACATCTACCCTTTCTCGCACACCTACCAGTGCGTGGGATCGCAGTTCAAGACCGAGGACCAGGTCGAGCTTCCCTTGGTGGAAGCAGTGGGTGTGGCGCCTATGACCGTCGACGTACAAATTACTTCACATGACAAAGCCTCGGCATTCACGCTTGATATGGGACCTGGAATTAGTCGTGATAAACCTGAGTGGTTGCAACCTCGCACTGTGACAAAATCAACCCTTCCACCGGCATCGATTGATTTGCGCAAACTCCTTGCCCAACAGCTGGATGCTACGGTTCAATTCCAGATTTCGTCGATCACCGATGCCTTGAACAACACTCTTCGTTTCAATCCCAAGTACACAGGTTCGGACATCTGGTTCCAATACCACTTGCGTAGAGCTCCTCAGCTCCGGCTCGTTGATACCACTCCTCAACGCCAAATGGTGACTGGGGGTTCGAAGTGGTTGAGAGTGGAGGCAACCCCGGCCCCTTCTGAAAATGAATTTCCAATTGTGGTTGAGTTGGTACACAAGGGTCGCGACGGCACGGATTCGTTCACTGCTACTACTTTTAAGCTGACTGCCGATCTACGCCGTGGAATCGAGATCACCGCACCAGGCATCTATTCTTTGGCTGGAGGCGGCAACAAATATTGTCAGGGCGAGATTTTGAGTCCTGAAACCCCAGTCAATGTCACTCTCGCGCCGAAGCCTGAGGTAGAGATTCATGCGAACCCCATTGTCGACAAGTGTTTAGGCACGATTGGTTACAATTTTGCTTTTGATCTTTCGGGCAAGCCGCCGTTTACCGTGGACTACTACGTGTATCGCAACCAGCTGGGTCGACTTTCTTCAGTGGATGCCAACGGTGCCCCGAGAAAGTTGCGGGCTTCAGGTTTCACTGAAACTCTCGAGTTCAAGCCCACCACCAAGGGCAATTATGTCGTTATGTTTGCCGCGATTGGCGACTCTCTTCATAAGCCTCAAGAAGTGGACAGAAAACGATACACCTATGGCACCTACTTCAACCAGGTTTCACAAGCCGCTGTGGCGGGCCCTCGCCGGGTGGCGTTATGTCACGGTGACCTGGCCACGGTTCCCGTGGAGTTTTCAGGAAATGGCCCTTATCTGTTCGCCTACGAGATTATCAATGCTGAAACCAAAAAGGTACTTCGACGCGAAAAATCGGTTGCTGTGGAAGGTGACCGCTACACTATTGACATTCCCGGTAGTATGGTTTCTAGCCTCGTCAAACTCCGTTTGATCGAGGCGTTTGACAAATTCAGCTGCAAAGCAGAGATCACTGCCGACTCCGTCGCCGTCCAGGGGCGTTCGGCTGTTGCCAAGGTTGGATTTGCAGACAGTAAGAAGGAGCAGTATTACACCATTGCGGAAGGAGACTCGGTTTCTGTTCCGCTCAAGGTCTCGGATGGTGTCAGTGGCAAAGACCGCGTAGGGTACAGCCTTACAGACGACGCCGATCCTCCGAAGTTCATCAAACAGTTGTACTCCAGCGACTCTCGCCAATTGGTTGCCAAGCAAAAAGGTATTTACCAACTCACGAGCTTTGAGAACGCCGGATGTCCTGGTGAGGTCAGCAGCAATACGCAGAAGATCCACGTTGATTTCTACCCCAAGCCCGACATCGTGGTCTCGAGTCCCAATACCGAACGTGAGGAAGCTAACAAATTGACCCTTCGCGGCGTCTGTCAAGCCGCCACTCAGCCGATCAAGCTTCAACTTACTGGTATGGCTCCGTTTATTGTGGATTACCAAGTGACCCTACCGGGTGGGGTAGCGGAGAACCGACTGCAACGCATCCTCGACGACTCTACCTCCATAGACTTGCCCACCGAAAATGCTGGCGACTACCGCTTGGTGATTAATAAGGTGTGGGACTCGCGTTACAAACGCGGCAAGAGCAAGGTCGACACTTTGGCTGTCACCGTTGAATACTCCGTGACGCCTTTGCCGATGATCTCCTTTCCTACCTCTCGATTGCAGGTGTGCGAGAACCGTATCGGGTCCATTGACCACCTCGCTATCCCAGCTTCTGTCACAGGGAACTATCCATTCCTGGCAGAAGCATTACTCAAACACACTGATGGGTCGACAGAGAAACTCAAGTTTGACGTTCTTGGTCCTGTGCTCGAATTGCCTGCGGAATCGCTTGCGCGTTCGCTTGTTCTCGGTACTCACACACTCGAGATCACGGGGTTGGCTGATGGTCATGGGTGTAAACGCACAGAGTTTGCGTCTCCCGTCCGCTTTGCGATTGAGGTGACACCAGTACCCGACATTTTTAAACTGACGCCGCGTCGTCACTACTGTGTGGGCGACCATGTCCACTACAACATCACGGGAGAGCCACCGTTTACTGTAGGCTACACATTTGCTGGTAAAAAGCAGCAGGCCATGCTGAGCTCGTGGTTCTCGAGACTCGCTACCCGCTCCGGAAACCTCACCATCGACACTTTGCGCGACTCTGCTGCTTATGAATGCCCCGTGGATATTACCTCGAACGTTGAAAAAAGCGATCAGCTCCGGTTGGAGGTGCACGACATCCCCTCCGTGAAGGTTCAGCGCGGTAATGACATTATCGAAGACATCCACGAGGGTGAATACACCGAGCTCCGCTTCTCATTCTCGGGTGTGCCACCGTTCAGCCTTACTTACGTTCGCACCACCGTCGCTCGTAGCGGCAAACGAGCGCATGTGTTGGAGACATTCGAGGTCGACGACATCGATGCTTACGACTACGTGGTCAAGGCAAGCCTCGAGGGTACCTACGAAGCCATCCGCATTCAAGACAAGCACTGTGTGGCCCACCGCACGGTAGGCGAGTAACCTAATTTCATAGCATTTAATCAATTTAAATTCGTAAGTTCTCGTCACTATTTAGATTCTGCGTTTGAGTTCCGCTAAAATGGATTCGGCCTCCTGCGCCAACTCCAAATCCTTTTCCGTCACTTGGTTACCGGAGTCATGGGTGGTGAGCCATAGATCCACCTTGTTATACACCGTGAATATCTCGGGGTGGTGCTTGATACTGTCAGCCGCCGTGGCCACTTCGTTTAGGAACGTCCACGTACGGGAGAACGTTTTGAACTTGTAGGTGGCAAACAAATACTGCTTTTGGTCCTTGTCAACAACGCTCCAGCGTGGCTTGGTGCTGCCATTGAGTTGATTGATTTGAGCTAGCCTCGAGGTGAGCGCCTCTTTAGGGATAGGTGGTAATCGCATACTGCTCCTGGAATGCAGGTTGTTCCGATATGGACGCTCATATCGCGTACACACGGTACCGAAAATGCGACATCCACATAAAACCAGGGGCTAGTGCCCAGACCCACCTGGCCTGATTTTTGCCTATGCAGTTGCAATCGTAGTACCATCAACAAGGGCGCTCCCATCCGGGGGTCGGCCCATGTGCATGTTGGGCCGACTCCATTGTCCGCGCGTTTCGTTCATTGAGCCACTGCTCATGCAGTACTAGCCCTGGTGTTTAGTTTTGGAGATACGTTCCATCAATCCAGCGGCTGTTGCACCCAAATGGTAGCGGGAATATACATCGTATATTGGCCGGAGCTGGATGTGGAGTATCCACACCCGGAGGTGTTGATCCACCGCCGCTACCATCACAACCTTCCCGAACCTCGCCACCTCATGGAGCGGTTCAAACGGGTGTACGAAGCCACTCCCTTTCTATATGATCCCCAATCCAATTTACATTTTATCCAACTGCGTCACCATGATCTCATATTTTTGTTGGTGTCAACCAACCCCCGAGAAAATTCGATGAGTCTTGTGGTCGTCCTCAACGATTTCAAGGGTATCTTGCAGCGATACATCGACAAAACAGAGCTACTCAAGGAAACTATCATTGACAACTTCAATTTGATTTATGAGTTATTCGACGAATGCTTAGACTTTGGCGTGGTGCAAATCACTGACTACAACTTGCTTAAGGAGTACATTAAGGTCGAGGTGAACCTTCCGCAGATAAAACAGGCAGGCGACCCTGACGATCCGGTGTCTAGCAGCGACGACGAAGACCACCCCGACTACTTTGCTCGGCGGGACGCTAAGCGGCGGGCCGCCAAGAAGAAACGGGACAAGGAGAACATTAAGAGTACGCATGGATTGGCGGTTCGTGATGACGTTCTACAAAATCAAGACACCTTAGTCAACAGCGCCATACTCAAAACCACTGCCGGAGCCATCAACTGGAGACCTAAAGGTGTCTATTACGTTAAGAACGAGATCTACTTGGACATCGTCGAGGACTGTGAATATCTTCACGACTTTGAGGCGGAAAAGACTTTGCGGAATCAAGTCGATGGGACGTGCTCTACTCGGTGCTATTTATCTGGCATGCCGATCTGTAAATTGGGCTTTAACGAGGACAATATCTCCGGTATTGAACGTGATGAGCGATTTGACCGCCCCCTGAAACGTGAAAGTTCCGCCAACCTTATTGGCAATGTTGATGATGACGATGAGGAAGAAGATGAGGTTGGTGATGAAGAGGAGGATGTTGGGTTTTTGACCAAGCTGTCCACGGAAACTCAAGAACCCGAGGTAAAAGCCCATGAAGTCGAAGAGATGGACATAGGAGATTCGTTGAACCAATCAGCATACGATCAGACTCTGGCGGTAGCATCTCCCGCGAATACCGTACCGGGTTCCACCTCGTCGCTAGACTTATCGACAATGACACAACAACCGAAACCAGAACCAGGCATCATTCAAACAATTCCAGCTCAGGACATCACCGGAGTGGATGCGCCGATGATTTCTCCGACCGGCCGCCAATCACGAATTCCTATCCGAAACGTCGTGTTCCACCAGTGTACACAGCTTTCGTCCATCTACAACGACAATCTACTTTCGTTCATTCCTCCAGATGATCGCTTCACCCTCATGTCCTACCATGTCGATTTAGCGAAACTGGCGAAGAAACTCCCCATTTTTAGCATCGAGCCTCGTTTCAGAATTAAGAAAGCCGACAAAAAGCTTCAGATTATGTGCGTGCTTTCAGCGAATTACAAGCGTCGGATCCATTGCCGTGATCTCGTGGTGAAAATTCCGGTGTCGCCTCACATTTTTCACATTGACCTGGCGTCGGTGCTGAAGCTCAAGTACAAAGCTGAGATGGGTGAAGTAGGTTTCAAACTTGACTCGCTGGAGATTATTTGGAAGTTCCGAGATTTGACTGGGCGAAAAACTGTGAAGATGATGGCAGAACTTCACCTTGAATCTACGACAGACCTCTCGCCCACTTTCGTCAGAGATAACTTGTTCCGCCGTGGCGAAAAGGTTCAAGATGAGGGTAAGGATGACGACAGCTTAGACAGATTTTATGGTGTCAATGGCACCTCTTCGTCGGCAGTCAAGGAGCTCATTCAAAATAGTGGGGCCAAAGCGCAGCACTGCTTCATCACTATGGCGTTCTCTATCCCGCTGATGGCCTACCTGGGTCTCAAAGTGACGTACTTGACAGTTGACGAAGAGCAAATGAAGTATACCTGCTTCCCTTGGGTCAAATATATTACCCGCACAACACTAAATGATGATGGAGATAGCGACTATCGCTTCCGATTGGGTCCATCCAATTTTAGTTTTATGGATTAATTTATAGAATTCGGATAATACATCACCATCGTTCGCATTAATAATTTGACAGCTCGGATTATCTTCTCCTTTGGCGCAAAACAATTTCCCCGGTTTCGGTGCGCGCCCCACTTTTGGCCCTAAAAGTGCTTCCGAAAAGAGTTCACGGCCGCCACTCTGAGCTGATACACATCCAGATGATTCGCAATCTAGTCTTCAAGAGATTCAACTCAAAACTTATGGCCAACCCGCTCGAGGTTAAGAACGCCCACATCATTCGTGAGTCGGCCACCCAGTTCCCGAAGCCGAATTTGTTGTCGTTTGACGGTTTCGGGACACTCTACGTCCCTCGCACCCCCGTCCCCGAACAATACCACGAGGTTGGCAAGTCTATGGGCTTCAATGTCGACATTGCCACACTTGAAACGCGTTTCAAGGATGCTTACGCGCGGCTCTCCGAGCAGCATCCGATGTGGGGAAAGTCACTGATGCGTCTGGCTGACGATTGGTGGACTGAATTGGTGGCAGACGTGTTCAAGCTTGACAAATCCGACAATCGGGCCGCCAAGTTGAGCGACGCCTTGGTAGAGCACTTTACTACGAAAGACGCGTATAAGGTGTACGACGACGTGATCCCCACGTTAACGGCGTTGAAGGATGCGAATATCCCTCTAGTTCTCTCCAGTAACCTGGACCCCCGGGTGTACAAGCTCCTTGAAAACTTGGGGCTTAAAGAGTTTTTTGGTGATGAAGTGTTCTTGTCGTACGAGTTGGAAGTTGAGAAGCCTAACCGCCAGTTCTTCCAACACATTGCCTCCACCAAATATGGCGCATCCAAGCCATTCGACTACGATTTCCTTGAAGGTTGCTGGCACGTTGGTGATTCTTACAATGCTGACTTCTTAGGCAGTGTTCGCTCGGGTTGGAACGGAATCCTTCTTGACCGTGAGCGCACGTCCGAATTTCTTGCCGCCAAGGACCGGATGAAGGCGCTGAACGATGGTTGTTTTATGAGCGCCAACCCTGGTCAGGAGGAAAACCCCGATACTATGGTCATTGCCAACAACAGAGTCATTATCGGAGGCTTAGACCAGCTTCGGGGGTTGTTTGGGGTGTGAAAATGCATGTTTAGTTATCTGAAAGTATAGATGGACTCTCAATACATTGTTGCGACGTTTCACACGTTGTAACCGCATTTCAATGCTTAGCACTATTGCTACGAGCTCCGCCACTACGTCGCACCCGCACCTGGAGATCTTCGTTTCGGTTTAAACTTATTTATAGCAGTTTACGAGCGTCTCGACGCGTTAAAGAGCCAAATCTCAGCGAATCGCAGAACAACTGGTACAGTAGCAGGTGCTGGCGATCTATCAGAACGGGAATCACGTCCCAGCACTTTTTCTGCCAAGGCACTCAGTTTTTCTCAGCATGGGACTATGACGTAACCAGCGACTACAGAGAAAAAGTGCGCAGCCGAATCTAAACAAAATGCTGATTCCGCGTTTATATACCGGCCGCACACAGCCAGGATACGCGACAACTCTTTTTTGCTCTCGAATCAGCACGATCCCCATACACTGTACAGCAGCTACTGAGACACCGCACCATGTTGTTGCTGACAGTGATTTTATACGCGTTGACGCTCGTCACCGCGATGGACCTTGACGTCCAGAGCAAGGACTCCGTTTGCAAAGCCGCCAAGTTAGTGCAAGATGGTATGTGGAATTACTACGACGGTTTCAAGTACGGTGGTGTTGTTGGCATGTTCACTGGCTACTACTGGTGGTCTGCTGGTGAGGCATTTGGTGGTATTCTTGACTACTACGTGTGGTGTGACCCGAATAACGATACATTGCACGATATCTTGTACGATGCAATGTGGCACCAGCGTGGTGAGAACTATGACTACATCCCCAGTAACCAGTCGATGACTGAGGGTAATGATGACCAGGGTGTGTGGGGTCTTGCCATCATGGAAGCTGTGGAACGCAACTTCACTGATCCCGAAGAACGCTCGTGGTTGGCCATGGCCCAGGCTATCTTCAACACAATGAATGCCCGGTGGGACGATGAACATTGTGGTGGCGGGTTACGTTGGCAAATTTTCACCTGGAACTCGGGTTACAACTACAAGAACTCCATTTCCAACGGTTGTTTGTTCCATATCGGTGCCCGGTTGGCCCGCTACCTTGGTAAAGACTCAAACATGACTTCCAACTACACTAAGGCTTGCGAGCGTGTTTGGAACTGGATGGAGGCCGTGGGTTTCATGAACATGGATGTTAATGACACTGGCAAGAATCATTCCATTTATGATGGTGCTAACATCGACAACAACTGCTCCCACGAAGACACCACTCACTTGCAATGGTCTTACACTTACGGTATTTTCATGTCTGGTTGTGCGTATCTTTGGAACCTTACTGAAGACGAGATCTGGAAGGAACGTGCCAACGTCATCCGCGAGGCTGGCATACGATACTTCACGGATAGACAGGGTTACATGCTGGAGATGACTTGCGCTCCGTCTAAGCGATGCAACAACGACCAGCGGTCATTCCGGTCGTTGTGGTCGCGTAGTTTGCAGTTGACTTCAGTGCTCATTCCTGAGACCTACGATGATATTCGTACATACATCGAAAAATCGGCCACAGGCGCAATTGCTTCTTGCAATGGTGGTTCTGATGGCATTACTTGTGGTATGGACTGGTCCAAGGGTACCTGGGACGGGGTTTACGGTTTAGGTGAACAAATGTGCGCACTTGAGGTGACTCTTGCCTTGTTGGCGCGAGAAGTGCCGCCGCCGTTGTCTGTAAAGACAGGTGGTACCTCCAAGTCCGAACCAGAGGCTGGTTTGAACACGGTAGACTACACCAACCAGAATGCCTTAGATATCAAGGGTAAGGACAAGGCCGGTGCCGGGGTGGTCACCGCTATTGTTTTGGCTATTCTTTTGGGTGCTTCCATTTGGATGCTTTTTTAGGTGTTTATGTTGTATTTCACGTTGATTAAGGCCATTAACTGCGTAGTCTATTTTTACTTTGAGTTGCCCCACATCATGTCAGAGACGCACTAGGTACATGAATTTTTTAAGTAAAGGCAAACATAAAGTTTTCCATCTCAAACAAGCATGGTGTTATTCAAGTTAATCAATGACTTGGGTAACCCCCAAATGGGGGGTCTACCGGGTGGATTAAAGCGCAGAAGACTTTTCATACCCCCGCTGACACACCATCCTCTCTTCAGCTACGGTGACGGAGAGCAACGACTGTTTCTCAGTCTCATCGAGCAAGGTAGCACCATCGCCGCCTCAGAGGATGACCATAGCGATGTCGCCAGTGTGTCTACGCTGAGGTCCTTACCCAGTACATTGTCTCTGATGCCTGACGATGACCAAGAACTGTTTCACAGTTGGCTTGTGGAGGAGCACGAGCGACGTTACGGCGGTGGACGTGAGGAAGAAGAGTTGTTGGGTGGCCACCACGCTGATTATGGTGCTAGAAGACGTCGTGGCCTGGTGTATTCACAACTCTCCTCGATATACGCTGATAAAGCCGAGGACCTCTCGATACCCACCACCGTGGGAAACGAGATCCGCACACTTGCCCGCTACGCACTGCCACTCGTAGTGACCTTTATGTTGGAACATTTGTTCTCCATTGTGGCTTTGTTGGTGGTGGGCCATTTGGGTAAACACGAGTTGGCTGCTGTATCCTTGGCGACTATGACCACCACAATCAGTTTCGCTGTGTTCGAAGGTATGGCGACTGCCTTAGATACTCTCTGTCCACAAGCGTACGGTGCTGGAAACTTTGAGCTAGTCAGTTTGCGAGTGCAACGGAGTATTGTTCTCGGATGGCTCATCTTTGTTCCCATCGCCTTACTCTGGTGGAATGCGGACTTTTTCTTGAAGTTTGTCATAGACAACGAAACTGTGGTCCATCTTACAACCCAGTTTTTACGAGTAATGATTATTGGTGGCCCCGCATATGTCTTCTTTGAGAACGGTAAGCGATTCTTGCAAGCTCAAGGCATCTTTGAAGCCGGTACCGGTATCTTATTTATCAGTGCTCCCCTCAATGCTGCGCTCTCATGGTATCTTGTCTGGAACAAAAGCCATGGTCTTGGCTTCATTGGCGCCCCCATCGCTGGAGCAATCAACTTTTGGTTCAACTGCATTTTGATGGTTTTGTACGTCAGATTCATTGATGGCGGGGAGTGCTGGTTCGGCATTGCATCTTGGCATGAGTTGAGTCATGAGTGGGGAGTGATATTGCAGTTGGCCATACCTGGCGTGATCATGTTGGAGCTGGAGTATTTGGCATACGAAATCATGACCTTGATGGCCTCCTTTTTCGGTACCACCGAATTGGCCGCGCAGTCAGCGGTAGCACTGATTGTTTCTGTTACATACATGGCACCCTTTGCTACAGGTATAGCGGCTCTGACGCGTATTGCTAACTTCATTGGTGCTGAAAACGCTGAAGGAGCCAAAATCGCAACGCGTGTCGCACTTGGATCGGCTTTGGTGGTTGGAGGGCTTGACTGTTTTTTGCTCATACTTTTCCGTTATAAAATTGCATGGCTTTTCAGCAAAGACGAGGATGTGACTGCCATCATTGCCCATTTGTTGTATCCCATGGTCCCTTTGTTTGAAATTTTCGATTCCATTGCGTCGGTGCTGAGTGGTATCTTGCGTGCCCAGGGGGCGCAAAAGGTAGGGGGCATTATCAACTTTTTAGCCTATTACGCCTTTGGTCTTCCGTTAGCCGTGGTTATCTGCAAAGTACTGCTGGTGGAGCTTGAGGGGTTGTGGATTGGTGTTGGTTCCGGTATGGTGCTCATTGGCGTCAGCCAAACTTTATACATTGCATGGTCAGACTGGGATGACATTGTCATCCGAGCCGGGCTCCTTAACGAATTTGACGACGACGACGACGACGATGACTCTTTCTAGTTTAGACTTATGATAAAAGTAACATCGTTGATGGGCTTGAGGGGGGCGCGTGCCAATTTCGTACTTGTAGGGACTATAAATAGAAAATGCCTGTCGTATTAATAACGGTATGGAGAAGCCGATAATACATGTATCATATATCAATTGAGTTCTCCTCTCTACCCATATACTACTGAAATACTTTGGGTCACGTGATTGTTGGCTGCACACGACGCGCGCGAAAAACAACAAATGCGGCGTGGTCGACAGGGAAAAAATCCATTCTGTAGTGCTGCTGCTGCTGCTCGATTTTCCAAACCAGAGAGAGCACTGAAAGTTGACATGACCCAAAAGAAGCGTATGTACACTGCGAACACCCACGCTTATCGCGCAGGACACCTCATACACTACGACCATACTAACTTTCGTCAAGAATCATTTGCGGATGTTGTCGACGACATATTTGCCGTTTACACCGACGCCGATGACGTGAATGTTTTGGAGACGCCTATCCCCGAGAAATTTCACGAGATGAACCCGTCAAATATTGTCCTGAAGTTCCATGAGCTTGATTCTGATAAGGTGGCAAAGGGGGCCACCACCACTATCACGGCTCGTTTTGAAAAGAAGAAGTACCGGAACGACGCGTACGCTTTGTACCACGACTTGACTGTCGCGTGTGCTACGCTCATTGTCCAGAGCCCTGTGGGTTCCGACGTCTATTTCGACGTTGACTTCTTCTACCGCTTCTGTACCGAGCTCTTGTTGCGGGAGCTTCACCGCTTGCATGAGTCGTTGCCTAAACCCAAACATGAGGAAGAGCCCCTGGAACTCCAGGCGCAATTATTCGAGGACTTTAGTCGGATCTCACACGGGTATGTCCAGGGAGACGACGAGGTGGTGACTATCACCCACCGTGAGGAAAACAACGACCGCCAACAATCCCCCTACGCCCCCTTGTATCAGGCTCCTGTGCCCCCTAAGCTGACACTGCAGCCTTTGTTTTCGTCGTTACTTGGGAAGTCGTCGTTGGACAACCGTCCGACCGTGGTTGGTGGAGAGTATTCGGTTGCTAAGGTGGTTCCTCAGAACCGAGTGGCCAACCGGGGTCAGTCTACTTTAGATCAAATTTCCCCCGGCTCTAACCGCATCCCCACACCCAGTGAACTGCAACACCACAGCATTTTACACGACTTCTTCCACCCTACTTGGTACACAATCCCTATTCCGACCTGGCTTACCTACAAGGGAAATGCCCTCAAGCCCGCCTCAAGCTTACCCGAAACCATCCGGGCCACTGCTGCTGACAAGGCTGACTCTGACGACACATCTAAAACCCATCACCCCAAGTTGGCCTTGTTGCAGCGGGGCGGAGGCTCAAACGACAAGACGACAACCCTGACGGTGGTCGATGTCCCTGGAGACATGTACCGGCTGTTTGCGCCTACGACTGCGATGATGCGTGAGGACATGCGTGAGGATTACCCCATCGTTACCCCGAGCTACAAGGCAAGCATTTGGCTCCAGCATTTGGGTTGGAAAGAAATTCAGGAGATCAAGAAACAGCAAAAGGAAGCAGCTAACGGTAAAACTGACGATGATGCTGATGACTCGTCTAACGCTGCTGTTGATAAGCTTCTTGACCCTGAGGAGTTTGTTGATTTGAGTGGGTGGAGACCGCTGCCACTTCAGGATTCTGAAAAAAAACCGCCAATCAATTTGGCACACTTAGTGAACTGGGACCCCGCGCGTATTGTTCAACTCGAACAAATGAAGCGTGACCGCGCTGCAATCGTCGAGCTGGCTTCGCTGTTACAGCGCCTAATCTCTACAAACTTGTTGAAGCTCAACAAGTTGCGGAACGCCCGTTACGCTAACAGCGACCCTCGGTCCGTCTCTTCTCCTGGTGATGAAGAGAAGCGCGTTTACAACCGCATCGCTAAGTTGGTGACCTTGGCCATCACGAAGTACCAGGTGCTGCCGAGTGAGTTCAAATTTGGGTTTTCCAAGCAGTTGGCAGTTCTCACTGAAGAGTTTGGTGGTGTGTTACCAGGGGTGACTCCACCCAAGCCGGCACCCTACCCGATGCCGTCCAACAGACGACTTCCCAACACTCGCGGACCTTACAAGAAGAGAAACCGTGCGGTGTAGATCATAATAACCTGTAACCATAGCAAATACTATTCGCCTAATACAATGTATAAATACTATTAGAAACCTAACTAGGCCTCTCATGCGATATAAACGTTCTTTGGGTATGCAGCCATCGTTCTGTGAGCTTCAAATGATTTTAGGATCACTATAATTAAATTTGCTGGCCATGCGCAAAAGCCCACACCAAATAAGCATTCAAAAATGTGATGATGACCCAAGTGAGCACTGCGCTGGTTTGAAGAAAACGCCCGTTCTCAAAAGTGTATTTTTTGCGTTCACCGCCAGGTGATGACTCCAAAAGAGCCAGCTCTTCGGTCACGGGACCGCCACCGTTGTCATAGACAGTCATGTACTTTTTGACACAGGTGAAATAGATAAGAGGAGCCAGCACAATGGGAAGAATGAAAGACAACACCACTTGCGATGAATTCATCACCTTCAGAACACCCTCGCGCCCGAGCACTCCAATGACCAAAAGCACAGGGATGATAGCAAGCACCCGGGTAATTATACGGCGGATCCAAGGTGCCACCAGCCAGTTGATAAAGCCCTCGGAAATGATCTGGCCGGCCATGGTACAGACAATACCCGCCAGTTGACCTGCCAATAACATTGAAATGGCAAACAACAACCCCGCGGCAGGAGAGATGTACAGCGACAACATTTGATAAATCGACAACAAATCAGCGTCTTCGGCGTCAGGCTTTCCGTAAAGTGTGCACCCGGCCACGATGAGGATAGCAGCGTTGACAAAAACAGCGATGATGAAGAGCGAGAGAACAAGCTCAGTGTAAGAATACAGCAAGCAATAGTTGATCGCCTGGAACAGTGGCTTATACTTGTTGGCCAAAGTCTGACCATCCGAAATTTGCACGAGACTAGGAAACTTGGTGAGCGTGGCACCAGTGGTGACCGCGGGTGACTCTTCGGCTTCCGAGTCAACGGATGCAGAGGACAGGGGCGACAATTCGAGCTCCTCCGTCTCTACGATAACATCCTCCTCGGCATCTTCTTCCTTGATCAATTTGTGGATAGTGTCATACTCTTTAAGTCTAGGCTGGACAAGAGCAGACCCCAAATAAAGCGAGTGCGGCATAACTGTACTACCAACAATACCGCAACTAAGAAACAATGCTTGGGACTCCTTAAATATGCGAGGTTCCAAAGGCATGAATCCTTTCACAATTTCCTTAAACAGTCCGGGAGCGAAGTCGCAGTAAAACAACTCGACAACGAAGCATATACACGTCCCGAGCACCAAGAGCAGCACGATTGTCTCAAAAATTCGAGTTTGTTTCATGCTACCATCCTTGTGGTATGCCATGAGAATAACGAGGACATCCAATACGGTGATAATGACACCAATCATGAGGGGGATACCAAACAAGATCTCAAGAGCAATGGCGGTTCCCACTACCTCGGCCAAATCGGTAGCGATGATAGCCAACTCGGCACAAGCGTATAAGGGCAAGTTGATGTAGTAGGGAAGGTTGAGTCGACACATCTCAGCCAAGTCGAGACCTGTCACCGTGCCCAACTTCACACAGAGACACTGTAAAATCACTGCAAACACGTTGGACATAAATATAACAAACAACAACAGGTATTTGTACATGGCACCCAGCAGAACCAGGGTGGAATAGTTCCCCGGGTCCATGTAAGCAACCAGCACAAGTACACCCGGCCCGATGAAATGGTAGTACTTTTTTAGCATCGCGCCTACCTTGGCGACACGACCATTATTCTCTAGCCAGCTTGACATCTAGTGATTTTTGAGATAATGGATAAAAGTGGAGTCAGCTTATGAATTCGCTCCGGGGAAAATCTCCGGGGAAAAACGCTTTTCGCATATGCATCGTTGCGCACACCCTTTATCGCCGAAACAGTGACAGAAGCGAGCAAATTCACAGCAACTCTGAAATATCATCAGCCAGGTGACAAAGATCGTCAGGTTGTGGAGCTAGATCTTCTCAGCCGTTCCCTTTTCCTGGATTTTACAGTGAAGACGCCGGCCGTTGGCGAGCCGGTGGAACGACATAATCACCCCATTACCGGCTTCGGATCGCCTCGTCGTATACAATTTTGGGTAAGGCGATCATGCCACATTGCAGGCGTGTAACCACACAATCTGATTCATCATATCTTGGCGCCGTAGCGACTTTTACTCGTGGTGTTAATTACCTCACGTGCCAGGTCAGGTGACTCTTGATGTTCCTTCGAGAGCGAATGCACCAATACCCGAAATCAAGCTAGGAAATGACAATAATTGCGTCGGTAACGACGACAAATCTCCGATATCAATCGGTTAACCAACTACGGAGGCAGTCCACGGCCCTATTAGCGACAGCTTTCTCTCGCTATAAGCAATTTTTCCCCAGGGATGAAGCAACTTTAGGTCAAATGGATGCTGTGACCGCGCTTCACGAAGGCGAAGAGGAATCAAAGACAATCAAAGTAGGTGTTTTTTACGCCAACCATACCGTGCAGGCAAATTCCAAGGTCATCCCCACTTTACTTGCCGACCCTTTGGCAGCGGGAAATCGACAGTGGTTTGATGCAATCGACAAACGCAATCGAACGGACAACTACCAATTCATATACAAGTCACCGGTGAAAACTGATGTTTCAACACCGGCTGGAGGTGCTGCTGCGACATCATTAACGCAAGAGAGGATCTTTTCGTTGTTTAGAAGGCTGCCTGGCCAACCGGGTGAGGCAGATGAAGGGGCTCAAGATGTGTTCATGGTGCCTAGTCCTATTCTTTCCGCGATTTACCGTCAACGATTTCCTGGTACCGTCAATTCAACCAACAATTTGGAGATCTTTGAGATCAACAACTTAGCAGCGGCTAACCTTAATGACTTTCACTTTCTCATTCAGGTGACCAACCAATTCAAGCCTCTGCTGTTTGACTATGATATACAACAACGGGTATTTGTTACTGTTGTGGAAAATCTCGAGTATCTGCCGCCTTCCACCGAAACTACTCCTTGTGAATTTGATGTGAATAGTGATCAGCACATTGTTAAAATCAACTCAGCACTTGCTTACGGGGGAATGGCGGATTACTTGGTCAATGGTGCCACTGCAGGGGAGGAATATGCCGTTGCCATGCGGGATTCCAATATTTTCCAGTTGTACAAGACTTTGGGCTACTGTATTGACACCGAGGTTCTCGATCAATGGTTAATGAAAGGTATCGCCTCTGGAGTTGCTGCGAACACTACCACTACGGAAGTCTTGGACGAAATCAGCGCCAAGATCACGAGTGGTGAAATCAAAGGGTTCAGTGAAGCCGGCCATCGGGAGCTTCAGTATGAATTCGAGCCTGCCACTACTCGATACTTCGGTCGGAATTTGTCATGGTGGCGTCTTTACTACCTCAATGACAACGTTGAGTATAACCTCAAAGACTTTTTCCTGCTTCATTTCATGCCTAAGCTGATTGAGAGCTACGCATACTTGAAAGGTCACATTGCCCTGTCAATGCAACATCAGCCATACCTGGCTTACACCCGTGGCGAGGATATTGACTCGAACCCTTTGCTTGCTATCAAGAATGAGTTGATTGCGGACCGTCTCAGCTCTGAGGTTCAACCCAAAGTATACCGGATCCTTGCCCAAGGATTTGTGTACTATCAGCTTCCGGTGGCAGTGGTGGCTGCCGTCGGCTACATGCATTTTGGGATTAGTGCTAATGCAGCAGTGGCTATATCCCTCCTAGGCTTGTTTGCAGGTTTCAACCACGTGTCCCGTGAATGGCTCAAATTTTCTCGAAAGTGGTTGAGCCAGTTGTTTGAGCAAGTCCGAACCACGCTTGGTCACGAATGTGTGGATGAGGGCTTACTTAAAGAGTTGAAGCATGCGTACAACGAAGAAGTAGCGTTGATTGAGGTGAAAAAGGGTGTGCAGGAGATGATACAAGATAAGCATTAGAAGTGTATACATATCAAACACGCGAAATAAACTCGGCCCTCGGTTAATCTGCCGACATTAGTTTGCCAGGGGTGCATGTTGTTGTTTACATTAGGTGGTCGGAACGATGCGCAAACACGCATAGCGACAAACTTCGGTTGTGGGTGTATTATTAAATGCGTAAGTATACTTGCGATAGCAAGGAAGGATGACCGGAGCCAAATGCAACCTACAAGGAGGGGGGAGGGGACTCGCGTTTTTTGGCAAGGTTGGACTCCAAACGGGCAAACTCTTTCATTGCAATCTCTTCTTCGGGGTCTAAGATTTGTTCAACGCCCTGCACCTCCTCAATGTAGTGCTTCAACATGGACTCGATACCATTTTTCAAGGTGTCTTCCAGAGCATCACACAGCTTGCACGCACCCTGCAATTTCAAGAAAACGGTACCGGTACCTTCATCAAATGCCTTGAACTCGATATCGCCACCGTCATCCTGGATGGCGGGCCGAATCTTGGTCTCGATGAGCTCCTTAATCATCAGAATAATCTCAGAATCATCCTCGGCGTTAGCTTCTTCCTCACTTTGCTCAACAAGCTCCTTCGTGATGACCGGCTCCTTCTTCGAAGTCAAAAAGTTGTCCAAGAGGTCCACAACCTGTGGACGCAACTCAGCCCAGTGGACGTAGTCTTGTTTGTTGATGGTGAGAAAGTCATTGCCAATCATGACAGACCGTACCCCGGGCAACTTAAAGAGTTTAAGAGCCAAAGGCGAATGCACGGCTTGAAGCGACAGGCCAAATTCGAAGGTCTTACCTTCCACCGGGGCAATAACCAGGTCAAGGGCTTGAAATTTCAACGCATTGGGGTTTGGGGTGGGGTACGTGTTGAAACTAAGTAATCTCTTTGCAAAATATCTTTGAAGATTCTTCATTGCGTACGGGATGAGTGATTTGCTTCCAGAATATATATAAGAGCTCCGGCTCCGAAATCGAAGATGTCCCTGATGACCAATTCACGTCACATGATTGGGTAATATATGCAGTCACTTCATGACGTGCGTCAGAGTTGCTGCAAACTACATGGGTGATTAAGACATATCTCAACGCCGGTCAACGCACTGATCGGCGCATTATTAACCCAAATCAATCTATTACTAAAACCTAAACTTTTTACATCAAAACCGAGATGATACCCACAAGAATAGCCATGAAGGAAGTACCCACCATGACAGCAGCCGAGTCCTTAGAGGACGAGCTAGAAGGAGAAGTGGAGCCCTCAGAGGCCTGCGATGCCAGAGTGGTCTCCGAGGACGAGTTGCTCACACCGCCGGCCTTGGCACCGTTGGTGGCCAAGACATCTTGGAACCAGGTGACCGTCAAGGAACCCGCGTTGTAACCAATCTGAGCGGTGGCACTAGGCTCGTTGTAGTCCACTAAAGTAGACTGGGTAATAGCATTCTCAACCTTAGAAGCATGCGGAAGCGAAGAAGAGATGTCCTCGATGTTAGAATCCTCGGTGTATTTGACGTTACCAATCAGGATCTCATAGTCCTCAAGATTGTAAACCAAGTAAGCGTGACGCAAGACCGAGTCACCAACAATGGCCAAGGCAGACTCCGAGGGAAGCACACCAGAGAGGAGACAACGGCCAGGGAAGTCGGTGGAGGGAATCACCAACTCCTCAAGGGGAACCAGAATTTTGGCGCCATTGAAGTCAAACTCCACAGCCAGGGAGTCATCACTGGGACACTCCAAGTAGTGAAGGTTGGAGCCCTTCAGCTCCACCTTGAGCGTAGACAACAACCGCTTGAACAACAGAGAGGGTAAGTAGGTGTTGGTCGAGCCCAGATCCAACATGGCCACGTAGTGGTTGTCGGTGGTAATGCCAGCCTCGCCCTGAGACGAAGAAAATTTGATGCCAGTAATCTCAACGGCCACCTCGATAGGCTTATTCAGCTTCAGCTCGTAGATGTTGACAATAGGCAAAGTGGTCAAATCACCATCGATCTTGGCGGTGTCAATACCGCCAAACAAAACCAGCCCCAGATCAGCGTTGATCAGGTTGAGGTACAACAGATACAAGTTCTTCTTGATCAAGCCGTCATCACGTAATCTTTGGGGCAAGTTGGGGTATTCTTGGTTCTGCTTAGACAGGGCTACCTTCGCCGAGTAGCCAATCCCCAATACACCGTAAGGCAGCGAGGTCTCGTTGGCAAGAGCGATCACGTAGTTTTCAACGGTGTAGTTACCGATCTTAACAGTGTCCTGCACGTAGCGCCCGGTAACGCTGGTATCGTCCAAGTAAGTGAAGGAGAAGTCGGGCAACAGCGAGTTAGCAAAGAACAGGTTCAGCTGCAGGGGGTCAAACTCACCGTAACTGGTGCAGTCTTTCGCGTCAGCCTTACAGTCGGCACCCTTAGCGACAACCCAGAAGTCGGAAGAGCCCGTGTCCAACAACACCAGAACCTGCTGCTTGTTAGAACCCACCTCCAACTTCGCCACGTACCAGTGGCCCTCGTTCCCGAGGGGAATCGCCTCGGCGTCGGACTGGGTGTCGCGCCGAGCCAACCCACGGTTCAACACATCGAAGTCAACCTTGACGTGATCAGCGGCAACCGCCGTCGCCGCGATTAAGGTAAGAGCACTAGTCCACTTCATGATGGTAATTAAAAGGAGTGAATGTGTGGGTTGTTTCTGACATTCAGCGCCTCCTTTTCTTATATGTAAAAATAGGTCCCACTATTGTTCTAGCTTCATGCACAGCGAATCTGCGACGCATCATACCCCTGGGTTCTCAACCAATTTTGCCTTTTTCATGAGTCTCAGCAACCTGAACAAAGGCTTAGCGCGAAAATGCCGTTGACTAAACAAACAACCTGGATACACTGACAAACATTCAAAAAGCGACCCTTTACAGAGCGGTAACTGGCAACATTTGCTAGCCACGTTCCTGATATCGGAAGAAGAATGTTCATTTTGTGGCAGTAGTAGCCGAAATATTTTTCAGTTGGGAAGGGGGGAATCTGTGCATATTGCTTCTATGAAGGCTCTAGCGCGAGTTTTTCTGAACGTGGGAGAATCATAACATGATTATGAACCAGGATCTCAACTGAACAATTTAAACTTAATATTCCAACATAGCCCCGGTGTCTCCTTACAACAAACCGCAAGTTTCGACCTTATCGTTCGAATCTTGAAAACGATTCTATGTTTTGAGAAGCACATGGGACACTTCGTTGCTTTTATTATTAAGCCCGATGACGTTACGAAACGAGGCAGTGAGTTTTAGGTGTAGAGATCGTACGTGAATATACAGTAGTGGTTAGCAAATTCATCACGCTCCTAGTTTACCGCATTCGGCCACGCCTAAAACCGTCAAAGGAGTTACATGTACATGCGCGAGAGTGAGATACAGGGGGATAGTGAACAGCTGATAAATACAGCTTCTCTGTTCCTGTTCCTGACCAACAACCCCCTCCCCCCCCCAGTCGGGGTTCGCTCACGTGTCTGTTTATTGTTCTCACTAAGCATTGAAACCCCGACACAAATCTGTCAGCCCCACAAGAGAAGTTCGTCAAACAAGTCGCGACCAGGCCACCAAGGCGACGCCTTGAGTTCCGATCGAATCGGGAAAAAATAATATACGTGTGGGGTCTGAGATATCGTAGACGACCTTTCGTCAGTCAAGAGACTTTACGGCCCCGTAAAATTCCGAGTCAATGTTTACTTCGGGAATGTCTATCAATATTTACAGATTGGCTACTTTGACTTTTCAACAATGTCATGAATCAAGTCGTTAGTGTCCCATGGGTTGTCGATGTATAAGTTGTGGCCACCCTCAGGGATTCTCGAGAACGAAACCTTTTTGTCGAAGCTGGGATGCTCCTTAATATAATCAGCCAAGACATTACCCGCTTCACCATTCATGAAATCGTATTGGCCGTATACAAAGTGAATGTTGAAGGTATCCTTAGGTTTCGCAGCCAAGTAATCGCGATATTTGTCCATCAATGGCCACTTAGCAACGATAGCAGGTGTCAACAAATTCTTGATATAGATATCACTGTTGGTTCCGTTAGTGATGGAATTGAACAAGTAGTCAATAATTTTCTCAACTTCAGGTTTGCGACCATACACCAAATCGTTGTTGGATTTCATGACTTTCTCGGGTCCGCCCATTTTGGCAACAAGCTTGTTGATTTTGAAAAGCTTTGGAAACCATAAATTGTAGTAGTAGCGGTAGCCCCAAGGGCCCAAGAACTTGAGAAGTCTTGGCAAAAAGGGTGCCTTCCAGTACCACTGATCCATCTGTTTTTTGGGTAAAATAGGCAATCGCGTAAGGAAACGATAACTAGTGGTGTCAAGAGATGGCTCCATCACACCCTCTGTGATCGTATCATTGGTTACGGCGTGCACATGGCGTTCTACGCCAACTGGCAGTAACAAGATAAGGTTGTTAAGGCGATCAGGAAATCTCACACCGTACGACGCGCTCCAGTAACCTCCGTACGAATGGCCCACAAGATAGTCAATTTTGTCTAATCCCACCAGGTTTCTCCATTTGTCAATCGCACCAGTGTAGAAGCTCTCCAAATCTTTGACGATGGGAGTAAAGTACGACTGGTACTGCTTGAACTCACTTGGGGGAACCTCAAAACCTTTGATAAGTTTATAGTATTTGTTGTGAAGTTTTGAACGGTCTGTGGGCTGATCAGGGTCTATAAGCTTCACTGGCACACATCGATTGATGTTCCACCTATTCACATGCTGGTTAGGTACTTTAGGGTTGGAGGAAAGCCCGAAGGTAAGATTGTCCAAAAAGTGAATCTTATAGTTTTCCTTCTTGTCATTAAACTGATTAATGAGTTGAAAGTTACGAGCAAAGCACCCAAGGGATGCACCGTAACCATGAATAAAAACAATGTGTTTCGTAGGTGCCGAAGAGTCGTTTGTAATTTCGAAATTGATCTCATTGATCCAATTGCCATCCCCAATGTCAACTTTGGCTTGGCCCTTCTTGATGCTGTGATTTTCCAAATTCGACTCTGGTAACATGAGTTCAATCAACTCATCTTGGATTTGTTGCAATCGATTTCCTTGCCACAGCTGTTTCCAACGATCAAACGCTACTGCTAGCGGAAGTTGTTTTTGACCAGTACGAACTGGTTCATAGGTGGATGGAAGCTTGAACAGCTGCCACAATCGACGCGTTACTCTCATGACGGGTAATACACCGATGAGATACTATCGCAATCTACATGCGTTACCGCATTCGCGGGCGCATAACCGAGGGTATTCAAGGCGTCGAAACACACATACTAGCGAATAAAATAATAGTTAGATATTTGACTTCCTCGTGAAAGCCATTAGGAAGCTATGTCGACACTTTTTTGTCGCCCTATGTTGTTCAAGAAGCTGCGGGTTGGATGAACCAAAAATTGGAGATTTGGTACATGCGCCACAAAAAAATAAGAAAAATAATGAGCTCCCGAACCGAGAATCGAACTCGGATCTCCCGCGTGACAAGCGGAGATACTAACCGTTATACTATCCGGGAATTTCTTGTTTGTTTACTGAAGTTGTTCTGTCCCAGTAAACATTGATCAAATGTGCGTCAATAAATACTAATATGTTAGTGTTTACGCGTTTGGATAGACGTAGGGTGTTGAAGTAAAAAAAACTACAATAATGAGTAAATTTAAGGCGTAGTTGTCATACATACTCACGTCCTCTTGGGCCAGTATTTTTGAGGTCGATGTATTTACGCCTTACACGCCACCCTTATTAAGGATCCTTCTCAAGGCTTCAAATATGCACTCAATACAATAGAGGTACAGCTAGTCCGAGGCGGTGATCAATGAGCCTAATCCTTCATATTTCATCTCCACTAACGCGTATATCTGAAAATCCCACGCTCCGTTGCCAACCATAGAAGCGACTGCACTACTGCCATTAACAGAACCGCGATGGGATGATTCACCACCATCCAAACTGTAAACGAAAAAGCCCACGATAAGGTTGCTGAAAGTTTGAGTAGAAATGAAATCAAAAACAATACTGTTGCAACGTTCACGAGTGTCCAAACACCAGTGATTATGAGTGTCGTCTTAAACAGCCTTGTGTTGTCCTTTTCTCTCAAAAGAATAGTTAGGTTTTCCTTCAAAATTAAACCATCCACAGAAGCCACTCCCAAACCTATCAGTACTCTGAATTCCCTCCATAACAACGTATTGAATAAGTGCAGATATCGGTGGTCATCCTTGATTGCGATAAGGAAGGATCCGATGTTTATACCATCATCCAAGTAGTCCAAAATTTCTCCAATAATCGAAGGGGTTAAATTGTATAACGGCATACTTCACGGACGGTAAGTGGCGGCTTTTATGTACACCTTTCTAACGCATATAACTACATACTAACACCATTTCAAAGCATCATTAAGAAAGTATGAAACTTTGACTAGAAAGTTTGATGTAGCCAAGACGCCAGCATAGAAGCCGTGACCAGCATTCACAATAATCTTAAACCATCCTTCAAAAGTCCACACGAGTGTACGAGACCATACCATAGCCACGAGAGCAGGAATGGAAATCAAACTCAATGCAATTGCTTGCATCACAGACATACCGTACCTCAAACGCCTTTAATTCTGACAAAGAAGACCCAGTTTACTCCAGTGAGGGGGGTGGTTTTATGTCTCCGCGTCTCTTCCTCCTGGTACAGATCTACATATACGCACTTCTTTCTGCATTGTTGGGAGAGTTCAACGCTTTCATGGTTTTCATTTATTGTACTATCATGCAAAAGGCTGCTAAACCCGTGCAGCCACCTTGGGTTGCCACGACGCAAACTTAGGCTTAGCGGTGTTGTAGGGAACGTAGGCGCCGGGGGTGTTAGTCATGTTCATCTTGTGCTGAGTGAGAGGGTAAGCTCTGGTGGCCTTCTCGCTCCCAGACACCTTGTTGGGCGGGGTGTTGGTACCGTAACCCAACCAGTAGTGCCAGCCAGGCTCGACCTTAGAAATGTCAACACCCCAGTCCTTGTACTCAACCCATCTAGTTCTCAAGAAGATCTCGGTCCGCTCGTCGGTCTCGTAGTATTTGTTACCCCAGTCATCGACACCGACAAGAACCCCAGCAGGCTTGGTGTCGTTGTGGACCTGAATCTGCCAGCCGGCTCTTCTGAGACCAGACTGGTACACGTTTCTCAACGTTCTGAAGATAGAAGTCGACATGTCTGTGTTTCTGCTTACCGTGAAAGAAAAGAGCTCTAATTGGTTTGAACGCGCGTCACGTGATCTTTTCTTCAAGAACACCTTCGGCTGCGAAAAAAAATCAAGTTGGGGCTATACATGTGGTTGTTGAATCGTAAATTAATGCTACACGTAATTGTTGTTCGTGCGTGATCGAGCTTTCATCTTCTCGATACGCGCCTTCAACTGTGAGGTTACTTCCGCAGCCCGCTTCCACAGATCGTCATTTGAGTCAAGCTCCACCGAACTTCGAAAGTTAGGAGCGTACTGTGAATTGCGGTTACTGTCGGGAGTGCCCATAGAATCGATAGACAATCGATTGACCCTGTTGCTGAGGTCTCCCAGAGTAACACGAGGACGCGGTTCGTTGGGTGGCAGCGCCCTGTTATCGTACTTGAGCTGAGCCATTTGCAATTGCTGCTGTAAGTCAGTCACTTGGTATTTTGCGTTTTCAAGGTCGTTGTGTACACGCAATAACTGCGTTTCCTTTTGCTTTGCGGTGAGAGTGGCATTGGTGAAATCTCGCTTCACTTCTTCCACTTTGATGCGCCATTGATCAATTTCGTCGTTGAGCCGGTGATGCTCGTCGCGCAATTGACGTATAGTAGTATCGCGGTCGTTCAATTGGCTCCTGAGAGAGTCGTTTTCGCGTCTAAGCCGTTCAAGCTCTTCCAGGTCGTGTGAAGGCACGTCTGGGGACGGGGGTGCAGGTGCAAGAAGCGAGCGGCTCGTAAGCAGACTCCGGTTTAGTTTGGTGGTATCGTTCAAGCGCTTGGCGGGAGATGTTGCACTACGCTTAGCAGGGAGGTTCAGCACCCGACTAGACGGGGCATTGCTAGCAGCAGAGGAAGCACGAGGGGGTTGTGCTCTCGCCAACGGAGCTGCTGGCCGCGTCGCCGATGGTGGGGCACGCGAGTTAGGCGCTGGAGCCGCAGCTGCAGCCTTGCACTTCGCGTTCACCTCCACTGTCTCGAAAAACTTCTTGACCTTCGCCTTGCGATTGTCGTCGACGCCTTCCAAAAACGCGTTAAGCTCGCGTTCACCCGTGATTTTCATTAAGGTACCAATCATTTGCGTGGCTGCTTGACGAACTGGCTCCAACAGCTCGCTCAACAATTTCACACCCTGAGTCATAATGGTGTCAATCTCGGTACGCGAGGGCGCAACTGGAGTAGCCGCAAGACAGCGTTGCAAGAAGTCAATCAGCGCAATTTTGACAGCTGGGGTTTTGTTTTTGGTACCAGCCAAAGCCTCCTCGAGAACGGTAGATAACAGAGTAACAGTGAATACTGCATCCAAAGCATTGGCCAATGCCTGAGCTACCAGTGGCTTTTTCTCCTTGGTCCGGTCAATCATGGGGGCCAAGACGATGTTGGTCCCGTTGAAGTTCTTTTGCAAACCCTTCACGATACATTCAATGCAATTGGCAGCCAACTGAACCACCTGGATGTTAGCGTCTTTCATACATCGCGCCAACGACCGCAAAAGCGGGTTATAGTCGCCTTGCTTCATCTTCACAGCCTTTTCAAGAGTTGCATGTACACCTTCAAGCGCCTCTTTACGTTCTTTCCACTTTGGCAGCCCCAAGGCGTCCTCAAAAGATGCAGGGATTTTTGAGAGCACATCCACAGGCTCCATGTGTTCGTAAGGATCAAACTCGGCCGGTTCCATCTCGACGTCGGGGTCTTCGCCACCGGTATCCTCACCAGTTCCCAGTTGCGCGTCTTGCAGCTTTTGGAGTTCTTGCTGCTGTTTGCGGGTGAAGCGCTGCTGCTCAGGCCTGCCTTGGACCAGTTCAAAGGCTTTGGCCAAATCCTTCTGTTGGACGGGCTTCAATTCATCAAACAACACCCGCTCTAATCCTTCACCCATCCATGCGTACATAGCCACTGTCAACTTGGTGGCTTCGGCTCGCACGGTCTTGTCAGCGTGAGCAAACAATTTAGGGAGCACGGGGATTAATTGCTTGGGGCTAATCACTGACATCCCAAAGCCCTCCACGAGCAGGGTGAGTGCCACCACGCAACCGGCTACAAGCTTGGGCAAGCGAGCCAGGAGGTGGGGGGTGATCTCTTCGACTACCAGATCGTCCAAGATTTCCACCATGAGCATCACCAGCTCGATCGCATTCTCTTTGGTTCCTTTTCGGTTCAGCAGTAAACCCTTCTCACACACGGCTTTCACCACTCCCCCTTGTTTGAGGTGGTTGACAGTTGCGGGAGACGCCCCTAGACGCAAGTAGTTCACAAAAGCTTGGTAAGCTGCCTCCTGCGCCACCACATTACTGTCAACAAGCGTCTTCTTCACCAAATCCAAATTGTTGTAGATGCCAAACACTGGGTCGGATTCTGACCGAGATTGATCGAAGTCTTTGGCTAGTTGTTCATAGGCCTCCAACCGTGCTCGCCACACTTTGTGCACGAGACGCTCTTCAAGCGGCAAAGCCAGGTAATCTTCTGCTTTGTCACCTTCCATAGTGGGTCAAATCACGCTGAGGTGTGGTTTTTAATTTATCGTAAACAACGACGCGTGGCGCGCAGGAAAAATCTTGAGGCGAGGGAGTCGCTAAACAAATATCACCGACTAATGTACACAAAGAGAAAGATCACGTCTGGGGCCTATATTGTCGATCCGTCATCTCATCGATTATTGAGTAAGTGCTCATGCCAATATAGATGTCGTGTGCTGTGGTAGATGTCGTAAATAGCCGATACTGCTTGAGTGTCTCGCTTTAGGTTAGAAATGCATTGCACAATCGGGAAGATATCGCTTCCAAAACAGATTCGCTACGGGCTTGTACAAGTTGGCCTTTCGTTAGCCCATTGTCGAGCAACTAGAGACGAGTCCGAATCACCAAGCCTTGACCGTCGCTGGCTTTGGAGTCAGATTCGAGGGGGATGTACCTAACTCACTCAGTCAATGACGACATCGGAATGTGACAGCTAAAGTGCACCACACAATGCACTCTGTTGCCATGCCACACAGCCTTAGCGGTGCCAAGTGTCAATCCGTCCGTGGACAGTGTTCGTGCACGCACCTACGCGCCCATTATGTGAATGCTGATACAACAGTGCGATTTAGTTCTTTCGTTTATTAAATGCGATATTTCAGTGTGTCTAGTTGGATTCGTACTTGGCCTTGATTTCGTCAAAAGGCTTCAACTTGAATCCCCACGCCTCCTCACCAGGTCTGTCTTCGTAGTACTTCTGAATGTCGACCCCGTGGTAAGGGTGGTATGCCCAGTTGAACCAGGGAATCACAGCCATGTTCATGAACGAGTATTGGGAGAACTTGTTGGCAGTGTCCTTGGTGCGGTCGTCCAAGGTGGAACGGTCGGTGTGGTAGGGCATCTTCTCCTGCGACAACAACTTCTTGATCTCGTACCGGTCCTTCTTGACTTCGCGCTCGTTCTCAGACCACCCAAGGAACCGCTTGGACGATCTAACGTATGCAAGGTAGAAACCGCCGACAAACCCCAACAAAGTGGTCACCCGCAAAGCACCACCAGGGAGCTTACCCGGGGCCTTCAAAGCACCGGCACTGGGCTCCAAGCGCTCCCACGCGGCCAAAGCCACCGGCATCCCCACAGTGGACGCAGCCCAAACACCGTAGTCAGAGGGTCTGAAATAACCCACCACCCGGGAAAAGTGAGGGTCGCTGTCAATCAATTCGTAGTCACTGACGGCCGGCTGCGCTTTCACAGGTTGGTTGTGACTGGTGTACGACATAACTGCTGCTTATTTGCACGGTTCTGATTGGAAAGAAAATTCATGTTTTTCGACGCAAGTCACGTGAACAAAAGCGAGCACCGGTGCAGCAAGTACTTGGTGAATGAGCTCTGGCAGGAATGAGGTCACTGCATGGGGTAATACGATTAGATCTCAGCTCAATTGTTCTCCGCCTGGTCGCATGGTTGGCTTTGCGAATGGCTGGTACAAATTTGTCAAAACAATATGTAGACAATTACAAGTTGAGCGGTATTGAAACAAAGATCTTAACACTAGGTCAATCCGCGCAACTCCGATCTCCGTTTGTAAGGATATTTTCCCTGGCACAACCATAATCGTACATATGCACCTCGAAATTAAACGATCGCCACCATGCCGATAACCCTTTCCCAGCCTCCACTACCACATATCCTCACGAGATTTGCCAATGGACTACGGCTACAGAGTATACCTGTGCTCAACTTTGCAATCATTGCCGTTCTAGGAGTGTTCCTAGTTAAGCTTACCTTCAAATACAATGATTTGTACATGAAGTCGTCACTAATAACCCTTATCGTGACCAATTTGGTGCTTTTTGGCATTTCAGAGACACTAGCTCAACTGATCCTTCATTATAAACCAACTCATCCTGCGCTTCGATGGCAAGTGGCCCGTGACCGTTCTTCGGACGATGACGACTTGGAAGCTGTGCCTCCTGCCCAGGACAGTGACCGCTCTCATGATGATGTTGATCAATTCATTGCATTTCTCGAGCGGGAAGATGACACCGACGCTGAATGGACCGCCCCCGTCTTGGAGACTGCCACCCCAGAATCTTCCCTCACCTATTTCGAGTTCCACCGTCTTGCAGGCTTCATGTGCTGGGGTTTCATTCTCGCATTTGCCCAGTGCTTGTGGTACCGCTTCCTCCAGATTTACCTGAAGGAGCCAAAATTGATCGAGGTGATCCGCAAAGTGTTGACAGATCAGTTGTGCTACTCACCCGTCTCACTTTTCTGCTTCTTCACCTATGGCACGATGGTGCTTGAGCTGGGCACCTGGGAGGACGCAAAAGCAAAGCTCGGTCGAGTGTATTTGCAAACATTGGCCACCAACTACATCGTGTGGTTCCCCGTGCAATTCATCAACTTCTTGGTGGTACCTCGCAACTACCAGGTCCCATTCAGTTCGTCCATCTCGGTTTTGTGGAACTGCTATTTGTCATTGCGTAATCTGAAGGCATAAATATTAAATATACATGGAGTCGGTCACCTTGCGGACCGCAGTAGCCACCTTAGATGGGTAAGCCTCCCCGAGAGGCAATATACGTGGAAGTAAGTAGCCAGCATCGACAAGCGCGTCGGGGTCCACACGCTCAAACCCGGGCTGGCCCTCAGCATTCACAGCAAGGATGCGCGCATTAGTGATATGTTGGCTGATAGCCGCTGCGATGCCAGTAACCGACGATGGAGGCTGCATTTGAGGCACATCGGGAATGGGTTCTCCCAAATATGCGACGGTGGTACCTGTGAGGGAACATGGGGACACGCAAACAAAATTGGTGTCCTTGAGGGAGAACGCCCACCTACCGATCACGCTGTACTCAATGGGGTTTTTGAGAGTCGGCACCGTGATCAGAAGAAACTTTCCGTGGTCCACGACAGGAATCTTGACAGGGGATTGTGCCTTGGTGAGGATGGCGTGATAAAGTTGTTCATCCTCGTCGTATTCGCCGTCTTCAGTGGTACTGGGCTTAATGGGGCTGTATTCTAGCGCGATTGTATCTACCGTCTTACCCGCAAGCACCTCCGTTAGTGTCCGTAGGGTGGTGGGAACCACTAGAACAGGTTTGTCACTGCTCGCGAAGACATCGCCGCCGGAGAAGACTGGGACAGAATTGTCAATGTGCGGGTCTTCGTCGAGAACGTGCCGTGGCCCTCGGTGCTCAATGGGTTTAATCTGTGGGGTTAGTTGTAGCTCATGAGGGCAATCTGGGATTTACATACAAGCATACTGTGTTTGGTAAATGAGTGGCGTTTTCGCGCGATATAGAGCAGGATCTGGAAACACTCCGAGGCAAAGACTGTTTAGCGGTTTCGGAGTAAACGAAGTTGTTCAACACTCTGCCTATATTGCCATTGCTGGTCCTTACACACTTTCTTCTCTCATCCGACTCCGTTCGCTTAACATAGAGACGGAAACAATGGTACACACAATTGGTCAAGTTAAAGAACTGCCTCCTCAGCTAAACACTACGCTGGTTGGCACCCGGGCCACACATCGTGCACTCGTACCACCATATTCTATCCACCTGAGCTCCCACAAAATCGTGCCACTTTAGCCTTTTTGGTGCAGCCAAATGGTTTTTCGCGAGTCCCCATTTTTCACACCCAACCATGTTTCGTACCCTCCGGTTCCGCGGGATGCGGTTCTACCACGCCCGTGACCACCCCACCTCCATCATCAACAAGCTGCCGGAGTCGCTTATTCTTGACAAGGCAATCCCTCTCCTCCCCACCTACGGGTTCACGCGCCAGTGCATCACCGAAGCCGTCCGCCAGTTGAATTACCCTGACTCCCTCGGGTCGCTCGTCAAGGATTCTGCGCTCCCAATCCACTGGTTGAAGACCCAGCGTAAGGTTCTCGAGGAGCACGCCATGGCCCCTGAGTCCCCGTTGCATAACATCACCAACGAGTACGACCGAGCCACCCACTTGATGCAGACGCGATTGCTGTATAACGAGGGCATCAACCTCACCGATTTGATGTCGCAGCTTGTGTTGCCCTATAACCTTGCTGAGTCGTCAGCTGAGCTCCACGCTTTGTCCGACGACATCGCCTTTTACGCGGGCGATGCCTCCAACGACTTTGCCTGGTATTCGAAACGGATGGGCTTGTCGACGATATACGTGCTGGCCGAGATGTACCAGGTGCTGAACCCGGACCGGGCTGCCGTCAACCGGTTTGTCGCCAACAAGATTGGGGACCTCAAGAAGTTGGGTCTGGCCTACAACGATGTCGAAGAATGGGCGTTGTTCAACGGCATCAGTGCTTTCAACTTGATTCGCTCTCAGCTCATGAGAGGTTAATGTGTATAGTATTAATGAATTCGTTATGGACGAGTATAAACTAGGGGTGCATGCAATTGGCTCAAGCCGCTGCCTGGGCTGCCGAGCGAATGGTGATCAACTTGTCTCTCGCCAGCTCCATCTCCTTTTCGGTCAGGGCAATTTTTTCCTCCACCCGGGTGATCTCGCCCTTGATGAACTCGATTCTCTTCTCCACGTTCATCTTGGCTTCGTCGTATTCTTGCGGCAACAAGATGGGACCCGTCAACTTGTAAATTTTGGATGAGCTATCCAACTGACTGAACTCGTCAAGCACGATTTTGTTCTCCTGGAACTGTGTTTCCAACTGGCTGCGGGCACCGATGAACTCGTTGATCTGGTTCTGGAGTCGTGAGAACTCCATCGAGATCTTTTCAAACTCTTGTTTGTCCATCGTTGTAGTGGGGCGGCGCAGTGACTGTGTGACAAACAGGATCGTTAAAGCGCGCCTGCTGCAGGGCCCGCAATGGAAACGGCTAACGCCACGACATAGGTAAAGATATCTAAGAGAGTCATTGTGGGAGTCGTTGAGGGCAATGTTTCTTGATTCTTTTGAGTATTATATTCTTATTGCGAGATTTCTGGTTTTATGTTAAAACCTCTATGCGCACCCTACTTTTCCCATATTTTCACAATTTTATGTCATATTGGGTATATATATTATAAGCTTTCATATCGTTTGACCATTTTCAGATACTCGACCGAAAACATAAAGCTGTCATTACCATAACTCATAAATTAGTGTGGCTAAAGCCGGCGGACGTAGTCTTCCACCACATCCTCTTTTTCCCCAACCACCACGTCAGTGACCTCAACTCGGTAGCTATCATTGAACCCGTCATCGTCCATGTCGAGAGAGTCGTCGTCATATCCGTCGTCGTCCTCGGAATCGCTACCTTCGGCATCTTCGGGTACTTCGGGCTCGACATCGTCCATGATCACATCATCGTCGTCATCCGCTTCCCCGTCAAATACGGGTCGAGTTGTATGATACATGGTGTGGCGTCGAGGAAAATCATGTTTCTTTTGGCAGCCACTGAAACTAAGACCTCGGATACGTTCATTGGCCAAAGATCGCAGTTGTTGGTAAGGCAGAGCAAACAAGTCTTGATTGAACACAAACCCCTGGCACTCCTTGAGGCTGATAATGTTATACGAGCCGTCAGCGAAAAAGCTCCGGGCTTCGTACACGCTGTACTGTTCGGAATCTATCATTGATGGAGATAGAAAACTGTTGCGGCGGACCCACGGGGTCAGATGCGAATGGCGACGCTCCAGGCGTTGCGCTGTTGGTTTGACCACCGGGGTCAACGGAGATAACCGTTCCGTCGGGGCGCACGCGCCAAATGACTGTGATCGGGTGTGGACAGGTGACGCCTGGGGGGGCAGTTGGGGCAACATGTGTTTGTCAAGTTTCGGTTGCACCGGGTTTTCGGGAAGGTTCGCTCGCTCCATGCTGCCTTAAGCTAGAGCCAGCTACGATAAGCGGGTGATACCTAATTCAGGTGGTACTCGGGGTGCGTTCTTATTAAGTGTGCGACTGTCACGTGGAGATAAACAAAAAGGGTGATTGCTATAAACAACGACGGTAGGGTGCCGGTACACGGGTACCGGCGTTAACGGTCAGATGACACTAAAGCAAGACAGGGCGGCTACAACCGCTGGCTCCCGGGGTCGGGGCGTTTAAGTAAACATTTTTGCTGCAAAACATCCGTGCATCACATGGCAGACGCTGGCTGTTGAGGGGGTTGGGACTCCGAAGTAGCCACCGACTCCACCGTGGGCTCGGCCAGCTGCCAGCGCTCAACCATGTCGTTCATCAACAGATTCCGGAATTCGGGATTCTGGATATCTTTAGCGAATTGGTCGTTTTGTAGTAACGTAAGCACGTGCAAACAGTTTGGGTACACCAAAAACTTACTATACTCGGGCTCCTTCCAGTATTGCAAATAGCTGACATAATTTTGGAACTCCCGCTGCTGCAAATACCCTTGCTGAGCTAAAAAGTACACATACTGAATATTGCTCAAACTTTGGACAAACTCAAGCTCGATTTCCCAGCGAGTGGGCACGGAAAAAGTTTGTTGTTGTTCTTCACTCGTTGGTGATTTCAGGGGACTGGAAGCCATGTCGGACGCCGAACTCAAACAGGTGACTCAGGTTAACTCAACGCTTGCGCTGGTGGTGACGATGCTCCTGCTGATGCGCGAAGACCTTGGTTCGTGTAATTCGCTGGTGGTGCACGCGCTGGAATTGGTAAACCAGTGGAATCGCATTGTCAGCCAAACAAGCTACACATACAACGCCATCGAGGAAAACGACAGCGACCGGGAGTTGAGGCAGAAGCTTTTGGCCGAACAAGAGCGAAACGACCTTTTAGAGGCCGAATTACGCCAGTTGAACGAGAAATAGCCGGGCGCTACCAATTACAACAAAAGGTAACACAGCGGCTGGACCAGTTGCCGCTACTTTACGAAAGCTTAAGTGGGTGTAGAATCACGGCAACGTTTGCGACAAAACAAGTTGGATTACTATAGCCAGTATGTAAATATATGCAAGAAGAATGAGAGGAAGCCTAGCGGGGAAAACCAGACATGCAAAATACACCCCTTAGACGCGCTGTGCGCTTCTTAATTCCTTCAACTGGTTCATGACAAATTTCAACCCCTCCCGGGTGTTGTTCATGTTTGACAAAAACTTGTTCTTGGACCAAGTTTCGATACGCTCTTTGAACCCGGTAAAGTTACTGGAGAACTTCACCTTCAGGTCAACTGCAGTGGTTCCTTCAACGGAAGTTTTATAGTGCAAGTGTTCTTCAACCTTGATCACCTTGCGATGGTCGACATTCGCCAGGTATGTTCTCATGGTTTGCGTCTGAGGATTAATGATGCTCCTTTCAATGATATACAGATCGAGTGATGACCCAAGAAACGGCTTAATGAACTGCGGCAACCGCCCCGTTTTCACAACCATCTTAGTTGTACGCAAGCACCCCTCGCTATCAACAAACAGCTCTAAAGTGTCGGTGGATTTGACATGCTTGGCGTACGGATTGGGATAGCGATTAAGATACGCAAGCGTGACGGTTTCAAACGAATGCTGGTAGGCGTGGGAAGTCTCAAAGTAGAGGACCATCTTCGGAAGGGGTTTGAAATATTCGTTACTTATGCGAAATTTTTAATTCGTGTGCCGTGAAAAGTGCGGCCACTTTCGGTTTCAGCGGGACGGAACAATTGGTGTCCGAAAGGTGCCGGTCAAGGAGTAAATAAATCACAATAGGAATCGGGGGCAAATCGACTATTCCCGAACCTTCCGCACCGTTAAGGGGTTGGCCTATGATACTTGCTACCCCTTCCCCCCGCATTTATTGTCGTCGTCTGATGTTTGATTAGGTAATAATGCTACAATAAGAAGGTCTATTAATGTGATAAGAAAATGGCCATATTAGGCACGGTCACGAGACCTCTGTTTCTTCGCCTTGATTTTGCGGTTGTTTTCTCTCCGTTCAGCCTTCGTAAGGTAGCGGAACTTCTTTTTCGATTTCGGTTTCGGTTTGGCTACACCACAGACCACAGCGTAATTCTTCGCTCTTTCAATGCTATTATCGAGAACCTGCTCCAGCTTTGAGAGATCAACGTTATTAGCACGGGCCAACCTTTGGATTTCCTGCATTTCCTTGACGGCAGGGCTCTCTAACAGTTCCACTTCAACTGTGGTCTCCTCTTCGATGATAGCGTCTCCGCCCACAGCATCCTCATCCCGAATGTAAACCTCTTTACGATGCAAAATACCCTTCGGCTTTAAGTCCAGGTTTTCGTCGGAATCGCTCGACTTATCGTCGTCCTGGAATCCCAGCCATTCCTCGTCTTCTGATTCATCACTGTTCTGCGCGTCATTGGTATCGTCGTCATCCCTCGAGTCGTTCAAGTTCGCAATGCGTTTTTGGGTCTCGTTAAATTGTTTCATTTGGCGTTCAAGGTCCTGCTTCCGCTCTTCACGAATTTCTTTCCGCTCTTTGATCCGTTCTAAACGAGCCTGCTCAGCATGGTATTCTTGAGCCTTTTTCTGCCGTTGGAGCTTTCGTTTATGGAATCCAGTTAAGTATTCAACTCGCGAATCTCTGTCGAAAACGACTTCTTCCACGCGATGAGCCTTTTTAGCTTTGTCGGCATACTTTTTGCCACCAGTTAAGATCTCTCTATTTGTTCTCACCATGATTAATGAGTGTCGTGGCTAACGCGATTCTGGCTGCGGTATCTGATGTAGCAGTATAATCTCAAGCTCATCTCATACGAACAGTCTGCATATGAGCCCAGACAACGAATATTCCATTGATTAGGAGTAGCGAATGAATTTTCACCTCACCACGGTAAGCAAACAAAACATACACCCTTATCACCCGTATATCCATTTACGCCGCCCAGTGCTTCTCTCTCAACTTGAGCTCACCTGGTTGCAACCTTCGTGCATATAAGACCAGTGGTGCGACACACCCTTGATATTTCACCCCCAAGCGAAGACCTGGACCCTCCAAAAAGCTATGGAATCGTCTGACTTTGCTAAGTTCGTGGACGCTGTCAACGCCTCGCTTGACGATCTTGAGCCAGTTTTGGAACCCATCACCGCAAAATCGCTCGATGATATACTTGCCCCATTCGGTTCTTCCAAAGAGGACACACTTGAGAAGATAAAAGTGATCAACAACTACACCTATACCCTCATATCCCTTCTATTCAGTCAGTTGAAGTCCAAAGGCGTAGATACCAACAACCACCCTATCAAGTTCGAGTTGGAACGCATCCAGTCATACATGAAGCGAGCCAAGGCAATTGAGACAGGCCAGTCTACCGAAGAGGAAAAGAAGAAGGAACAACAAAAGAAATCCGCAGAATTGATCCAGCAGGTCTTGGGTACCAAATCCACCCCCGGTGGAGCTGCCGGAGAGGAGATGGCCAAGCCAGCTATTCTGGAGGACACCCCCAAGGCACAAACATCCAAGTTCAAGCATGCGTCTAAACGCAACAAACCAACGAAGAATCGGGTGGATAAACCTCGTCATTCAAAGAAGAAGTAATGACGAAAGGTGGTTATAGCATAGTTAGCATTTAATGAAGTACAGAACGTTATAATTTAGTGAGGTAGGGTTTCAAGTCACCTTTCAGCACATTCTCCACCGCTTGTTCAAGCAAGCGCGAGCGGTCAAAATTGGCCTGTTCGGCCAACAGGGTGGACGAGATGTGTTTAGCACGATCGTGAATCAAATCACTTAACACCAGTGCGATCCCATGAGGGTTGTCACCATGAACAACGTGGGTACCCTCAAGTTCAACAGTTTTCAACAAAATTCCCTCAGGGAATTGCGATTGTACCCAAGCAGTGGCCTCTTTAGGGTTCCAGGTGGCTTGTTTACCAATTACCATGCACACGGGAATTCGATAATGTTGCAAAGTGGCCATTCCAAAGGGGATAGAATAGCGTCCACTTAAGAACATTCCAAGTTGAGCATACCGTGAACATTTGGTGTGGTATGTAATCGAACCATCGCTATGAGTGATCGGTTGGCACTCAGCAGCAAGAAAGTCGTTGAATACGCGCTTATCCATAGTCTTGTAAAACAACATCAGGTGATAGGTCTTGAAGTCATCAAGACTGTCAAACAGATCTTGAAGCATTTGACCCACTTTGGCTAAAATACGCTCGAAATGCTTCACCAGTGCTTCGGTAGAATAAAGAACTGCCTCAATCGGCACTACACAATCGAATAGGTTGGGAGCGTAGTGACCAGCCATCACTGCACCGAACCCTCCAAAAGAATGCCCAACTGCAACAAGCCGCTTGTTGCGAGTGGCAACCATATCTCCAGTTGAGCATTGTTCGTGCTCAATCACTTTTAACATGTCCTTAGCGGCGTCATCCCAAATGAACACTGGTCCAATCTTCTTTGCATTAGCAACGGCCGAGTCCCCATGCGAAACGGCATCCACAGCGATACAAGTGTCGAGGTACCATCCTTCGGCTTGCGCACGAGAGTACATCAAAGAAATGATGAAGTTCCAAATTTCTTTATTCATTCCCGTACCATGGAGAAAGATAAAGTTCCACTCAGTAGTACCAGCTGGCGCTTGAGAGCGGTTTTTGTACTTATTATAAACCGTAACCAATTCGTCACCATCTATGAGTGTCAGCCCAGGTGAGCGGGGGTAGTAGGCTGCGCAAGTCTTCTTTTCAACCGTAAATGACATGAGGTGGATGGAATTTTGTCGGCCCGAGATCACTATGCCGAGGACTTAAAGTGTGGGGTTTCATATGCAAAACGCCCGAGGTTGCATAAATGGTTACTTACGATCGGAAGGATTATAAAACCAAGGTTTATCTATTTATAAACTTTATAAGGACACCTTACGGTGAATGCTAAAAACTATATCAAAAAAAGGGATTGTAGAACTGAAAATGAGCATTAAAGAGGCTCAAAGTATTCGTGAAACTCGCGGTCGTTACGGAGGGAGGATTCAGCGACAAGCGCGTACACCTCCATCAACAAGTTGGGGAATTTAGTGATGAAGTAGTCATAGAACCCATCAGGCTTGGTCATCTTCGCCTGCAACTGCGGAGGCATATCATTGAAATGCCGATACTTGTTGCGAATAGCTCTCAACAAATCCATCAACCGCTCAGGCTGATACTTGCGGTATTTACCAAGGTTATCGAGGAAGGTTTTATCAAACTTGCGGTGCCAGTCATTCTGAAGGACAGAGGTGGCATGGGACTCCAACTTTGAAAGCAACTCACTTGGAGGCTCTCGTTGTTCGACCTCGAACCGGTCACTCACCTCCAACAAGAACTGGAGGCGGCGATCTTTCGTCCAAAATAATGGATGAGCCAAAATATCTTTTGTTGTTGGACGAGCCAGGAAGTTAGCTTGAATCATCTGGCGAATAAGGTGCTCAGCCTCAAATCTGTCCCGAGGGCATGTCTTCGCAAGTTGATCCAAAGAGTATTCACCTTTGACAATGTTCGCCTCACGCAAGTACCGATCGCCAAAGGGGTGGGCACCACCTGTGAGAATGTAGAAGAACACGCAACCAAGTGAGAAAATATCAATCGCCTTAGTGAGCCTCTTGCCAGTTGCGGGTGGCACAGCGGTGTCATCCTTGGCCAGGTGCACCAGCGAAATAGTATCGGGCAGAATCTCCACCAAGTCATGGTTGAGTAAAAGCTCAGGAGCACGCCATCCTGAAGTCCCCAGGGCCGCATGCTGTGTGGTAGCACGGAACGAAGACTGGTCAGCATCGAGCTTTTTACACAACCCGAAATCGGAGATGAGCAAGCGCACAGGGGGTTCATCACTAGTCGACTTCTTTTTTCGATCACTGACGAGAATATTTTGAGGCTTGATATCACGATGAACAATCTTGAGCAGGTGCAAATGATGCAAACCACTCGCCAACTCGTATAACGTGCAGTTGACATTGTTCACCATCTGCCGATGCTTGTTGGGTTTTTCCACAATGTCCTCAAGCAGGCATAAGCATAATTCAAGGGCAATGTACAAAAATTTCTCCAGCTTGCTTGTCTGCAGACAGAAGTACCGCACCACATTCTCATGATCATCACTTTCTTGCAAGAGACGAACCTCATGGGACGCCACATCGTAAAAGTCAAGTAACATACGCTTAACAGCCACCGGCCGACCTTCGAAAGTACCCTGATACACAACAGTGCCGTGACTACCGTAACCGAGAATCTTATCGCTGATAGTGAGGTTATTCTCAATTTGAAGTCTCTTCACCATGGGCACCCGAACCGCAGCTTCGTTAAGTGGAGTCGTCGAAACAACGACTTCCTCTATCTTGGCATAGTCATCGGTAGTCTTGTTAACCTTACGACCACCGCGCTTACCCCCGCGACTTCCACGTTTGCGCTTGCGCTTAGGAGTACCGTCGGCAGGATCACTATCGTCGTCTTCTTCGGGAATTTCGCCTTCTTCAACACCTTCCTCAGTGACGGTGGTGATATGTTTGTTGATCTTTACTCTTTTTTCATCCAAATCAACGGGGGCTTGCTTAGGGCTTGATCTTGGGCTGTCATTGGGGCCTTCTTCAAGCTCAGCATCCTTCTTATCGACGTCAAGATATATCTCATGTTGAGAGTCACGACGACTGCCGGTACCATCGATGGCGCGGCGAACCAGGCGAAATAACTTCGACAGCTTGCCAAATGTCATAATGAGTACGAATAGAATCAACAAGACCACCACATCCTCAACCACTCGCTTGATAATCGTAGAGCTGAAAGCCAGCAGTGCATCGCTGAAAGTCAGCGAAATCGGCTCGAGGGGTACAATCGCCTTCGTTTCGTGAGGGGCCACTATAAGATCATCTGAGTGGGGAGTGACAGGCAGAGGCTCCTCGCTGGTGAATTTGATACCACCGCCAATGATGTTAGGGGGATTCGTAGTGACGGCCAGCGCCGACCCGCTTTCGATGTATTTGATGTGACCATCGGCTCCAAACCGCAGTTGAGGCTGATAATTAGTGGCGCTCAGTAACAAGTGACAATCATGCAATCCCAGCACATATGATTCAACTTCGCTCTCCGGAGCCAGAGTGAGGTTAAATGACATCAATCGTTCGCGGTCAAAGGGAAATCCTTGATGCAATTTGAGTAAATCCAAAGTGTAGGGCGAATATTCAGCCGTTTTGATCAAACTAGGGTAGTTCTCGTACGACATGGCGATCCATTCCTTGTTGTTGCTTGTTTTAGTAATGAATACCTTGTCGCGCGCAAAATGGTCATCCCCTGGCGCCGGGGTTTGAGGGTGGGGCAACATAACATACTCCAGGGTCTTTTCATTGTGGAAGATGTCAAAGATTGCGACGGCGATTCCAGGTAATTTGCAACCCCACTTCTCCCTCTCGTTAAATGCTAGTAAAATCTTGTCGTAGAACGGGTAGAAATGGTGGTTGTCGGCTGAACGCTGGTTTTGGTTCATCAAGTCTGTATCGATATTGTTGGGACCCCATTGTGAGTAAGTTACATTCCATACAAGCTCAGCGTTATCTTTGTCAGCGATTGTGAGCTCAAAGGTCGTTTTGCCAATCATGAAAGTGTCTTCCAGGTTCCACTGATCAGGCTCAATTGGGTAATGGGTACGAGGGACTGGACACTGCTCGTGCAGACCCAACAAAGCGCGGGTCTCCCCTGTGTGGATGTTGACCTCGTACAACAGGGTGCGCCTCAGGCCGGTGTAGATCTTGTTGTCGTCACGAAGGGAGAATGGCAGGGCCATCACCAACTCTTTGATCAGAGTAGGGATTTTGTTGAGGCCAAATGTTGGTGTGAAGTAGTACAACAGGCCGTCCTCATAGGGCTCCACAAACCACAAAATCAGGTCGCGACTGCCGTTCCCCTGGGTTCGAATCTGAACAAGAGGCTCGTCAATAGGAAGCGTCCACTTGATGAAACCATTGGTACGGTCGATACCATGCAAGTTCCCGTCGATATCGCTCACCACTAACAAATTAACAATGTCACAATCGCCTAGCAGACGACCAGCAATGGGAAGAAGACCACTAGTGGCAGTAGACGGACGAGTCTCGATCTGGGAATCTTGGCGAGGATCATTTATCCGCAAACTACCCGCCAATTGGAGCCAGAGTACTCCGACGAGTATTAGTAGTGACTGTAGATACATGGGAGCCGCTTATGCACTAACTGGCACAGGGCAGGATCTATAGTCAAGCCAAAAGAACGAAGCTTGATGCAACGAAAGTATGCCGAAGTAGGGATCCAGCGATCGATGGTTCTTCGCGCAGGTAAGGTTCGTGATCTTTATAGGGGGCGATCAACAAAATTTTCTTACCTTTAAAGCGTGCGAATGTACAATATATAGAGCTTTGCACCCCGGTACTATGCAGGCACAGGAATCAGCCAGTGGGGAACTGGCAACCGTTGATTTCTCTCATGACAAAGGGGAATTTCGAAAACCAACCTCTCTAAAGGTGACTAGGTATAACCTATACTACCCTGAATCAGTCGTTTTTGTGTTAGGTACTGGGAAATCCGGGTCAGTGTCGTCCCCATGTGGGGCGCCGGACATTTCTTAACCCGAGCTCAATCATTGATATGGTAGGGGAAAAAGAAATTACGGAAACAATACGGGGGAAAGGGCTTTTCGCGAGAAAAGATTCTTTTGACCAGAAGACATTTGTGTCAATCAGGGGCACGTATCTATTGGTTGGCAAGTTTAAACGCTCGATTGGACCCATATCAAACCGCACTTCAGCACCCGATAAAATTATGTGCCAAATGCATAATGGTACTCGTGATATATGCATCTGAAGGAGAATCTTGAGATCACGCCATAGAGAAGATATCTTCAAGCGATGAGGTGAATTATTGCTGGTGAAATCACAAATCACCGAGAAGCCGCAAAAAATATATTTGCTTCGAGGATATATGTGAGTGGAAAGCTATTTTATGATTGCTAGTGCTAGATTTCTTCTTCATCCATTGCATTACGCGTAACCGAACCTGCATTGCTCAAGACGCAATATAACCGTTTGCGGAGTGAGGTTTCGTTACGACTTCCAGCCGCCATTACACCCACCTCGACAAGAGTTGCACCCCACGGTAAAGATGCTTGCCCTTTAAAACGATTATATGCTGCGTTAAACGGTGCCTTCGCTTGCGCAAAACTCACAGCACGATGATATCATAAATCGTCGTGCCTTCCCAAGTACGCGTTACTCACACAAAGTCTAGTAGGGGTGAAAAATTCGAGAAAGATAAGAAGATGAAGCAGAGATCAGTACGCGAATACCTGAAGCGTAAGGTCAACAATTTATCACATAACTGAAATGTTTGAGTCCCTGTTGGGCTCGTTGGTATGTACCTATCCCCCGACCTTACGATTTGAATTGAAATATATAGGCGTATGCATTGGCTTGCCTCGAAAAGTGAAAAACTCATGGAACTGTGGTTATTGCCTTTGACTGCCAGCCCCTCCGTTCCAGACTGCGTTAAGGCGTTTCGTTGTTGTACTGCATTCTCTCACCAAACCCACATTCGCAAGAAATGCTGAGGAAAATGTCGTAGCCAGATCTTGAGAAAGCTCGCGTATTAGACATTGATATCCCGCGTCCCTCGTGACACAATATTGGAGTTTACGCGGGTTGGCTCCTCCAAAGTTTAGCTCCATTTTCGGGCGTCGGAGTACTGCGGTCGGGACCAATAGGCGAAAGTACGTCAAGCATAGCCTTGTTATAATTGTGTAGAAAATATGTACATGAATAGCCCGAAGCTATAGTCGGGGCAATTAAGCCCGCTGGATGATGTTCAAAAGGTTCCGATAATTCTTCTCGTGTTTGGCGCGCATTGACTCGACATTAGCGTTGGTAGGCTTGTAAGTCTTGTTGGCGCGGTCATCGTGCACGGCCGTCTTTTGCCAGGCGCCCACCTTGGGCACATCCAAGTTCATCTTGACGGTACCGTCGTCATACATAGTGGCCTCAGTGACCTTGAAAGGCATGGTGAACTGGCGTGAGTGGGTGCCGGGAACACTGTTAGTGTAGTTGATGTGCTTACTAGCGTTCTTGTCCATGATTTGACCCGCAAAACCAGCCACGGCGGCCACGTTCAGCGAGGCAAGACGACCCTGAATGATCGAGTGACCCAGCTTGAAGCCGTTGGGGGTGTTGGTGATCTTACCATGTTGCGCGTACAGCAAACCCGCAGTACCCTGTATTTTAGTGACGTTCGCTGCGTGGGTGGTACGACCCTGGGCATCCTTCTTCAACGACGACAACTTTAAAGGATTTTTGGCCACGGCGGACTCATCGACAAAACGCTTGATTAACCCCATCATCTCAGAAGAAGAAACACCAGAAACCCCCGTAAGCGCCTGAGGAGCATTCAAAGCCAACCACTGTTGGAACAGCTTATACAAATGTTTGTTTTGAGAGAGGAGGTACTTCACCTCAGCGGGGTTCACCTTAGGGTGCAAATTGAACGCCGTGGTGGCCAGCGAGTCGTCGCCCTTGTGAGTAGACGCATTTTCGCTGTGAGGGAAAAGCGGGTTGTGCTTCGCCAGCATCACCCTAGGGACCACGCCGTTCTCCTGTAATCTAATGCGCGAGTACATCTTAGACGTGTTCTTTTCCACATCAGGCATACCCGTCTTGTTGTCGATGTTATTATAGGAGATATGCGAGTAACCAATCTGCTTGGGCAAGGGCGTCTTGATACCAAACTCCGACCGCACAGCCGCGTTCTTGGGCGTATAGATCACCTGGTGAGTGGGCATAGCACTCATCACTCGGATCTTTTTGGAAATAGGCGTCGCCACTTGCGCAAGCTTCGACAGCCGAAGCAAATGCCCGAGGTTATCCATGGTTTGTGGCCTGGTCCAGTCGTCAAAATTTTTCAATGCGACTGGTTGAATTCGCACGTGAGAATGCACGTGAGGTAAACTGATGTTACAAACGTACTTGGTTGGATACTATGCGCCCAATGTATACTTTGACACATAATGCTAATAATACAGATACCGCAACACAGGCATCTCAATATATCCTGGTTGCTTGAAACTCGTACAGCTTTCATCTACACCAAAATCTCACAACACATTTGGTCCTATGCAGCGTAAGAAAAGGTTACACCGAATCTTGCGACGTCAGGACGCCCAGGGTCCAGAAAGTCAATCTTGACTCCGGTACTCATTAGGAAGTCTTTAACGTGACCCTCCCACAAGAATTTCACTGATCTATCGTTTAAACTTGTCGAGCATTTGAACACCAGAGAAAAATTGGACGCATTCACCATGTTTTGAAATGCAGTGGTGACATCCTCGCGCTGTGGTCGTGGGTGATCAATAAGGTTTGGGTTGATATAGTATGAGTCATTTTGGCCTTGGATGGGATTCAAAATCACCAGGTTCTGTGTAACCTGTCCAGGCAAGATGTATGCGGGAAGAGGCTTTTGCTTTCTTGGTAATTGCGGACCCAGGGGTGAACTGCGGGAACCCCCACTAAAGTTAAACAACTCAAACCCTAAGGAGAGATTCAGGGCGTATGAGAATATGTTAAAGTCATATTTCGAACAAAACGTCAGTGCTACCAGGGTCTTGACGGTGTAAGTTGATTGGATATGCCCTAGGATGGGATTGATAGCCACAGTCATCGTGAGAGGCTTTCCTGTAGACGTGGATCGTGTTGAGTAGCGGAGTGACGTGGATAAACCGGGAGAAAGCGTTTTCGCAGCATACCACAACTCTGTGCCAATGCTGACTACTGAGTTGTCAAACTTCGGAATCACCCTGCCTTGGCGAGTCGTGTCGGTGAAATTGTAAAGAAAACGCATACCCAACAAGGCCTCGTTGGTCAGATAAATGAATTCGCGGGAAAACCAAGCCTTATTCGTTTGTAAATAGACAATCATGGTACCGTTTTTGTCGAGTTGGGGGTTTGAGATACATTTGATCAAAACCTGGGTGGTGGGAGTAAACCTTTTAATGACCATCGCCTCTAAAGCTGATCCGGGGAAATACATCCTTCCATACATGAGCATGGGGTTGGACTTAGTTCGAAGTGCAGGCTTTTCGTCCACTTTGATGGGCTCAATGATCTTGAAACCCGAAATTGCGTCTTGCAACGATATATCTGACGTGCCATTGGTATTGTAGAGCGGACATGACGAATAAAAATACGCTAACGACCCATTAATGGCGCGGTAGTTGGAAAGGGTAAAGGACGAAGCCAGAAACGGGGTCAGTTGCAGCAGCACATCAAGCTTGAAACCATTAGCAATCGGGAATTCGAGGAGCGCCTGCAGTGTTGCTGTCAAGTGACTGAAAATGTTATCTTCATTCCAGTTGGTGGCTTTATAAAAGCACTTTTGGAGGTATTCCATATAGGTGTACATATCTCACAGTCCCTGAGGTAGGGAGCGAAAAGTGCCGAGACAGTGAACGAAAACGGAGAAGGCGCTGAAGTCAAGGCTGTCAATTGCCTGGTGGTGCTATCTTCGCTTAAACAAAACAACAGGGTGCGTAGGGGTCGCAGGGCTTCTATGCAAGCTAGTACTATTCGCCAGATGGAAAAAGGAATATGATTCACGTATTGGATTCAAGTTGTGGACACGCTACGTAACAAGCGTGTCGTGTTCACTTGAACTAAGGTTTAGTCTGAATTCATGAAAGACTACCAAGGTTAAAGAACCAGAGCAACTGGACCAGTTCATAGTTTTACCCCGTACTTTATATTTATTCAATTTATCAACGAACTTTCTAATAAAGTGATTGCTGGCCGACCATGAGCGCACTGGAAAGGATCGATGCACTGGCTCAAATCCTCCAATAAACCCTTCATCTCGGCCATTGAAAGTTTTTGACCAAATTTTATCGATATGCGGCAAGCTACTGAGCTGGCAGTGGTTAAAATCATAGAAGGGTAGGAAGCAAAAGCGGACTCCCCAAGTGGAACCCAGGGCTTGCGGCGACTATTCAAATCTTCCGAGTGATTCAATATTCCTTTACGCAATTGATCAGTAGATATACCTTCGAGTAAGCGAGGAATCTCCGTGACCACATCATCCTCAATCACGATACCAAAGTGACGGAGGTTTCTAGCAACTCGGGGGGAACAGGTGCACACCAGAAGATTGACTAGCGCCTTTTCGTCGGTCACCGCTCTTAATAGCTGTTCATAGTGAACTCTCTCGTCAGCCGCATGTTGGTCAATTGCAACTAATTTAAAAGGGCGTCCCACCGTTGCCAATATCAATCGCATATCTACCTGATTAACCACACAAAACTGCGTGAGATCTTCCTTGCGAAGTATACGAGGAGGTGGCGTAACAGCAGGCAGAAGCCTACGCTTGCGCGGAGATGGCCGTGGAGAGTTTCGATTTGACATCGAGGCAAATAAGGTTGTCAAAATCAGTTTCAAGCCTGGTCCATCTACGAACAACACATAGTTGAACCTATAGTTAGCAGGCGAAATCACCAAAGATCCGTTATGCCAAAGAAGTTGTTTCGGTAAGTCCCAAAGCCAACCCGTGAGCTCCGTATTAGTTTTGCCATCTCTAGCACTCAATGTTGTAAAGTCAAATTCACCAAACACCTGTTTGTACAATTCCACGGGAGTAGCGGCATCTATCGCGAATTCCCAACACTCATCGTTGTAGGTACAAACGACTTTAAATTTGGCGTTCCTGGGGGTCACCATGATCAACGCAAGTTTCAAATCATCCAAATGGGTCTCGATAGGTTTCTTGGCTTCCAAAGTCTTGCGAACAGGGTAATCATCGAAAGTCTCGCGTTTACCCTCATGATTGACGCAGAGGGCGTTGTAGTCCACGTGAATGGTACTTCCAACTGGCTGACAGTTTTGAATGACTTTTCCCACAAGGCTAGCCAATGTTCCATATGTATTGGATAGCTTTTGCACCTCCTTTTGACTCAATCGATGCATTCATGTGTGCTTGGGTTACGTTGCGCGAAGTTTCCAACCCGAAATGGTAAATGTGTTGCATCGATGGAATGTCAAAAGGTCGTGAAAGCGATTACTTTGGTTAAAAGATGTGGCTTTAATCCCGTCAACTAAAAAATCAATTACGGAGCCCTATAACAAATTATATAAGTGAATAGTTGAGTTCAGCTTTGTAAGTCCACGCGTATATCCATCAAGTGCGAATCGACCATAATTTTTCAGATCACTTGCGACCATGGCGAAGAAAGATAAAAAGCTGAAGGAAGCCAAGAAGGCTCGTGCTGCCGAGAAGGCAAAGAAAAACGAGTCAAAGGCAGCCAAGAAAGACAAAAAGAAACAGGATGAGGAAGACGAGGACCAGGACATCGACGAAATTCTCGCTCAGTTCGCTAAAGAACAAGAGGAATTTGAACAAATCAACATCGAGGTTGTGGATCGTCCCCTGAAGAGGTTATCGCCAGCAATGGTTGCTTCTCCCCTCAATCGTCGGGAGATTTTGATGTTTGGCGGAGAGCAGGCCGAGGCAGGCACTGGGTTGTTGCGATTCTATAACGATTTGTTCACCTACAACACTGAGCTGGATGTATGGAGAAGAATCACTAGTAAGAACTCGCCCATGCCACGATCGTCGCATGCGATGTGCGCTCACCCCTCAGGGATCGTGGTATTGTTTGGCGGTGAATTTTCGTCTCCCAAACAGAATACTTTTTACCACTACGGTGATACTTTTGTTTTAGATGTGGAACTGAAGCTGTGGTCCAAGGTTGAGCAGAAGAATGGCCCGAGCTCCCGATCTGGCCATCGTATGGCATGCTGGAAGAATTACATTATGATGTATGGTGGTTTTCGAGATTTAGGTTCCGGGAATACGACCTACCTCAACGATTTGTGGTTGTTCGACGTGTTGGAATACAAGTGGACTAAGGTTGAGTTTCCTCCCACCATGTCCCTCCCCGACCCTCGTTCTGGTCACTCTTTATTGCCTTGTGCTGAAGGTGCTATCATTTTCGGAGGTTACACCAAGGTGAAGACTACGCGGAAGGGTGTGCAAAAGGGGAAAGTACTTACTGATTGTTGGTTGCTCAAAATGAATACTGACCCAAAGAAGATAAGAATGGAAAGGCGCCGCAAACAGGGTCCCCAACCTCTGCCTCGCGTGGGTTGTCTGCTTCAGTTCCACAAAAACCGTGGTATCATGTTTGGTGGTGTCTACGACTATGAAGAGTCGGAGGAAAACTTGGAATCGGAGTTCTATAATCTGGTTTATGCCTTCAATATTGAACTGAACCGCTGGTTCCACCTCTCACTCAAATCGCGTCGTCGTCAAAAGGTGGAGAAGAAGGACCAAGCCAAAGCCCGTGATGAAGACCTTGAACAAATTTTGAATGACATTTTGAAGAAGGCCAACCTCAATGACGACGAGGAACCTATTGGCGTGTCTTCAGCCCCTGTTGAAGAGGAAAAAGAGGAGACTAAGGAGTACCCTTACTTGAACCAATTACCTCATCCCCGATTCAACGCGGCCACCTGCGTGGTTGACGACTCATTGTACATCTTTGGCGGTATGTATGAGCGGGGAGAGAAGGAGTACACCATGGATTCCATGTACCTGATCGACTTGGGTAAGATGGATGGCGTTAAGGTGTACTGGGAAAACCTCAAGGAGCTCGAAGAGGAAGAGGAAGAAGAGGACGAGGATGAGGACGATGAAGATGATGAAGGCGATGATGATGATCATGATGACGAGGACCATGCCCTTGAGGCTGACGAAGAGGAACTGGAGGAGGAGGAGGAAGAGCCTGAGGAAGAAGAATTCCCCGACCCGCGAACTTGGTTGCCACACCCCAAGGCCTTCGAGTCATTACGCCTGTTCTACATTCGTACCGGTGCCCAATTTTTAGAATGGTCGATTTCGAGCAACCGTGACGCTCGTGGTAAATACCTCAAGAAGGCTGCCTTTGACCTTTGTGAGGACCGATTCTGGGAACGTCGTGAGGCGTGCGCGGCTGAAGAAGACCGCTTGGAGGAGATGGGTATCGGCGAGGTGGTTGAGACCACTGAGGATGACAAGGCGAAGCGCAAGGCTCGTCGTTAATGCATTGATCGTGGATACAATTTTTTCCATCATCGTTATAAGATTAAAATTAACTAATGTACAAAATATGAAGTTTACGCTTAGGTGAACAAAGTGTCTTCCTCTCTCAAATATTCACCAATGTCACCTTGTCTAAAGGCGACAATCGCCGTAGGCTGTAAATTGCGGGCCTCAGAAGTCGACTTTGCGGTGACACCGAACCCCAAGGGAACATCATTCATAGAGTAAACAATGACACCAGCATGCTCAGGAATATCCTCGGACATGCGCCCGACGTGAGCCTTCAACACATGATTACCGTAAAGGAAAGGCATCTCACCGTTCTGCTTGATCCACACTTTGAACTTTGCGTGCTGAGCCATGTAGGGCAATGCCGTGATGTGTAGTCTGAACTTGCCAGTCTTTGTGAACTTGCCAAAGCATGTACCCAACAGCATCAACTTATCACGAGACACACTGGTGGCAAAACGGGCAACTTCCTCTGAAACATAGTAGACCCGGTCTTTCTGCAATCTAAAGACATGAGGCACAGGATTGTCGATAAGGAAAGTAATGTTTCTGCCGATGTAGTTGGCCAACTTCTCGAACACTACCTTCGTTTCTTCTTCGGTTAAAGATCTCATGGCACCGGTGTATGGAGATGGGACAGCCTGAGATGGGGAAAAAGCTTAGTGTGATAGCTGTGTGCCTTATGCGTCGGTTTTTTTTGGAGTATATTTTTTCAACCCAATCTCATCGCGATGAGTACCACCGAAGAACCCAAACCTGTCGATGATAAGAAGCGGCCCACGGTTGACGCTGATGGCGCGGAGGCTTCTCCTGCTCCCAAGGTCAAGCGTAATAGAAGGGAGGAAAGGGGAAATCGGAATACGTACGTAGGTACTTGAGAAGGGCGCCCACCACCACTTGTGGGGCTTTTGGCGGTTTTGCGGTGAAGACAATCGCTGCGACTCCGCCAGGAAGCAATTCGCCTCAGCCATCTCAACCTCCAATTCATGGCTTTGGCCGAGTTATCAAACCATACTAACCTGCAGTGAATGGAAACCCCAACTAGACGAGAACGGGAACCCCATCCCCAAGTCGGAGCGTCGCCCCAAGCGTAAGGTGGCGGTGATGATTGGATACTGTGGTACCGGGTACAACGGTCTTCAGATCCAGAATGACCCTAACGTTAAGACGATTGAAGCTGAATTGTTCAAGGGATTCGTGGGCGCGGGTGCTGTGTCCCCCGAGAACGCTGACGACATCAAGAAAAACGCTTTCATGCGAGCTGCTCGTACTGACAAGGGTGTTCACGCCGCTGGCAACGTCATCTCTGCCAAGCTCATCATCGAAGATGAGGACATTGTGGAGAAGATCAATGCTGAATTGCCCGACCAAATTCGCGTGTGGGGTATCCAGCGGGTGACGAAGCTGTTTGACTGTCGGAAGATGTGCTCGCTGCGCATCTACGAGTACCTCTTGCCCACCTACCTGTTATTGCCTCCAAAGCCCCACACTGTATTGGCTGATTTATTGCTCGAACAGGACAAGAAACACCCTGGGATTCGCCGCGATGACACCGAAGGTGCCCAGTGGTGGCGCGAAACCAGGGCTGAAATTGTTGCCCTGGGTATCACGGAAGCTCAACTCGATGAGTTGTTGGAGCAGATGAAGGCCGGTGAACTGCCCAAGACTTACGACAGTGAAGGCCACATCACCGAGGCTGGCCGGTTCATCAAGCTGATCAAGCAGATTGAAAACCGTCGCCGCCGGGAGTACAAGGTTTCCCCTGAGCGGTTGGCCCTCTTCCGGGAAACCATGAAGCAGTACGAAGGCTCGAACAACTTTCACAATTACACCATCGGCAAGCCTTACCGCGACCCGCTGGCGCGTCGGTACATTATGGAGACCACTGTGCTGGATCCTTTTGTGATCGAAGGCACTGAGTGGGTCCTGGTCAAATTGCACGGGCAGCTGTTCATGTTGCACCAGATCCGTAAAATGATTGCCATGGCTTGCCTTATCGTTCGTACCGGGTGCCCCATCGACCGTATCCGTGCCTCTTACGGCCCCACCAAAATCAACATTCCCAAGGCTCCCGCTTTGGGGTTGTTGTTGGAATGCCCGGTGTACAATGTTTACAATCAACAACTCGAAAAGGCTAACCACGCCAACATTGACTTCTCTAAGTACTCCGCCGAGATGGATGCTTTCAAAATGAAGAACATCTACGACAAGATCTATGCGGAGGAAGCTCTGGATAACGTGTTTTACGGTTTCTTTGGTTTCATTGATTCGTTCAAGCTGTCCACCGACAACATTCACAAGGACCTTCGCGACGCCGGCGAAACCGACATTGGCCATGTGTTTGACTTCTTGGGCGGCGATTACGACTCAGGCATCACTGAGGACAAGCCGGACAAGCAGGACAAGAAGGACTCGCTGGAGAAGCCTGCTTCCGAGGAGCCCGTGGCTCCGGCGAAGGACAACGTTGAATAAATGAGCACTACGTAAGCAATCACTTCGATAAAGGTTTCATATATTCACTTTTAACAGTTGAGGGAATGCTAATACAAAACAAAATTAACAATGCAAATGTCGAGGTCTACAACCACGCGGGATTAGAACCTTTACGTTCGGGGATAGGGTTGGCGCCCATCGACCCCTGCGCCATCTGCTTCAGCATTACCCGGGACTTCTGCAACGCCATCTGCTGTTGCTGCGTCAATTGCTGTTGACCCATCTGTTGCTGCTGAGGGTCCATAGGTTGCTGCATCTGCTGCTGCTGGAGGGCCGCCTGCTGAGCTGGAGCCCCAGTAATCATGCCTGGGTTCGGAGGCGCGGCAATTTGCGGAGTGCCACCGGTGACGGCGGCCCCAGGAGCAGCTTGAGCACCTTCTTGGCCTTCGCCCTCCGTCTTCTTCTTTTCTTGTTGGAACTTATAGAGGGTCCAGTCAAAAACGTAGTCGTAGCGGTAGTTTTCGCGTTTAAACAAGTCGCGGAAAAGCTTGCGAAGGTATGGGTAGTCTGGCTTGTCGTCAAACCGGAGTGTCTTGATGTAATCCATGTACTCCAAAAATTCATTAGGTAACCCCTTGGTTAACACATTATTGGGGGTTGTCATTTTCTTCTCCATGATGCGGTCGTATTTCTGGCGCTTGGTGGCCGCTTTGAGCCCCTGCCAGGGCAACAGCCCACGGCAGAAATAAATGAGCACGTAGCCCAACAGCTCCAAGTCGTCACGGCGCAGTTGCTCAATTCCCAAGTGGGTATTAACCAGTGCGTAACGAGCAGTACCGGTCAAATTCTTGTTCTCGCGGTAAGCAATGTGCAAATGGGTGCGGGGATCTCGGTATTTCTTTGCGAGTCCAAAATCGATCACGTTGACCTGGGAGCCCCGTCGGCCAATGCCCATCAAGAAGTTATCGGGCTTGATATCTCGGTGAATGAAACAGCGAGCGTGGATGTACTCAATGCGGCACAACAACTGGTCCGCCAACAACAACACCGTTTTGTAGGTAAACCTGCGGTTGCAGTAGTTGAACAAGTCTTCGAGGGATGGTCCCAACAAATCGATCACCATGGCGTTGTAGTCACATTCGGTACCATACCACCGGACAAAGGGAATACCAACGCCGCCAGAAAGCGCTTTGTAAACTTTAGCTTCGTACTCAAGCTGGGGATGTTTGGCCTTTGTATTCTCCAACTTGATGGCAACTTCTTCACCAGAGATAATATTGGTTCCAAGGTAGATGTCACCAAAAGAACCTGACCCTATCTTACGGCCAATGCGGTACTTCTTGCCCACACGTAAATCCATGATGGGTGGCGGATAAAAGCGAAGAACGGAGTGGAGTCAGCGACGGGCTGGGACAGGTAGGAAAGGCGCTAGTGGAGTTCGTTTCGTACCACTGGTCTTTTCAGTTCAGGGGTTAACAAGGAGTCACGAAAGCGCAGGCGGACACAGCGACAGATGAAACGTGGTTGCTGTGTTACCCGAATTCGAAGATGGACAAAATGTGTGGGTGCGAAAGAAATTTAAATCACACGCGCACGAGCGACAACAGCCAGCGGGATCTCTGGAACCTTATAATACATGTCAACAGAACCTGAAGCATGCTCGCTCACCACATTACTCCGGATTAGAGTCAAAAAAGTCATTGGAAAGATAAGCGCATGTTCCCACACTTAGGTTTCTACTAATTAAGGGTGCCTAAGGTGCCGTTTATTGGCGAATTTGCGCGCTCGAAAAAGAAATAGGCGATTCCGTATGCAAGCTAAGGGCGATGACGCAAAAGCCACCACTAAGCCAGGAAAGTGTCGACTTCCACGGCTACTAAGCCCGACAGTCATACTAGATGCGTGCGACGCTGTAATTGCCGAAGTCTGCGCGTGGACGGTTACAGTTTCCACATTGTAGACGCGTGTTGCATCTAAGGATGGCTCCACAGCCACAGAACGGGCTGACTGTAGAACAAAGACAATTCCACCCTTGCCGGTTCATTGCAAGTCACCAAATATAGCCAACACCTTTTTCTCGTTTCGAATCTAGAACGGGTGTCGTAAGACTTCTTAAGAACTGCAAGCGTTTAAGGGGCTTTAAGGAGCTATCCATGCAGACCCGGTTTCATTCCGAAATCCACCAAATTATCAACAGGTTCCATCCAATTCTTAGCATCCAAAAATTATTATATTATGATCCTATTAACCGTAAAAATTATTATCATTATGAGAATTAAAACCGGTCACCGTTTTACTTAGCGGCGACTTCGGTGGGAGCCTCCACAACGGGGGCAGCCTCGACAACGGGGGCAACATCAGCGGCGGGAGCAGCCTCCTCGACGGGAGCGGCCTCAACAGCAGGGGCGGCCTCAACCTCGGCAGCGGGGGCAGCCTCAGCAGTGGTAGCAGCCTCCTTGGTAGGAGCAGCAGCGGTGGTGGTCGCGGCGGGGGCACGGGAGGAGTGCTTGAACTTGCTCAAGAGCTTTCTGAAGATGTTAGACTTCTGCTCCTTGTCAGTCTTAGCGGCAGCCTCCTTAGCCGAAGCAGTCTTGTCGGCAACAACCTTGGAAGCCTTCTTGGCTTTCTCATTGGTCTTAGTCTCCTCCTTCTTAACACCCTCTTCCTTAGCAGCCTCTTCCTTTACCTCCTCTACAGCCTCGGTGTCAACGGTAGGCTCAGGAATCTCAGCCTCCTTAGCCTCAGCAGACTCAACCACCTCCTTGGCCTCACCCTCAGCGGCAGGCTCCTCGGAAGTGGCAACGGCCTCCTCGGCCACAACGGGGGCGTCAGCAGCGGCGATCTCCTCTGACTTCTTAGCGGTGGCATCAGCCTCGGCCTTGAGAGTAGCGTCGTTCTCAAGCGACTCCTTGGAGGAGAACACCTTCGACATTCTCTTAGCCTTTTCCTTAACCTTGTCCAAACCCATTGTATACAGAGTAAATAGTTGGAAGTAAAAGTGTGGGAATACCACCCTTTTATAATCTGCGTAGCACCTGACTATTTGTGAACCGCGCAGCCGTGTGTCGTCAATGCGGAAACAATTAAAAAAAACATTGGCGTTCCGTCAATAATATTCCGACAATCGCTCGCACATAACACTTAGTGTGGAAAACAACACAGTACAAGTGCCCAGCACTAACTGCGACCCCATCTCCACTAAACAGCCGCGGTATTAGTATTGTGCTCGCGTGCAATTGGACAGCTGTCCCGCCACGTAAAGTTTTGTCTCGAACATCGCACCTCTTGCATATTTGTTTAGTGCATACATGAAGTTACACGAGAGGCTGAGTGTAGAAAACAAAAACAAACACGGCTGTTGACGCGTTCTTCAAATACCAGTAACCGCCCAATAATAACACATTATCAAATCACCCCACTCCAGTTGAAGCGGCTCCAAAAGCTCAGCGGGTCGGTTATCATGTGGCGTCGGCCACTGGCGTGATATCTTATTTTGGGAAAAAATATAATGACCCAGCGTTACGAGCCAAGCACTATTTTAAGCCGCCAAAAATAACGAAAAGGGTTAAATCCCAAGTGAACACTGCAAAAAGGCATCCATTGCCTATTGTCTGGGAGATGTCGATGAGACAATTATGACAACAAGACCAGTACCAAATACCAGCCAACTGCATCAACACCGGATCAACTCGGCAAAAGTTAAAGCATCGACGCTACACTAGAAAATCTCGTGTTTTTCGACAGCGCGTGAAACGCGACTTGAAGAATTTAGATTAAAGGTCATACCGACAAACCCCATGACAATCATTGACAACCGTCACACCTGGTAATGACGCATAGTTCGTTTGTCAACTTAGATGACGGTTGGCAGGTCATGTAAGAACCGAGGTCTCTCCAACCTCTGAAGGGGGGTCAAATGTAGATGAGCGCCAATTTAACGTCGTCTCGGGGCACCAATGAAATTGGGCACGCGCACACCCTGTGGAAGCTTCACAAGGGATGTAAGCTATCACCCGACGAGCACAAAATGCCTCTAAATTCGGTTGTACTGTATGATGACGTGAACACTTGAATGTGATCACCATCCATATCCAAAGGTGCCAATGAGGGGCAGCCGTGGGGCATCCATAGAAATCTTCGTCACATTGACTGACGGAAGCGTCAGCTTGCAGGTCGCTCGACTAGTTGATGGCAATACTTCCGGTTCCAGCAGGATCTTTTCTCTGTATTCGTCGAAAGCATGGAGGGTGTAGGCTCGCAACACCGCCTCCATCAAGTAAAAACAAAACGGAGACAACGGTCTGTTAAATCATAGTATTTGTAAGACCAAGGTTTTTAGCCTCTACATGGGGGAACGCAAACATATATATATGTATGTACCAAGATCCGGTGATTACATAAGATAGGGGCAAGTTTGAATTTGCCCCTATTTAAAATTACTAACAAAAGACTTGGATCCGCCGACCGACAAATCACACCACTACCTCCTTATTCCGTTGCCAACATTTTCTAGATTCCTGCTTTCATCTTCATCGAACCATCGTCCATGGCAACGAAGTTCCAGCCGTATAAATCGATTTTTTCTCGTACTTGATGAACGCATATTTCCATATTTTTTCAACTAGCTTCTGTCGGCACAGAAACACTCGATAGTTGCCTCGTCAGTAACCACTGGTGTAGGGACTACACGTCTAGGACTTTCACTTGTGATTGTCAAATTTTTCTCTACTGTAATTGTAATTTCTTGGTTAAGAATGCTTTCCTTGGCGTTGATGCTGGTGACCAAGACGCGTATGGATTATTTTCATTCATTGGACTTGTTGCACTCGTTGCGATAAAATCATTAATAGGAGTTGTTGTGGATAGCACGGGCGGAAACGAGCATCTCTATCAATTTTTCCTGATGGTACACCCGATTGATATTGAGGAGTTCTACAACGGGCATCGATTTGAGTAATACCAAGAACAAATGGAGGGATTCTTGCTGCTAAACGATTTCATCTAGACTTGGAATCAAGCTATACATGCTCGTCGATGTTCGTAATGCACTTTCTTCAGTTCAATCGGATAAACCTCCAGTGCCTGTATACACTACACTAATATATGCCGCACTAGATATTGATCTCTGTTTACCTTTGGTACTCACACTGACATATCCATGGTCAATCACTCACGGTTGGAGCACCAGACGGTAGGGGGACAAACCATTTCACCCTTATCGCCTCCCCGCTCCACACCACAGCATCCCCCTCCCGGCTCTATCCGCCGACGGATCAGCGCGTCAAGACAACCGCCCCGGGCAACACCGCGACTGCTGGCAGTAGGCGGACCCCAGATGTCACTCAAAGACTTCCAACTAGGACGCGCTTTGGGGAGGGGTAAATTAGGCAGAGTTTACCTTGCTAAGCACAAGCGTCTGGGTTACATTGTTGCTCTCAAAGTCATGTCCAAAAAAGAACTTGTTGAGCTGAGGCTTGAGAAGAATATTGGGCGAGAGGTACTGATACAGCCTCTGCTTTTCCATATTAACATCCTGCGCTTATACGGTTTCTTTCACGACAACACTAATGTCTACCTTATTGTGGAGTACGCGTTGAATGGCGAGCTTTATCATCATTTACAACGAGCAAAGAGATTTGACTCTGTTAAAGCAAGTTATTACATGTACCAGGTAACTAAAGCAGTCAAATTCCTTCATTCAAAACACATTATACATCGCGATATCAAGCCTGAAAACATTTTGGTTGCAGAGAACGATGTACTCAAACTTAGTGATTTTGGCTGGCTGGTGCGATGGTCGGGGCTGAGCTCTTCTCAACGTCGCCACACTGTATGCGGCACGTTAGACTATCTTCCCCCAGAAATGGTTGAAGGTAAACACCATGATTATCACGTAGATATCTGGGCGCTTGGGATTTTGTGTTACGAGTTCCTTGTGGGTAAGCCGCCTTTCGAGGATGCTGATCGAAATGCTACGTACAAGAAGATTGTACGTTGTGATTTTCAATTTCCCAAGTTTGTTGACACGGATGCTGAGTCTTTAATTCGTGGCTTGTGTCAAAAAGATCCTTTAAAACGCATGACGCTTGCCGAGGTATTTGAGCATCCTTGGATCAAACGTCATGAGTCGCTTTGGCCCAAGTGAATATAAAATAGCATATTTTTTTCGTTACAAATACTTTAGCGCTTAATCTTCCATTCGCTATGACTTTATGAGTCACTACGAATAGTTACATGATTCCACAGTTCAGACGACTTTTTGATCATAAGCGGACAATGGACTTAGTGTACGTATGGGTGTATAAACATACTCGTTGACTCATACTTCCAGGATGGGCTTAATTTACTTCGATTGTGTGACTCACACCTAGCCCCTTTTCGCTATAAATACGACGATCCTCGCAACAAGAAAAGCAAAAGTCATGAAACTTGCTGAGGCGCTTTTACTCCGAAAGGAGTATAATGTGAAGTTGCAGGATATCGCTGGTCGTATCAACTCCAATTGCTTAGTCCAAGAAGGCGACCTGCCCGCTGAGGATCCTAATGACTTGATGCTTAAATACGACGAGGTCCTCGAGCTTGTAACGACCCTCATAATTAACATCAATCTCACGAATTCCGGCCAGAAATTTGTGTTTGGCGGTTCGCTGGAGCCGAGGACTATGACCGAAGCCCTTGCTCGTCGGGACATGCTCGGGAAGAGAGTGAGGCGCTTGAAGGACACGGCAAGCGAAGGGACAATAAGACAAAGTCAATATTCAAGAACAGAAGTGAAGACTGTTTCAAAGGTTTCCGTTCAGAAACTCCAGCACGAGGCTGACAAATGTGCACAAGAATTGCGGCTTTTGGATATTGCAATCCAGCAGGCCAATTGGACACTCGATCTAATCGAAGCATGAATATTTATGAACCTGGCGAGGCTGGTCCCGTCATATAATCTCGGTATCAATGTTGATAGTCATGGAAAGCGAGCGAGAACCCCAATCTGCTGATACTTTTTACAATTCATTTTGCAAGTTTCACATGAGCACACAAGACATAACACAATTTACGACCATTTTCCTGGTTCCATGTGCTATCTACATTGAGAGGGTGGGAAAGGGGAGATCATAACTAATAAACAAAAATTCAAACTTAAGGATCTTAAATATCTGCGTTTGCAGCCGTGGTTACATGAAGGACTGCAGGCGATCACTCATCGGGAACTTAGCGAAGCGGAAGACGCGTACGAAACGAGCATCCGAGATGTTCGGGATACCGTACACCTACAAGAAGCCACAAACTATCACCAATTTAAAGCAACTAGCAACACGGTACTCCAATTTGCGCAAGCTACACCGAAAATACAACCTCACAAATGACCCTATTGAGAAAGAACAGATCTTAGCCCACCGGAAGCAGTTGCTTGAAAAGTATTACAACCAATTTATATCCGAGAAGCAATCGGAGAAAGTCTATGGTGTCTGGCTGAAACGAAGGGCCCCCAAGTCGGCTGAAGATACTAAGGAAGACAAAGCTGCCGGGACCAAGAAAGCGGATAATCTGCTCGCGGTCGAAGCTACCGAAATGACCCAGGTCCTCAATGAGGAAGTTGATCCCACAGAAGCAAGTGACGACTACGTGTGGCAACAGATCAAGGAAATTCTTAACAACCCGAATAGCACCCGCAACATCGAGTACAAACAGCAGTTTCTTGCCATGACATATGGGATAGAAATCAACATTCACAATGAGCACGCACGACTGGCCATGCGTCAACATGTGGGGCAGCTTACCACCCTTTTGCATTTAATGGTACTCCGTAAAGAATGGCGTGCAGCTCACAAGGTTTTCTGTACCTTGATTCGATGCCCCAAGGTTGATGTGCGGACGTTATGGCCTCTTGGAGTGGAAATTCTACAACAGTTGGGCTTGCCAGATCTTGAGCACATGTTTTTTGAATGGCTAGAGGGCTTTTTGGGTGTTCTGATGACGCTGGCTACCCTCAAACAGCTGACCACTACTACTAACCGGTTGCTGATGGTGTGGCGGATGGGCACGAAGAACACTTCGCCGTTGTATGTCACTACGTACATGTGGCGGCTATTGGTGGAAGGCCACTTCACGTTGCTACTTGAAAAATTGGACGGGCTCATGTTGATGCCGCCTTATAATGGTGACGGCTGTTATTATGCCATGCGGGCATTGGCAAATATAGGAGCGTGCGCCTCCGACTCCAAAACAACCCTGCAAATCACAGCGGTCATGCAGAAAGTCACCAAGGATTTGGACCAGGCGCAAGCGTATAACTTCACCATCCCTAGGGGGGAAATAGTGGCTCAGTTTGAGCTGTTGGCTGAGAACCCAGAGGAACTCGTTGACAAAATGTGGAACGTATTGGAGCAAGGCACCCCCAGCAAAGAGGAAGAGGTTGACGAGCCCAGCTTGTCAAGTAGCGACGACGAAATGGTCAAGAGTGAGGGCGACAGCGATTTAACTGACCTGGACAGCGATGATGATGAAGCCCCGTCACTAGTGAAGCCTGAGCCTGAGTTTGATGCCGATGAATGGGGAGAAATAGAGGATGACGAGGATGAGGCTGCCTCTGCTGTCTCAGATCAAGATGGATGGGGCGACATTGACGATGATCCCTCGAGTGATAACGAAGAAGAGGTTGAAGATGATGAAAGTTGAACGACCTTTACATTGCATAGCATACTTATTCAATTCTATTTACTATACTTGGTTACCCTATGTACATTCATTGGTGCATTTCAAAATTGGTCTTGTGGGGATTGTGATCCACCGTCATCGTGGCGGTATGGCTCCGAGAAATGCTAACTTCGTAGGAGTCGCCCGTTCTGCGTAACGGTAATAAAATCCAGTTGGGGGGTAATATGGCCGTTGTAGGCAATCTGATGGTCTGGTACAATGAATCGTCAAGGGGCGCAGGAGGGGTAGCTGATGCGGCTGCACTGGTCAGCTGTACGGGGGTAGTTCTTGTGGGAGTAGGGGGTTCAGTGAACGTTTGAGTTGAGCTGGTCAACGGTTGCTCGGCAGAATTCGCCTGATTTTGATCTCGAGGAGCTTCATTGTAGTTCACAGGAGTTGCTTCGGGCGCGCCAGTCGGGCCTGGGGGAGCAGGACGTGCTCCTGGTTGCGGGGGTGGCGGCTGCCGATCAAGCTCGTCTATGTTTCGTAACAATTCCTCGGTCTCTTGTTCGGGAGTTAGTGGTTCGTTTCCGAACACCTTAGAGCGACACAAAGGACAAGAATCTGTGCGCTCCAACCATTCCTTGAGGCACCCCGCGTGCATGAAATGGCCGCATCGTAATTTCTTGGGAATCTTTCGTTTGTTGAGCTCTTTCCCGTGGGTACGGGCGTATGCCGTTGGGGCCCGCATATCTTCCATGCAAATGATACACAAATTGTCAACAGACTCTAACTCCTCCTCGGTAGCTGAAGGTAACTGCAGGTCCAATTGTCTTGCCAGCTCAACAAACTTGACAAGATGGCCCACCTCAGTCCACACTTCCTTCACTGCCAGGTAAGTGCCGCTCACCATGGCAATCGGTAACAGCACACCCAGGTGATAAATGAGAAGGTAAATAAACCAAACATGTGACACAGCTTTGAGAAGCGCCAGACCAATGTCGATACCCTTACTATAGTACGGTTTGGCTTCCCAAACTCGCTCAGCCTGAAAGTCGTCGTCCTCTTCGTCTGACATATTCTCTAGCAAAGCATCAAGACCGGTACGGCTAGTGTTAGGGCCAGAGGATTCAGAATCAGCAGAACCGGCGTTCGGGGAAACTTCTTCGGACGGCGGCGCTGCGTCTTCTGTTACTGCCCCTTCATCTTGCAAATTTTCGTGGTGCTGCACTTCACCGCCAACTAATCGTCTCCAAACTCCAGCCACGACTGTCTCGCTGAAAGGTGGATCCACGCGGTAAACCAAAATTTCGTACGCTGTCAACAAAAGTTTCGCAAAGTAAGTAAGGGCCTCTACACCTTGCATTGCAAATTGGAATCCGAAAAGCAAGCAGACAACGGACGCAATTCCTCGCAAAATGTCGTAGACCAACAATTTGGCTACCATGAAATCAAGAATGACTGCAACCCCCACTAACCAAAAATACAAATTGAGACCGAACTGGGCCAAGACTTGAGGCCGAGTGGTCGATAAGGACAAGCCATTGACAATCTTCATAGTGTAAAAATCCATACGGTCCATCAAAATGATGTGGAACACTTTGAATGCAATGGAAAGACCGATTAAGAACACATTAACGATCATTTCCTTATCTGTTGTGGCCCAATTAAATAACAAGGTAAGAGCAAACATAGGAAGACGGTCAGTCAAGTGCTCTATCTCAATAAGACGTAATTCACCAAACACAATCAATTGTAATGCCCGACAGAACCAAAGATAAAATATGGCCATGAAGTTGATAAGAATGGCCTTCTTGAAACCCTCGGTGAGACGCCATAAGTACAGGTAGTCATCAAACAGGGTGAGTAACAGGTCATAAAGCGACCAGACTAGAAGACTCGTCAGAGCCAAACTGTACGCCACAAAGTAGTAGAAATTGCGGTGCATGGCAATATCAGACCAGCTGGAAAGTGCCGAGACCCTGGACCGGGGTGATCAAATAGCGCGGAAAATGTCCAATAAGAAAACTCAGTGTGGAACTTGCGCAAACACAGAGGCAAAAATGGGGATCGGAGCGGAGTTGGATACACCGATGGTTATAAATGTCAATGGATTATCTCCTCGTGTTCACACGATATGCGCGCGCCCCAACGAATATGTCAAAATCAGGGCTCATATCGCAACGCCACATGATTTAAACGATCAAACGATCGCACGATCGCAGAGAACTGGTTGATTACGGTATTTATTTCCCATATGCTAACGGCTAGTTCTTTTTCTTGCCCTTGACAGCGTTCCTTTTTACTTTTGAGGGCTTCGCGCCATTATGGCCCTTTTTGGCGGATTTCTCGTTGACTGGTTCGTTTGTGGCAGTGACAGCTTTAACTTTTGTCTTCGATTTCAAATCGGTCAACGCATCCAGCAGTTCATGGCCCAACACCTTCTCGTGGTGCATGCCGTGAACCATCTGGTGGGCCAAGTTGGTCATACCCGAGGTGATGTAACTCCGGCGTACGTTCTTCCGTAAAGGGACTTTGAGTAGGTGTCTGAGTTCAGCTCTCATTCCCTTGGCTTCGTTCTTGTCCAATAACTTGTTTTCTTTACGACGACGTTGTCTTTTCAAAATGTCGTCCTCGTCAAGATCGCTCAAGTCATCGAGACCTAAATCCTCAGCAGCTTGCATAACCCACAGACTCTCTTTGGCCGTTTGGGAAGTGGACACATCATTATCAGCGAGCTTTGCCGCAAGTTTAGTGCGAGGCATAAGTTGGCCCAAAACATCATACTCGATAGGAAGTAAAGTGACATCGGCAGTAGTCTTCTTCGTGTTGGCGGATTCTTCCACCACCTTACGGAGCTTCTTGAGGGGACCAGAGGCTTCTTCGGGGGAACACAACATGAGTGCAACACCCTCTTTCCCAGCTCTGGCAGTTCTACCAGACCGATGAATGTAGACGTCTGCAGACTTAGGTAAGTGGTAGTGCACTACATGGTTGATGTTAGGGATATCTAAACCACGAGCGGCAACGTCAGTAGCCACAAGCACGGACAGTTCACCGGCAGCAATGGCAGCTTGAAACTTTTCCAAAGATCGCAATCGCTGCTTCTGCTCCATACCTGAGTGAATAGCGAAGGACGAGACCTCAAGATTGCGCAAAAACGGAAGGAGTCGCTTAACCAGGTCAATAGAGTTGGCAAACACTAATGACGTACCAGGATACATGAGAAGGAAGTAGTATAAGTACAAGTCACGTTCAGTGGCACCACACTCAATGAGGGCTTCAGTAACTTTGGATGAAACGCGCTCCTTCGGGTTGGCATCAAGAAACTCAGGCGTGTTACGGAACAGAAGCTTCTTACCAAGAAGCGCAATGATTTCGTCGGTCTTCATAGTGTTACCCATTAATTTGTTCGACTTGCCCAGCTTATCAAGCTTCATAAACAAATCGCGAGCGAAAGTGGCCGAAAAGACCATCGTCTGCCATTTTTTGGTCTTTTCTTTCTTGAATAGGTCCATAATCTCTTCAAATTCCTCAAAATGACCATCTTGCAACAATCTGTCGGCTTCATCAAGTACCAACATCGAAGTACGTGACATCCGGTTCGTCAAAGTGGATTCAGTCTTCAAGAGCTCAAGAAAACGACCAGGGGTGGCTACTATCACACCAGGGTTATGTTTGAGAAGACGCTGCTGCTTCTGAATCGACAATCCCCCAGTTATGCTCACAATACCATGGTTAGCCAACGGCGAAAAGGTCGAAAGATTTTCCAAATGCTTAACGACCTGGTGGGCCAACTCACGAGTGGGGGCAAAAATAATGGCGGTTGGGGCGTCGTCGCCCTCCTTACGGTGCAAAAACTTCTCGAGGATGGGGATGCCGAATGCAAGGGTTTTACCTGAACCAGTAGTGGCCTTACCAATGACATCTTTACCATCTAAAGCAAGGGGAATGGTGAGTTTTTGAATAAGTGTGGGCTTGTTGAAACCTTGTTTGGCGATACCGGCTTCGGTATAACTTGAGAGATTCATGGAGGCCCATTCAGGAAGACTAACATCGTCAGGAAGTGAGACTTGTGTGAAAGTCCCTGTCAAAAGATTGTCGTCGTTGGCTCCCTTAGTTTGCTCGGCGTCTTCGTCGGTGTCTTCCATATTCCCTTCTTCCTTTAAGTCAGCAATGTCATTTGAATCGTCTTCATCATCAAACCCTGTGAACTCCTCTTCATCAACATCAATGTCAGAATTGATGTCAGACTCAGCAATCGTCTCATTGGCTGCGGACTCCGCCTCCTTGGAGGTTTTGGGAGGCTTGGGCTTGTCATTGCCGGCCTTGGCTTCAGTTTTTGCCTTCTTCTTATCCCCTTTCAGATCCAGGTCCTTTCCATCTTCGGAGTCGGCAATAACGTCTTCGTCTTTAGCCACCAACTCAGCCTTTCCATTAACATAGCGTACAGAAACACCCTCCAACTCTTCAAGCCCAAAACAGCCCAGGAAGTCATCAAAATTATCGGGAATTTCAACCGCTTTCCACTTTAAATTGTCAGCTTTAACGATCTTTCCTTCTTTGCGATGTTTCTGCTTCAACGTAGGAGGTTTCATGGCCTTCTTTTGACCCCCACTCTTGCCTCCATTCTTCTTGGTACCATTTGCTGGTTTAAGCTTCTTGCTTTTATTACCCTGTGGCTGTTTTTGGCGTTTTTCTGCTGCCATGGTTGGGATGTGGTGTATCTATATGCGTACAGATTGTATACGCGCGATCCGATGAGCATCGCAAATTAGCCGCACCGAAGCGGGAAAGATTAAACAGGTTAAATGGACGTGCAACGTCGTGTACATAAGTGGAGATGTACCTTGCTTGATCCAACCGTCCCTAAAGTTTTTCTTCAGTTATTTTGTGCAACCCGTCCTTTCCGTCTTAGACCGGTGAGAGCCCCACGACCTTTTTGATAGGTGCGGCTGCTTTTATGTACTCCACAACCCGGTATGGCACAACGAAAACCCAAACGAACCAGTGGCCTTCTAAAAGGTAGCCGGCTGATTACAGGTAACAAGGTACCTAAAGGACTCAAGCCTCAAAAATCTCGAGAGTTGATCAGGAGATTCCACAACCTTCAAAAGTGGAAGGCGCTGATTCTACGAGAACTCCAGTCAGACTACCCAGACCTCTGTGAGGCCAATTACAAAGTCGTGTTGAGAACAAAGTTGTCCAGTTACCTGTTTACCAACGATGAGTTGAAAGCGTTGTCAAAGCTCCACCATGGCACAACTGGGGCCACCCAATCACTCCTTAAAACCTTGGCAGCTATAGATGCGGAGATTTCTTATCGTGGTGGCCTAGAGACTTACCAGCGAGCCTCAACTCAAGGACAGGATAGTAAAAGGGGTGGTGACTCATCAAAACGCTTGGTTGAATGGTTGAACGCTAATTCCAAATCCACATCCTCCCTAAGAGCATTAGAGATCGGATCGTTACTGGAAACAAATCTTATTTCAACCTGTAAGATATTTTCAAGTGTTACACGGATTGATTTACACTCTCAGAGTCCAGCCATCTTGGAGCAAGACTTCATGCAAAGACCATTACCCAGAAGTGATGACGATCGATTCAACTTGATCAGCTGTTCGTTAGTACTCAATTTTGTGCCGACACCTGCTTTACGTGGAGAAATGTTGAAAAGAATTACCAAATTTCTCCTTCCTCCTAAAGCAGACGCAGAATTAACAACGGCATCAACATTAACAAAAACACTGGCTTTATTCCTCGTTTTACCGTTACCATGTGTGTCGAACTCTCGCTATTGCACACACAAGCAATTGAAAGATATCATGAGTAGCTTGGGATTCATTGAGACACGGTATTACGAAGCAAAGAAAGTGGCCTACTGGCTATATAATTGGCACGGGCCACAAGAGCCTAAAAAGTTTGCCAAAAAAGAGTTGGAGAAGGGGGCCAACCGAAATAACTTCTGCATCGTTTTAGAGTAAGTGAAAGCAGCAATTTATCAGCAAGCATGGCCGTGATCGGGCTTTCGCATACATTTGTCATAGTCGCAAACCTTGCATAATCTAGAATCCTCAATGATATTTAGAGCATCGATATAATATACTTGATCCTCCAAACAAACTCCAAATTTTGGTTGAGCATGTCCTTTTATACTTCCAATCTACGAATCGAAGAAGTCCCACTTGACGAAATCAGGCGTCCCATCCCCCCGGTGTTGGATCATGATAAGATCAATGCTATGGCGTCGACTCTCAAAGGTACACCCATGGCACTGGCCACGTGTGGTCTCGAAGACATCACTGCAGGCGAATTACCTCCTGTTGATGTGTTCAAAGTGAGACACAAGGGAGAATCGTATTACTTTGCATTTGGCGGCTGTCACAGACTACAAGCGTATGATAGAGTGGGTCCTAACACGCTTGTCAGGTGCAAAATATTACCCGCTACACCAAAGTCGTTGCGCTTATACTTAGGTTCATCTGTTGATTCAATATTCACCTAATATAACGATCTCAAACTCTACACTTGATGGTATAATAGGGCGGACTGCTATGTGTTGGCCAGAATTTGTAACGTGATATTTTCTCGGTGCGCATTAGGCTGTCCCACTTGCGGGGTTACGGTCACGGACTTCTCGCATGACCTCCGATCATACGATCACGGAACAATATAAAACATAACTTTGGGTATAGCAACTAACAAAATGCCCAAATCGATCGAAGAAGTCCACATTACACCATCGCATTCTGCTGAAGAGGAATTTAGCACCTCCTTTCGTCAAGGAGTGATTCAAAAAGTCCTCCATCCCTACGAGAGCCTGCGACGGTTTTGGTTTAAACCGTACTCAGGGAGTGAACGCAATGTTTTTGTTTGGTTTTGACCATATACTCGCAGGGTGGGTCAAGGTTTAGAATAATCCCATCGCGTTTGTACCAATGTTGAGAAAGACTTAGCTGTATCAAAGTTGACAAGTTTCATGGCAATCAGGATATGGTCAGAGTTTACATAAATCATTACACACTTTCGTCAGAATCAAGGTCTCAAGGGGGTTTGTGAGTCTACAGAGAGCCTGTTTGATAACGCTGTAAACATCAGGCGGTTTTTGCTCTCCTTACGCAACTTGTAAAGGATTACCAGAATGACAGTAATCCAATACAAGTTGTATGAGAGAACCGAACCATAGGTGGCCAGGTTTGTCCATCCCAAAATTGCCGAAAACATCATCCATCCAGGTCCATCCGATTCAAGTTCGCCGTTGCAGCAGTTGACGTGCCACACACTAGTAGATATGTCGTAGGACCCAGGTCCGTGGCCGGTTTCAGAAACATCAAAACCATCACAGAGGTCAATGAATCGCTGCAACTCAAAATTCCATACCCCCTTGGAAAAGAGCCCCGCTGCAATAAGGTACAAGAAGCAAGTCGAACAAATCAAAAACCATTGAACACTCATGGTGTTCCCGTAACGATACAAGATCGCGCCAACACTTATACCTAAAATAAGTGCGGCAATAACTGAATTGACGACAGCTGATGTGGAAGTTTCTTGAGATGCTCCAATTCCACCAAGAAACACTACTGCCTCCATCCCTTCACGTAACACAGTAATAAACGGTAGCCAAAACATCCCCTGGATGGGTGCACTGGTTAATTTCGCTCTCCACTTCTGCTGCATCAGATTAACGCGTAAAAGCTTGAATCCCATGACAGAAATGATGATTGAAGCCAATATTGAGAACCCACCCTCCCAATAATGTTCAGTTTGACTCCACAAGTCGCGAGTCGTGGTGTGAAAGACGAAAATGATAACACCCCCGGCAAGGAGACAAACGACGAAACCTGATATACCCCCTAACCAGATTTGCCGTATCAACTGCCTCTTCTGTTGCCTTAGTCTCTCTTCCTCGGCAATCTGATGTACCTCATGATTTGATGAAGCCTCGTAGCCACTCGCGGTTTTAGTGTTCGGCTCAAAGGATTGATGAACGTAAGCGAGTAGAACCAGGATAATTATCGCCAGTTCGAGTACCTCACGGAACACAATAAGAAAGCCCTGGGGACTAAAAACCTCCTCTAATGTGGTCATAAGAACGTTGTATGTTGCTGATCGTTTTGATAACTCGTGGCTGCAAATGACATTCATATGCAGGTTGATCCGACGTCGGCAATACAGCGCCAAGTCATCTCCGATTAGTAAGCATTGCCACTCACCAAGCTGGCTGAGTTGGATGCAAGCCCGAGTCAATTACCCCGATGTGACCATTGAGGGGTCGATTGGTGGTGCCACAAACGCTCTTGGCTATTTTGAAGTTAGGTGTTTTGTGGCCTCGCGGGTCGTTCGTAGAAAACTCATGAATCTACACGACCCTAGATGATAGATCCCTAAGATGCATCGTCAAGCTTGGCGACTTGGGGACAACTCGTTGGCAAGAATGTCGTACCCCTCAGCTACAAAGGTTGTGAGGCATTACGTCATTACGGGCAATTTATTGTTGTCACGACAACATATTCTCGAGGAGTCGTAAATTGGCAAGGTAAGAACGATGGGGTATGTCAGCAGCATTTGCAACGGCTCAGTAGTTAATGTCATCTCCATTGGCTATTACCGTGCAGAATTCGAATTTTAAGAATTGTAAAAATTGAGTTGTTGCTTTACCCCTCACTATGTCGTATGGTACAAGCAATCCTGAACGACAAAGCTATAGTCATCCCGACTGTACTCCTCAACCGTTGAAGGTGTTGCAGTTACCACCTTGAAGCCAGATGAGACGGGGCCTTCTGTTACTTACTGATAAAACAATCCCATTTAATTAAATATATGCATTCAGCGACTGCGTGGCTGTTAGCGTCATCACTCTTCGACCTTTGCGGGAGCCCCGGAAGGCTGCGAGATCAGTGCTTGACGTAAAAACTCCAGGGTACGGTCCTGGGCCAGAATAGTAAACACACTACCCTTGCGTCCCTTACAATTGTCTTCCGTTTTGCAAATATCGGCAAACGAATAAAAGTCGATCAGGTAATTGGGATTCTGAGCAGCAGTGGTGTTCGATGCTGTGTTTGTGGCGTTGAGAGCGTCGTCGGAGACCGGAGACTCCAAGTCAAGGGGTCCAAGCACCGGTGAGTGACGGGGTTTGGCCAAAGGCGACGTAGGGAGAGAATACGAACCAGCAGCCGCTGTAGGTGACATGGACCCATGGGTGAAGAACGCGCCACCTGGTGTGCCACTCGGCGATAAAGGATCGTCACGACGCAGCAGGCAACGCGACATACCCTTCTTTTTCGTTGTCAGGCAGTGAGACAGATCCAAGCAGCTCATAAGGGACAGAGAAATAATCAGCCGCAGACGAGATCTTGGAGTAAACAAATCACAATCCTCGCCAGAGTCATCGCCCAGATTAATGATCTCACCGTCCTCACCGCAGCAATTAAGCTGGATACGTTCGTAGTTGACCTTAGGATCAGTCAATAACTCAGCAGTGGAGTCAAGAATCGGAGCAGTGTAGTTCTCCATCAGATAGTGCATAGGCGTTTCCGAATTTACGATCAGCAGGGTGCACGACCGCTCAAAAATATCGGAGGACGTTGTTGCCGACAGAGCATTCAGAGGCTCCGACTCGAGCTTGGGCTTCGCGAAGGCGGTGCCAAGTTCGGCAGGCTGCACCAATCTTGTAAATGTCCGCTTCACGAGCTTGTGGAATTTATGATAACGAGGCAGCGGCGTGGGAGGGGTAGACACCTGTTTACCCAGAGAATGACCACCATTAGTGAACGGGTCAGGACCAGTCACGCCGCGTAAATTTCGTACAGCCAGAGGGCTGGTGCCGGGATGGGTGTTTGCAGGGTTCGCAGGGGCTTCATTTTGACGAGGGGATTGCGAATCAAGCTCGGGGACCATCGTAGGAAGATTTCCGGGAGTTGTAGACCAAGCAGTAAACTGGGGTAGACACAGCAGAAAGAGGGCAGGTGGAGTTGCCGCGCGGGTTGAGCCGAATTATTTATAAATACCGGTAGTGGAGGCGAGTTGTTAACAACTAGTCGACAGTGTTTGAGACTTTTGTTGGCGTTGTCCCAATTATAAAGATGACAATCAACAGCCTACTTTTCGGTGTTTTTTTTTTCTATTTTCGAGGGGTATATATTGAAAAGAGTGCACTGTGCATAAAATGATCCGGCGTATTGTAGCCTCGCGCCGGTCACCGTCATGTCCTTCTGTTCGCTTGCAATTTGGTTGCGAGCCCTGGCTACACAAACCGTGACCACAAGTGAGGAGAGCGTTGCGGGTAAAAAAAGAATGCCCCTAAACACAATAAAATGAAACTGAAGCCGTGCGCAAGGTAGTGACCTACCAGAAATTTCCACCGGTCAAATGTGGGGCTGACACATGTGACAAGAGATGTTAGTTTTCAGATAAAGATTTGTAGATGTGGGGTGGTTTCTTTGCATAAAGACCTCATGCATCAATGGTGTCACAATACAGGATGGATGTACCTGTTCGGACGGCGGCGACAGGGGTGGCCGGGTGCGGGCGACGCCGAGCCATGATTACTACGGTAGTGAGATCGACCTGTGTAATGGGAGACATCTGGACAAGAAAAGTGTCATTTCTGTTTTAGGTCGTGTGCGCCTGATTCGGAACAGGAGACTGTCGCGGCAATGACCACGGAGTCGCTTTAGTATAACGTGACTTGTCATCTGAAATGGCTTGTCATCGTAATATCTTATCGTGGAACTCTCACGACATCAACTTTGTGTGTGGCACCCCTTGGCAGCATCTACAAGATCGTTCCTGGTGACCTCGGTGCGGTCTAGATTATCATTCCGAACCCGCCTATAGGAGTAGTCAAGGCAACGAAATAGCAAGACAAATTTACAAACACGTCGATTGTAAGAGCGCGAGCCCGGAATTGACAGAGCTTTCTCCACCCGGAGGAACGCCCTATCTTGATGTCGGCGTTAAGTGGGGCGGGCCATTGCTCGCATGCACTTGCCCGATAATTCCATATATAGAAGCACCTCTCAGCCACCCATTCACTAACGCAAACCGCCACTAATAGGGGGCTAGTTTCCAAAGCACTTTTGTGCAAAGTTTAATGCTGTTACCTGGTCATGGAATTTATCGCCCGAAATCTTTGTTTGATCCCTAAATGTAAGCCGCGGATAATACGAAGCGCCACGCCGTAAAAGTTGCTTAGGACGCCTCAAGGGGTAACATCCCGCGGTTGCCTCAAGCTGCAATTCTCGTCGAAAAATTTGCTGCGCCACACCGTCGGTGTCGATCCTTGCTTGAGTAGCCCCTTCATCTCTGGTCTCCCCAACATGCCTGCTGCTACCTTCGCTCCTGTGTGTGGTACACCGCAAAGCCGTTATTCACCTGCATGACATTCTTCAACCACAAGAGGAAGAAGAGGTCTTCAGGTAAGGACGATGGCGGACGAGGAGCATGACAAACTATGTAATATCCTCCCGTCGTATTCTATGTACAACTCGCTTTACCATGTTGCTGGTACCAGTGATGATGAGGACGACACCCATGACTTCCAACACCCGCCTGTGTACCTGCGAGAGTCGACGCCGGCGCCCTCTCGGCCTTTGTCACCAACAATACCACAAACCCCTTTCGAACACCTGGTGACAAACACCCCCTTGATGTCTCCCATGCAGCTGAGAAGTACATCTCCGGTTCGAGGTGATGGTAATGGCGATGTTGTTGCCAACGAAAACCTGTCGCGATGGCAGGACACCATTCTCGACAATGTTAACCGGTTGCAAAATCTCCTGCAATCGTCCAATCCCTGTGCTAAAGCGGTAGACATTCAGGTACATTTTACACGCGAGCTCTGCGAACTGGGAAAACAGCCCACGATCATAGACCCGTGCCAGTTTGAGTACAACAAGGGTGACTTCTTAAATGGATTCATTATGATCACAAATCGTGGTGAGCGGCCCATCCCATTTGACATGTTCTACGTCGTTTTTGAGGGTCTGGTCCGCGTCCATTCTCGTGAGGACGAGAAAGTTGACACTTTTTTGACGATGTTCGACTTTAGCGCCAGTTTCAACTCAGCCTGTATCAATCGCTTGGTTACAGATGCGAACAACCCATACCTGTTTGCGTACATGGTTGATCCAATTGATGGGAGCCATCTCTCTTTCATGGAAGACCGGTTGATTCACCCAGGTCGCCTTTACAAACGGTTTTTCACCTTCAAGCTTCCGCACTCGTTACTCGACACGAAATGTATGAATGACATAGGCGACCACGTGCATTTACCGCCCACTTTTGGTAACTCCCCCCTGGTGCCAATGTTGGGGAACAAAAATGGACGACCGGTTATGCCCCGGATGATGTCAGCTCCCCATACTCCTAAAGGGCGGCCACCGTTAATCAGAAACGCTTCGGGTGCCGTTGACTCTGCAGGGACCCAACTTCCGTCCGTCAAAGACTTTGCTGGAGGTAATGTCTCGATTTCTTACGGTGTTCTTGCCCGCTTCATCGGTCGTAAGCGCAAATACGGCATCCCCAACGACTTGGTACCACACTCGGCAAAAGTTGTCAATTCACGAGGTGACGAGTACGTGATTTTCAAGGAACAGACGTCTTATGTGCGGGTTATCCAGCGTTCAGAAGCCCTGACAATTTCCAACTTCAAAATCAAACAGGCTATCAGCACTCAACAACTCAATAACATCACCAGTCGGGTAAACGATGTCGTTGTGGGTTTGCAGGAGCTTGATAATCTGGGAAACAGCTCGCCTTCCCTGGACCTTCTGCCGCAGGTTTCGGCGGAGCTGACGAAGCTGAGACAGTTATATGGGGCTGCGGGTGTGTTACCTGCCGTTCATCGGTCTTACCAGGAGGAAGTAAACATTGTCACGAAGCTGATGGGATTTGGCAAGAAGCGAAAGCCGTTTGGTACCTTAAGGGTGGTCAATCCTCTGCCCATGGTAAAGATTGACTACATCCCCCCTCCGAATCACCGAATGCGCGATCGCGACACCGACCACGACCTGTGGCAATTTGAGCTACCAGTCCATCTCTGGTTTCTTCAAAGTGGGTCTAACAGACTTCCTGAGGTGAAAGACGTGTCAGTGTTCCTCAAAGTTCAAACCTATCTGACACGACAGTATCCCGTATCTATGGAGTTTGGGCACCCTAACCTTGTGGACGTACAACAACATGCTCGAAAACTCACCCAGGACCTCAAGCGAGCGCAGTCGACCAATTCAGCACAATTCTCTATCGACAAAGAATTGATTAGCGATGTGTGGGGGCTCAGTGAACTTGAAATAAAAGAGCACGACTTGTTCTTGAAACTGCCTCTGGTGAAACACATTAACAGCTTGGAGTGGCTAGCCGCGTCATCGGGACAGGTGACTCCATCCCCAGGCAGTGCTGAGTTCCACAAAGTTGTGAAGATTCCGATTGACTTGACCCAAGCCCAACTAACTCCGCTGGCAGTGCCTACTAACGTACCGTCATATGACCGGTTTTGTCTTATTCCTAGTTTCCAACTGTGTTTCGTTGGCCGCTACTATTATCTTGCTGTTGTCTTTGTGGTCGGTGGGGAGTCTTTCGAAGTTCGCGTTCCTGTCGTCGTGAACAAACCGAACCACGAAACTCTGTGGCAAGAGTATAAGCAATATTTGCTCAAACAGCAGCAGACTTAGCATTCACTTATTTATTTAGCATTAATTTATTCGCCCTTAAGCTTGTATTGCGCAAGAAAGCGGCGCTTGGCATCAACGGTAAGATTGGGCGCAATCAGCGGCAAACCGTTCTCCTCAAACGACCCGCGAATCGCCTTCACTTGATAGTGGGTGAAGTTATGAATTTTGGCCCTGACGAACCGATCAGGCGACAGCAACGCGCCAAATACGCGGAAAGTGTACTGTAAAATGGTGATATTAGGAATGGGCACTGTGAGGTAGCCTGGCAGCACCTTAAGCACCAACGACTTGACGGGGCCGGTGAACACGTACTCACCGCCGCGTGTGAAGACGTCAATAAAGGGCAACAAGCCTTTGTTATTAGAAGCAGTGCCTTCCATTAATACGATCGTAGGATGCGCTTTCAAGTCCTCGATCAGTTTAATGATGGTCAGCGTCGGCTTCATGAACTCGTCAAACAGATACCAGAACAATTGCCAGGGGGAATACAAATGCAAGTGCCCCAGAGGGTCCGCTTTGACAATGTACACGGGCTTCCCGGCAATAATGGTGTACAAGTAACCATCCAACGGGGTGATGTGGTTCGCAAACACCAAGTCTCCTGCCTGGGGTAAGTTCTTCTCAATACCAGCGGTATCACGCTTTTTGATCCCGTCTACCAACACCTGGACCTGATTCATGCCCCCCAATATGAGCACAAGCAATTTGCTCCCAGTCACCGGGGACACTACGGACAACAAGAAAGCGATGATGATAATGGGAATCTTCAGAATGAAATAAATGATTCGGAGGGGGATCAGCAAAACCAGTGATTTGGGTACCGGCACCGGCATGAATGGGGAAACCCCTGTGGCTTTATCGCGGTAATTCAGGAACTTCTCCATCGCGGTGTGTGGACGTTTTAATATATGTACGGCTCTGTTGAAATTTTATGCATAGTGGGGAACCGACGAGGGGTTCCGGAAGATGGGAAAATTTGAACTGCGTCTACTGATGGTAAGGTTACATAGCATATTTACCGCCTAACAATCAAACACTGTTCCAGCAGTCCCGCTCTAGTGGTTCACATGCGAGTCGTCTATCCTAAGGTCAGCCGCATGACTCGAGTTAAACTATCGGATACCGTGATGTGACCCTTTTCGGACTACACCAGTCATGAATGTCGTTCTGTAGCTGACAAACCCTCGTGGTCATCCATCTTCCAAAGGCTTCTTCACTTTCAAACTGCACGTGACCTTCAATTGTAGATGCGCTACCGATAGAATCAAAACTAAGTGCGACTAACCACACCATCGACAACCTCTGAGGCGACGCAGTCATGAACATGCTCGGTTACAACTCGCCAATTCACCCCTCTACCAAGGGGAAGAGGCTCAAGTTTGAGCCATTTCTCCGCAAAGAGTATGGTCTTGGCCTCGATCCTGACCGCCCGGTGTGTCAATATTTCGTGCCTCAGCAAGGTCCTGCGCTGTGCCCGAACGGTACCAATTGTCCGAACAAGCACGTGCTGCCAATGTATTCTAACAAGATCGTGTGCAAGCACTGGTTGCGTGGTTTGTGTAAAAAGAACGACCACTGCGAGTTCTTGCACGAATACAACCTCCGGAAGATGCCTGAGTGCTTGTTCTACCTGAAGAATGGATTTTGCACGCAAACACCGGAATGCTTGTATTTACACATTGATCCCCAGCTCAAAATTGCAGAGTGCATGAACTACAACCGGGGCTTTTGCCCTGATGGTCCCGAGTGCACCAAGCGACACGTTCGTAAGATCATGTGCCCGTTGTATTTAACTGGCTTTTGTCCCAAGGGACCCGAGTGTGAGTTTGGGCATCCACGATTTGATCAGATTGTCGGTAAGATGCGCATCAAGCCCGATCCGAAGATTGCGGCCGCCCTAGCTGAAAAAGAACTGGAGGATGGCAAGCCTGTCGTGGACGACAAGAATGGCACTGATGATAAGAAATCAAACAACCGAAAACGGACAGTCGATGACAGAGATTGGCAAGCGGATGATAGAAAACGGCTGAATGAAAAGAGGCGCACTGACGGACCGTCTTCGAAGCGCACTCGTAAAAGATAAGCATATAGCATTTATACTAATGATTAATGACCCAGTTATTCAAAGCTTATTATCAAAACCACGTGAGAGTTGGCTGATGCCCGTTGAGAGCATCAGATGTGGAAGCAAGCCTGGGACGCGCCCTTGCCCCCGCCGAGAGGGGAAGGTCACAGATCTCGCCTATAGGAAAACCTCAGCGAAAGTTGGGTGATGGGCTAATCACCGAAGCCTAGTTCAGAGGGTGGCCTGGTGTTACCAAGGGTCTCCCAAACTGTTGTTTACACTTACCTGGCGTTCATAACAATACTAAGAATGGCAATGCTTCCTGATGTACGTAAATAAAATTATGAAAAAAATTGGTACGCAATAACATGCGGCATTAGGTTTGCCAACTCACACATAGCAGTGATTTGTTGTGCAGCCGCCACACCGTCAACCGAGCGTGTCTCGGCTATTTCTTTATTCGGTACCTCTGCTCACCGGAGGACTGTTGGGTATTTTTTAACACAGCACACTGAGGGGTAAATCCGGGGTAGAAAAGAACAAAGTCCGTCCAACATACGCCGGTGAATGACACTCAGTTGCTGTTGCTCGCCACTGATATCTTGCCATGCGATCTTCAATATTTCGCCTAAAGGTAGCTCTACGTTACCGAGATGAGAGGTCAGACACGCTTAAAGTTGGTAACTTAATAGCGGGGGAGGCTATTGTGAAGACGCACCTGTGACCGAAAAAGTTGCTGTTATCTCCTGCAATGCATATGCGATTAGGTCGCACAGTTAGCGCTATGAGGGATACGAGAAAAAAATTTAAACTTGGCCACACATTCATAAGCAGCTCGTTTCCTGAAATCGCTGCGGTTGTGTTATTTCGTTGGCTTATTCGGCACATCTACTCGTACGTGTTGCCTGCATACATTACCTAGGTTTTATCGCGCCAGCATCCCGTCTACGGAGTTTCTCAGATCGGGACTTGAGAGTAGCGCCGTACGAACGTGGTTTCCATTCAAGAGCTAGTCATACCTTTCGGCTAGCGTTCTTTTCTTCGCATATATCGTCCTGATGACGTCTCCGATCGCGATCGAGCACAGGTTTGACGACCACCCCGAACCAGAACTTGTAGCTCTGAGCTACAAAGACTCAGATGGACACCTCATCCCTCTGACCCTGCTGATTCTGTTACTCCTGCTCAACGATCTCGGCCCTCAAATCCGCATTCTGCTGCCTCAGCAACTTCCGCGGGATTTCAAAGAACCGAAAGATCGCAAAAATAGTTTTGCTTCCCAGCAACGCATAAACCATTACCGCATCCTCAATCTGCCACCTTTTCTGGCGGCGATGCTGCCACTCGACCATGTGGTGCTGCCGGTGCTGGCACCGGACCTGCCTACTTTGGACCCGACGTCTATAGGAGGCCTGCCACTGCGCCTTCTATTGACCCTGACCATCTCAGAATCCTTGCTGAATGCGATGGGGCTGCCTCCGCCGTTGCTGCCCCATGTCGACGCCGTGGTAGGGTTCATGCCTTCACTCAGCATGACTCCGGCTAAAAAAAAGTTTATGCGCTCCAACGCTAAAATCTTGCTGCCGGTGTTACACCCCGTACAAACTCCTGTTGAGGAACCTCCCATGACGCCGTTGTACCTTCTGAGCCGCAGTTCTTATTTCGACGACGGCCTTGAACCGGTCAACGAGTCGTTCAATATGCCCTGAGTATCTCACCCCGGGCCTTTGGCCTTTGCATAATATCTATTTAATCAACATGGCGCTACGTCACTATCCATAGTCCCTGGAAAGTGTTATACAATTTGTATGATACCGATACTAATACAATCATTTCCACAAAATTTGTAAATATCTCAAAAAGTTGACAGAATTCGACCACGTCAAGAATACAATCCAGACAAGCACGAAATTCGAATAATACGTTGGTACACCTATACACCTCCAACGTCTGTGATAACAGTGCTTTAATTCAAATTATCATTGTCATACATATAGTTAAAGCCCTACCAGCGGTCATTACTTCATGCTGGCGAGGTAGCCATGATGGCTGAAAACATTCTTCTCGAGAGCATCATTTGCGAGCTCACGAACGGCTTTCTGGCCGGGAGTCAATCCTGATTCCTCGGTGTCGTAGGGCAACAAACCCATCAGCCGGCGGAAAGCCGGATCTTCGGGGATGTCATCGAGTGACGCACCCTGAAACTCCTTGGCACGGTCCTCCTCCTTCAATTGCAGCCGGTAGTCTACGGGAGAGATATTGGCTTCGAAAGATTTGCGAGTGTCCAACAACGTGCTGATGTTTGGAACAGACAAAGGAGCAACACCATAGTAGAAAACACTCAGATCATCAGGACCATTATGGTGCTTGTCTACTTCATGGGCCAAGTCAGCATGCCAAAATACGAAAGTACCCTTCTTCACATCAGGAATAGACACAACCAGACGCTCTTGGGACAAGTGGGGGAAAAGAGCCGGCAGAGTGTACAACTGACCCTCCAGAGGCACTACACCCGGGAATTTGGGTAAGTCCAAGTCAAGCTCATAGTCATCTGGGTTTCCCAGAGCGGGATCCTTCCAGAACAAAGGTCGCAACATGATGTAGGCAATCACTAAGCGGATATTGGGAAGAACCCGCAAAGTTCCTTCACCAGACTTGTTGTCAGACAAAGCAAGCCACCCCTGAAGGCTCCGGAAAGCCAGACAAGTGGTGGAGCGAACGACACCCTCGTAGAGATCTTCTACGGCATAAGCCCTTGCATCCATTTTGAAGGGGTCCCAATCCTCCCAACGTCCTTCAAAAATTTCCCGGTACACTTCCCGGTACGTGGGATCCTCCCATCGCTCAGAGCTGCTTGAATCCAAGTGAAGGGGAAGGGTAGCATCCTTCCCAGGAGGCCGAATACGGATACGGTCTCCGTATACAACTTGTGAGTCGACATCAAGGAGGGTCTCCGGTGAGGCATAGAACTGGCGAGACATTACCTTAACAACCTTCTGGATGTTGGGATGGCTGCGTGCCTCATTCTGCGCCTTCGTCCAGAATACATTGTACCAAGCCGTGGGGTTAGGGAAAGTGTATCCCGCCGTCTCAGGGTGCTTCTTACAAAATTCAACCAAATAGTCAAACCACGAAGTGATCTGAGGAGCATCAACAACACCATTTACCATGATCACACCTCTGGTTCGGAATTTCTTTTCAATCTCCGAAGGGAGCTTGTAGTCATTGGATACAATATCTGCCCACTCGAGTTGGGGAACGTAGGCGCTGCCCTCACGTTCGATATTGGCATACTCATCGTCAAGAGCTTTGAGAAGTCGTTTCCACAGTTCCTTGACCGCGACGCGGTGCTCAGGACGAACCAACTCCTTCTTGACGGCAGCAAAGCGTGGGTCAAGATCAACGGGAGTCGCTGGGGTGATAGGAATACGAGTAGGGGTCATACTTGTTTAAAAGTAGCCAATTTCCATGTTTATTTATACGCCGAATGGCAAACATCCAATTTCTCCGATTTGTGGGGTCGACTCCGAGGCGCCGCCAGATTTTCCGACACTAACTGATTTGCGAGCAGAAAGTTACGGATAAACTCTCGCAAAATCACGTTTCGGGTAATTTAAGAACGCAAAAATTCTCGCGAAAACCGGATTAGGCCCTGGGGTTCCAGGAAATCGAATAGCGTCATGTGTATCGTCTTACTACCCCGCCATTGGGCCAGTTTAATTAACTTGATGTCGAAATTCTCGGCTGCAATTAGTGTCAATTACAATCACTTCATCAATTTTGCGAGATTTTCCCACGCTCAGGTCAACGGTATATCTTTTAGCAATCGAATCTGGGTGCTTGTGGCTCGCCTCCAACTACCCTATCCCAATTGTCTGATAACAGACATAAAAAGAAATCCCATGTCGCGTTCAACTGAAAGATAGTCCACGCCATTTTCGCATAAGACCATCGTAGCCAGATACGCATCTGTACGCAGAATTGCTGAGTGCATTCAAAAGTCATTGGTGGAAACATTACTTGTCATATTTAGTATACGAACGCCGCCAGCGGTGGATTGGGACTAGCCTATCCGGTGTAATGCTCCTAAATGGCGAATCGAGATTGATGCAAAAGAGGCCATGTGCTTCGAAGATTAAACCTCAATAACCTCGTTGTATGGACACAGGAATACCAGTGAGTAGTCATCATCCAAGATACTGGCGTCTAAAGGCGGTGACATCGTCGCCAACTCTAATACGTGGACACCGCCAATTCGGTGAAGACGAGTAGTGAGGGAGCCGACGTGGGTGGCGCTCAACTTGTGGGCCAACTTCATATCCTCCATTCGCTCATCCTCAACACTGAGCTTGTTGCCCGCAGAGGGCAATTGGACATCTGAATGGTACACCATATCGATGAACAGAGACAAGTTTTGGTTGTTGGTGGTGCGGGGTGTAATGATTTCGTGGGTGATATCAATCTCAATTGATTTCAGGCTCTTCGATTTGCCTAAGTTGTAGTCGTCAAAGTCCTCATCCAGGTGGGAGATTTCGAAATCTTGGACGGAGATCAGGGTTTGATCAAACAACAGGTCTGACAGAACTACTGTCACTGCAGGCAGCTCCTCTTCAATTACGGGTTCGGGGAGCGATGGAAGCGCTTTGAACGAGGAGATCAGTCTCAGGCTGGAAAGAGTGGCACTCAGTTTCAGACGGACTAGCAGGCTTGGATTGCGAGATAAGGTGGGCTGTCTAGGGTAGACTTTGTTAATTGGGGAGGCTTGTGGGGTAGGCGAGGAGAAGTTTGTGCTCTGACTGCGGATAAGGGATCGTTTGACTTTGATCGTCGATTCCTGGATCAGCGACTTGGGGGATGGATTCTCGGGTTCGGGGGCCGCTTTTTGTGCCATCTCTTTTGGTAGAGTGCGACTACGTTTGAGCCGACCTAACATTGTGGGTAAATTCTGGTTGCCGCGGCCGCAGGGTCTTTGTTTATATACATCCCTAGCCCTAACTCGCGGAGACAAATCACAATAATATTATTTTTTCTGCACAAATGAATTTCACTCTGCAACGCGTCAGATGCGTTCGCGGGTCGCGTCGACTGAATGCTTGGACTGTGCCAACGGCTGTCGACACTTAGGGACATAATGGCCCACAATAACCCTGCAAGGAGGCATGGGGCTGAAGGATGTTTTTCAACTACCCTCGGGATTGTAGTTTACGGGCTTGCTCCATCACGCTGTAGTGTAGATCCGCGTTACCAATTACATCTTGAGGCTGTTGCCTGCAACATGACCCAGATCTTTTTCAACTATTTTGGTAAGAAGGGCGTCCCTTGCCATAACACCCACGCTCCCGGTTGTTTCACATATCGTTTTGAAAGAGTCATGACCTGATTTTGAAACCACAACATTCTTGTTACTACCTCTGGCTTCACCTCGTTGACTACTTTTGCACTGTGACGAAAATATTTTGTGTCATGTGGATGATGGCAATCGCGCTGCATCCAGGGGGCGGTGTCTCCTAGTGAACCGTTGGGGGGCTAGAGTGTACCTACATCACAAGTCATACATCAGCTGCCAGCCTCTAGGGGTCCGTGAATGTTTGTTTTCACAAACCCGCTGAAACTGTAGAGGAATTTACGTATATGCGATGTCTCGGAGTCGGAGAATGGTTTCACAAAAGGCAGTGATCGGCAGCCCAAGACAAAGCCTCTAATCGAATGTTTGTTTCAGTTGGCAAAACAGGTGTTCTTTTGAAACAATCCTTGGCTTTCCGCAATCAATACTCACGATGAACCTAGTTTCTGCCGTTGAGTATGGTCTTATTGATTGCAGCTAAATGGCCGGCGTTGCAGAGGTATTGTTTTACCGTTTCGATTCAGAATGTTAAAATCATTAACCAAGAATGCGACGATCCCCTGTGAAACCACCTCAAAAAAAAAAAAGAATATTGGTGGACGCAGTGTTAGGGCGGTCGGAAGAGAGGGGGGGGGGGAATGTAAGAGGTATTGTTCCCTGTGCTATTGCAAAGAAAGTACGACGACTCGCAGTATAATTCGAATGTAGAATCATACCCGAATTCAAAGCTGGAACAATTTGACATTGAAAGATCAATAGTTGTCATGCTTTGAGGATTTTACCCTTTGTGTCCTCCATATAGAGCAATGACGCGTGTGGGAAATGTTCCAATTAGGAAATATACACGCGACAATACCCCCTGTTTGTCGCAGGAACAAGAGAAGAGCTCCCTTCAAGCGCTATAATACAGAAAAAATGGAACAATAAAGACGAACCAACATAGAACCATCGTTTGTGTATCTGTGTGTCTTCTGTGCTCAATCTTCGTATCTCGAAGTTGCTCGTAACAACAGTTTTGTGATCCTACTCTAAAGATCAACGTCTCTGCTCCAACCTAATTATCAACCTCAGACACTACACCCATCCCTTTGTCAAATGCATTGCTAAGTCCCCCTTGCGCTAGTCTGGAATGCTCACTGTGTTAGGAGCCAGTTGCAGGTGAGCCAGAACTAGTTAAATCAACTGCGCCTCTCGGTGAAAGGTAGCGTCTGACCTCATAGTGCGGATGAGGCTTTGAAAAGTATGTCTGAAGTGAAGACTAGTACAATCTTCCACTCAACCTCCAAGCCGAAAATGTAAATCCTTCCGGCTCGTTGAAAATAAGCCAACTACAAAGTATAAACACGAACATATATTTTTGAATTTCGAAATAAGTGAACCGAACATTGACCGAATAGAACGGACCGTACCTAGGTCCATGCTTTTTGCATGAGTTGTGTCAACTCGTCCATGTCAACCTCTGGGTTGATGTCTAGCTTTATACCACTGTAGGTAGCAACGGCTACCAAGTTAGCATAGCTGTACTGTTGCAACAAGTCGCTGCTTAAGACAGCTTCTAATTGTTTGCCTAAGACTGAATCTAGATACACCTTTAGTCTAAAAAGAACGGTTGTGAAAAGAGTCAACCGCGGGTCATCATCGACAAGAGAATCAGTGATTTTCATCTCAGTGGCAACTGGGGGGCGAGATCCCCCATTTTAATAGTTTAACATATGACTCAAATTTCGGTGGCAAAATCCCACTTGGCAACACGGAACTCCATGTGAATTAATTGTTGGGCACGAAAATTTCTATCGCCAATACCCAGAGTCTGTGTCGAAGGAAATGGATGAACACATATGTGTCGGTTGAAATCATGTCCTTGCTTTCATTTTTAGTTATGTATCCAAACCATCCCATTAAAGTCAACTCTAATCCTATGTACATAATATCGGTGAAACGGAAAAATTAAGCTATATACAAGTTCACGCTTCAACCCAAAAATCGAATTTGGTTGACTCATCCATCGCAGTCTCTGCATCGTATTTCAAGTCTGGGCGTCCACTCCCTACTTGCGCCCACTTCTCAATTGTCGCGAGGTCTTTGTCCGGTTCCTCAGACGGGATAAGCATGGCGGTGAATGGAGTTTTATTAGCATATCTCTTCAAAGCAAGGGTACTCTTCGCCTTGATATTCTCCTTGCGGAGCGGGTTGCCCTTGGCATCTCTGCCAGTGAACAGCTTGGAAAGGTACGTAGTCAAGGGCTGGCGCACGACTGCTCCGAGTTGCGGGGGCAACCAAACCTTAATCGGTTCATTAGTCAACTTTTTCCCGGTTGGGGTGATGTTAACATGACCAAGGCCACGCAAAACGATGTCAATAGCCCCGTAAAACGGCGGCACAAGATATCTTTCAAACTTAGCCGAGGGGGTGCCAACGTGGGGCCCAAGCAAGAACTTGGAGCTCATGCCATCAAACTCAGCTGGGTCAGCGGCAATCTTTTTCATTTTTTCGATATTCAGAAACTTGACGGGGTTCACACCAAGACAGGTTCGAACCTGGTAAATACCCCCCGGAAATTCAAGGGCAAAAAGTCCACCAAACGACATCACCTGACCCGGTTTGGTTACCGACTCGTAATGTGAGGTGTATACGCCACGATCACTCATTTTGGCTCCCCGGGCCAATGCCTTCATTGCGCGTCTCCCCTCCTCCAGCTCACCAGCCCCAAGTAAACCAAACAAACCCCCTTCTTCGTTAGCTTCATAACCGGGGACGTCGTACACCAGTTTCCCCGGGGCAATATCACTCTCAATGAACCCACGGGTGAAGCCAGGCATATACAGTGTGCCTGGACCTATGGTAGCAGCCATGGACGCTTTCGCCGCCTTCTTCTTCAGAGCTCTCATCAGAAGCCTCTGGTCCTCGAGCTTTTCAAGTCGTCGACGTTGATTGGCAGTGAGGGGCACCGCATCAGCTTCTTTCTGGTAACGATCCATGAGCAATTGGGACACGATAGTCAGTTTTCCCGAGTTTACTGCGCCAACCACATAGGAGTCAGGTTCCATGACTTCAGCGACGCGAGGCATACCCCACCCGAGTTTTCCCAGGGCAACCATTACATTTTCACGCGGGACCCTGTACTTGCTGTGAAAGAAGTCCTGGAAAAAGGTGGCACCGTACTTTTGCGCTAAGTTGTTCGTGGCACACACCAAATCCGCTTTGTTGACGATGATAGTGATCTGGGAGGGGTCGCGATACTTGAAGATATCCCGGTCAAACGAGAGAGGAAAGTCCTGTGCGCTCACGACCATTACCACGCGACCATGGGCGTCAATCAGCTCAATCATCGAGTCAAAAGCGAGCGGCGCTAACGGCTCGGACATTTTCAGCCGAAACTGAACATCGCGGCACCGTAAGCATTGAGGATCACAGTCTTCGTCATGCTTGTGCTCCTTTTTTGACGGTGGCGATGCCCCTAAGAGGGCTCTGTCGGCATCGCTCAAGTTGGCTTCAAGGGCATCGTAACGGGTGGTGCGTGCTAAGGGAACTTTTTCGGATCGAGTAAAATAGCCTAGCACGCTGGGATCGGTGTTCTGGAGTTTCACACCACACAGCCTACACTGCGGGAAAAGCCGAGATAGGAGGGACAGTCGTATCATCGTCATGGTGTCTACTGATCTCTACCGATGGCTTACACTTCGCGCCGCACGCATCATCATGTATGCACTCCAGGACAACTACATAGTTCCCCCAATGGAGACAACATGGATTGCCCGCAATAACAAGTACCATATTTCCGATTATGCGTTTGTGCCATGAACCGATTGATTTGAAATAAAATACCAAACTATTTTGGGTTCAAAATTGTACTTGGTGCTAGTGAGTAGGAGACGTAGCCCTCCCCCAAAGTATTTATGTAGAATTCATGGCAAAGTCTGTCTGTTGGCAATTGCTACACGTGATTCCGCCGATAACAATGGGGGCACACTTCGACGTTATTTTTAGGGAAGAATCGTACAGCAGCAGCAGACGTAAGCCAACATCCCACAAACCGAAACATTAATGTCAACCCAATGCGGTGCCCGGCATGACGTGGTGGGAACGAGCATGCGCGATCAGAGATCGCTCGGTACCAACGGAGTGACCAAGGGTTCTCGCGACGTCTTCAAGTCAGTTGCTACTTACGGCGTAGGTGTGAATGGGTTATTTCCGTCATGTCGTTTGAGGTTCAATCACCGATTGCACAGAAACGACCATCATTCCAGTTGGATGGTGCATGCCGACTTTTTCATTTAGTCGAGCTGCATTAGAAACACTATAGCCTTTTGTGTCCAGCCACCCCAGAGAACTGACCCCCTCATAGCACCCGCAGGGCCGAAAGTGGTTGACGCGAGCGCCAGGGCCAAGTCTGGGAATCCAGAATGCGGTAGCTTATTCAGCAACAGTGGTTGACGACAGCAAATCATAATTCCAAGTACCTGCAGTTTAAAACAAAGGTGAGATCTTGCATTCTACAATCCCGAGGCTCAGATTGGTAGTTGCATGAAAAAATAAGGTTAGCAATCATGCAAGTACAGAAGAAAACCGCTGTGAGAATATTTTTTTGGCATTGTTCTTAAGCAATGGAAGGCATTATTGGTCACGAACACCAGGTCGACCAACTTTTTTGACGTCAGAGAACTATGGACCTAAAACGTGTTCACTGACAAAATCACGAAAAAGGTCAGACAAACAGCGGGGGTGTGACTGGCGATGTAACGCCATGCGCGGATTTGAGTTTCGTAGATACCGGCGAACCCACGGGGATAATTTTCACCTCCATCACGGGTTTAAAGCCACCCGCCTTGCGCGGGGAGAGCAGCCCACGTCGACCTACCGCGTATACATGGGGTTAGTCTACAATGTAATCACACTTGGTTGCGAAATATGCATGGATGTTGTTGTGTATAGGCACAGTACCTATAATTAAGCAGACAAATAATCGGGCGCGGGAGGGCCCGATTTCGACGATTGCGGTGACAATCTGCGTTTCACTTCATCGCTGGCGTCTTCAAGGCCGACACCGGCAAAGTGTCAGCGGGCCAGCCCCAGCACAACTTAGTTTTGTCCCGCCAGCACCCCGTCCTACCCGCCAGCAACCCCCCTTTTCCTCGCTCGGTGGTCATTTTGTGCGAAACAACGGGCACCGAGCAGCATTGTAAGGTTAATAATTGCTTGAGGTGTAACTCAAGTTAAATGAGGAAATATTGCGACTCCGACTGGGAAACCACCAGATGCCGGCGGACATCACCTGGTGAGGCGGGGTCGGGGTGGCGCCGCCAGGGTGAAGCAATAAAGTACGAGATGACCGGTGGCGGCACCCCTCGTTTTCAGGGGCAGCTGTTATTTCCAACGGTGGGCGAACCGTGACCAGTTTCGGCTTCTCAACGTCAACCCCGCCTGCAATTACCCGGGCCACGGTAAGTAGACGCGACCGCCGACGTCGCTCGTCGGGAGTTGAAAAGTGAAACTGCCCGATTAGCCTCGACTCGCGTAAGCGCTAGCATTGTTCCTGGTGTACCCCCTTCCCACTGGCCTGCTGGCCCACCGCTAGTGTGTGATGGCATGCATGAAAAATACACTTGTGCGGTCTATTGTAGCAGTAAATCTTGTTTGAAAAAATATAATGTTGGCGCGCAGCGTATTGTCTTCGTTTAGTAGCGCACGTAAAATAACTGCAGCTTCCTGCGCTATGCACGGTGCCGTCTCAGGTTAAAAAATACCAAAGTGTTGTCCAGTTGTCACTCAGCACAAGAAAAAACTTGCAATTTGTTCACCTTTGCCATAACCTTCAGGACACCTGTCTCCCCGCTTCACCGCGCACCCCGTTAGTGTTTCTTCGCGACACACCAGCGCCCATCTTCCTGAACCCCTCCATCTCCCACCGGAGCATCTTACCACCAGCGATGAAACGCGCCAGCCCCTCACCCGAGCGACTGCCAAAGCGCCCCCATCTCACGGGGGGACCAGGCTACCAGGCGATGGCCACCGCCACCTGGATCGCCTGCGGCCAGTGTGCCACCGCGTTTGGCCTCGTCCCCACCGCCATCAAGCTGTTTGAGGAGGCAGTGAAACACGATGCCACCGACTTGGCGGCGTTGTGTGGACTCGCCCACCTGTTGCGATTGCACGACATCTCGGTCAATGAGACCGTGGGGTCCCAGCGCGCCATTGAGCGGTTGCAGCTGGCGCTCGAGCGCCTGCCGCCGTTGTTGAAGGAGGCCAAGTTGTTCAAAGAGTTGGCCGAGTGCTACTTGTTGATTGGCCTCAACGAAAACGCCCACCTGGCCATCCAGACCGCCATACAGTTGGACGACAAGGACGCGCTGTTGTGGTTGTTGCTGGCCCAGACCCTCATCCGCGTCGGTGCCCGTGCTCCTGCCGGCACCGCGCTCAACCACTGCTTGAGCTTGTTGCCCCAGCACATGCGCGACTTTAGCGACGCCGAGATCGAGACGGCCCGCGCCGCCCACGCCGAGTTGGCGGCGATCGCCGCCGCCGACGGCAACATCGAGTTGCTGATTGCCCAGCTCACGCTGACCCTCGCGTTGCCCGCGCCGCCGTTGGTGCGGTTGGACGAGCACATCGCGTTGTGGTGTGCGTTGTGCACCGCCAAGGAGCGGGCCAACGACATTGCCGGCGCCATTGCCGCCTGCGAACAGGCCCAACAGGCGGTGGGCAACTCGCTGCGCATCTTGATAAACCACGCCTACTTGTTGTTGTTGGAGGGCAGCGTCGACACCGCGCGGGCGGAAAAGGCGGTGTCGTTGTTGTCCAACGTGGTTGACTTGGACAAGGAGCGCGAGGAGCTCAAGGCGGCGTCTGCCAACGGGCCCGCGGCCGCGCAGTCCGCGCAAGACTTTTTGCCGTGGTACTTGCTCGGGCGGGCCTACCTGGTGTTGGACAAGCCGCGGTTGGCCTACGACTGCTACCAGGTGGCTCTCCGCAGCGCTCTGAACCTGCCTATCACCTGGTTGGCAGTGGGCAAGCTCTACTTGGAGCTCAAGCAGTTGCCCGACGCCCTCGCTGCCTACCTGCAAGCGTTGCGTCTCCAGATGGAGGAGGGGCTGCCCGGCACCGCCACCGCGTGGGACGGGTTGCTGTGCGTGTACGAGCGCTGCGTCGACCAGTTGGGCGACGCCGCCGACGCCTGCCAGCGGCTGGCGGCGTGCTTCAAGGCCATGGGCGACTTGAAGCTGGCCAAGTTCTTTGAGGAACGCGTGGGCCAGTTGCAGGCGGCGCTGTCGAAACAGGGCCCCGTGCCCGAGTTGCGCGACCCACCCAACGTCCCCGAGTTCTTGTTGCGTGACCTTGTGGCGCTCTTGCCTCTGGAGCGGATTGCCTTTATCCAGGGCGGCGATGCCTCGGCGGCCGCGGCCCCCACCGCGAACGGGTCGGCCCAGCAGCCCACTCCGCAGCCCGCGCAGGTGCCCCAGGCGTTGCCCGCGCCGCTGTCCGGGTTGCCTGGCCAGCCGCCTTTCACCGCTCCCCAGCAGTTGCCGCAGCCGCTGGGCTCGGGGGCGCCGCTGTCGCTGGGCCCGCAGCCCGCGTCGTGGCTGCCTCAGCAGGGCACCCCGCAACAACACACCCCCCAGCAGTCGCCGCCTCCGTCGTTGCACCACTTGCACCCCCAGCAGCCGCCACAGCAGTTTGGGCCTCAGCCGCCTCCCCCTCATTTGCAACATCCCGGAGTGCACCCGGGCCACCCGGGCCAGCCTGTGCCCGGGCAGTTCTACTTCCCCCAGGGTCCCAACCAGCCGTACGCGCCGCCGCCGCCCAACGGCGCCGCGGGCTACCCGCAACCTTACTACGGGAACTACGTCCCCGTGCAGTACCCCATCAACAACTGGGGCCGCTAACCGTTTGTTAACTGGTTCGTGTTGATCGCGGGCCACGGGTCGCCGGTGTATTGTATTCTAGCATAATAGATTATCATTAGTAAGATTATATGGATTATGAGTCGATGTAGTGGGCGAGGTCGTCCCACGAGCCCCGTGACACGCGTCCCGAGCCCACGGTGGACGACACCGGGACTCCCAAGCGGTCGAGTGCCTTGAGCGCGCTCGCTCCGACGGTTGGGTGGTCTTTGTACGCCATCACCACCCCGTGGTCGCTGGCGAGCATCGCCAACACGTCCGACCGCAGATCGCCAACAAACACCATGCGCAGGCCCAGCTGGCGGAGCTCGTTGACCACACGGAGCTTGTCGACAGCGGTGTGGATGCGTCCGTGGTCTCCCCCCGCGATTTTTCCGGTGGAAAAGTCGGTCTCGTTGGTGATGTACTTGTCGATGCGGACCCCGTGCTGGGAGAGAAGCTGGCGCATTAGCTGCGACAGCCAGTTGAGACTGATGATCACCAACGGGATTGCCCGCGAGTTGCAGAGCTGTGCAAACCGTACGAACCCGGGCCCGAGACGGATGTTGCCCGGGTTGGGGCGGGTCCCCGAGGGCCATTGGAGCACTTTGTCGCGCTCGAGACGTGCAATTGAGCGGTTCTCCACCGCCGCGAGCTGAGCCTGGAACCGGACCTCCTCTCTTATGGCGTCGGACGTGTGGGGAAGGTACTTGAGATACTGGTCGCCTTCGGTGCTTGATGGCGCAAATTGCGCATAGTCCTTGAGGTAGGCAGCCGTGTACGGCTCAAGCAGACGAGCACACACCTCCTGGAGAGTGTCATGGGTGGTAATGGTCTCGTCCCAATCGAGACATATCATTGATTCGCGTAAGTCCGTGCGGCTTAACAATCCCGCAATAACGCGGAAAAATGAGGGGACGAGCTGCGGGGACCAATTGCCACCAGAGCGTCGTCGCTATGGTTCGCTACCGTTAACCCCGCCAGCATTCCTCCACTGCTTATTGTGACGTAACTTCACCACAGCAACAAACGAGCCATGTCGGCGATACGCGCGGTGACTTCATTGTTCTGTTGTTAATTTGAAATACACTTTGGTCACCTGAAATTGGGGCGTGGCCCAAAGAAGCGTCTCCTGATCCCGGAGAAGCTGTTGACCGCAGCGGACGACATAATCTAGAGCGCTATCGAGTCTAGTTGCACATGGCAACCGCCCCCGATAAGCCGCGTTTCCATCGAAACCCTCCTGAGGTACCTCAGGGGTGAGGCGCGTCGGAATCAAGGATTCGACGTGCATCAAGAATAGGTTGTATGTAGGCATGTCAAGAAAAGGCCCCTGAGTGGCGGGGGTGGTTGGAAGTGGCCATTGATGTATATAAAGCGGCCAATTCCCTGTTTCATCTTCAATACTTTACGAAAATATGTCTAACAACGATCAATTTGGCCAATTGGGCAAGCTTGCCAAGGACAACGGCATTGACTTGAACTCCAAGGACACCCAGGACAAAATCCAGGCGGGTATCAAGCAATTCCAGGGAATGTCCGACGAGGACAAGCAAAAGGCCGGCGGGTTGTTGAACCAGTTTGGCAAGACTGAGGGCCAGGGCCAGGGCGGTCTCAACGACGTGCTTGGTAAGTTTGGCGGCCAAGGCAAGTCCGACTAAGTATGAATAAATACGGATTGTGACGGGTGTAATTACGACGGGTGCAGTCTATTGTTGTGCTGTTGTTGCCAGCCATTATTTTGCAGATCCATGCCTGTGTAAATCCGGTGATAAACCCGCACCGCCTATTTCGCTGCGCCTAAATGTAGGATTTCTGTTTAGTGATTGTGTTCTCACATGCCGAGGAATTCCGAGTCTTTACCCGATTAGGAAAGGAGACGTTGTTGTCAGATTTGCCACCGGTGATACAAATAAGCGTAACTGCCAGAAAAACTGTATGACCGAACAAAACAACATTTTGCCCAACACCGACAAGGAGAAGGCGGACCAGGCTTTTGCCAAGGAGGGCATCCCTCTGGTTGAACAGCAGCAGCTGGCGTTGGACCAGGTGAGAAAGCTCATGAGCGACCACGGGGTTGACCCCCGCTTTGACGAGTACGTTACGGCTACGTTTTCTTACATCCTGTCTGCGTTGCTCAAGGTTGCTACTGCCACTGACCGCGATGCCGCCTCTAAGGAGATTGCTGACGATTTGAAGCAGAAGTGGGAGACGTGGGTGGCCAACCGCGAAAAGCAGGAGAAGGAGAAGGAGCAGGCCGCGGCCGAAAAGCCCGCTAACCCTGAGGACGATCCTCAGTAATCATACCTACATAATAATGAACGACCCACGCAAGACAATAGTTTCACCTTTGCAACGACGTTTGCGTGAACGCAGAGGTAGCGAAGATTCCGGAATCTTGAAAATATCGACGAGACAATAAAAAAATAAGTCGCGCCACCTACGGAGTTCCACTCCCCCAATTATTGACAAAAGCACTGTCATATGAAAAGTGTTTTTTTGAGTTGGCAGCATTCTCTCGGGCGCTTAAGTAGCACATTTCTCCCACACGTCTGACTTCTATTGTCGGACGCTAAAAAAGGCTAAACTTGCCGCAATAAGGTATCATTACTACGCCGACGCCTTCAAAACCGTATTATCTCATGCGTAGGCTGTTGGGCCCTGCAAAAGATGAAACCTTCGATTGCAGGTATGACATCACTAGGCACACATTTATTAATTTGATCGTCAGTCACAAAGTCATCGAAAATGTAGAGAGTGTTTCAGAGTAGATGATCTCTGCACGGTATAATAGGTGACTCTAGCCAATCTAGACCCTTCCGAAATAGGGGATCCATCCGTAGTTCTGTACATCGTGTATGCAATGCAGTAGCCAACCTAATTTTCATCAGGTTTTGCATTGCCGATATTACTTACCAATATTATTCCCGGTATCAACTTGCCTTACATAAGTTTTGGTTCTGATGTTAGGAGTAACCGACGGCATACATGGTGGAATTGACGAGACTACTTGGGATATGCCATGGCTGAATTGGTTTGGACCGACATCCGACAGTTTTGGACACGGGGTAGTCCCCTTGCGAATCCCCCACATCATGTATGCCGATGCGGTTATTTTGATACCCGAAGCAGCCCGTTTGAGGTCCCCATTATGCATTTTAGCCCAGTTACACAATAGCGAAAATCGAACGATATTTCCAAGGCGATGCTAGCGCGCAAATAATATCGGCCATACATAACCTTCTATTGAAGCTGGCGGTAGCAGATACGACAACCTCAATATCGTGTCCACAAATTATTTTTTTGATCGAGTACATAATCTCACAACTGCCCGCCATCCGGCAGCTCCCCGGCCATGGGACGGCGGTACAATAAAAACCCGCTCTTCTTTGCCACTTTTACGTACAACATTTGTGCCCGGTGGTTTTCAAATTGGGTGCTCCAATAACATTTTTTGGCCCCAAGCCGATCAGCCTCTTCATACACTGCCTCAATAAGTTTACGACCAATGCCCCCTAACCGCGTGTTGCGTGCGACGAACAAATCATTTAAATACAACGCTGGCTCCACAGTCCAAGTATTCCCATGGGTGAGGTAATGAGCAAAGCCTATAAGCTGCCCTGACGAGTCAGTGGCTACCAAGGCGTACATCGGTTCGTCGGGGTTCAAAAACCGCTTAAAGGTGATGATAGAAACGTTCTCGTCCACCTTATCAAGTGCTTTGTAAAACGCCAAGTATCCGTCTTTACCCTTCCACATCTCGTACCATTGGTCGTAGTCTGCCTGCTCGATAGGGCGTATGGTTATCTTCTGTTCTGTGCTCATTGATGCTAATTCAAATGTGGAATTAATAGTCTTTTATACGCACAGCTAAATAGAGCAACCACACTGTCTTAAGTAAAAGTGGAGAAATAGCAGTGGTTGTGCATATCGACAATTGCTTATAAACACTCTCGTCAGCCCCCACGATAAGCGGTCGATGAGTAATGTAAACCCGTTGGCGGGTTACGCAATTTGGCAGTTCTATGCGGGAAAGGAAGCATCAAACCACCTGCAGGTACTTGATACATTTGAGACAATGTCGTCCAACCGTTAAGCCAGTTGAAAGTCTAACCGAATGATATATTAACTAGTATACATTAAGCCATCAACTTCTTCTCGATGATATGGCTCTTCTTCAACTCCTCGTCGCACTTCTTCAAAGCGTCGTCACCCAAAGTGTCAATGGCGTGCAGGTACAACATGTTGTTGTAACGGCTGGGCTCCTGAGGCAACTTGAACTGGGGGTGGTCGTCAAGCGACAACTCAGACTCGCCACGCTTTTGGCGCTCAAAGTTCTCGAGCTTGCGCTGTTGCTTCCACTGGGAAAGCTTGGCCAGCTCCTTTTGGTATTGACGCTGGTAGTAGTTGAAGTTGTTTTGGTCGTAGTTGTAACCGTCAATTTGCGAGGATAACAGCTCCAACAACTGCGCGATGGCGTTTTCGTTGGACAGCAAGTTCAAAATGTCGTTGGCAGAGCCCAGACGCTTCAGGGTAACAATGGGGGCGTCAACACCGGTGTTGTTAGACATGTAAACGTCGATGAGGGCTTGCAGACCCACGGTCACCTCCAATTCGTCAAAAATACCCATGTAATCAACGTGAGCGGCAGCGAGGTCACGCAGCTTCCACTTGCCCTCGACGAAAGCCTTCAAGAAAGACTGGGACAACCGGTAAGCACGAACGTCAACTTCCTTCAAGTTGGCAAGGTTGTGCACGACAACGAAAGCGTCGGGGTGGGTCAACTGCTGCTGCGCAAGGCCCTCAACTAACTGAGTGGTGACAAAGTTGCCCAGCACCAGCAGCTGGAACCAGCCGTGGAACTCAACACCGTAGCCGAGCTTACGCAAGTTAGTTTGAATGTCTTGCTGGTACTTGGCACCCAGACGCGAGCGGAAAGAACCACCCTCGTACTGGTCAGCGTAGGGGAAGGGGAAGACGTGAGTGATGTCAATGTCGCCTTCGTCCAGCTGGAAGCCGAGAAGAGCACCGGAGAACAATTGGGGGAAGTTCTCCAGGGTGTGCCGCACCATCAGCAACAACACACTCAGCTGCATCAGGATCTTGGTGGCCCTAGGGGGGGTAACACTGGATGTTAGTATTGTAAATGGCATTTTGCAGTTTCGTCGGTTTGATCACGTCTTTTCACTTTATTATGCGTGCCATACGTAATCGCAAGAAAATCTTTCTAGCAAGACACGAAGCCCAAGTATTTATGGTAGTGGTTCCATAAAGACGAGATCGTTGGCGCTTGCTGGTGACAAATTTTCCAAGGCTGATCTGAGCCCGCAAATCACAGAAATTTTTGGGAATGAGCAACCTCGAGTGAACCTGGATTAACAATGACAAATAATCCAACTTTGTTAGGTGGCAAGAACTTACGTCTTGGTGGGAACAGTGCTGGCCATCGTGTATGTAGCTTTAACTCTTCTTCCTTACTTTTTTGGTGGTGCGCGTGAGCATTTTTCACAATCGTGCTGCAAATTTCATGCCAACTTAGGTTCTGAAGTAATACTCAAGTGAATTTGATTCCAGTGGGTTTGAGAGGCTACTGCGTACACTTAGCATGGTGGTCCAGATTCTCCGAGTTACAATCTAGGTCGTATGATAAATTTTCAGGTAGTCTTCATCTTATCACGGTTTAGTCATGGGATTGGTAAAATCAGCATTGTACAAGGTCTAGTCTTAAATACAACGCCATGCTTGGATCCGAAAATCGACTTTTCACGAGATTCATGTTTTTCCCTTTTGTTTCACTAAAAACCTTACGGTTATTTAGAGGTGGTGACTCAGAGAATCGTTATCGCCGTGAAGGTAACCATAGCGTATAAGTGTTCACTGAAATGAGATTTGAATGGAGCAAGAAACCAGCCGCTGTATATGACTTCTCTCTTTACTTTTAAGCCACTCTCTTCTTACTTCGGCTTCCCCACCGCCTACAATCGGGAGTCTATACCCCACGGTTGGTTATGAGACGACGCACCACATCGCAAATATTTTTCAGGAAAAAATTTGTATCAACAACCATGTCGGCTGAAGAACAAGTGAAAAAGGAGGAGCAGCCCAAGCTCTACCTCGACGAGGAGACTGGCGAGCAGATTTCCAAGACTGAGCTCAAGCGTCGTCAAAAGGCGCGTGCCAATGCTGCTAAGAAGGCCGAGAAGGCCAAGACCGCCCCTGTGCAGCAGTCGTCGAAGAAGAAGGAGGAGGACTTGAACCCCTCTCAGTACTTCGAGAACCGTTCCAAGCAGATCAACGAGTTGCGTGCTGCCAACGAGAAGGGCGACAAGTTCACTCCTTACCCCCACAAGTTCTCGCGCTCTCACACCATCCCTGAGTTCCGTAAGGAGTACGAGGGGTTGACTCGTGGTGAGACCAAGCAGGACACCACCGTCAAGGTCACCGGTCGTATCATGAACAAGCGTGAGGCTGGTTCTAAGCTTAAGTTCTACGTCCTCAAGGGTGACGGCGTCGAGGTGCAGATCATGTCCCAGGCCCAGGACGTTGAGCTGCCCGAGAAATACGAGAAGATGCACGAGTTGTTGAAGCGTGGTGACATCATTGGTGTTACTGGCTACCCCGGTAAGACCGCCCCCGCCAAGGGTGGTGACGGTGAGCTCTCGGTGTTTGCTACCGACATCGAGTTGTTGACCCCGTGCTTGCACATGTTGCCCACTGAGCACTACGGTTTCAAGGACCAGGAGGCTCGTTACCGTAAGCGTTACCTTGACTTGATTATGAACGACCCCGTCCGTGACCGTTTCAAGGTTCGTTCTCAGATCATCTCCTACATCCGTCGTTTCTTGGACAACAGAGACTTCGTCGAGGTGGAGACCCCCATGATGAACGTCATCGCTGGTGGTGCCACTGCCAAGCCCTTCATGACCCACCACAACGACTTGAAGCTCGACATGTACATGCGTATTGCCCCTGAGTTGTTCTTGAAGGAGTTGATTGTCGGTGGTATGGACCGTGTCTACGAGATCGGCCGTCAGTTCCGTAACGAGCAGATCGACATGACCCACAACCCCGAGTTTACCACTTGTGAGTTCTACCAGGCCTACGCCGATGTCTACGATTTGATGGACATGACTGAGTTGTTGTTCTCGGAGATGGTGAAGGAGATCTGCGGTCTGTACCAGATCAAGTACCACCCCGATGGTCCCGAGGGCAAGGAGCTCACTCTTGACTTTGCCCGCCCTTGGAAGCGTATCAACATGATCGAGGAGTTGGAGAAGGTGTTCAACACCAAGTTCCCCGCTGGTGACCAGTTGCACACCGCCGAAACTGGCGAGTTCTTCAAGAAGGTGTTGAAGGAGAACAACCTTGAGTGTGCTCCTCCTCTTACCAACGCCCGTATGTTGGACAAGATGGTCGGCGAGTTGGAGGACACCTGCATCAACCCCACCTTCATCTTTGGCCACCCCCAGATGATGTCGCCCTTGGCTAAGAAGGACCGTGAATTGCCTGGTTTGTGTGAGCGTTTCGAGGTGTTCGTTGCTACCAAGGAGATCTGTAACGCCTACACCGAGTTGAACGACCCCTTCGACCAGCGCATGCGTTTCGAGGAGCAGGCTCGCCAGAAGGACCAGGGTGATGACGAGGCCCAGATGATCGACGAGACTTTCTGTAACGCGTTGGAGTACGGTTTGCCCCCCACCGGTGGCTGGGGTTGCGGTATCGACCGTATCTGTATGTTCTTGACTAACTCCAACACCATCAGAGAGGTGTTGTTGTTCCCCACGTTGAAGCCCGATGCTGAGGTGAAGGGTGAGAAGGTCGACAAGGCCTAATTTGTACTTACACCAATTGCTTATTAATAAATCAAGTTTCAAACGATAAAATGCATTAGTCTATTTCTTTTGGTTGTTGCGCTTAAGCTCAAGCGCCTTTTTGTAAGGAGGAGCAGTGGGGCTCTGTACGGGGTCCAACCGCGGCCCCAGCAGTTCAGCGCGGTAGGTAGCATCGGAATCGCCCGCGGAGAGGTCGCCGCAGGCCATGAAGGGGGCAATCAGACGGGGCTCAGGCTCATCTTCATCATATGTTACGTGCTCAGCTACCAGTTGTTTACCAATCTTGGCCCCTTCGAAAAACTCCTCGGTACTGATCAGCTCGTCGAGCTGAGGGGTCCACAGCTCGGGTTTGCGATAGCCAAGACAGACAATAAACGCTTCAAGCGAGGTACCACGCAGTGATCTCGGCTTTGCACACACTACTCGGTCAAATAAAAATCCCAACTGGGAGTATAACAAATCAATATCACGACCACGGAAAATTTTAGCGACAAAGGTACCACCCTCACGCAAAACGCAGCAGGCCAACTGCAATGCACTCAAAACCAACTGGCCCTGAATGTACTCGTCAAGGTCGTGGAGACCAGTGACGTCGGGAGCACCGTCCAGGCACACAAAGTCTGCCTTCTCACCGCCAAACACCTCCAAAATCATTTTGAGGGTCTTGGGATGAGTGATATCAGCCTGCAAACACGTCACGCCGTCAATAGGCATCATAGGCTGCAAGTCCACAGCAACAATACGGGGGTCGTCTCGGTTCTTGAGTTCCCGGCTCAACACCTGCGACCACAGGCCTGGAGCAGCGCAAAGGTCAACCACTCGCGAAATGCCATCGAACAACAGAAATTGCTCATCAAGCTGGAGGAGTTTGAACGCTGATCGCGCACGCCATCCCTCTTCTTTGGCCCGACGGTAGTACAAGTCCCGTTTGTCTTTGGATGCCTTGCCCATACTGATGCGGTCGCCTGTACGTCTTGAAAAAATGCGAGATGCATCAGACGGCTAGTGGGGATGAGAGATAGGGAGAAGGACTGGGTATTTGCTTTCATTTTAAAGATTTATAATAGTAGCCATACAGTAATTTCACCGATTTGTTTCCTTTGTAGACCAAGGGTGATGTGGGGACGGTTGAGCATTGTGACTAAATCAAGTAGGTGGTGGAGTGAGTAAAGCTGTAAACCCTGAGTGATAAATACGGCCACCAGAACCCTTCGTATGTCTCAGACCCTTTAACATTATAACAAAAGGTAGCGCAGTCAGAGAGTTAGTTACACGATTGAGCTGATTGACTTCAAGAAAGACATGACTTTGAGGAACGTACTTTTCAAAGAACATAATGAAAGACTTGACAGACTTCTACGCTCTGGTACTCGTGGAACTTCTTGCGCTATAGTGAAGCATTAAGACCGATGCAAACTATTAACAGTCTCATGTCACCTTACTTCCTCACCTATACCCTCGATACCTGGGGAGGCCGACGGTAGCGCACGCGAAAATAAATTTTTCACGTCTCAAGCCAACGCCAACGACGATGTTCCCCCGTTCAGCAGCGTTTGTGCGCTCGCTCAGTCGCAGTGCGCGTCAGTTCAAGCAGTCTCCTCTGGAGTTCACTCTGAAGCAGGCTGCCAAGGCTGCTGAGGATGCCGCGTTCAAGCTGGCGATGTTGGGCCACCTGTTTGAGTACAAGCCCCAGTACACCGGAAAGGACGAGGTGAACCCCGTCCTGCAGCGCCCCGTTCCCATCAACGTGGAGTTGTTGCAGTACAAGCCCCTCCGCCACAAACCTGTGCATGGCCACAAGTGTGCTACTATCGCTTTGCGTGGGTACACCGAAGACGACTTGATCCGGGCGGGTGAGTTCATCTTGCGAGCTGCCTACTACCTCGGTGTTCCCTGCCTGAAGCTCAAGACTGAGAAGACTGAGAAGCGGTTGTATACCGTCATCCGGTCGCCTTTCGCCCAGGCGAAGCTGAAGGAGAACTTCCATCGCGTGACTTATAAGCGTGAGATCGTGGCCTATGACGCCAACCCCGAGGTAATTGACTTGTGGTTGTCGTACATCAACAAGTACGCCTTGGATACCGTCGAGTACCTGGCGGCCATCACTGTCCGTCAAGGGTTGGAGTGGGTTGCTGATGGCGAGTTGCCAGAGGCCTACAACGATGTCGACGACCCTGTGGCCCAAAAGGTGAAGGAATTGTTGGCCTCCGCGGAGTTCTCCGAGTCATCTGCCCCTGAACAAGTGGAGCAGCCCAAGAAGGAGGCCAAAGAGCCCAAGAAGGAGCCCAAGGAGCCCAAGGAGCCTAAGGAGGCTAAGGACTCCAAGAAGGAGACCAAGTCCGACAAGGAGTAAAGCGTCCGGTTGATTTGGACAATTTTGCATCTCCTCCCCTTCCTCCGGGGAAACCCACCCACATCGACTTGTACATACGCACCATCTTTACATAGCTAATAGATCAGAGTTATTAGATTTGCGAATGGTCTCCACCAGGCCCAAGCGCAACTGGTTGCTAATCCACCCATCGTTATCATTACCATAAATGTCGTAATCATCGTTCCCAATATGCTATATGCCCATTATGGAAGCCAGGCACGGTTTAAGCGTAATCTGCATCCCATTCCTCTTCCTCCTCGCTGTCCTCCAACTCTTTGAGTTCTGCCTCCAACTTTTCCCTCCTCAACTTTTCGGTATCAAGCACCTCAAACCGACAAAGAGGACAAGTAGCATTGACCTTGAGCCAGGGACCGATGCAGTCAAGGTCAAAAATGTGGTCCTTCTTCCCGTTTTTGAGCGAACACGGGAGCCGTACCACCAACGGGTGTGGGTCGTCTGTGAATTTGGCGGTGCAAATGGGACATTGATCGTCCTCAGGAGTTAACTTGAGATGGTCCACACGGGGCAACAGCGCCAAAAAATCTTCATCGACACCCCTTGTTGGCTCTTTAAGCTGCTCCATGAGCTGCTCGGCCATTTCGCTGTTTATGAGTTGCAACGCGTTGGTGAGCTCGGCACTGTTACCGCTGAAAAACAGGTCAAGTGCGGCGGCTAGGGTTTGGTGCTGTCTACCACTACCCTCTTGGTTGCTATTGGTACCCTCATTGATATTATGCTCGTCGAAATACGACATGGTGGCGAGTAGGAGTGGGATCTTGTGGCGCCTCGTTCACGTATTTTCTAGCGAGGTTAGTAGCCCTTGGGCCATTAGACAGAAGTTCACGTAAAGACTAGAGAAATCCATCCGCTTCTAACTAAATTAAAGCTAAATAGTTGGTTTCGTCGACGACGTACCGAGCCCAGTCGCATCCATCTTTTTCGTCTAGATCCAAGTCCCGCTTGGCCCAAATCCGCATCAAAGCTGCCCGAGTTCTTTCCACATTTCCTAAACTGAACCGCTCGAGCCTCTCTAATATGGTTAAGACACTGTGACGGTGGCGGTCACAGTTTGCTAACGTGGGGGATATTTGTGTTCCAGCCATGAAAGTCAGCCACAACAACGTGTTGGTCCACTGTAGTGGGTACGAGATGATCTCCTCGAGAAGAGTAAGGATCTGCTCAACAAGGCTTTCAATGCGTGGTTCTTCAGGAACCATATTGTCCAAGCTAGTCGCAAGATAAAGTTCAGCTGTGAGCCTTTTGCTTTCGTTCGTAAGAACTAGGCATTGATGTGAGTCTTTCTTGATGCTTAAACTACGTGTATCAAGCACACGGGACCGCAAGGATTCACCAATGCGGGTCGATTCCTCAACAATTTTGCCAGGTGGAACCGACTTCCTCTGCTTCTGGCGATACAAGTCAGTAATCTCCAGGATTAAATAGACGACATGGCGATCACAGCCCATCCAGGTGATCACAGTTTTAGACCATGGCTGGCACGGAGCGAAAGGCACCATGGCCCAGAAGCGAGAGTTTTCGTCAGCGCACGCAGTACGGCTAACACTCTCTTGAAAGAATAGATATTGGATGGCAAAGTTAGTCAAATGTTTCTGAACCTTATTTGCAGGTGGAATAACCTTACCATGGAGCAGAAGCATCAGGGCAGTTTTGATGTAATGTCGCCACTGGTCGTTGCAATCATTTGCAATTTCGAACATGATGAGAAGCACTAATACCAAAATAATATCACTCGAGTAAGGCTTAGTTAAGTCTCCTTCAAGGACTCGTGTTAGTTCTGCGCCAGCTTTGCTGACAGCTTTCCGTTGAAAAGCAAATCCAGCGGCTAACCAGCTGGAGCTTTGAACGGGGTCAATGGACTTAGTGTTGCGGCCAAGATATACACAGCCTAGAGCTGCCATCATCAAGAATAACTGAGGGTGAGACTGACTATACTGCACCATTTCACGAATGTCGATACCACGATCGATAACCACATTATCACTAATCCACACAGAGTCGTCACCAATAGGATTCAAGATAGGTGCTACAAATGCCACATAGTACTTGATAGCAAAACCCATGTTCACAAAGTCGTATTCTAGAGCCAGCTTGAGATCGACAGGTATTATCGTGCTGACGACAGGCGAAGGGACTACTCCTAAGACATCGTCAGGAGAGACATTCACAAACTGTAGCTTGTCGTGGTTACTTATGGGAACGTAGGCATGCCATCGACTAGCCACAGAGAGATCCTTTTTGACCTTCTGGCGACCAAACTTCTTCCCCACACGATCAAAATCATCCTGAAACTTTAGGGAAACTTGATATGAACAGTTGAGATTGCGCTCACAACACCGGGAGCACCGAGGACGTGCTTCGTTGCATTTGATCTTGCGTCGTTTACACGGAGTGCACCCGTGCACCGATCTTGAGGGCATGAGACGTATCTTCGCACATATAGATTTTCCGATAGTTGATGTAGCGGTTAATTTGTAATCAAATGTACGATTTGAAAGTGGAGAAAAGAAAGTGCAAGCGAAGAAATGAATCGCGGAAAAGGGTTGTTCTTACACAAGACTAACTGCTTTGAGTCTTCACTAATGATTGGCACCACGATGGTAGACTGCATATAGAGCTTACTTTAATCAGAGGACTCGAGTGTAAGCCCCATTGTGTACCATGTTGCGGTTTCTCCTGTCAGAGTTTGGGTTGACGACGTTGGTGAATAGTAGCAATGATGTCTACTTAATCATCGCTCTTCGGATGCTTCGGTTAATTGCATTTGGCGGCTCAGCACTCATTCTTGCAATCTACCTCAAGACTATCGGGTTTGACGAGGATTACATTGGGGGATTTATGACATTAACCTTCATTGGTGATTTGGTTCTGAGTTTTTTGTTATCCTTGATCGCTGACCGCTGGGGTCGTCGTCGTGTCATGATGCTTGGGTCTTTGCTTATGACTATTACCGGCGCGGTATTTGCTATTCTGACAAACCCAATGGCGTTGACTGTTGTGGCTATGGTAGGCATTCTCACTCCTAGTGGGGGTGAGGTTGGGCCATTTCGCTCGATTGAGCAAAGTGCAGTAGCTCTGTTGACCTCTCCCAGTGAAAGATCAGACATTTACTCGTGGTACAACTTTAGTGGCTCTTTGTGCGCCGCCTTGGGTTCCCAACTCTGCGGTTGGTTTCTTGACGTTTTGCAAGACTCTTTTGACTTCAACTTGGTTGAAAGTTACCAGATGGTGTTTACTGCGTATAGTGCTATTGGGTTCATTTCATTTGTTCTTGCATGGTTTGTGTCGCCTCGTGTTGAATGGCTTCCAATCGAGAGCACAGACGAAACTACTCCATTAGTACAGGACTCCGAGCAGGTTTCTCAAAGGAAGCCTTGGTACCACAAGTTCTTGCCAGAAATCCATCGCGAGGTGTTGCCCATCGTACTTAAACTTCTGCTTCTCTTTGCCCTTGATTCGTTTGCCTCCCTGCTTGTCCCATTACTGTGGCAATCTTACTTCATTAAACAAAAGTTTGATGTTTCTTCGCTGTATCTTGGCCTGGTATTTTTTACCACAGGTATTGTCGCCTCCGTCACTTCTTTACTTTCCACCTCGTTGACTAAGCGACTTGGGCCGGTGGTAACCATGGTTGGTACGCACTTGCCGTCGTCCATTTTACTTGGTCTCATCCCGTTCCCTAATTCCTTTGCAATAACGCTTGCCATTATGGTGGTGAGAGCTCTGACTCAGCTGATGGATGTGGCCCCGAAGCACGTTTTCTTGGCAGCGCTTGTGCCCAACAGCGAGCGTACGGCTGTGTTCGGGTGGGTAAATTTGGTAAAGACTATGGCCCAAATACCAGGTCCCATTGTTGTGGGTATCTGGGCCAAGCGTGGGATCCAGTGGGTTTCCTTCTGTGTAGCTTCCATGCTTAAAGTCCTTTATGATTTGGGAACCTTAGTGACCTTCATTGGACTCAATCGCCATCAATTGCACTGATGAATCACTTTATTTCAATAGAGAGCACTTCCATAGCATATTCGAGATTATAGGTGTTTAAAAGACGCTTGATTGCAATCAATATTCTACACCCTGAGTTCTCCGGTCGCTTGTAATAACCCCCGAGTCCGCCCGGGACCCAAAGATGATCTGAGGCAGAAGAACTGCATGCAGCTCGAATTGTCGCGTTTTGTTCCCCAACCTTTTTGAGCCGCTCCCGGCAACTGCCGGGTTACCCCACTAAACCACAAACATCATCAGCCCAGTTTTGGTCAACACCCGCCATGACCAGGAAACTAACACCCATGGAGAAGCGCGCACGGAGGCCAGCCTCCCGTGCGTGTGTGTTTTGTCACTCAAAACACCTCCAGTGCGGGAATGAACGGCCGTGTAACAACTGCGTGAAGCGGAACTTGGCCCACGAATGCCACGACGTTGTACGGAAGAGGGCGAAGTACCTCACCACCAACAACGCTACAAAAAAGCCGGAGGCGCGTTCTCAGGACACCGCAACTCCTCCGACCCACCAACCAACCCCACCACATCCAATAGTCCCCCGCAAACCTACGCTGCCATTGCTGTCACAGTTCTTTGGCACCAACGATGGCAAGTTGGTGATGCTGCCAGCACCTGCAATGCCGGTTCCGTCTAATTTGGCTCGCCAGCTCCAGGAACTGTTTCCTGCACCCCCGCAAAACAGCATGTTAGACACTACAAAAGACGTGATTAACCGATTAATCAACGAGCCACAAGCACCTCTTGACACCGAGGCGTTAGAACTATCGGTCACCCCGGCTTCAACTCCGAACGGACCCTTCCTGTCAAATTACTTAAACCAAGAATATTTGATGCTCGGAGACATTTTGCTACAACTGAAACCGATGCTGCCGTCTAACAACGATAATCTCCTCATGGACTTTGACTTTGGTGGTCGGATGAAAGACCTGCGACCGTTTATATCGCTTGGGTTCTCCAATAGTGACGACACACTGCTGATGGCACCCGCTGCCTCCAGTTCCACTAATCTTAACCATAACTTGGGTTTACCTCCGGAACGAATGGCCCCCGTACCTTATACCAGTCCCTTGATCACCCACCACTTGTACCAAACCGTGCCTGACATCTACAGCCACAACACCATGAACTTTGACTACCCCCAACTGTACCATCTGCTTACGACATTCCTCAAGAAACGCTTTTCGGGAAATTCCCTTGCTCCCCAAGACCGCCAACGGAAACGCGAGCATTTATTGGTGATTTTAAAACTCATTGCCCTGTATCGTCCAACTTTTATTTCCGCCCATAAAAACTTGTTAAAGCCGTACGACTTGCAGTTTTTGGAAATGAATTTCCAGCGGTCACTCATCGACTATGAAAAACTTAGTCAATTGAACTCTTCGCCCACAATAATGTGGCGCCGAACGGGAGAAATCGTATCCATTACGGATGACTTGTTATCTTTATTGGGCTTTGATATCGCTGAAATCTTGGGTAAGCGAACATTTATCATGGAGTTGATGTACGATGATGAAAGTATCATCAACTATTTCAAGTTGTTCAAGCTGATCGCTGTGGGTAACTTGCACTCGAGTATCATGACTAAGCTTAAACTTTTAAAAAATACGGTGGGTGAGGATGAGCCCCCGCACAACTTGTCAGGGGATGCTGTTACGGGACTTAATAAGGAAACTTATATAGAATTTTGCCTGGTGTGGACGGTGAAGCGCGATATTTTCGACATTCCAATGTTGATCATTGGCCAGTTTCTCCCTGTTCTTCCTACCACCAATGGCATTCGCATGTATTAAGACCGCAGATGGGCCTCGCCCCTCGTATTCTCCTCATTACAAACCTGAAATCATGCAGCCTAACGTACAACAGGGGGCTGCATTGCTTACGCCAGCAGCTCGAAAACGGTCTTGAGGTAGGTCAAGGCATAAATGCAGACGCCCTGAAGGCTTCTGACCAATAGAGAGTGACATATATCTGAGGTACAAAACGCCAGTGTCACCACATGGCCCCATAAAATGGTACCATCAGCTGAGATCACCCCACTGGACTTGATCACCCAATGCAAGTATGCAGGAAATCGCCCTTAAAGTCCGTATATAATGTCTCCGAAGTCTCCACGTTACAGTTAGCCGAATCAATTCAATTGACCCTCTATAATGACCGTCGTTCAGACCCTCGCAAAGCCTAACAATGCCCTCAAAGTCGCTGCCGTTTTCTTTGGATGTGCCGTCCTCACGGTCAGACAATACTTCAAGACCGCTCCCATCACCAAAATGGGGAACCAGTACCAAGACAACAAGCATTGATCTAGATGAGCAGCTTCCCCCACATATATTTAATACATGACTAACGACCGAGGTTTTTGTACGTGTTTTTTGCAGCCATATGGGATGCGGCTGCGCACAACAAAACCATGATGCCCCAGACCTGATGATGGGTCTACTGACGCCACGCTTTAGTACGTTTAGTACTAAACACCCTACAAACCCTTCACGATCATCCACCATTTGCTACCCTTTGATGTTTACGCCTAGCCCACTTCGATCATTCGTCCATTCATCGACGCGCGCTACCGTCAACAGGGTCTACCGAAAACCAATGGCTATATGCGTCCTAAGGATGTGACTCGGCTTAAGATCCGCGCTTATATGCAGCAAACCTGAAAATTGGATGCCCCAATCAAAGTCGCGTTCATCTTTGGACGAACAATAACTCTTTATACATTCATGTCCGGTACTAGATTTGTTTCCAAGAAGCCCGCCAACCCCACCATGGTGTTCGCTGGTTGCGGTATCATCGTCGCTGGTGTCTTCGCTGCCATGGCTACCAAGTACGGCCAGGCCTCTCCTTTCCGCAAGTACGGTGCCGAGGCTAGCTACGCCCAGTCTGAGCCTGTCGCTGAGAAGTAAATAGTTCAGTACGTGAATCCAATGCATTCTAACTTGAAGACGATTGATAGGAAGTCGTAGATGAGGAGATTGTCCAACGGCTACTTTTACATGGTCGCTTTGTGACGCTATCGCCCAAACTCAATTAGGTACTGGTGATTGCTTGCAAGGAGATCGAAAAATGGGAGGGTGTCCAAAGGATAGTCCTAAGATGTGTGACCGCAAACAAGTATGACTTTGAGGAGGCGCTTGGCGGGGCAAGATGACGTAAAAAAGAATATCAGGTAGTGTCAAAATACTGTCAAATTGGGAGAGAGAAGAAAGACAGTGCCATCTTATTCAGACGGATTTATTCGCACAATGGCCTTGCTTCGTTAACTCCGTCTTTCGACTAGCGAAATGGTGTATAGGCACCGGTGTTGTATTCCTCTAAGCAAGACTAGATCGTCACGTGCAATTGCTAAGCAGGTTTTTCCAGCAGACATTTTCAGCCATCGGGGTTTCGTCGCGGGCACGACCGCATACCATACCAGCATGAATCAGCATGTCGCAGCACGTAGGCAGTATTTATGCGTCTGCCTTGCCTCTTGCGAGAATTTTTCAGCTGCGTTTGTTCAGTCAGTATTCCCACAATTGTTTCAACGCGTGCGTCCGGAATAATGTACCGTTTTGCGCAGCATCGGTTGACAACATCGAGTTTGTACACAAATTTATGCACTGATCCGCCTCTCATTCATGTTTAGGTAAATCACTTGGTTTGGGGGCACGCACTTCTCTCGAAAGCTGGCAACGGGGATACGTGGCTGTCGGCTTCGCCTGGAGGAGTAAGAATTACCTCCATCACTGGGAGATAGCCGACCAGAGATGGTCTGCAACAGGTCGCATATAGATCGACAACGTGCGTCAAAACCCAAAATATCGTGAAACTGTTCGGAACAAGCGAATTTTTAATTAACTTTTGCCACAGCGATCCAGGGGTTCCTGCAATGTATAGAACTAAGCGCCATACTGCGATGGCAAGTTTACACGGGTCGGCTACCGCTTACGCTAGCCTGATTAATTATTCTCAAGGTATTAGTATATTAAAAACGATAGAAGGTTACCTGGTCAACAGGTTCGCCTAGCAGAAAGTACGGTACACCTTGTACCAGATAGGCCGAGCACGGAAATTCTCCTCATCATCAGCAATCTCCTGTTTAAGTAGCTCAACGTCGATTTCACGACGCCCAGTGTCCAAGTCGACATCAGCCAATTTGACTTGCAAAAAGTTCCAAGAGCGGGACCACGTCTTGTGGCCAATGTACATCAAAATCATCAACGGCAAAGACAAACAGTTCTGGAAGAAAGACATCGCACGGTTAGCAGGAGTTTGGTCGTCGCTTTGAGGTACAATAGAGATGTACAACTCACAAGCAACAATAAACAACAACACGATGATACCGGTGACATCGCCCCACATGCCCATAGGACTCTTGAAGATAACTTCGTCAAGGGAGCGGCCTTGCGCCTTGAGGGCAAACCGCCACCGCAAGTGGGTGTAGCAAATCGCCATCCAGGTGAAGAACGACGACATAGAGCAGATAGAGAAGAACCAAATAAACACAGTCTCTTCGGCCAGAGCATCGACAAGGAATCCGAGCAAGCCAAAGATACACGTGAAAATAACAGCCACCAAGGGACGGCCCGCCTTGTCAATGTAGGCAAAGGGACGGGGGATGAGGCCCTGGATAGCCAAAGAGGCCAACGTTCTCAGACAACCGTAAACGGACGAGTTGCCCACGGAAATGACGGCCAAGAGCACCACGGCGTTCATCACCGACGGCAAACCACGGATGCCACCTTCGACAATGGCAATGACAAAAGGAGACGCGGCAACACCCTCCCCGGAAATCAATTCTTCATTGGTGAAAGGAACAAGACAGCCAATGACAACGGCAGTCAAAATGTAGAAGATCGTGATACGCCAGAACACCTGACGAGTGGCTTTGGGCAAGGACTTGCGCGGGTTTTCGGTTTCAGCCGCAGCTAACGCAACCAATTCAATACCACCGAACGAGAATGCGGCAGAGATGAACACAGAAGCCAAACCGTTGAAACCATTGTTAAACGCCCCAGGGTTGTGCCAGTAGCGGCCACCGATGTAGCCCTTGTCGCCAACACCACAGATGATGCAAATACCACAGATGAGGAAACCAATCACGGCAATCACCTTAAGCATTGACAACACGAATTCTACTTCACCATAACCCTTGACTCCAAAGAAATTGATGATCACAATCACCACCCAAAAGATGGCCACCCACACTGCACCGTCGATGCTTTGGTCCCAATAATTGATGGTCATCGCCGCCGCAATAAGCTCCGACGGGAACGATACAAGCCACGACGTTGCATACAATAAACCAAGCACCCAACCCCAGGTGGGGTCCACAAACCGGGAAAAGTAAGCGTTAAACGAACCAGAAACAGGAAACTGCACCGACATCTCACCAAGAGCATTGACGACACACAACAACGAGTAGCCAACAAGAGCGTAGCCAACGAGCACCGCACCGGGGCCACCAGTAGCCAAAGCATAACCAGAACCCACAAACAAACCGGTACCAATGGAACCACCAATGGCAATCATCTGCAAGTGTCTCAGCTTCAACCGACGAGCCAAGGGGTGACGTGCAGACGCCACCACTGACCGCTCCAAGGGAGACATGTTGGAGGTGTCAATGCCCTCAGAGTCGAGGTCGACAGGACGAAACAGATCAACGAAGCGCTCAAACCTCGACCCGTACTGGACCGACTCCAACGTGTACACCAGCTCATCCATCAACAGCAGCGAGTCCTGATGGGGCGACCCCTCGACCCCCACGGTGTTTTCCAGAAGACCAACTTTCTCTTCGTATGCCATCCTTAGCCTGGGGAAAAGCGGCATCGGCGAGTGTTCGCTTTTTATAAACGTTTTCAGCCGAGAGCCTGACGACAATAGACTGGGCGGAGACCACCACGATTATTTTTTGACATATATAAAAATTATTATTTGGGGGGTCTGCAGGAAATGTGGAAAGTGGTGGCCGGCCACTGGCGAAGGGGAGGAGAAATAAGCGAATCGACAGGTTCGCGGTCGCAGGAAGCTAGCGCCGATCATGACAATTGTAATGTGATACACGCCAAGCCCCGGTGGCCACCGTTTCTCCGGTATGCTGTGGACGTTCGCCTGCGGCTGACCTGGGCCCCACAGACAGCAAGGGGAGTTGGGGTGAACCACTGGCACCCAGGATGCGTATAGGCGAAATTTGTTCTACGAGGTATTGTTTGTGGCTGGTTACGCCTGGAGACACTTGTGTCAAGCCTCTTTAGCCCACGAACGCTGGGCTTAACAAAGCGCAGCCTCGTTCCGCCGTGCCACTACATATGCACGGTAAAATCCCGAGATCGACAGGGTTGTATAACTCGCCTGGAGGCAATTTACAAACAACCAGTGTCCTCCGGACGATTGTTCTTAGGGGAAGGTGCCGGTGGACAATGGATATTTCACTGTGGAGTGTGTTGATGAAATTCTTCACAATGTCTGCGATCGACAATAGATGCGGCGTGTGCGATACACGTCGAATCCCGCGAGACGAGGAAGGATGATACGGCGGTCCCTGTCTGGAGCCAGTTGTTGGGTGTTTCAGAAACTAGTGTGGGCTAACGCTCATTCCGTTCGTTTAAGTACCCGCACATGTAAACTCCGGTGGCCTCGGCTAAAATTGTCGTAAAATTCACCCGTAGTTTTTTCTGCTCACGGCTGAATTTTACTGGTGTCCGAGGTCCGTGCTACCAACGCAGTGTCGAGACCCGAAGCGTTGCTTTCGTGAAGAGTTTTATAAGCATTACTGCAGGGATCGGCACCGATGAAGACGTGAACAACGTACGATATAGGGATAAGAGCACAATAAGAACAAGGTTAGCTTCCGAAGCGTTGACACTCTAATCAAATTACTTGTTTCAGTGGCCCGTCATTTGCATGCACGATCGTTTACGCAATTAATAAACAGGAGGGAATCGTGTGCATTACAAGGTACCTGTGTACACGGTGCTGGATGGTGCTTACCAACAAAGGTGTATTATAAATACGTAATGATCGCTTTGTGTCTAGAAAAGGCAATAATCGTGGACACAATACCCAAACAATACACGCGTGGGCAGTGAGGGGTGAACGAGATGAAATGGAACGCCGGGGAGACGTGTAGTTGCCACCGAGACGCACGTAGGGTCGGCAAGTACCGCGGTGAAAGATAAGGGGAGGAAAATACTTATTGGGGGCAAGTGGTTTGGATCAGCAGCATCGCCCCCGCCACCTGGTAGCTGTTGGCGTACTCAGGGATCATCGAGATTAACGCGTCGATCTGTTGCCTCGACCAGGTCAAGCTGATATCACGTAACATTGTGGTCACTTTGCTGTTTGAGGACGCCAAGTGGTGAATGGTGGGCTCCAAATCCAGCACCCGCCGCCAATCCAGGTTGGCAATTGCGGTGGCGTACGCCTGGTGGAACCAAATCTGATCGTCAACATCTATCAGGTTGTGTTTGGATGCGAGCATTTGGAGAATGAGGGCAAGGTTATTGGAAAGGATCTCAGCTGAAGTTTGCGGGTCAAGGCTAGAAATGACCCACGCCGAAACCACGGGGTGGTTGAATAAGGTGTGTAATTGTTTGTCCTCGGTGAGGCCATCCACCTTTATGTAGCGACCAAACACGGGATGGATAAAGGTTGCGCGACGGATTAAATTGAGTTTCCACGAGTGATAGTTGGAGAGCGGGTTCAGTCTGAGCTTTACCTCGAGCGGGATACGACAGCTGTGAAGCATCGATGGCTCGAACTCCGCCTTGACTGCTTCGAGGTCCAGGATCGGTTCCATCATCGGGGGCTGGGTGCGGGGCTTTAGCCTAGCCGTACGACATAGGTTGTCGGATCGCATGGGTAATGGAGCTGAGGGCTTGTATGGTGGCAATTAAAATCTTTGTCCGGTGGCAATGGGATGCCGAGAGATTAAGTTTTTTGCAAATTCACTACCCACGTCTACGTAATTCTATTTGGTCCATGTTTCGTTTCTTTTTTTCGGGTCAGGGGCACCGACCGTGTATTGTTTAAGGGGAACCAATGAGGTGTGATCGCCTATTCCCGAAGATAAGGCGATAAGGGCAATTGCCTATGGCCAATCTACTCTAGTGGCCACTTTGAAACTCTCCACTGCCCCCCGTCGTGCCCCAGTGGCCCATTCTCCCATAACGGGAATCCGCTGTGCGGGGACGCGAGGGTCATCGGTCATAATCAGAACAATCGACGGTTGCCAGGTGCGCCTCAACCACCACCAGGAACCCCGCTGGATGCCACAGCCGCAATCGAACGTCAATTAGTAGTGTGGTATTGATGCTATCTATGTGCTCATTAATTTCGTTATGGTGTAGCTAAAACTCTTCCTCGGCCTGGTTGGTCAATGCAAACGCCAGCGCGGCCGCATTTTCAGGCGCCAGAGAAGCCGAAGCTCCCTGAGACGGAGCTCCGAAAATTTCGGGTACGCCGGCGTCCGGGTGATTTTTAAAGAAGTTGGGACACGTCTTTTTGGTTTTGATGTGGCCGTATTCGCCACACGAGGTGCATTTGCGCATCTTCAGTTTGCCCTTCCCTACCCCTTTAGTTTTAACGGGTTCAGGTACCGGAGATCCGGCTGCAGACACGGGGGACTCGCCCGGAGATCCGGCTGCGGCAGCTGCAGCCCGAGCCGCGGCCAACGCAGCGGCAGCCTCCTTGTTGACGGCACCGGTCTTTTTCATTTTAGCGCGTTTCTCAAGCGATGCAATCTTTTCCCGGATCGCCTGCTTTTTGATTTCGTTCATCTCTTCATTAGTGCCGGGACGGACTTCCGCCAAGTCCAGGTTTTTGAGCAGATCGTAGTCAATCTGCTTGCGCTTGCGGATGTAGGCGCGGATCACCCTCGGGTCGGTGATGGTTTCGATCTTACGCTGCACCACCCCGTTTTCGTCGCGCACCCGACGGGTAATTTTGAGAACTTTGCCCACCATCTTGTCGTCGTGGATCTTGGGCTTGAGTGTCTTGGAGTGCGACACCGGCGGGTAGTCCTGGTAGATCTCCTTGGCCAAGTCAAAGTTGGTGTCCCCGTGGTCGACAAGCGACTTCCGCTGGGTGTACCAAATCCGCTTGATTTCGGCGTCGTAGAGCTTCTGCTGGTAGGCAGCGGTGTTGTTCTTGGGCATCAGCTCCTTGGGAGGCGGGTGCAATGGCTGGAACGGCTGGCGCTGGGTCGCACGCATAAAAGAGAACCCAATACCAATGCCGGTGGGGTCGCCCTCGCCCACAAGCTGAAGCATCAGCTTGGTCTGGTTGGCAGTGACGAAGTTGCGGGTGAGCAGCCACGGGGTCAACTCCTCGTCCAAGTCGATCTCGGCGTCGGGGTCGCGCGGTCTCCGTGTCTTCTTCTGTTTGGCACCGTCTTCCTCTTCGTCGTCGCCCCGTTCCTCCTCGAGGCGCTTCTTTTCCTTGCGTTCCTCGCGCTCACGTTTAGCCTCGGCCTTGCGGTTCTCGTCGCCTCCGTAGATGGCGTAGGTGTCCTCGAGCATCTGCTGACCGTGTTGCATGGCGTCTAAAAGCGCGCAGTCCTCGGGAGTGATCATCAGTCGGATCTCTTCCTCGGGAGGGATGTGGTCATTGTTCTGGTTCTTCATCTTCCAGTAGCCCTGATCGTCACCCTGGCGCTGGTACTCCATAAACTCTTTGAGTCGCTGCCGGTTCTGCATATCGTTTTGGTCGGGGAAGTGCCGCAGAACGTCCTTCACCATCACACGGGCGGCCCCGTTCTTGTTCATCAACCGGTAGACAATCATCTTGAGCCGGTTCTTCAGGGTGTTGGTCACCTTCCGCAGGTGTGGAGCGGGAATCTCCACCGCGGGGAACGAGTTGCCCAACGCGTAGTTGAACGCCACCGTACGCAAAAAGTACTTGGGGTGGCTGCCCGTGCCCTGCAGCCGGATGAACAAAAAGTCGGTTGGGTGCGGTTGGTGGCGGTAGATGGGGGCTCTCACCATGTTGTTGTACAACGCGGGGACAAAGTCGCCGGGACCAACCTCACCAAAGTTCCAGAAGGGCAGTCGATCTTCGGGACCCAACACGTGAGTCTCGCCAATCGACAACTTGGGCCGACTGGTGTCGTCCGCCAGCTCCTTGCGGTAGTAGTTGATGATCTTCAGCCCCATACCAAAGTTGGAGAGGATGTACGGGTACTCTTCCAGGTACTCCATGGCCACGAGGTTGCAGTTGTCGGCCAGGGTAAGGTCCAGGGTGCGAGAAAAGATCTCTTGGAACGTCTTGCCCTTGTCCTTTTTCTTCTTGCGGACCCGCAACTTTGAAAACGAAATCAACGTACCAGGACGGATGTGGAGACGCTGGCGATGGAAGTTGCGTGCCTCGTCTTTGTTAAGCTTGACCTTGTAGTAGGGTGCCTGCAACCGGAGCGCCGGCACCGAATGCTCGATGGTGAGGTTCGAGAGTTGCAGCCGCACCTTGGTGTTGTAGTTTTGCTTAAGCACCTCGTAGGACTTGTCGTTGGAGAAGTTGAACTTGAGCGACAACAACTTGTCCAGCGTGGGCACCACGGCCTTGGACTGGTCCGTTTCCTCGCGCGAGGGGATGAAAATAAGGTTGGGGTCGTTCATGTCGAGCTCTACTTCCTTGCTGGCAATCTGGCCAGAGAAAATCGCCTCGTCGTCGAAAATGTCCTCGTCGTCCGAGTCGGCCAAGCCCTTCTCCAACAAGTTGTAGTCAACGTCGCCTCCGCCGCCAACGCCTCCGTCGACGATCTTGCTGTCGTCCCAGTCGGTGGTGGCCAAGATCTGCTCCTTGGAAAACCCGTCAAACTTGTCGTTGTCGTACCAGTCGCTCTGCAAAAATGGGAGCGGTTTGATGAATTGGCGGGTGTCCTGGCGCTTGCGTTCAAGCTCCTCTATGAATTCGAGGTCGTCCTGGGTGATGGCGGTGACGTTCACCGGTGCCGGCTCCGGCACACGCTTGCGGCTGCGGAACAGCTTCCGGGTGTCTACGCTCACCTCCAACAGAATCTTGGTCGGCACCATAGGCTTCACCACATCGCGCTGGGCGATGGGAGGAGTCTGATAGCGGTAGAACTTTGGTGGCGGCAAAAAAAATAAATGGAAGTTGTAGGGCTTGTTGGGAGAAAACGTCGGGAAGTAGTATCGCAAGTTGCGCTTCGTTTGTATCTGTTCAAGCCGTTGCACCACGAGCGCGAGCTTGCGGCGTTTTTCCTGGCGCTTTACCTCGGACTCGAGGCTGCGCTTGTGGTCGTTGGTATGCCGCATCGCCGAGTGGCCCATGTGGTTGTTCCCCATCGACACACCCCCGTCGTTGCCATCAAAAAACGACTCTCCAACAAGGTCATCCAACCCGTCGTCGTCAAACATCATGTCATGCCCTTGCAAATCGTCCAAGTGGGCATTGGTGTCGTCAAACCGCACCCGGTTGCCCTTGGCGCCCGCAGGCATCGACTCACCACCAAACATATCGTCGAACTCGGCATCGGCCTGCTGCTGGGCCGACATCTCCTCGTTTTCGCCCAACAAGTCGTTGAAGAAGTCGTCGGCATTGGCTGCCGCCTCCTTGGGAGCGGTTTCCTCCTCGTCTGCCAACTCGTCCATGTCCTCAAAGTCGATAGCATCGTCCGCGTGCTTAGTGGCCTTTTCGCGGAAGATAGACTCGATCTCCTGGTCGTCGGGCATCGGCTGGCCATCAAGACCAAGGTCTATATTAGCGCCAATCACGCCCCCACTGCCGTCCATGCTGATGTGCGATAGTCGGCTAAGCTGAGTAGGGTACGGGGAACTCGGACTCGATTGAGGTATACACAGTGTGAGGGTTCTGAAGAAGTTGTGAGCGCGCGGTTGTGTGCAGGCATTGGTGTTGAAGTGGTGGGAAGGAGAAGGGAGCCAAGGGGACGCTGGGGCTGGGGCTGGGTTGGTTATCTTTGGGTTTCTGCTGGCAGGTAATTGTCTACGGTCTCGTTTTTAGGTTGGGGTCGTAGTTGATTACAGTCCAAGATAATGTAAGGGACTGACATACCACCTAAGTGTGACGCAATCATGAATGTCAACAATCACAATGGTGAAGACCAGCAGATTGGCCATCTCCGTGCTTCTACCAACCTCACCACCAGGCCAGCGCTTTCCTTTTTGTTGACGACACCGCGACCACGTCGTGTTTACCTTTATTCGCGCATTCACGATCGTACCTATAGACCATGCTGTTCCCGCAGCTACAGCCAGCGCCCGAGGAGCTACACCGGGTCATCGTGCTCAACCAGCAGTCGCCCGGACCTTCAATCGACTATGAGGCCACCGATCTGCACGAAATCTACTACATCAACCGGCCGCTTCCCATCTTTGCCGGTTACCTCAAGAGCCTCTTAGCCAAGGGCCCAGCAACGGTGTTGCTTATGCATACCACGTTCACCAATACCATAAAGCTCGTACAAGCGCTTGCTGGCCCCGAGCTCAACAAAGAACCCTCCATCGAGCGTTTCAAACAAGACGTGGCTCGTTTCCAGCATAATGGCGAACCAAGCGAAAATGGTTCGTATCCAGAAGTACCCCTTCTGTCAGGCCAGAACGACGTTCCCCTTGCCTTCGATCTCTGTTTCGTGTTGGGCCAGCACCAACTCGAACCCGATGTGTTGTCAGCAGAGTCGATCAAGCTCCAGCAATACATGAGACTCATATCCTTGGTGCATGGGGGTAAGCTTGTAGTGGTTGATGACGTCGGGGAGGTTGCCAAGTCGCCCATGAAGCTCTTAGCCACGCTAGAACCTGCAGACTTAGCCCCCAAACCCATCCTCGAGGTTGATGGAGGAGACATGGCCGCAGCGCCGGTCGCTGCAGCTGGCCAGGACATCCGGTTGGCTCTTTACGTGCCCAGTGCTTGGGATTCCGCGAACAAGGTGCTGTTGCTCGCCAAACTGGCGATCTACCTGGACGAAGACTCCGGTTTGTTGACAACAGAGCTCCTGTGCATGCTGTTTATCGCCAAATACCGCAGCTACTGCGACGACGAGATGACATTGCTTGACCTTGTGCTCCCCATTGCCCCGTCAGAGAAGCCCAAGGAGCCGGAACCCGAACGCAAGGTGGCCACCATGGACGACTTGCTCGCGGCGATGAAACCCAAAGATTCTACATAAACCAATTGCAGGCAAGCAGCATAGCAATGTTCTACATCGCCACGCTTACCTACTCTTCTTATCACCTCTAACTTCCCATCTCGATCTCTGCGCATCGGAAAAAATAACGGCCGATCAATAATAGACAAAGACCATCGCTTAGATAACCCTCACTCTGAGCCACGCACCAAGGGACGGTACGTGATTCGATGTCTGAGGCGCTGATTGAGGATCCTTTGTCCCTGCACACCGCGCGGCTATCCATTTCCCGCGGAGACAGCGAGCGCGACCACGTCCGCGACATGTTGCGGCTGGAAATCTCTTCCCGCGGAGGGGACGACAGTCTGTCTCGGCGGGGATCGGTGGTTCTGTTTGGGTCGATCAGCGAGGACCTGAAGGAGCCCGTCAACTTTGCTACCGACGGCTCTGTGGGGGCGGTGAGCGCGCCTAAGCGCAACAAGCGTCGTCGGTCGTCGGCGGCACAGGCTGCCCTCCCTCCCCCTCCTCCCAAGAAGGAGAAGGTCCACAAACGGAAGAAAAAGAAAGCCCAGCCGCCGCGGTTTCTGGTGGTGGGCTCCGACGAGCGCCGTCGATTGCCGTTCCGCATGTTGCGCAACATCGTACTCCAGGCGTTTGGTTCCTTGGTCAACACAACCAAGGGCGATCATCAATGGTACGATTTGGTTAACCCGGGCAATGTCGCAAGCGTGATTTTGTGTGTGGTGCCGGGGTTTGACCCGTCAATGTTCGCGGTCCAGCCCAGTGCTAGCAGATTCAAGCGATTGGTAAAGATGGGCGAGAGCACTGAGTCGCTGGAGACCCCGGAGGAACCTGCAGTGGCAGACTCACCAGAGGAAAAGGACGGAGGAGATGAGAGTAAGGAGCAGGACGAGAAGGAGGAAGACAAGGGGCAGAAGCAAGAGCCCGAAGAGGAGCTGCTCAAGCAAACCGATGCGTCACTCCAGTTTTTCCCCAACACCTTCAACCATATCATGGCGACCTCCGGACCCGGGTCCAAGGATCTGATATATTCTCCCATATCCGGGTTTCTTAATATCCCGCTTTCAAAGCGTGAAAAAGAGAACCTTATCAAAAAGCTGGCCAAGGAAAAGATCGTCATCACTGACTTATTGTTGACAGGAGAGCAGTTGGCCAAGCACCTGTACCCCATGGTGTTGCCTGCAGACGCCAGCGGATGGGTGGAAACGGTGCCGTTTGAACATCCAGGGCTGACCATCTTTGCCCTCGACTGCGAAATGTGCCTTTCGGGTACCGAAAAGGTGCTCACCCGGGTGTCTCTCGTCAACTTCGACGGCGAGGTGGTGTTGGATGAGTTGGTGAAGCCCGAGCTCCCCATCACTGATTATGTCACCAAGTACCTGGGCATTTCGGAAGAGCTCTTGGAAGGGGTCACCACAACGCTTGCTGATATCCAAAAACGCCTCTGCGAAACCATCCTGGCGCTGGATGTGCTCATTGGCCACTCGCTCGAAGGCGACTTGAAGGTTCTTCAGCTCAAACACACCAACATTGTGGACACCGCGCTCTGCTTCGAGCACCCACGCGGCCCCCCAGCCAAGCCGTCGCTCAAGTGGCTTGCCAGCCTGTTTTTGCAACGGCAGATCCAAACGGGCGAGTCTACCGGTGCTGGCCACTCGCTGATAGAGGACGCCACCGCCTGTCTCGACTTGGTCAAGGCCAAGATTGCCAACGGGCGGTTGTTTGGCGTCAACGTCAACGAGGTGCTGGTGTTCCAGCGCCTCGCGTCCACCGACCCTCTGTTTGCGCTGTTGCTGTTGGGGTACGCGTACTATCAGAACCAGGAGCTGACTACCCCTGCTGACTACCAGTTGACACAAAAATATGTGGTCAACGACGACGAAGTAGTGTCGCTCTACCGCGAGAACAAGGCCGACAAGCGTTTTGTCGTTGCCAACTTGCGTGAACTCGAGTTTGCTCGCGGCTGGGCTGCTCCGCCTCCCCAATACACAGGGGAGACTGGGGCATCCGTGAGCGACGCGGCCGCCCGGACGGCCGAGCGCCTCCAGCAGATCTACGACGCTGCGCCCGAGTGCTCGATGATGATTATCTACCTGACCCTGAACCTGCCGCGCCCGTTGTACGCGCTCCAAGCGGTGCGTCGTAACTGGCAACGGGTCGATCGCGATGGCGGAGACCTCAACCTGCTCCCCGAAGACGAGCGGTGGACTCCCCAGCGCGATCGCGAGCTCATGGATGAAGCAATGAAGGCTCGCGAGTCGGTATCGTTCATCACCATCAAACCCCTGACCGCGTGAACACATATATAGTAAAACACACCTTAGACACCAGTACACATAAACATTCATTTATTGGTTGTCGTCACAAAAACAATCTAATATACAATAGCTATACAAACGTCTAACCCAACCCCGAGATCTGGCCCTCATCCTTGTCCAACGACAACGCGTTCTGCAACTCCGACTTCTCGACGCTGGTGGAGGCATCTTCCTCGACCTCGACGGGTGCAGGGGCCTGTTCACCTTCGGGTTGCTGCTGGTAGTGCCATTGAGAAAGGTCCAACACGTCCTTCTCGTTGATCGACAAGTCAACCACGCCCTTGTGGTTGATGTTGGTCTTGAACCATCCCATGAGCCGCATCAGACTCGCCATGGTGTTCTCGTTGTTGGAGGAGAGCACGGGCACGTACCAGTCCTTGACCCAGGTGACGGTCTCGGCAAGCTTTTCGTGGTAGTTCCCCGCGGGGATCGGGGTCTGCGACTGGCTCTGGGAGAACATGGTGGTCGTGTGCCTCTGTCGATTTCGTCAACGAAAACAGTTTGCGGTTATGTGCCCGTGCGCGATTTGGTGCGCGACCCATGTCATGCTTGGCCCAGGTATAGGGAGGACGCAAAGCAACCTAAGGAGTGTATTTAGTAGTTGTCGTGGGTTCGACCACGTAGTGTCAATGTGTATGCCTTATGAAACTAACTATGCAAGTAACCGGAGACCGTGTCTCTAAGCATCATTTGGAGGTAGTGGCAGTTCGGTGTCGGGAGCAGGCGGAGCAGCGCCCTGGGGAGGCTGCGGGTGGTCCGTAGGCGGCTGCTGGGTGTCGCGTTGGCGTTTCATCGCGCGCTGCTTCACTGTCTCGATCTTGCGTTTGATCTCCTGCCGGCGTTGCTCCTCACGTCGTAACCGTTGGTCGTACCACTTGATCAACTGGCGAGGCTTCTTGCCAAAAATGAATTCGTACTCGCAAAACAAGCAGCAGTCAGTAGAGGAGAAAAGCCCGCCGGGTGGTGGCGGTGGTCGGTCGGGGTGTGCTGGCGTCTCCACTGCCGCGGGCGCCGGCTCCTCGTGAGCCTTCTTCTTCTTTTTCAGCTTTTTCTTCTTCTTAGGAGCAGGGTTATCAATCAAATTGAGCTCGGAGATTGACGGAAGCTTCATGGCGTTGTTGCCGGTGAGCTTCTGCTGTAGACTCAATAGGCGGAGTTTTTCTTCGACATTGGAGTACGTGGGCACAAGCTTGCCCAGGTTATCGTACTCAAAGGTAAACTCACATGTGGGACCTTCGTCGTCGGTGCCCCCGCACATGCAATGCTCATCCTGGTGATGTGAGTTGAGCTCGACCTCGATGGCGTGCAGATAGTCGTCGCTGGTGATCTCATCTAGGTCGTAGTCGTCTTGGTCGTCGTCGTCAACGATCCCCTTTTCATCCTGGGTATCGTATAGGCTCATCCCCCCGTAGGGGTTGCTCTGGTCACCTCGCGACGGACGGAAATTGATCATATTGCTAATCTTTTGCCGGAGGAAATCAATCTCCAGCTCGTTGAGAATCAGCCCATCCACTTCCGGGGTGGCCGCTTTGATGGGGTTATCTGATGAAGACCCGTTGGTTGCCGGGGTATCTTTGTTCGGGGCCAATATCGCTTGCAAGTCGAATTCCGCCGGGGCCTGCTCTAGGAGCTCCAATAGGCTGTAGTTGAAGATGGGCTGGCCGCCTTTGGGGTCGCTGGGCTCGGCCACGTCGTCAGGGTCCACCGGAAACGGCAGATATCCCTCGTCTAGGTCGTTGGTCACCCGCGAGTTCATCGCCAGCTGCCAGGCCTCGTAGTTTTTCAGCACAAGCTGAAATAGCTTTTTGGGGTCTATTTGGGCATAGTTGTCCACAACCAGTTTCAATTCATCCCCCATGGCGAGTCGTGTTCGGAGGAAAATCGGCTATATTGTGGCTAGGTCACAGGGTAAACGTGAGGGGGTGTGGTTGGTTAAATGTGCAGTTTTTTGACCTGAGCTTTGTACATGCACCATTTCGCGAATTTTTACTACGCCTGAATGACGATGCTAAAGGAGCTGGGACAATGGCGGCGTGGGGTAACAGCATGTAGCGCTGCTTCAGTGTGGTTAGTGTAGACGGTGAGTGGTAGCAGAGCAAAGAAGGTCCCTGTACATGGTCAACTCGGTTATTACCTGATCTAGACAAAAGTCGATTGCCGCGAAAGTCGGAAGTATTACCTGACCAAGGGTCAGCAGGTTTGACATAGGTAACACGTTTGGGTTTGTTAAATTCTGAAAGCATAATGGAGTGGTGGGTTTACTGAAATGAAAGTGCTTGACGGTTACAACCCCACGAGTTCACAATATCTTCCATTATTTACAAAATTTTGGGGAAATGTTCATTGACTATCTAATCCTTTCTCATCGTTCTCTGCTTGTTGGAATGCTCAACGATCTTTTCGTCTACGAATAAACCCTTACGCCGGCGAATGGTGTTCATGTAACGGCGACCAACGTTCTCTCGCTCGGCAAACTCACCGAGCTCCTCCAACTCCTCCTCGGTGTGAGGCACCCAGAACGGGTCGATGTCCAACACATCAAACCCATCAAACACAAGCTGGGGCGTAGCACTACCAGAGGTTTTCTTACGAATGTCCTCAGAAAACCCAAACGCTTCCACCACGGGGATTCGAGCGATAATGGTAAAAAAGGGGGTACCTTCCTTCATCTCTTCGGAAATGATAGAGCCACCACGCTTCTGAACCACAGCATACACCTTACCAAGCACCTCAGTAGTCGCCTGAATCTCACAGGTGTACATAGCGAGGAACAAGCGAGGAGCATGTTTCAAGAACTGACCGTGGATCTGCTGGCGAGTGTAATTGAGGACCCGACCAGCAGTGTTGTTGGCCTGGAAGTCTTCATCAGTAACCTCGTCGTCGCGTGAAGCACTGATAATAGTGGTCACAGTTCCCTGGAGCGGCTCAGCAGCCAAGGGGCCCTCGTTGGTGGCCAACAGGAAGCCCTGAATCACGCTTGACTCGAAAATAAACTTGTCAGCTTCGTTTTTAGAGAAGAGTCTCCGGAACTGTTTACCATTGGGCTCAACCAACAAATTGGGGCCCATACGCTTGGGTCCAGCGAGGACAATGTCGTCGATAGTGAAGCCAGCGTCGCTATCCTTGAGTACGGGTTCTAACTTCGACTTGAGATGGTCACTAACTTCTTGATCTCCTTTGGCAACCAAGGCCAACTCCGCTTCATGGGTAATTAAAAACTCAGTGACTTCTGTGGGGAGAGGCGCGATCGAGAATTCAATTTGCACACCATCCACCGAGTCACTCTCTTCTTCGACATCAAGTGACTCCGAAACCTCAGTTTTAGATACCAACCCTTCTCTGAACGGAATCACAGGTTCCTTAATGGTGACAGCACAGCCCTTAGCGAAGCGGTCCTCTAAGTCCTTGATACATCTTTCCAAATGCAATTCGCCGGCAACACACACAATCAACTCACCAGAGTCGTCGTCAATGGTCCACTCGAAAACGGGATCAGCAGTTGCCAAAAGCTCAAGACCACGCTCGAGCTTTTGAAGCTGCATGGGGTTTTCGGGTTCAATGGCAACCTTCATGATGGGCTTGTTGTGGGTCATGGTACTGGTAGCAGCCAAGTTGGGGTACGGAGCCGGACACGAGCAAATGGTACCAGTCTTCAAGATGGCACCGTCCAACCCACGAACACCAACAATATTTCCTGCGGGAACGCTCTTGACTCGGATGAGGTCACGACCCATCAAAAGGAAAAGATCAGTAATCTCGACTTCATGGTTGAGCTGGCCGGCATTCGATTCATCATCGGGTCCGGCCTCAGAGTCGTACTTGGGACCGACAACCGTCACCTTTTGCCCCACGGTCAATGAGCCAGAGTAGACACGAGTGAATGCCACAAGAACTTCGTTGACAGGCTCCTCCTCTTCTTCAGCACCCCCCAACTCGAAATCTTCCTCCTCAAACTCCCACTCAAACGGGTCCTTTTTGGCTCCCACCACCTCAAATTCGTCTTCGGTTGCCTTCTCCTGGTAATTGTCACTGATCTTCTTCGCGAGTTCCCGGGCCTTCCGCAGTTTCTCCTTGATCTCTTCAAGCGACATTGCAGGGCCCGCCTCACGGGGAAGATTCTCTTCAGGTATGGACAAGATTTTCGAGACATAGGCCAACGTCCGATTCTCAGGGTTTTGGCTGTCACAGCCCATGATAGAATCAACAAACGCGGGGTCCAACTTGTCTTTGTAGTCGGGTCCCATCGATTCAGTAAGTACCAGCGTGAATCGCAGACCCTGCGCATCAATTGGATTGGGCAAATATTCAATGACATTAGACAAGATAGCGTGCGATAAGGGGATCCACTGGGTCATAATGAGTGAGAGAAGGTTCTTGTGGTCCTTCGACTTGAGTTCACGCTGACTGATGCGCGAACCGAGTTTTTCCACCATCTTTTCAAGCTTCTCCTGGTCTCGATCGAGCAAACAAGCACTATAAATGGCCCAAATCTGGTCAAGAATCAACGAAACAAACAAGGGCTTCCCATTGCCCTTGTACTTTGACCCGGGAACAATCTTTTTGTTTTTGGTGTCAAGGTAGAAGTCACCCCAAAGGGTTTTGGCGAGCACCGCCTGCGAAAAGCCAAGCTTAGCGGCATAAATCTTCGAAAAAGTCGATACGTTGAATGCCCATCCGTCAATGGCACTGGCAAATACCACGTTGCCTTTCTCGGGAGCAAAGTACAAGTCATCGTCACTGCGCTCCACGTACTCACCTTCTTGGCCTTGTTCACGCCATTGCAAGTCGTCAGCAAGACGGTCACCCTGGTAGAAGGAACCAATCACCGAATTGACTTGCTCAATCACCTGACTCATGTGCAAATATGCCTCTGCGGGCAGATATTGCCATTCCGAAATTAACCGATCGATCTTATTGAGAACAAGGATGGGTTTGAGCTGGTCTAGCCAGCATTGACGCAAGACGTTAACGGTCTGGGAACAAACACCCTCCACTACGTCAACAAGCACAAGCGCTCCGTCGCACAACCGTGCCAGCGATGACACTTCGGACGAAAAGTCAATGTGACCTGGCGAATCAATCAAGTTGATGAGGTATTCGTTGGTTTCCACTTCCTCAGACTCTCGTTGCTTCCGCAAGATCTTGAAGTACAACGAGATCGCCAGCGATTCCATGGTGATACCTCGTTGCTGCTCATCGGGTCGCAGGTCCAAGTACCGGACTTTGCCCACGAGACGTTGCGAAATAACACCATTGGTGGCCAACAACGAGTCAGACAACGATGTTTTGCCATGGTCCACATGGGCAAGAATGCAGATGTTCCGAATATGCTTCGGATTTCCCTGAAGTGTGGCAATGGTGTCCTCACTAAGCTTCATCTTGGATATGGTAATGGATCGATTTCGCGCCGCACTTAAAGCAACCTGGGCCGATGAGTCACTGTGCACTAACTAGGAGCCAAGAGAAGCCAAGAGAGCTTAGGGAAGCCAAGATATGGGGCGATTCATCTCGAAAAGTCGCTTTAATTGTCGTTGAGGGCCCGTAGCTCGAAACCACGCGCCATATGGCTACACGACTGCCAAGTCTACGTAGTCGATTATCTGTTAAGCTAAGTAGAGAGTAGTTTCTTCCAAAAGCCAAACTTAAACCAAACAGTTTCAGCAGAGAAGCAAAGGTCAAGAATCTGATCAGCAGTTATCTCCGAGCCACCTCTCCGATCCGGTACTCGCTATGCGTTCGCAGATGAGCATCGCATAATTTGGAGCCTCGCCTACCACTAGCCGGCGGGAATGTCTACCAGAGCATGCCCCCTCTGTGGATACCAGCTAGTTCAGCATTTGGTCCAACCTACAATGGCAGTGCTTGTGTGCCCTAGCGAGCAATGTGTCTACCCGTTCAACCTATCGGTAGACGAATTGCACCAACAGAAGCTCATAGTCAGTGGTATCGACGACGAGCAGATCGTGGCAGGGATGAAAACGAAAATGGTCGAGGTTGGCGTGGATGATCGCATTGCCAACTTCATTGCTAAACAGGATAGGGATATAGGATTGGGTCAGTAATAAAAGTACCCCGGAAAACCAACTTTAGGCACCTCGGCACTAACTAATCGGGCTGAAAAGCTAAGAGAGACCCCAACACCAAAGCAATGTTGCGCTCGCTCTACCCCAAACCAATCTTGCATTAACTCGTTCCGAATTGGTACACCACCGGAACCAAAACATCATCGGAGTTTAACAACCGATGTGACCATCCAATACTACTATCAACCTCCGGCGGCTACTTCACTTTCAAAATAAGACTCATTCCGTTTTAGTCGCTCCGAACGTGGCCGCGTCGGCCTCCGGACCATGGGTCAACCGTTGCTCCACGTGATCGTGCGCCGACCGCCACTGTCGAGTCAACAGAAAAAACGTCCTCAAAATTTTTCTCAATTGACTGAATTTCCCCACGCCTATCCAGTTGTTTATCCCACCCCAACCTCGAACGGTCTACCATGAGTGACAACTGGAAAGAGAACTTGAACCTCCCCGCCAAAGATACCCGTCCCCAGACGGAAGACGTGCTCAACACCAAGGGCAAGTCGTTTGAAGATTTTGGCCTCAAACGCGAGTTGTTGATGGGGATTTTTGAGGCCGGGTTTGAGAAGCCGCTGCCGATTCAAGAGGAGCTGATTCCCATGGCGCTTGCGGGACGCGACATCCTTGCCCGTGCCAAGAACGGTACCGGTAAAACGGCGTCGTTTGTCATTCCGTCGTTACAGCTGATCAAGCCCAAGGTGAACAAAATCCAGGCACTCATACTTGTCCCCACCCGTGAGTTGGCGTTGCAGACGTCCCAGGTGGTGCGCACCCTCGGCAAGCATTTACAAATCCAGTGTATGGTCACCACCGGCGGTACCTCGTTGCGTGATGACATTGTGCGGTTGTCAGAGCCCGTGCACGTGCTTGTGGGTACTCCTGGGCGGGTGCTTGACCTTGCCCTGCGTAAGGTGGCTGATTTGAGCGAGTGTGGTATGTTTGTCATGGACGAGGCCGACAAGATGTTGTCGCGCGAGTTCAAGACGATCATTGAGCAGATTTTGGCGTTTTTCCCCAAACAGCACCAGTCGCTTTTGTTTTCCGCGACGTTTCCGTTGGCGGTCAAGCTGTTTATGGACGAGCACTTGACCAAGCCCTACGAAATCAACTTGATGGACGAGCTTACCTTGAGAGGTATCTCGCAGTTTTACGCGTTTGTTGAGGAAAAGCAAAAGTTGCACTGTCTCAACACTCTTTTCTCCAAGTTGCAGATCAACCAGCTGATCATCTTTTGCAACTCCACCAACCGGGTGGAGTTGTTGGCGAAGAAGATCACCGAGTTGGGCTACCTGTGTTACTACTCGCACGCCAAGATGCCCCAGCACGCGCGTAACAAGGTGTTCCACGAGTTCCGCCAGGGCAAGGTTCGTAACCTCGTTTGCCTGGACTTGTTGACTCGTGGTATTGACATTCAGGCGGTCAACGTGGTGATCAACTTTGATTTCCCCAAGACCGCTGAAACCTACTTGCACCGGATCGGTCGTTCTGGCCGGTTTGGCCACTTGGGTCTTGCTATCAACTTGATGTCGTGGAACGACAGATACTCGTTGTACAAGATCGAGCAGGAGTTGGGCACTGAGATCAAGCCCATCCCTGCGCAAATCGACCGCAACTTGTACGTGGCCGAGAACAACGACGCGGTACCGCGTCCGTTCAAGCTCGAGGAGTTGCCCAATGCTACTGGCAACAACAAGCGCAAGGGCTACGAGTACAAGGGCCAGCCCAACCAGGAGCCCGGCCAGCCTGCGCCCCAGCAGCACCAACAGGTTCCTCCCAACCACCAGTACCCCCAGCAGGTTCCCCCCAACCACCAGTACCCTCAGCAGGTACCTCCCAACCCGCAGTACCCCCAGCAGGTGCCCCAACAACAGTTTTACCAGCAGCAGGGCCAGTACCCGCCTCAGGGGTTCCCCCAGCAACAACAGTTCCCTCCGCAATTTCAACAACAGCCCCATCAGTAGATGGCCACCGCATCGCCCGCCCCCACTCTCCGTGACGAACCCACTTCCTGTACTACCATAACCCCAACCACCACCTCCCTTCCCCTATTTCGGAGACGGCGCGGCGATGTTGACATCTGAACTTTAACGAGATCACGAGATTATAGATGAGGTTTGTTTTAGAGCGCTTGCGTTCGTTGTTTGCTTTGTTTGCTTTTATGTTTTGAAAAAGAGAAAAAATGAAAAAAAAACTTGGTGTGGTGCCCCAGCACCATGCTTGTACTATAACTGTTGTGTTTTTTGGGTTTTTGAGCCTGGTGGAGTTTTAACTTTTTTTTCTCCAACCAGATGCTTGGGTTTTTCCCTTTTTCAACAACTTTCTCGCTCCTTTATAGCTAATGTAAACGGTAGTGTGAGTGTGGCGATCGTGTGAGCCAAAGTAGACCGGAGCTCGAACGAGTAATTAAAGTAGGTGTCTAACGCAGTGCCTCGTACCCATGCGGGTTCCCCGCTGCACGTACCGGGGGTTCCGGTATTACTAAGTCGGGATGGTGCTATGACGAAGCTCGTCGCTACCTCGAGGCTTTGTGCGATGCCCTACAATGCCACACCTCCACCCGCTATCAGTGGCAAAACTACGGTGTCCAGCGGCTTCCACGCCTCCTGTACCACCATGCACGACCTGCGCTCGAATCCGGGGGTGGCCACGGAGCCTTTGTCTCTACTGTCTCCAGCGAAAAGAAAAATAGGGGCCCCATCGCTGCTCGAGCCATGCAGAAACACCACCCAGGGTCGCCTCGACACTTTTTTCACCGCATCGTTGCAACCTGTTTCTGGAATTAAAAAGTAATTAATCTTTTTTCCACGTTTTGACTCGGTTTAATTTTGGTGTGCTCCACTATATTGTGTAACGTCTGCCCCATCAGGCTCATCTAATTTTTTGATCTCATCGGCATCCGTACCGAGTACACCAAATGTGTGGTATTTTAGGAGTTGTGTTATCGTCGGAACACCACCGCAACGTCGCCCCCGAGTTGTTCGAGGGGGCGATGTTCTTGCAACACCGGGGCCAGGACGCCGCCGGCATCATCACCTGTGGCGCCAAGGGCCGGTTCTACCAGTGCAAGGGCAACGGCATGGCGCGTGATGTGTTCACCCAGCAGCGGATGAACAACTTGATCGGCAGCATGGGCATCTGCCACTTGCGGTACCCCACCGCGGGGTCGTCGCTGGGCTCGGAGGCCCAGCCGTTTTACGTCAACTCGCCCTACGGCATCGCGTTTTCCCACAACGGAAACCTTGTCAACCTGGGTGAGTTGCGCGAGTACTTGGACAAGGAGGTGCACCGCCACATCAACACCGGGTCCGACTCCGAGTTGTTGCTCAACGTGTTCGCTGCCGAGTTGGATACGTTCAACAAGCGCCGTGTCAACAACGAGGACGTGTTCACCGCGTTGACGGGCACGGTGCGTCGGATCCGCGGTGCCTACGCGTGCTTGGCGATGATTGCTGGGTACGGTATCATCGGGTTCCGTGACCCCAACGGGATCCGCCCGCTTTTGTTTGGCGAGCGGGTCAACCAGGACGGGTCCAAGGACCACATGTTGGCGTCGGAGCTGGTGGTGCTCAAGGCCCACGGGTTCAACGACTTCCGCGACGTGCGTCCTGGTGAGGCGGTGATCATCCGCAAGGGCAACGACGTGGAGTTCCGCCAGGTGGTGGAGCCCGGTCTTTTCGCTCCCGACATCTTTGAGTACGTGTACTTTGCCCGGCCCGACTCGGTGTTGGACGGGGTGTCGGTGTACCACTCGCGGATCAAGATGGGCGACAAGCTCGCCGCCAAGATCGAGCGGATCCAGGACCTCAACATCGATGTCGTCATCCCTGTGCCCGACACCTCGCGCACGCTGGCGCTCCAGTGTGCGGTGTCGCTCAACAAGCCGTACCGTGAAGGGTTCGTCAAGAACCGTTATATTGGCCGTACTTTCATCATGCCCGACCAGCAGGAACGTAAGTCGCTGGTGCGTCGTAAGCTTAACGCCATGGAGTCGGAGTTCAAGGGCCGCAATGTGTTGTTGGTGGATGACTCCATTGTGCGGGGCACCACCTCCAAGGAGATTGTCGCCATGGCCCGCGAGGCGGGTGCAGCCAAGGTGTACTTTGCCCTGTGTGCTCCTCCTATCCGGTTCAACCACATCTACGGTATTGACTTGGCCGACACCAAGGCGTTGGTGGGGTTCAACCGCAACGAAGAAGAGATCTCCCAGGTGATTGGCGCCGATATGGTGATCTACCAGGACTTGGCCGACCTCATCGACTGCTGTGTGGCGCCCCATATCACCCAGTTCGAGGTGGGGGTGTTTACCGGGGACTACATTACCGGCCAGGAGGCCGAGTACCTTAAGGAGCTTGAGGTGGTGCGGGCGCAGAACCAGCGGCTTAAGGACAGCGGGTTCCTGGTTGACCTGTGCATCGATGTTGGCGACATGGTCGACATCAAGGCCGAGACGGACATCAGTATCTACAACGGAGGCGACTACCCGTAGACGAATATTTTCACGAACGTTTTAATAGATAAGGAATAGACACGATATACGACGCGGCTACGCCTGCCTAGCCTTTTTACTTGTTTCGGTGGTGCTGTTTCACCTTGGCGATGAGGCAACTTCGTAAACTGTGGTTGTGTGTACAAGCAACAGGGCCATGTGCGTCGTTGGGCCCCGTCGCTGGCTAACTAGTTTTCGGGCCGCCCCAAATTGATCGCTAAGTGCGCTAAACATGTTTGTGGCGTGTTGTGGCGAGGTTGCAGCTAAAAACGTGGGCCAGGCAACGTAAACAGTGCCGCCTCCACGGACGCGCTGAAACGGTGTGTTTACGTGAAACGCGTGGTGCCTGGCGGGCATGCGTCACCCACACGCGATGGCAAGCGACGCCGCTGTTGGTGGAACCACGGCGGGGGGACCCGTGCTTGCTAAATTTAGTGCTACCGTCCCCACCACTCAACCGCCTCAAAAACGATCGATCTACCCGCGGCTACCCCTTTTATGTCGCGTCAGCACCGCGTCTCAAAATTTCTTTTCTGCACTATAGGTAGGCCGTTAGGTCGTGCCCCAAACATTTTTCACTGCCACCTCATACTGTGGTACAGAAAATTTAGATGGGGGTGTTACTGTTGTATTTGGTAGGCCAGCTCATCTATCTAGTTCGCAAAAGACTACAAACAAAACCAAACATGTCTGCGTCTATTGCCAACTCGGCCGCCATTTCGGTGTTTTCCTACTGTGCGTCGTCCATTTTGATGACTCTCACCAACAAGTTCGTCTTGGGCAGTTTCAACTTCAACTTGAACTTCTTCCTTCTTGCGGTGCAGCTGATGGTGTGCATTGCCACCATCGGTTCCCTCAAGGCGTTTGGTGTCATCACTTACCGTCAATTCAACGCTGACGAGGCCAAGAAGTGGTCCCCCATCGCCGTGTTGCTTGTGGTGATGATCTACACCTCGTCGAAGGCGATCCAGTTCTTGTCGATTCCCGTCTACACCATTTTCAAGAACTTGACCATTATTTTGATTGCTTACGGTGAGGTGATTTGGTTTGGCGGCAAGGTGACCTCGATGGCGCTTGGGTCGTTCATCTTGATGGTGTTGTCGTCGGTGATTGCCTGGTACGGTGACTTGTCGGACGTCGACGCCAGTTCCGACCCCAACGCCGCTGCTGCTGCCGCTGCCTTGTACCTTGGCTACTTCTGGATGTTCTTGAACTGTTTCGCGTCGGCTTCGTTTGTGTTGTACATGAGAAAGCGCATTAAATTGACCAACTTCAAGGACTTTGACACCATGTACTACAACAACTTGTTGTCGATCCCCATTTTGTTGGTGTCCACCTTTTTGTTTGAGGACTGGTCTGCCGAGAACCTTGCGTTGAACTTCCCCGAGGAGGGCCGTAACGCCACCATCGCTGCCATGTTGATTTCTGGTGCGTCGTCGGTGGCCATTTCTTACTGTTCGGCATGGTGTGTGCGGGTCACCTCGTCCACCACCTACTCGATGGTGGGTGCGTTGAACAAGTTGCCCATCGCCCTCTCGGGTCTCGTCTTCTTTGACGCCGCCGTCAACTTCTGGTCGGTGTCCTCCATCTTTGTCGGTTTCCTTGCCGGCTTGGTGTTCGCCGTTGCCAAGCAGAAGCAGCAGAAGGAGAACGCCCAGCAGCTCCCCACCAAGGCTTAAGCCACGATGCTGACAATGTGTTTTGCCAGTTTTATAGAGATTTTTATTAATCCATGTACCATAATATATATTCAGCGACTCACGTTTATGCGGTCTTCTGCTTCTTGGCGGGGGGCTCGTCGTCGCCATCGTCATCGCCAAGGTCCAACTCCTCGCCCTCGCTCGAGTCCTCTTCGTCGTCGCCCTCGTCGTCGCCCTGCAACGCCACTGAGTAGTACTTGACGGCGTTGGGGTAGATGTCGTTGATGATCACCCGGGCCACGTCGTCGCCCTCACGGAACTCCTTGCCGGGCTTGGCACCCGTCCACGCAAACCACGAGAAGAGCGACCGCATGCCTGCGCGGTAATTGGCCTTGTCCTCCTTGGACAAGTTGGCCCCCTTGGCCTCCTTGATGGCCACGGGGTTGACCTCTTGCAACTCCTTGGGCCACTCCACCAGCACCGGTTCCGAGGTGAGCACCTCCTCGCCGTTCTCGGTGGTCTGGACAAACTTCTTAGTCACCGTCTGCTTCGGAACCTTGTCCCCATCAAACTCGATGGTGATGGCGAACCGGTCGATGTCGTCCTCGTACTCCACGTAGACATCGACGATGTCCTCCAAGAACTTCAAGTCCTCCAACCCGATCAATTCAACAAAATCCTCGTTCTCAGCAAGCACAATGTACCAGAACTTGGGCATCGCCCGGAGGATCGATCTCCGCTTCGCGTAGGTGTCCGCGGTCTTCTCGATGCGGAACTTCTCCGCCTCCTTCTCCAACACCGCCATCGCCGACTCGACGTCGGCCAATTGCTCAAGCTGCTTTTGCAAATCGTCTTCCGCCGACATTTGTAGGGTATCTGTGTGGTTGGTGGTGAAAAACTGTAACTTGTTATCTAGACGAACCCATCACGATCTGCCAATATGCATTCCGTGCGTAGACGCTCCATAACGTGGGTCCACCAATACGCCATTGCTGCAGCGGATGCTACGTCGTCTAGCGTGCAGGGTCTACGGATTGACAGCGCCTGCTGGGAATGACCTCACTATGCTTGTGCAAGTTATTTTTAGTTGGTCCTACCTTCTGGATTGGGGAGTGGTGTGACGATCACACCTTGCTGCCACCTAAACAAAAGTCTAGCCACTTTTCAATTACGTCATTGTGAACGGATCCTCCCACCCGGACGTCACTTCTGTCACTGAACCCTGTCTGCTCTGCCGCGCAACGTTGCCCTAAATTCCACCGCGCTAGATACGGCTTTGCATAACGCGCGCAGCCGGAAGAACTTGTCGCATTCTGTCAGCCTTTCGTCGATACCTGGACATTCCACAAATAGCTTACCGCTCACTCCCTCTTGATCCTGCTTCTTGGACCCGCCATGAAGGAAGAGGACATCATCCCCACCGTGCACCTAACGTTGGATCAGTTCAAAGGCAATGTTAGTCTGTTCAAGCAGTCAGTTATCAAAGGAGACTACTCACCCGTCCATGGCCATTTCAGCAGGACCCTCTTGTGGAAAGTGTGTCTCATCACCGATCTGCTAGACATCAAGACCTGGGAATCGAAGCTTGGAGCCACTCGGGTGGTGTGGCACGAGCTCGTGGTGCGCTCAGACTTGCTTGTTCCCTGGCACAAGCTTGCCGAAGACAGCCCCTACCATGTGGAGAAGTTGCGTCTGCCCGTCAAGCGGCAGGGATCGTTCAAACCGTCGTCGATCAAGAACAACTTGGCGCGGGTGCTGGCGGAACACGACCCGCTAGCGTCTAATGACTCCCGTCTGCGGTCGCTGACCCCTCCTCCGTCGTTCACTACCAGCGACGTTGAGCTTTTGGAGACTATCATTGTTGATATGGACCGCATCTTTCCCGGCAATAACTTCTTTGCGTCGCCCGCGAGCGCTGCCCACAAGCGGCTGATCATCAGTATCTTGTACGTGTGGGCCAAGTGCAACCCCCGCATTGGCTACAAACAGGGGTTTCACGAAATCGTGGGGTTGATCTACCTCAACTTGTACCGCGAGCTGACGGAGATCCAGGAGTCCACCACCGGCAATGACCGCAAGATCTTAGCGATGTACAACCGCAAGTTTCTTGCCCATGACGTGTTTACGATATTCACCAAATTCCTAGTAGACGGGCGAGTTATCGGCCTGTTTTATGAGAGTGAAGCCACCCTCTGGTCGTTGATTGACCGCTTCAACATTTTGTTGATGAAGGTCGACCAGTTGATCCACTACAACCTCATTTCCAAGCTCAAGTTGGAGTCACAGTTGTGGATCATTCGATACTTCCGGCTCATGTTGCTCCGCGAGCTCGGAGACCTTGCCACCACCTCACTTCTCTGGGATCGGATGATTGCTGCGTCGTCGTTGTCGGTGCAGCTCCCCGACTTGCTCTGTTTCATGGTGATTTCGTTGTTGATCCAAGTGAAAACCGACTTAGTGGTGGGCGACTTTTCCGAGAGTCTATCGCTATTGCTTCACTACCCTATCGACAAACGGGTAGAGCTGCCGCGGCAGCGCTACGAGTTCATCAACAACTTATTTGCCGACGCCTGGCAACTCTACAGTCAAAAGTCCCAGGATCTCCACCTATACGAGTGTGGCAACAAGCTCAATGCCAAATACAATCCCGACATGAAAATCACCATGTCGTCGTCGCCCGCTCCCACGAGCGACCAGGCCCACTCTAAACAAGACCAGATGCGGTTCGAAAAGACCCGTCTCGAAATGAGGCTCAAGAAGAAAGCCCAGGCCTCGGTTGCAAAACAAACCCCAAAATAGCATTAGCATTCTGCGCCCGTCGTGGGTCAATATACATTCAGATTAGTCGTTTATCATGTTACCGTCTATATACAGAAAGAAACCTAGGTGAGTCTCTTGGGAAGGAAACTGATGTGCTTGTGGGTGCTCGACAACATGCCAATAGCGCGAGCGGTCTTGATGGCGTTGGACAACTTCTTCTGGTTCTTGGCAGAGCAGCCAGTCACCGAGCGAGGCAAGATCTGGCCAGTAGAGGTCAAGAACTGCGACAAGATTCGCGGCATAGTGTACAAGGTCAGAGGGTCGATACCCGAACGCTCAAAAGGGTCGACAACGTCCTTGCGACGCTGAGCGTCGGCCTTGCGGTTCATGTTGACACGGTGGTGGGAGAAGTCAAAGGGGTCAAGCGCCTCGCCGGCTCTGAAGTTGGTGGTGAAGCGAGGGGCAATCTCGAGCGGGGGCTGGGCCGACTCCTGGATCTGGCGCGCCATACCAATAAGGTCAGAGTTTGACAGCGGCTTCAGCGACTTTGTCCACAGCTTGTCCAGCTTCATCTCGGACGAAGAGGGCAAGCTCTGTCTTGCCACAGCGGAGTTGTGGAGCGCTCGCACTCCTCTGGCGGCGTACTGTTTGAGCATCTTCGTGGACTAGGGTATCCTGGAATTTTTTTTCAGTGGTTGACCGCGCTACCGGAGGTGGGGGTGAACAGAGTAGATGAACGGAAAGATAAAAGACTTCATTCTTGAGAGTCTATAGCACCATGCTTTGTGGCCCGAGACACCGAGACTCTTATGTATGTCGATCGTTTGTTCTCGATGACCACCCTTTGGGTTCCAGAGCCACTGCTAGGAAGGATACGATACTATTCGTCTTCCCTACGAACCACACACAAGCTACTCGTCAGCGTATACAACTTAACGGATACTTAATTTGTAACACCACCACCACCTTCAACCACTAAGCTCACGCCAATTTCTTGACCATTCAGGCGGTTCCATTTGCGGGCGCGACTCGCCCATTTGAGTACCAGCACCGCCCCCACAGTGACAGAAAGCGCTAAGCCCACAGCCAGCCGCCTCCATCAAACTCCACATCTCTTCAAACTAATCTTCTAGAAAAGCCCATCTAGTCACATCTTAGTAACCCCTTTGGTGCTGCTCACGTGACTCCAGCCCGCCGCGGCTAGGCGAAGAAAATTGCCCAACGTTTTGCTGATCCAACGCTATCACCAGCAAACCCCTTAGCGCCACCACCAGTGACTATACATTCAAAATGGGTGAACGAGGGCCAGATCAATGGTTGGAGCAAATCAAGAAATGCATTGCTCTCTCTGAGTCGGACATGAAACAGTTGTGTGAGTTGGTCAAGGAGTTGTTGATGGAGGAATCCAACATCCAGCCGGTGCAGCTGCCGGTGACGGTGTGTGGCGACATTCATGGCCAATTCCACGACTTGTTGGAGTTGTTCCGTGTGTCTGGCGGCATCCCCAGCGACGACAACCAAACAAATTACATTTTCCTTGGCGACTATGTCGACCGTGGTTACTTTTCGTTGGAGACTTTTACGTTGTTGATGGTGCTCAAGGTGAAATACCCGGCGCGTATTACCCTTGTGCGAGGCAACCACGAGACCCGCCAGATCACCCAGGTGTACGGATTCTACGAGGAGTGTCTTAACAAATATGGCAGCACCACCGTGTGGAAGTACTGTTGCCAGGTGTTTGACTTTTTGACGCTCGCCGCCATCATCGATGGCAAGATCTTGTGTGTTCATGGTGGGCTTTCCCCCGAAATTCGCATGTTGGACCAGATCCGTGTGTTGCTGCGGGCGCAAGAAGTGCCTCACGAAGGTGGGTTCTGCGACTTAGTGTGGTCGGATCCTGACAACGTTGAGACATGGGCAGTTTCCCCTCGCGGTGCCGGCTGGTTGTTTGGCCTGAAGGTGCTGCGTGAGTTCAACCACATCAACAATTTGCAACTCATTGCCCGGGCCCACCAGTTGGTGATGGAGGGGTTCCGCTACCACTTCAAGGACAAGGACGTTGTCACGGTGTGGTCTGCGCCCAACTATTGCTACCGGTGCGGTAACGTGGCCCTGGTGATGCAGGTGGATGACGACTTGGAGCCCGACTTCAAGATCTTTTCTGCGGTCCAAGATGGGGATTTGGCTGTCAAAAACAATACCAGCAAGCAGAACCGCAGTGACTACTTCTTGTAGGAGATCCCCTCGTTCTCTAGTTGGCGGCCCGCCACCACACTCTGCGCCATGAGATACTAGAGGACATTATGATTCTCATGACATGTACCATAGCATAGCCATCTTGCACTAATTTTAATGTGTTTATGAATGAATAATGTATACTTGCCCTTGAGCTCTATTTACCCCCCTTCTTTCTTCTGCGCTTCTGAGCAATGATCCGCTTCACTTCGTCCAGAGTGTCGGACTTTTTCTTCTCGGGAGCAGACGCGGCACGGGCAGCCTCGCCCTTCTTCATGTTGCCCTTCTTGCCTCCACGCTTCGCCTTCTTCCGCTCCTTGAGAGCCTCCTCGCGTTCTTCACGCTTCCGTTTGCGGTCCGGGTCACGGGACATCCGTTCACGCTCAAATCGTTTCTTGACTACCTGGGCGTTCTCAATGGCAAATTCCACAATCAACCGACGCTTCTTACCATCAATATCGGCTTTCTTCTTCTCCTTGTCGTCAAGTCCCTCCAAGATCTCTTCCTTGGACACCTCATGGGCGTTCAACCAACGCAAACCCATGAGTGCGGCCTTGTGATCACGGAACTCAATGAAACCGTACCCACGGGAACGACCAAACTCACCAACGCCCTTGACCTCCATGATGACCTTGGCTTGTTTGACAACACCGGCATTTTTGGTCTTACGACGTTTGTCCCCCTCCTCCACCTCGGGCTGCAACTTCTCACCTTCCTTGAGTCCTTGCTCAGCAAGCTTGTGTTTCAAAGACCGGTTAACTTCCTCCTTTGAGAGCGGCAGACGCTTCTCTTCCTTGACCTCGGTGGCAAACTGCACCACACCCTTACGACCAAGTGCCTTAAGAGCCTTGGAGTTCATGGCACGGGGCAAGTTACGCACCGCCAACCGGGTCAACGACAAATGCAACAGAGGGTTCTTGTTCAACTGGGCAACCCGCAGCTTGTACAGCTGTTCCCGAATCTCGAGATCCGCAGGGGTCAAGTATTTGGCCAACGCGGAGTTGATTGTGATGCGACCTTCGTTAAGCAAGAACAAGTTGCGCTTGTCACGGACCTTGTCGTCCTTGCCAAGGGCATGCTTGCGCTTCTCCAAGTTACGCTCTTCGAGACGCGATGCCAGCTGACGGTCCACCGCCAGTGTGATCAGAAGGATACGGCCCTGGTAGACGTACTCGCTGGGGACATCATCAGCGATAAGTAACAGCAGCAGCAGGGCTTCGGGGGCGTTCTCAAGACACTTGACATAGGCGGGCTCGCTGACAAACGCTACAAAGGCAGAACCACGAGCGTACCCGGTTTCCCGGTCGCGGACGGGCAATGCGTACTTGACGGGACCAAACTTGGTAAAATGCTCCTTCAACGACTCCTCGTCGGCGTCATAAGGAATATTACGCACAAAAATGGTGTATGGAGTCTGCTTGTTGGCCTTTTTGCGGGGCTTCTCATCCTCATCCTCGTCGTCGGAGTCGTCCATCTTGATCTCCTCCTCCTCAGCGTCGCTATCGACCTGATTGAGGTTGTCAAAGTCTTTATCATCATCTTCGGAGTCGTCGTCATCGTCGTCGTCGTCATCTTCATCGTCGTCATTTTCTTCATCTTCTTCATCCTCTTCATCTTCTTCCTTCTCTTCTTCCTCTTCGTCCTCACTGCTCTCTTCTTCTTTTTGCAGCTCCCACTTGGACTTCTCGAGAGCGAAGTCAACAGCGACCTCACGGCCGTCAATCTTGAGACCCTGACTCTGCTCAACAGCTCGCTTGGCGGAAGCCTGTTTCTTCATAACCACAAAACCGAACCCACACATCTGGCCACCCTTCTTACGGGGGATGTAGGCATCAAACACTGCACCGTAACGAGAGAAGGTCTTCTTCAACACATCGGGAGTCTTACAAGACCAAGGCAAATTCCGAACAATAAGACGCGCCCGGCGCTTTTCCACAGGTTCAGCCTTGGGCTTCGAGGGGGCTTCTTCGCCATCTTGGCTACGAGGTTTCCGCTCTCGACGCTTAGCAACATCGACACGCAAGAAACGACCCTTGAACTTGGTCTTCTTGGCCTCGACAAGAGCAGTCAACGTGTCTTCCTCCTCTGTAAATGAGACAAACCCGAACCCTCTCGACTTTTGCTCACTGTCATTGACAATCACGGCATGCTTAACGGGACAAAATTGCGAGAAGAACTCCGAAAGCTCCTCATTGGTGGCGTCCGTGGGGATGGCCCGCACAAACAACGTCTTCTGGTCCAACCCATCGTCATTAAGCGTCGCCTGGCCCTTAGGCTTTTCGGTGTCCGCCATTACTATTCTTAATGAACCCGATGTACGAATATGCATGCATCGCGATGAGATGAGGTGCGCTACCAGAGACGATGTTAGAGGGGGCGAGAGGCACAATATGTAACTCGAGTAGAGTTTATAAAGTGAGTGAAAAATTTGTATCAACATGCCTGTAGAGCTCTCATAATTATTTTGAAATTTTGTGTTTATACAAATCATCTTATCCAATCTGAAAATCATCATTTGTAGCCGTCCCCTCACCAATTGTTGCGTTTACTTCATAAAATTTGGGGCGCGTCTAAATATAAACACAGGTTTGTGGTGCCCACAATGAACATCCTAACACCAAGCTATGTTCCAGGACCACACAATGCTTACACCGACTACCTCATGAGACAGCTAAAGAGCGGTTCTCTCTTGGACCTCGTTCAGCGCAAGTGGGACCACAGAATTAGCTCCAAGTGGTCTCAGCGAGAGGTCGAACAATACTTGAAGCAGCAAGCATATAAGCATGGTTTTCTGGTAAAACAAATAGCCCAGCTTGACTGCCAGCGCATTGTGGACCGTCCAAAAACTCAGGGATGGTCAGTCGCCACAGTTGTTGATCAAGAGGGGAACCCAGTTCCCCAACAGCTTCGAGCGGGGACGTTGGTTCGCGAGATCTCCAAATTCTTGTCAGCGTTTTACCTAACATATATCTACACATGTCGGCACCCATTGCTTCCCGTGTTCCTCATCAGAGTGCAGTGCTATGATCTTACGCTGAATGAGAAAGCCCCGCTAGTTCTGCAAAAGCCGGTGTTCTTTGCGGTGCCTCTGAACTCGCCCTACATTTTCATAACCCGTTCACAACGGGACAAGTTCAGTGATGTTATCCTTCAATCGTTGGAGTGTGCCCTTCCACAAAACCAGGACAATGTTCTCAAAATCAAGCAGGACAAGAAGATGCGAAAAATCAACCTGCTACAAAGTTTGATGGTGTTGTACGCCAATCTGAGATACTCGAACTCGCTTGGCTCATGGACGGGCTACGCCGCTGGATCGGTGGAGAGCGTTCCTTTAGCTACAGGTGAGCAAAATGACCAAACACTGCAAACAACAATTGAATCCATTGCAAAGCAATTGGCAAGGCGAGAGGCTGAAGGCGACTCTGTAGTGGGACTTTCAGCACGCGAGGTCCAGGCCAACTATCGTTTTAAGGGGTCGGCTGCCGGCAAACACGCGGAGGTCCTCTACGAAGAAACTGAGGAGCAGAAAGCTAAAAGATTACGCATGGACAAGGAGTTAGCTGAGGAAAATGGTGTTGATGAGCCTCGACTGAAGTATGCTAGCTTGGCGCCAGTGCAAGACGTATCGTACGTTATCCAAGAGCCTCTCAACAGAACTGTTACTCTGGGCATTCGCATCACCTTTGAGGGAACAGATGTTTTTGGGGGTTTACACGAGGCCGCGGTCACACCTGGTTTTGAGTTTCTAGACCCGGAAACCATGCCAACGTGGCTCACCGGCCTGGAGGGTGCAAACTGTGGTCGGATTGTGAAAGGTGAGTTCCGACCTGATATGGTCCCTCCATGACCTACCCTTTCTCATATATTCAGAAGCCACTATTTATGCATTAAGCTTTTGTAAATACAAGTCCAACAATTGTTGATGCTCATCCAAGTTGTACAGCTCTTTCATCTGTCGCAATCGGGCGACGTCCTTCATTTTGAAAGCGACATCAGCGGCCAGAGCGATGTCGCGGTTTCGCAAAAACATCTCAAACTTGTCCCCAGCTCCTAAGGCTGACTTACGAATGTAGTCTGAGATGTGGGTCGGTGGAGCACCGTGCGCAAATCCAGCATCAATGAAGGGTTTCCATCCAATGGGAGAGCGGTCGCTAGAACCGCCCTGTAATGCAAACTGATGGAGGCGTTCGAAATTTTTGCCGGCCACGTAGGTATTGAGCACGATCCACCACCATTTTTCCTGGCTGATCTTGAACTGTTTGACAATCTTGGCGCCCTGCTTTACCTGGTGCATCTCCACAAGCTTGACCAAAGTGTCCACCAACGAATCGTGGGGGTTCTCTAGGAACTTTTGCGTTGAGTACATCTCACACAAGTGACGCTTACAATCCAAGAGATCGAGTTGGCGCTGGTAAATGGGACGGTTCTCCTTCGGTCCGTGGGCTAGCTTTGTAAGAGCTGCAGCTGCTTCATCAGCCGTGGTGGCTTCCGCCAATTCTGTCTCGTTGATTGCCAGTGTGTTATCATGCTGGTTGTAATAGGTGGCCAATCTCTGGGGATCGTATTTCCCGATAGAATGGAGCCAAAAATTACCAAGTAATTCCCCCGTGACGCGTGGGATAATCACTCCAGGAGTGGAATTAGTCACGCTCAGCTCGGTCTGGTTAAGCACCTTGTAAAACTGAGCTGGGGATAGAGTCTTTTGGAGGTGGAGCAAGACACAAACCGCCAAGTCCGGGTGTCCGGTTTCAATGGCGGCCAAGAGAGCCATCTCCACCTCGTCAAACCGGAGATAAGCAGCAATACGCTCGCCAATGATAGGTTCGAGACCTATAAGCTGGGTACAAAGATCATTGCGGCCTTCCTCATGGGCAGTTCCCACCAATGAACCCACCAGCAAGTAGTTTCGCGCAGGTTCCTTGCCAGGCTTCTGTGCCGATTCGAGCTTAGCTTTGATGATATTGAACAATTCCGCGTCGCTCGCACCGCTGCTAGCCCGAATCTTGGCACTACACCACCACAAGTACACTGTCAGCTTGAATTGATGCAATGTAGGCAAAGTGTCAGTGACTTCGAGTGCTACCATGTAGTGATTTCGTCTAAGCAACTGCTCGATTACCGAGCGCCACCCGATAGGACTACTAGAGATTTGGGCCGCTGTGACCATCAACCCAATTTCCGACGCTCGGAGCTGATTGAGCACTTTTAATGTGTTGACAGTGTTGAGGTAGTTGTCCAGGTTGTACTCCAACGACTCACAGTAGATCTTGCCAAAAGACGCCGCTTTGAGCAACTTTTTCTGGAGCTCGATGTCAAACACCTGTAAAGCTGCTTCAAGACAGGTGTCAATCGCCTGGACCAACATTCCGTCTTCCTGTTTGAGTAAACTGATATTGATATCGGCCCGTGAAGCGTGAGTATGCATCTTGTCGACACAATCAAACAAAATAGAACTAGGATGTGACGATCCGACCTGAAACAAGTCAAGCTGAGACTGGCTAACACGACAAAGGAACTGCACTTGTTTGTGAGACACCACAATGACGCCATCACTGGTTGTAATCAAGAGCGGCACTACAGGAACGTAGGTCTGTCCCTGGTCTCCCGATCCAGCAAACATGTTGTCGAGATCAAACTCATCGTCCAAAGTATCATAGAAGAATGAAAGCAGCTGCTGACTGGGACCAATCACCCGGACCTCGTCCCGCAACGACAAGGCAATCGCATCGTTTCCCACCCACTCCATTTGCATTGCCGTCATGTACTCGCTTTTAGCCTCGTATTGGAGCAATATCTTGGAGAACACGTTGTTGACCACGTAAATCGTGGACGATGTGGCATTGAGGAGGGCCACAAGCTTACCGTTGGGACAAATAGACACGTAGTTGAAGGGGCCATCCGTAAGCTGGTGATCGGTATAAGTGTAAGACATTGCTATCTCGACATCAATAGTGATTGCCACCATTGAAGAGTCGACGGCCACGTATATGGTGTTATCAAACCCAGCCACCGCATGCACCTTCAGCCCTTCGGGGAAATCGCGACCAAACACTGGTACCAAGTAGCGAGCAAATGAGTTGAGATCCAACACATAAAAACCGGCTACCGCTTCCACCACGAGCCAATCGCTCCAGACATGAGCAGATTTCACTCCCAAGATAGCTTCTCGTTGGTTAGTTTCGAGGTCGGTGATGTAGTGGCCCGACTCTTCGCCGGTTCCATTGGCAGCAGGGGACGATGAGTCTAAAATGTGCGCGTCCTGGTCAATTTGGTACTCGTTAAAGTGTCCACTAAAGTCACTGTAATACCTCACTTTCCCCGAGCTGAGAACAACCACCAAGTGGTCGCCATGGAACAAAAAGTCAACGATGTGGTCGCTGGGAGTTGAGTTGTACACCACCTGGCACAACGGTTTGCCATTGAAACCGTAAACTTCAATCAAGTTTGGGTACGCCACGAACTTCAGCGCTAATGCAATTGCCGACGTCGACACCGCGGTGCGGTAGTTCAGCACAATATCCGCCTCAATGGGCCAAGAGAGCTCGTCGTAGCATGTGTCAAGGGTGTAGTAGACATCTTGGAGTCGCTGCCAGCCACTCACAGGATTCATGGGTCCCATGCGTGTGGTGTGCTCGGTTGTTATCGCACAGATCGCCTCATGCATATAATAGGCGAGTAAGGCAAGTTGAACAAACTAAGCATGGAGATCTGCGTAGCTATAAGGGGTTATCAATGGTGCAACGATTAATATGAAGAGGCAGAGAGAGCCTTGCAGAAATCATTATTGGGCCTTGGTATTACCGCTTCGTAAATTCAAAAGAACTCATATAACTTGAGATTGTTATCACAACCCTTGCGGTAGTTTTTGAGCATAGTAGAGGAAAAAAACCAGCGATATAAGTTGTTGCTTGATATTATCAATATTGCTTAAGACTGACTAACCTTGCAAAGCCTAGCATTCGCATCTACCCCACTGGGTGAGCCCCACGGTGACGCGCGCGAAATTTGCAACCGGTCGCAACCCATCTCTCACGCGTTCAGCCTCATCCTATACCCCCCATGTCCACCGAATATGTCACATTAGTGTCTGCCGACAACCACAAGTTTGTTGTTCTCAAGGAGGTTGCCCAGATCTCTTCGGTTCTCCGCTCCTCCCAAGGGTTCGAAGAAGGTCAAACAGGTAGAATCAACTTAGACATGGAAGGTGACGTGTTAGAATGCATCGTCGAATACTTGTACTACCATTACAAGTACCGCGATCTTGAAACCACCGATGTGCCTGAGTTCAATATCCCCACGCACTTGGTGCTTGAGTTGTTGGTGAAGGCCGACTACTTGGAGCTTTGAAGAGACAAGCAACGTGAAGAGACAAGGAACGTGTCACGAAAGCAAACCCCTGATGGAATCAAACGCTAGACAGATGCCAGTTGTTTCCACTGCCTTGGTGCGAGGAAGCCCCCAACACACGTTTTTGCTATGGATTGTGAAATATATCTAGGCAAACCCAAGCTGTGTCCAGGAAAATCCTCACACTTCAAAAATTACTCAGCACGGCACCAGTAATTCATTGAATTGCCCTTAAGTCCGCTTCGGGCTCTATTGATCACACACACGGGGTCATCACGATGGCTCGGTCCATCGGATATATTAGCCTCCACGAACACAAGTACTTTATAGAAAGCTGACAATAATACCCATTCTCCGCGCTAAATTACTTAATTAAACCGACAATAGCAAGGCTACACCACAAAGCACCCGCTTTGTGGCATCCCTCAGCACCCCACACTCTTGTGACTAGCGGCAGAAATCATATGCACACCAAACGGTTATCCTGCTTTTTATTTATTTCAACCGTTGCCATAACCTGTCGGCATGGGGTATCCTATCGAGCGGTTTTCCATTCTCCGTGAACGAGAGACGGCTGCCGACGAGATCAAAAGGTTTCTTGTCGACCAGCCATTCGATGGCCCGACTCTTTGGCAGTCGCTTTGGGACGCAGCCGAGGAAAAGGAGACCCGAGCGTTTCTCAAGAAACACGAAAAGAAGATCAAGTCATTCACAACCCGGACCGAGTTTCGACGGTGGTTTTTCATTGTTGATCGGTCAATGATAGGGCGCCATCTCCTGGAGCAGGCCCAGTACAACCGGTTGATTCGCCGGCGACCTGCGCTCGACAAGGTGGACTTCTTCGACGCTATAGACAAGGTGTGTGATGCCAACTACTTGTTGAACATGTACTCCACCCGTGACTATGTGCTTTTACTTTCGAAAACTATTTTTAGCCGTTACCCAGCGGTGGTCGACTACTTGACCACCTATATCAATGACCCGGCTCACGAAAACGAAGACATCATCGAGATCATGAACAAGTTCATGATGGAGTTGCCGAGATTGTTACCGGCCTCCGCTTACAATTATTTATACAAATTATAGTCAATCCACACCCTCGTATGCAGTCTTGATCTGTCTAACTGCACCAGAGTAACCACAAACAGAGCCATGGACTTTACCCAGCTAATATCTCGAGAGGTGGCCAATGAGAAAGTTGCAGCGGCCAAAAACACACGCAGGCGACAAAGGACCGCACCGACAAAGGAGACGAAAACGGATAGTCTGAAGCCTGAGCCGGTGGAAGAGACCCCATCGAAGCCAAAAGAGGAACTCAAAAACGATGAAGAGCTGATGGATAAGCAACTAGAGATGTTCAACGAGCCGCTGGAAGGCTTGACGTTGCAAGAGAAGATTGACAAAGTCCATTACCTTGTACGACAGGAGAAATACAAGGCTTTCTTGGCTCAGGAGCACAACGTGATGAACGTGGCGGTGTCGCTAGACGATATCGTCAACCACGACCCGTTGCTACCACTCAAAGTGCGCAAGTTCATCAAACTGATGTTGCTACAGTGGCAGAAACTGGACCCGGAGCTGGAATTGCTCGCTACTACTAAAGTGGACATGGTGAAACTCTTATACAAGCTCAGGGCAAACAAGCTCCCCGACGACATTTTGACTTCACTCGCCACCATCGTTCACTACCTCCAGATGCACAACTACCTCCAGGCTACCAGCAGCTACTACCAAATGAGTATCGGCAACGTAGCTTGGCCCGTGGGTGTCAAAGACGTGGGGATGCACGCGCGGTCCAATGATATCAAGACTGCCAAAGGACAGGCCAACATCATGATCAGCGAGTCTACGCGCCGATGGATGGTTTCAGTGAAACGCCTCATTACCTGGAGTGAGTCAATGATGTCGTGAACAATGCATACAGTGTATATAGTTAATTGCGTGTGGTGTTGGCGGTCCAGGTCGCCAAGTACCGCGATTGGGCATCCAGTTCATACAAGTCGGCCCCCGTTATCATGCTCCCCATGCTTTGAAGCAACTCGTTACGGTGCTTGGCCTCGCTGCTGCCTGCTGTCCGTGCAACATACTCGGCCCGGTCGCGGTTGCGAGACTCCTTGGCTTGGCCGTTCATGTAGTGGCGCTCCAACGCCACTGCCCACAGCTCAGCTTTAATATAATCCTCCACCACTTTTAAGAATGCCTCCAATTGTTTCTTGTTGAGACCTCCCCGCTGGCACTGCATCAAAAGGTCACGGACCTCTCGGTCCTTGCCTAGCTGCTTGAGCAACTGAAAGTTGATCCGGCTGTACGCAGCGTACACGAGACCGCAGGCCAAAAGCCATTCAGACTTCTTAACAAACTTATCGCGGTGCTTAGCGAACGAGTTAAGAAGCTGGGTGGTTACCTCTGCGGGGATCTTGAACGCGTTGGCAAACTGAACAAACTCAAGCACCGACACGCGTTTTCGGTCGTAGACGTATTTTTTCTTTGCCTTCTGTTTTGAAGGTGACGACATAGGAGTCAGGTCGTCAGCCAGCTCGTCATCTGACGGTTCTAGAGTTGGGGACTTGGTAGCCGGCGACGGGTTGAAGGGGGACTCCGCGCTGTAGTTCGCGTCCTTTAATGCGGTGAGGCGCTTGGGTGTAGGTTCGCCCTCCTGGGCGGCTTCTCGGAGCCGTTTCAACGGGGACGACTTCTTGGGCAGGTGTTTTGCGGGCAGCATGGATGGCTTGGTGGGCAGGGTGAACAGTGATTTGGGAGTGAAAAAGGGTGAGTCGGTTTGCTGGCGCTTTGTAGGACTGTTTGTTGGGGTCAGCGATGGACTCGATGTGCGGTCCACCACCATGCGAAGGTCTTCTATGAGTTTATTGGCAACCTTGGGTGGTACAGGGATCATGCGACGGTCGGGGTCCGGGAGGTTGAGTCGATCACGGAATCTTTCTAGTCCAAGATAAGCACAGATGTGATAGCGACCGACCTCACCATTCTTGAAGTTTGGGAGCTGGGCTAGCGATTTCAGGTATACCAGGTCCACAAAGGCTATGAGGGTACGTGGTATGGGGTCGGTATACCCCGGTAGAAGGTCTTCAAACGCCTTCTTGTGTTGGGAACTCATCTCCGAAGGACAGTGAATAGCACACGCTTTGGTGAAGATCTCGGTTGATCGTGCGAGACGCGCGGCTGTGGCTTACAAGGTGATGAAGATGGGTAAAAAGAGAAACAATGAAATAGGTTAAGTGAAAGTTGGTAGAGTATGTTATACGGTAAATGCCCGGCCAATTGATGCAATTGGTTTGTTAAGGTAGTCTATAGTGGGTTTAGCTGGTTTTATCCTCGACCTGCTTCAACCGGTTTTCACGTACCTTTGAAAGCTTCCACTCCATGAAAATTTTAGTAAGCACAGATGCTCAGTATCCCTTCGCAGCTACTCAATTGACTCTCATAGGCACCCTAGTCTAATCTTTTCGTCCCCCGCTCGGCCTCCTTTGCCCACGCCCCGATTTTTTTCGTGCGCACCTATCCATGTAATTTAGGGCGACAACACACTAGCAACACTACCGTCATGTCCTCCAACCGTGAACAAGTGTTCCCCACGCGGATGACGCTCGGGGTGATGAAGTCCAAGCTCAAGGGGGCGCAGCAGGGCCACTCTTTGCTAAAAAGAAAGCTGGAGGCCCTCACCAAGCGGTTCCGTGACATCACCGCTCGCATTGACGACGCCAAGCGGAAGATGGGTCGGGTGATGCAGACGGCAGCGTTCTCGCTTGCCGAGGTGCAGTATGCTACTGGCGACAACATTGGCTACCAGGTGTCGGAACTGGTGTCCAAGGCTCGGTTCCAGGTTAAGGCCAAGCAGGAGAACGTCTCCGGTGTCTACTTGCCGACGTTTGACCTGTACATCAACGAAGACATCAATGACTTCAAGTTGACCGGGTTGGGCCGCGGTGGCCAACAGGTGCAAAAGGCCAAGATGGTGTACACCAAGGCCGTGGAGACCCTTGTGGAGTTGGCATCGTTGCAGACGGCTTTTATCATTTTGGACGAGGTCATCAAGGTCACCAACCGCCGTGTCAATGCCATTGAGCACGTCATCATTCCTCGTACGGAAAACACCATTGCCTACATCAACTCTGAGCTCGACGAGTTGGACAGAGAAGAGTTCTACCGGTTAAAGAAGGTGCAGGAGAAGAAGCAGCAGGCCACCGACGCGCTGGAGAAAGAGGCCAAGGAGCGCGAGGAGCGCGAGGGCAAGGCTGACGACGCCGTGGCCGAGGCTGTCGACGAGAAGGGGGTGTTGCAGGAGGAGGACGATGTGATTTTCTAGCGTAGCAAAACCCACCGGGAGTGGGATGTAATAAACGATCTACAATACGTTCGGGGAGGGGGTCAATGGTAATTGATTTGATGGCTGTATTCGTTTAACTTTTGCAACGGATATGTATGTTTCAATGAATTCGTCTATTTCAATGCAACCTCCTTCCCTAAATACCATGTACAGACCCTTTACTATCCGTGCTTGTGATTCTGTTCTACCAAGCACAGCCGCTTACTTTCCCTGCAACTGCGAGGGGCCAAACCCACGCGGGAGCAACTCTCCAAGAGTCATGGTCACCACGTCGCCGTCGCCTCCAACCATGAACACTGCCAAGTCCGGGGCAAACTCGTACATGAACTGGCGACACACACCACAAGGCAGGATCGGATCAGCACCGTCGCCAGCAATGGCAATGGCCTTGAACTCGGAGTGGCCATCCATCAACGCCCGGGGAAACGCCACCCGCTCAGCGCAAATGCTGGCAGGATAGCTGGCGTTCTCCACGTTAGCTCCAACAATGATTTTGTCGTCCGCGGTGAGCACGGCAGCCCCCACACGGAACTTGCTGTAGGGCGAGTACAGGAGGGTTCGCGCTTGCAATGCTGCTTGTTTCAACTGCTCAGGACACGACATGGTGGGCTAGTAGATGCAAGCCAACGCGTGCGGCGCAGTTGTGGTGGGGCAGGGTCGCGATAAGAAATACAGAAGCAGGCGGTTGTGAGAAAAGGCAATCACAAAGAAGGAGATAGGTGGAAATGCAAGACAAGCTGTTAATCTAGTAGCCACTAGGAAGTATTAATTTCATGCTATCACACCCTCGCCCATCACTCTCCATACACTTCACTCCTTCATCGTTTAGTCAACTCTTCATCACCCTTCCTCACTCTACCCCTTACAGTCTCGTCTCATCAGTGCGTATACGTTAAATATATACATGCGGGGAACTATATACACTAGTGGTTGGTCTTGGGCACCTTCTGCTGCAGCAACGCCTCCAAGTGGGCCAACATGTACGGCGACTCGATCGAGTCGATGTGCTTGGCCACACGCTCGCCAATGAAATCCTGGATCTCCTCCAGCAACTCCGCGGGCGGGGCCTGCTTGGCGGCCGCCTCGGCCTTCTGCTGCTGCTTGGCCAAGTACAACTTCTGCTCCTTGGAAAGAGGCATGTCGGGGGTCTGCAACCGCGAAATGTGCAACGCGGAAAACTTTCTCTGCTTGTGCTTGGAGTACTTGTTACGGAGCTCGTTGATAACCCCATCGGGAAGAGGCGACCGCGCCATCAGCTGCATCTCGTAAGTCTTTTCGAATGCGGCGCCCTCGTTGGTGGACAACTCGCCGTCCTCAAGCTCGAGCGGCGGCGACGGCCAGGGGATCTCCACCTCTTCGTGGTGCTTGACAAACCGCCGCGGCAACCACTTCTTGTAGCGGTCGTCGTAGTATTTGCCCCGCAACACCAACTCCTCAGCCACAAGGTACCCCACCTTGCCCAGCTCGTCCTTTTCCTTACCCACTAAGCGGATGTCCAGCCGCGGTACAAACTTGGGGTAATCAGTGTAGTGCGACGCCTGGTTGGCGACATGGCGTGTCGGGGGTAACAACTTCTTCTCGGTGACATCGGCCATCAACACCGAGTCGTTCTGGGCCATGTACTGGAACACGGTGGTGATCTTGCCTTTCTGGGGACCGCGGACAATGTAAGCCAAGTCACCAGCGGTGACACCGACGTCGAACGCCGTCACCTTCTTCTTCGACTTGTCGGGCACCTCGTACGACTCGAGGGTGGGGAGCGCGTACTGCTTGTTCAACTGAGCATTCCACTGGGCGCGGAGCTGCTGCGGGAGCTTATCCAAGTCCCGCTGGAAGCGTTTCTTTGCCAGGTTCCACGACATAGATGGGGGTGCCTGTTGTGTGTGGTACCGTCTGAAAAATTTTGATGCGAATTGTATGCAGACGGTAGGCAAGAAGGTGAACGGAAAAAGAAGCTAGCAAAGTGGTTGAGGATGTATCACGTAATCTGAACTACTCTGAGTCTTCTTCTTAGTTTTCGATTGTATTGGTCCGTAGCTTACATCCGCTCGCTGAGCTGTTCGGCTACCATTCTGCAATACCGTTCTGCTACTACCTACAACTGATCGCCCACTGGCAACTTCAAAACCATTAGTCGTAATATTATTATAGAGGAACGCTCCGGTCCCACAAATTTTGTCCCCCATCAAACGGGCCCCGCCCAGTCGCTACAGATCTTGATAAACTCGGCTTCGTTGATGTAGCCGTCGTCGTCCATGTCGAACTCGTCAATCATCCCCTGCATTTCCTCTGTGGTCAAGTTCTCCCCGAGATCCTTCACCACCCGCCGCAAGTCCTGCAACAGGATCTTGCCCTTGTTGTCAATGTCAAACAACCGGAACGCTCGCTTGATCTCGTCAATGGGGTCCCGCGTTAACATCATCGACGCAGTGACATCGTAGAAGGCTTCGTAGTTGATCATGTCGTTCTCGCCGTTGTCACGGAGAATCGCCAACACCTCCTGCTTCGATTTCTCGAACCCAAGCGCCTTGAGTGCTACTTTGAGCTCGTGGAAGTCAATGAACCCGTCCTTGTTCAAGTCAAAGAGCATGAACGCCTCGCGGATCTCCTCACGCTGGGTATCCACCAACTCCGTGCGGGCCTGGCGCCGGAGACTCGTGCTCTCGCGGTTGTATCCACTCATGCTGGCCGTCGGAGTGCGGTTCATGTTGTGCGGAATGATGTAGGTTGAGATCAAAACAGAGCCTGTTGGTGTGAAACAGTGCACAGTACACAACAAAACGACTTTTACAACTAATTGAAATAGAAAAATCCCAACTATTGTAATGCCTCACACCTCTATCTGGGGCAATTGTATACGTAGTGACCACCACAAGCCTGCATCCTGACGCGTAAACACAGCGCGATCAGACAACCGTTAGATCCAGATAGCGAGAGCCCTGCTCTAATGCAAATTGGAGACCGTGTGTGTGTACGTGGCAGCAACGGGGTGGTGCGGTTCTTTGGCCCAACAGAGTTTGCCCCAGGCAAATGGGTCGGGGTCGAGCTCGATACGGCCACGGGAAAGAACGACGGTAGTGTCGAGGGACACCGCTACTTTGAGTGCCAGCCGGCACACGGGGTGTTTGTCCGCGAGCTGGCCGTGGGCGAGAGCAACCCGTCCAGCCGGGCGTCGCTGACACGCACCCCTGTGTCCAATCTCCCGATGCTACGGCTGAGACCGTCCACTCCCCTCAACCGCAGTGCTACGTTGAGTCCGCTTTCGCCAGGAGGGTCCGCAGGCGGATCCAACGAGGTGGCTCACTTGCATAAGATTATTGATAAGCTCCAAGCGAAGCTTAAAAAGGCTACGGATGAGATCAAAGCGTTTCAGGTCACTGAGCTGTCAGCACGACGCGACGGTGCCACTGCAAACGAACGCAATCAGCTACAGAAAACACTCAACGAGCTCCAACTCCGCTACGATGACTTGAAAGCCGACCATGCACTCCTTCAGGAGGAGGTGGAGCTTAACAAACAGCTTGAGGAGGAGATCAAGCTGCAAATGGCAACCGACACCGAGTGGAGCCACGACGATGTGGTGGCGATCCTTGCACGCAATCTGCAATTGGAGGGTACCGTTGTTGATCTCGAAAAGATCATCAGCGACAACGATGCCCGGTTTACTAAAGAGCTTGATGCCCTCCGGCTGCAGTTGGTAGCTGCTGAGGGCGGTTCGCAGGACGAGCTCCGGGCACAGCTTGAGGAGGCGGAGCAAACCATTGCCACCCTCCATACCCAGCTCGAGCTCTCGATGGATCTGGAGCCGCTCGTGGAGCAGCTCACAGCCAAGAACGAGGCGTTGGCAGCTCAGATCACCCAGATGACCCAGACAATTGATGAGCTCACAGAGATCCACGAGCTCGACAAGCTGTTGGAAGAGAACCAGTTGGCTGTGGAAGAAAGCCTTCGCAAGGACATCCGCGGTCTCCAGGACGTCATCCGGCGAGACCAACTGACGATCACCGAGCTCGAACGACGAAACAAGTATATGGAAGCGACAGTGGTGAAGCTCAGAGCCGGCGACGATCGTGAAACCCTGATGCTGTTTGCAGACGCTTCCATGGCAGCCACTGCCAGCCAAGTTGACGATTTGCAACTTCACTTGAAGAAGGCGAAGCTTGAGCATCGTGTAGAGAAGTTTCGCGGGGTGTTGGCGGCTTCTCGGTTGGCCATTGTCCACAAGAGAGTTGAGCTCATGCAAAGGGCCCTGGATTCGCTCAAGCCAGTTTTGGATCGGGTATACACGGTGATTGGATATGGCGACACAACACGAGCTGTCTGTGGGGCTGTGGCTGAGGATCCGTCGGTGCTGCCCCTTGTTGGTCACTGCCTTGCCTCGTTGAGCAAGTTCCTCGGCCTACTCCAGCGTGTGGTGGAGTACAATGACGACATTGCCGGTATCGACGAGGTTTTGAAGATGCTAGAGCCCCATTTGGAGCAGGCTACACAGGCAGTTCCCAAGCACACATTGCTGAGCATAGACGTCTCGTTCGTTCCGCAGTTTATTGAACAATCGATTGAGGTGCTCAGTGCTTCTCGCGCGGTGCTCAGCAACCGAATGGTCACTGAGTTCTTTGTGCATCTTGTTAGCACCGAAAAGGACATTTACACCGATTTGGTGAATCAATTGCGACGCCATGTAGCTGTGGCAACTACAGAGACCCTGATCACGGATGTTGAAGCGGATCTCAAACGCGTTTCAGAGGTGCTCTTGGTTCTTGACCACGAGGTAACCCAAAGACAAGCAACTTTGGACGAGAACGCTGATACCGATACCAATGTACCGTTTTCTCCGCTCGAGTTGGTGAAACTGTGGCGCAAGTCGATCCATGCCTTGTCAGCACTCCTCCCGATAGTTCACCACACGGCCTCTAGCATTTTGGAACCTAGTCTGGAGGACATTGTAGACAGTTTGGTTAACAACCAACGGGCTCACGACGCGGTGGGAACCCTTTCATCCATCCACGAGGCCTACAAAGGCGCCCTTGGCCACACTATTGACATCTACGAGGTCAACCTCCCCCCCTCAATTTACCACCAGATCGAGACCCAGTCTCGTCTGCTGCGGCTGCCAGCCCCTTTGGGAGATGCGTCTGTCCTCCAGGAGAAGGAGCGCCAGATCCAGGACTACAAGCTCAACATCGACATGTTGGAGGCCAACATGAGGCAGCTAGACACCCAGCGCAGCGAGCGTATTCGCAAGCTCGACACCGAGGTTACAGCACTCAAGGCCGATTTGGAGGACTCCGAAGAACGCCTCCAGTCCGCTGCCGACCGCAATAAGCAGCTCGAGGGAGAGATCCAGGCGCTTGTCGCCGCCAACTCTCTCTATGATGTGCGCCAATTTGATACCATCCAGGAGGAAGAGGCGCACATCACTCACCTCCGGATGCGTGAGGAGATGGGAGTGCTCCGCAAGTTGGTGGCCATCAAGTTCAACAACTTCCAGACGCTAGATCTTCCGGCGTTGCCCGCTCGAGTCAAAGCTGCTGAGCCGTCACGAAAGGCAGTGGCGCTCCGTGAGGCCGCCGGTGCTCTTCGTGCGATCCCGCTCGAGCCGCTTGCGTTGCCTCAATCTACAAAATGGCAGCCTTTGGCCCAGCGACCGCTCTACCGCTATCAGGTGATGCAACATCAGTTCGACACTTACGTGCGGATGACCGAGACTCTATAGATTATAATACATTAGGTGTCCAGTGCTATGCTATTGGCGTCGTTTGTCAAGATGTCCTGGCCGCGGAGGTCCAACTCGTCGTCGGAGGGTTCGTTGTAGTACTCGATGTTGGCCGAAGCTAGCTTGCGCTGTTTGCGAGGCCACTTACTGGCTAAGTCGATGTGACTGGCGGGATAGAACCACTCAAGCCACATCAAAATGAAAATGTCCACCACCACACAGAGCACAAAGAGCTTACCCGCGAGGATACCGTAGTTGTAGAATTTTGAGATGCGGATCCACTGGGGCTCGTTCAACCGCTTGAGGTCAAGCGTGTCGTAAACCAACTCCGTGCGGGTGGCGATGTTGTCCCACGAGTACATTTTGGATACCTGTGAGTGGAATTTCAGAGTATCGATGAGCCCGGACTGCATTTTCTCGATCAGCTCAAGCGCTGCCACCACTAAATCGTCCTCTTCGGGGCGAGCAAACCGTGTCATGTGGCTGGGAAGCACCTCCGGGATACCTCCGACGTTGGTGGTGACCACAAACAAGTTGCACGACGCGGCCTCGACAATGACGGTACCAAACGCCTCGGTGAGCGACGGATGCAAATAGATGTCGCCCTGGACCATGACGTCGCGCACCTGGTCGTGGTTGACGGCTCCCAACAACGTAACCCGCTCCTGGAGCTCGTAGCGCTCGCGCATCTGCTCCAAATCCAAAAACTTGGGCCCGTCGCCGGCGATGAGAAAGTTTACTTCGGGTTTGGCCTTACAAATGCGGGGGATGATGGCACCAAGCAAGTCGGCGCCTTTGTTGGGGTATAACCGCGAGATCACCACGATGGTAATGGACTTTTTGAGGTCGCGAGCCGGTAGACTCGGGTCTCGCGGACGGAAGTCGTTCAGAATCAATGCATTGGGGATGACTGACACTTTGCCCGGGTCGAGGCGGGCACGAAGCACGGTGTTCTCTTTACAGGTGTGCGATACGCAAATGACTGCGCCCACGTCGTTGAGCGTGAACTTGACAAGCTTGTTGCCGAGAATGGAGCCTATGTTGGCAAACCCAAACAACGAGTGGTCGGTGAACACTGTCTTCATGCCCATGGTACGCCCGTGGATGATTGCTTCCGAGCCCAACGCCGAGAAGGTTCCGTGGGCGTGGATGATCTCAATCTGTTCCCGGATGAAAATGTTGCGCAAAATGGGGAAAGCTGAGAACACGGTAGGGAAACACGCCAGGCGGTCAATCACCATGAAGGGCACGTAGTACACTTTCAACCCGTTGGTGACCCAGCGCACTCCGTTACGGTTGCCGTAGTCGTGGGTGACAATCACCACGTTGTGTCCCAAGTCGATAAGCTTCTGAGATAGGTCGTAGACATGGAACTCCACCCCACCAGGCTGGGGGTAGAAGAAGTCGGTGACCATGGCAATGTTGTACCCCATTGCATGTGTTTGCGAGGCGGCCAGGGAGGGGGATGGTGACAGCGATGCAAGGTGGTTGATCTGGTGATGTTTGTCTCGCGTATATGGTGCAGTATGTGCGACCTGTTCTTTAGGTTAGCGAGCCACCCCGTAACGCCCTGAAAAACAGCGCTTGTAGAGGTGGCAAGCTTCATACACTACATATATACGGTTTTCTTTTTGTCTCTGTTGAATGACCTTCGTAAATATCTCGGTCCCAGCTGCCCACCGGGCGAGCTTCCACGGTGGCTTCGCACGCGTCACTCGCGCATAAAGTGAAACTTTTAGCTTTCTCCCCAAAGGCCATGTTCAAGTCGGTGTTCAAGTCCGGGTTGCGCGCGCTGTACACGGTGCTGGACAACCCGCTGTTTGTGCTGGAGCCGTGGTATGTGTACCCTGCCAAGCATAAGCAGACGGGCAAGCTTGCCCTGGTGTTTATTTTCGATAAGACCAAGTTCGAGCTGCTGGTGTCGCGGATGTCTGGCCAGAAGCTGCCCCGGATGGTGATCAGCGAGTGCTACGAGATTATCCGCCACCTGGTGGGCCAGTTGTCCAAGTTGCGGCACCCGCAGGTGCTCACGGTTCTTGAGCCGTTGGAGGACACCAAGACCAAGTTCTTGTTTGCAACCGAGATGGTGACGGAAAACTTGGTCACCACCAACCTCGACAAGCTCGACGAGTTGACCATCCAACAGGGTGTGTTGCAGATCGCCAAGTGCGTGCAGTTTTTGCACAACCATGGTAATATCATTCATTTCAACCTCCAACCGCTGCTGATCTTTATCAACAGTGACGGCGACTGGAAGGTGGCTGGGTTTGACTTTCTCAAGAATTTGGCGGAGATCAGTCCCCTGGAGCGGTCCAATTTCCGGGTGATGGACAACCTGAGCATTGTGCCGTTCGCCAACCTCAATCTCAACTTCACGGCGCCAGAGCTTCTATTGGACAACGAAAATACCCAGCTTGATTTTGGCAACGACATCTGGTCGATCGGGTGTTTGTTGTTCTACCTCTTCAACAAGGGCGACTTTTTGATTGGGTGTTTTGACCCCAATAGCATCAACGACTACCGATCTGAGTTCCGCAAATTCGAGCAAAAGTTTTACAACCACCGCCCGGACGACTTGTCGTACGTGCTCAAGGACGTGCCCAAGGCGTTGTACCCGGTGTTCCCCCACATTATGGCCCGGTACCCCCACGACCGGATCACAATTGACCAGTTTATTGACTGTGACTACTTCAATGGCAGCATCATCAAAGCCATGTGGTTCATCGACGAGTTTTCCACCAAGAACATGGACGAAAAGCTATTCTTTATGAAGACGCTTTTAGAGCAGGACTTGATGGCGCAGTTCCCCAACAAGTTCAAGCAAACCAAGTTGCTCCACTTGATGATGGACTCGTTGATCTCAGAGCTCTCGATTTTGCCTGCGGGTCCAATAAACCCCGAGATCGACCAGTTGATCTCGTACTTTTTGCAGGCGGTGCTCACGGTGGGGCTGACCCTATCGCTGTTGACGTTCCAGGATCGTATCTACATTGTTCTCCTCAAAGACAACGGGTCCAAGAAGAAGGACAGCACCTTCCAAAGGCTTGTCAAGGCGTCGGTGAAGACCCGGTTGACGTTGGTGCGTAACTACGACGTGCTTTTGGCTAAGCTCAACGACCGCGAGTTCTGTGACCTCGTCAAGCAGCTGATCAACTTGGTTCTCACGGCACTGCCCGAAGAGATAGCCTCCAACACCCAGGAGCAGATTCAGTTACAGGAGTTGTTCTTAACACGAGTTCCTGACTTCATCGACAAGTTTGACTTTCCCTACATCAAAAACACCCTTGTGCCTATGCTCTGCACGGTATTCAAGACCACCACCATCTTGCTGACCAAGCTCGCCACCGTCACCACCTTTGAAGCGTTGGTCAACCAGCGGGTGATCGACAAGATCATCGTCACCGAGCAGTTGTTACCCATTTTCAAGAACCTCAAGTCGCGGGACAAGCGCATTGTCGCTGCGGTCTTGCAGTTTTTCTCCAAGCTCTGTGCCAGCGATCACATCTCGCTCGATGTCGAGAATAGTGTCGAGTCGGTGTTGCCCCAGTGTATGCTGCTTGCCTTTGGGTGCAGCGACTGCACGAAGCAAGAGTTTACCCAGTTTATGTCGAGCATCACCACCATCCAGAACAAGTTGGTGGAGCGCAAAATGCTGTCGTTGAGCGATGGACCCAAGACTGCCAACTTCGACACCTTCATTTCGGGCCAGCAGATCAACAGCCGCAAAGATTCCATGGAGACCAACCCGAAGAGCCAACCGCTTCAAGCGAAGCCCCGCGTGGCTCTGGGTAGCTCCAGCAGTCTGTTGGGCAGCCTGGCCCCGTCGTCGCGTCCCGGGCTCGCAGGCTCGTCGTCGGCTCCCCTGGTCCCGGCAATGCAGCCGTCGTCGCACCGCCACCTGAAACCTTTACAGCCCAAGCAACCCCAGGGTACCACACTCAAGCCTAACCAGCCCAACCGCACGGCTCTGACTCCGGCTCGTACCCCACTCTCGTTCGGAGCCACTCTGTCCGCCCCGTCGGCATCCACCAATCGGTTGCTCAGCACCCTCAACGGGACCACTTTTACCAAGGACGAGGACGACTTTGACGACTTCCAGCAGGCGTCCGCAGCGTCGCCAGCCCCGTCGCTGGGAATCAACTGGGATATCGAGGCCAAGAAGCGCATCGACGTCCCCATCTACGGAGCCAATCTGATGAACTCGTACCGCCCGCAACTGCAGTCTGTGTCATCGACCCCCGCGATGCAACCGATGCTGCCGTCGTTGTCGCTGCCGCTGATGCAGCCCATGTCCCCGAGACCGATGGCTCTGACACCGGCCATGCAACCCATGTCCCCCAAATACCCCCCTGGGTTCACCTCTACGTTGACCCCGACCCACACCGGCAACAGCCAACCCCAGCAACCTGCTACGCAGCCGTCCAAGCCCTCGGAGGACTTGTTGGACTTTTTGTAAATGCTACTAATATATTCCCGTCATAAAGCGACAACCCGTAGAGGTCGCTGATTATTCACAACCGATGCATACCTTTGAGCCTATCGATGTGGAAACGACCCGGTGTACCACGTGCCCGGTGCTTGCTACATCTCTAGATAGGGGCTTGGTGAAGAACTGTTGTCGTTTAAGATTACGAGCACCGCGCATTTGTTAGACCCATCTTACATAGGCGAGTGGGGTGATTTATGTAGGTGTAGCCCCATTTCTCGAAACCAGCGTGTGCAACCAAGTTGTTAGCTGACCCGACTTTGTGGAGATGCCGAATAATCTCCACAATCTAGTGATCGTTTCGATTGTCCGCGGGTTGCCGATGGCGGGCCTGCCCGATCCGGTGACAAAGCCGATCTTCGCTGTACTGCATGATGTCAGCAAACCAGGGGCAAATTGGCCCATCGACCGCACTAATGCCTTGGGCAAAACAGGCAACAACAGCAGGGTAATTCTAGTTACATCGGCGCAGAAGGAACCGTTGACGTTAACGAACGCAAATTTAGCCGCCGATGCTCCACTTTCACACTTCCGGCTCATATGCATCTCTGAGCTACTATAAAAAAAAGAAAAGACTACCGAAGAGAACGTGGCGAGGTAGCCACGGTTTCCCCACCAATCGCCGGTACCATCTGTGTCGGAATTGCACGGGAGATGTCAGCAAGGCTTCTCCCCCTGTTTTTCCTGCGTCTCAGGCTACATCGCACATGATACGATAGTCAACGGTTTAACGAGGGATACGACGGTCGTCGTACAGACGCATGAGTTGGATGCAAAATAAAAGAGAGGACGCGGAATCAAAAATTTTGTTTGTTTACCGTGCCCTGATAAACCGATAACCTACCATGGACATTGTGTTGGAAATCGGCGACTACTTCGCCTTTGACTGGGTCTACGCTCACCTCTTCCCCAAGGATGGTTTGGTTGACCGCCAGGTTGAAAACTTCCTCACCCACAGTCCCATTGCGCAGACGGTGTCGCTGGCCGCGCTGCTGATTGTGGGCCTGGTGAAGACTTCGGCGCTCAACGCCACCATGGAGGTGGGCGGCGAGCTCACCAAGCGCACCCCGGTCGACTTTGTGCTTGACAAGATCGCCCTGCTCCAGAACGTCAACGACGTCTATGGCCCCCCGCGGTACTTGCCGCCATCTGCCTACACCTACGCCTCGATGTTTGCTCGGGACAACTTGTTGCGTGAGGGGATCAACATGTTCATTATGACCGCGGTGTTTGGCTGGCTCCTTTACTTCTCCGTCGCCACCATCTCCTACTTCACGGTGTTTGACAAGAAGATTTTCAACCACCCGCGCTACCTCAAGAACCAGATGCGTTTGGAGATGGGGTTGGCGTCGCGCTCGATTCCCATCATGGTGTTGTTGACGCTTCCGTTCTTTTTGTTGGAGATCAACGGCTACCTGCGGTTGTATGGTCCCATTGACGAGTCTACTGGCGGCTGGAAAGCGGTGTTGATGCAGTTGCCCACGTTTATCTTCTTCACTGACTGTGGTATCTACTTCATCCACCGGTGGTTGCACATCCCTGCCGTGTACAAGCGGTTGCACAAGCCTCACCACAAGTGGATTGTGTGTACTCCCTACGCGTCGCACGCATTCCACCCCGTCGACGGCTGGTGCCAGTCGCTTCCCTACCACCTTTTCCCGTTGGTGCTCCCCTTGCAGAAGGTGCTGTACTTGTTTCTCTTCACTTTTGTCAACTTCTGGACGGTGATGATTCACGATGGTCAATACCTCTCCAACGACCCGTTTGTGAACGGCACTGCCTGCCACACTATCCACCACTTGTACTTTAACTACAACTACGGCCAGTTCACCACGCTTTGGGACCGGTTGGGTGGCTCGTACCGCCGCCCTGACGACTCGTTGTTCGAGAACAACGACGAGCAGACGGAGAAGAAGCACTGGAAGGAGCAGGCGTCGCAGATGGACGCGATCCGCACCGAGCTTGAGGGCAAGGGCGACTTCCGCGAGTACGTGGAAACGGAATGATTAATGGTTAGTATTTATATTTGGGACAATAATTTGTTTGGTTAAACAGTGTAGGTTTAGCTCACTTCGTGGTCTGTATCAGTGGTCCATCGCGTCACGTGACGTACACTTTATCGATGCGGCTTATGCATTAGATTGACACCATGAAGCCACCGTTGAAATGCCAGTTTTACACCAAGATCGGGGCGTGTCGCCACGGTGACAAGTGCTCGAAGGCCCATGTGAAGCCCCTCAGTCTGAAGGTGGTACTCCTACCCCACTTGTACAACCCCAAGACGATGGCCAGCCTGTTTGACGAAGTGCTCACCGATATGTTTGTCAAGCTAGCCAGCTACGGCGAGATCCGGGCGATGGTGGTGTGTGAAAACGAAAGCAGCCACCTCAACGGCAACGTTTATGTGCGCTATGACTCACAGGCACTGGCTGAGGCTGCGGTGCGGGGGTTGAACGACGAGTGGTTTGCCCAGAGACCAGTGCACTGCGAGTTGAGTCCCGTAGACTCGTTCAACGAGTCGGTGTGCCGTGCCCACCACACCAACAGCTGCTCGCGTGGCGACCACTGTAACTACATGCACGTGAAACTTCTTGATCCCCAACTAATGGCTCGGTTGTTCCAGAGTCAGGACAAGCTGATTTTGTTGAAGCGGGTCCAGCAGAGTCTGCAACCTCCTCCCCAGCCCAAACCCGAAACCACTGCTCCCGAGCTGTCGACGTACAACGTGTTGTCGGAGATGTTCAGTTAGACCGCACAGCCATGGGGCTTAGCGATCCTTCAGTTTGTGACGAGTCGATCTCGTCTCAACAATGATGAGCCACCCCGGTGCATTTCCGGCCTATTTTTAGCCGCGGACGCGTGGGGGCTCGTATAATTACGTATATAATGGTTAATAGATGTTTAAACACTCGCATGCGGAAAGTTGGTGGCCTCGTAGTTGTCGATCACCTTGAGGGCGTCGGAAATATGGGCAAAATACGGCTCCTTGTTCAGCTCAATTAACTGCGAAAAGTCTGGGGTGTCGCTGTCCACCAGCAGCCGGCTGGGCCGCACGTAAAAGTTGACCCGGTCCAAACTCGCTTTGAGAATGTCGGTGACGCCGATGTCCACGAGCCGGTGTCGGACCTTGGGGTGGTGGGTGACCCGCACGAAGAACACGTCGAGGCCCCGGGCCACGTACCCGTCAAGCAAATCGACGAGAATGCGTGCCGCCAGCGAGTCGAGCCCGGTCATCCCGTTGAGGTCAAAGATGATGTAGTTGGTCAGCGAGGCGTCCCGGCTCCGACGCAGGGCCGGGTGGGTTGTGGTGGAGCCAAACTCTTCCACACGACGCAACCGCGCTCGCAAGTCAGCGCAGTTCGTGAAAGTGAGTGGCTCGGGGATTTTGACAATGAGACAGCCCTCGATATCCTCCAAAAGCGATTTGTTAAGTCGAGTGGTGTTGTCGTCATTGAAAAAGTCGGGCAGGAACTGTACGGTGCCGCCACGGCCCTCGCTGGTGTAGGAGCCCGTGGTGGGAAGATCGGCGTCGGCAAACATATTCGTGCCCGGAGATCGGGCCAAAATCTGGATGCGCAGCTTGGCCAGGTGGCGGATGACCCTGATCAACAGGTATACTAACCCGACCGCGATGCCTGCCTCCATGCTGAAGAAAATGGTGGTGGTGACGGTAATGAAGAAAGTGATGATTTCCGACCACCCACGGGCGCAGATGTGGAAGTAAACCTCGTGAGGTACCTCCTCAATCAACGAAATACCGATGACCGCGGAAATCACCAGGAGGATGCACTCGGGCACAAAGTAAAACAAGTCCAAGCAGTAGACAATGGCCACAAGCGTCAACAACCCCATGATTGCCGACAGCATCGTGGTCTTGGCGGTGATGGCGTTGATCTTCGACCGGCCGTACCCACCAAACGCGGGAAGGGCTCCAAAGACCAGGTTGACCAAGTTCAAGGATCCAAGAGCTACGAGCTCGCGATTGGACGAAATGGGCAAATCGTAGGTGGAGCCAAGCGATTTGGAGGCGGTGGTACTTTCAAAGAACCCAAGCATGGCACACAAGAAGCCCAGGGTACTCAATTTCTTCATCAACAACAAAATCCGCTTCAGGAACGGGTTGTACAACACTAGCCCGCCCTTGTTCTTCACCTTACCGATCACCTTGATGCTCTCCTTGTCCCAGCGGTATTGCTCGCACAAGTAGGTAGACACCACAAACACCAACATGATCTCGGGTATGTACACTGCTAATCTGTAGTACCAAACGGGCCGCAGGCGTTTGAGACGCTCGGCACGCTTCTTGAAGATCCGGATAGCCATGATCACCACAAACCCAGCCAACGAGATTTTGAGAGTGAGCGGGTGGTAGTGGTTCCAGTGGCGGATCAAAAACACGAATTTCAGGAACGGAGAGTGGATATCCATCTGCTCGGGGTCGTCGCGCACCTGCTCCATCAACTTGTCTAAGCCCATCATCACGATGGACAGGTTGAGACACATGACGATACCCACGCCACAGATGAACCCCTTGAGAAGTGACGCAGACAATACGTTATCCAAAAACCCGAAACGCCCGAGGCCGAACCCCAAAAGGGTCGCTCCCAGCACGAAGGTGATGGCAACCACATACTCGATGGCGTCCAACCGGGTGTGTTTTTTGCTGTGGTGAAGCAACGGCTCCACTGCCTGGCCTACCACCAACGAAATGGGCGCTTCGGGACCGACCACCATCTGGGGAACCGAGCCAAAAATCAAGTATATGAGTGGCAGAATCGCCAACGAAAAGAGACCCAGCAAGATGGGCACGTGTGCCAACGTTGTGGCATAACTCAACGAGAGAGGGATCTGGAAGAACACGAGTGTCAACCCTCCCAAGAAGTCGCCACCAAAGTACAGCCACGAGTACTGTGGGATCCACAGAAGACACGGAAGATAGTAGGGCAAAATCTCCGACCAAGACAAGTCCTCCATGCTCAGGGGCTGGGAAGCGTGGTAGTCGGGGCCCGAGGAGCCATTGCCCGCGTAATTGATCGACATGACATCGTCGTCTCCGCGATTGGCCAATGTCTTGGGGTCTATGAGTGGGGTGCGTTCGTTATTGACGCGGACCGAAGACACCTGACGCAAGCTCGACGCTGGGGAGTCAACGCGTCGCGGCGGGGGATCTGTACGCTGTAACAAGCGATTTCGCGGGCGGTCTGACATTATGCTATCTGAGGCTTGGAATGGTGGCTAAGCTTAAATAAGTTCTACTTTGATCTGGGCACGTGCGTGTATGGAGTCGGCTCCTGCATGCATTGCTTGCCGACTAGTTGGGTGGGTGACGTTGCTGTGGGGCTAGCAATGTCGGGGGGGTGTCGGGTGGATCTGGGAGTATTGGTGGTGACAAAGCACTTCGTATTTTAGTGGGACTAACAGTCGTTGCGAGATTCAAAGGAAACGGGGGTGCATAACCGAATGCGAGAGCTTGGCGCTAGCAAAGGCGGGCAATTGCGAAAAAGCAGTCGTTGTAGAAGCAAGGTTTGTTGAGAGTGTTGCTTTTGTTTACGAGTAGTGTCTTGAGGGAAAACGTGTTTCAGGTAGAGGGCTCAGTCACAATTCCAAAAGTGTGGATCTGCGTTCTTGAGGTGTGCAGAAGCGTTGATTGTCATTGAGCATGAATGAATGCCGTTGTGAATAGATGAGCCGTTGTGATTTTTATGATGTTAAGTCCAATCTGTAAACCTTAGCTTACCTGCTGGATGGGAGTCCAGTTAACACCACTACTCATCACTCTTCTGTGAACATGGGGTAAGCTAGGTTATTTTATCACTTTTTCAACAACTTCACAAATCAGAGCGAAAGCGGTTTGAAAAACCTTCACCATCTTTGAAATCAACCCTCGCTGGTTTCATGTCTGGGTCAGAACGGCCTGTTAGCAGATGATTTGTGTAAGTCCTCTCTATAAGCTTTTCTACCTAACTCAAAAAACCCCAAAATCTTGTAGCCAAAAGACTAGTCTGTTACACTGTACAACAACAACCCATCAACTACACATAAACAACACTTTGCAATAACAGTCATTATCCTCTTTTCCCCCTTTCCACTTCCTTCTTCCTCACACCCTATCCTCAGCCGTCTCGATCTCCGGATTCGCACACATTATACAGTCCTTTTTCAAAGATTTCACCAATAACCATGCTTGCCCGCCGTTTGTTCTCTACAAGCCGCCGCTGTCTCGACACTCTCGTGCTTGTCGAGTCTGCCGGCTCCAAAATCACCCCTGGTTCGTTGTCCGCCATCACCGGTGCCCTGCAAATCGGCGAGCCGATCGCTGCTCTTGTTGCCGGGCCCGAGGGTGCTTCCGTGGCTAAGGACGTGGCCCAGGTTGCGGGCGTGGACAAGGTGTTGGTGGCGGGCGCAGACCAGTACAACCACCTTCTTGCCGAGGAGGTGGCTCCCTTGGTCAAGCTGCTCATTGACGCCAACAAATACACCCACTTTGTCACCGCGGCGTCTGCCGTCGGAAAGTCGGTGCTCCCGCGGGTGGGCGCGATGCTTGACGTCCAGCCGGTGTCCGACGTGATCAAGGTGGAGCTGCCCACCACGTTTGTGCGCCCCATCTACGCCGGTAACGCTTTGGCGACCGTTGAGTCCACTGACCTGATCATCTTGGCTCTGATGCGAGCCCTGGCCTTCGACGCTGCTGCCACCTCTGGGGGCTCGGCGGCGGTCGAGGAGGTTGCCGCGGTGGAGCTGGGCAACCGCACCGAGTTTGTGTCTGAGGACTTGGTCACCTCGGAGCGGCCTGAGTTGTCGGCGGCGTCGCGGGTGGTGGCCGGTGGTCGCGGTCTCAAGAACAAGGAAACGTTTGACCAATTGATGGAGCCGCTTGCAGGCAAGCTCGGTGCGGCGATTGGCGCTTCGCGGGCGGCGGTGGACCTGGGCTTTTGCGACAACTCGTTGCAGGTGGGCCAGACGGGTAAGATTGTTGCGCCCGAGTTGTACGTGGCCGTGGGTATCTCTGGGGCCATCCAGCACTTGGCCGGTATGAAGGATGCTAAGACGATTGTGGCCATCAACAAGGACGCCGAGGCGCCCATTTTCAACGTCGCCGACATCGGTCTTGTGGCCGACTTGAACGAGGCGGTGCCCGAGTTGACGGAGAAGTTGTAATAGCATAATAGACACTACGAAGTAAGACCGCGGTAGTTTGTAGGGACTGAAAGGAAGCACAAAAGGAAGCACAACTAGATTTACAACATGAACAGTTAGGACTTGCCTTTCGAAGGGTCGATCTGTCAAACTGTTCACTGTTCAAACTGTTCAAACTGTTCAAACTATTCTCTTTCTACATCTCTCAGGCTGCTCGCTGTGGCTCTAGAAGTAACGTAAATAAAAATGAAGTCTAATTAATGAGCCACCAGGCTTCCATTAGTGGCGGGCCACGAGGCCTGGCGGGCGGTCAGTTGCATAACGACCGTTCACGGGGGGTTCTCGATTTTGGGGGTCACTTTGGTGGTCGAGTTGATGATGTCGTCGAGATTGTAGCTGCGGTTCAGCACCGGCACCTGTTTGCGGTCGCTGGGCAGTTGAGCGTTGGCAGGGCGCGGTGGTGGGTGTTGAACCGCGCGCTTTTTGTAGGGATGCCCGCCACGAGCAATTGGAGGGTATCCGTAGGGTGGCTGAGGTTGCATCGGGTAGCCAGCACCCTGGTAGTCCACCTCTACCACCCCATACGGCGGATACCCCGACTCGGGCGCCGGACCGTACCCTGGGGGCCACGGCTCGGGCTCGTGGGCATATGCAGCCTCGTGCACCGGGTAGTACGGCTGTCCGTAGTACTGGTTCGGGGGCGGGGCAAAGAACATCTGCAGCGGAGTGTTGAGCGGCCGCACAAACTGGGGCGGGTACGGGTGTTCCTCCGGCACCGGGGGACGCGGGAACTGGCCAAAACGCGCCAGCCGCGGCGGCATCATCCCCGGTATCGGCGTTTTGAGCGGCTGGGCCTGCTCGATGAGGTACTCGTCGGTGTACACCAACTGCTGGGCCGCGGCGGTGGGCGCCAGCTGGACGAACATCTGGGTGTCGACAAACCCCTCGTAGTTGTCGTCCAACAAGTTCCCGTACGCCAGCTGGTGGTTGGGATCAAGGTTTATCACCCCAAGCTCGCCGCCATCGCTGGTGGGAGGAGGATAGGCGGCGGGGGGCGGTGCCGGGTTGTCGATGTAGTCAAGCGGAAAGTCGTCCACGCCTCGCGCCGGCTCCTCGGGCCGCCGGTACTCGGGCAGCTTGTGGCCGTCGTCTCCCGGCTGGCGCTGGGCCTCGATGTGGTCATGCAATTGGGAGAACAACGCCGAGTTTTCGTCGTACTCAAACGACAACGCCGGCTCCTTGTGGGCGATGGTGGTGGGGTTCTGCCCGATCTTTTCCTTTTTCAAGTCCCGTTCCAACGCATCCGCCATCAACTTGTCGTGGGGCACGTTGAACCAGAAAAACACTTTTTGCTTCTTCTGGGTCCGCAAACACAGGTTCTTGAACAAGAACTCGAGGAACTCCAGCCGCGGGGGCTCGAGGATGGCGTCGGTGCCGCACTTGAGGTTGCGCAAGTCGGAGAAGATGCCCTCTTCAAACTTTTTGCGGTCGATGATTTTGCGGCCAAAGTGCTCAAACTTGTAGACGATGCAGCGGACGATGTCGGTGCCGGTGATGAAAAACAAGTTGTTCCAGTACACGCACAGCACGAACCCCTCGTCGGAGTTGAGGTAGTAGCGGCGGATCACCTGATTGTCCTGCCAGTTTGCCGGGGCCGTCGCCAAGAAGAACTTGAGGTCTTCGATCAACCGTAGCGACTCGCGGACCTCGCCGGTGGCTTCCGATGCCATGCTGGTGTCAAACGGGCGTTGTTGAGGGGTGGTGGGAACGTGTTTCGCTTAGTGTTTCACGTTGGATTGAACCGGCGCGAACCATCTATTATAAGCGTCACCTGTGTACGTAAGGTGTTTCAGGTTCGGAATGTAAAACGTGACACAAACATCCTTCATTTAGGTTGGGCAATGCAGGAACCGACAAAATTCGTGATTCAACAAGCGGTAACGAGGCGCGGTGCCTGAAGATTGACAATGTCAAGGTGCGCGCGGCGATGCCAGGGGTGCGCGGTGACAGCTACCCCACCTACCCCCCGAGGGGGTTTGCCAACCCGGTTGTTGGGCCCGGGAACTCGCTAGACTCTTATACTTGCGTATGCATAAGCCACGCCTCGAATGTTGACATCGTGCTCAGTTGGCGGGAAATGCGAGCCATTCCCAGCGCACAATTGGCGCCAGCACACAAAACACCACTGTTTCACATGGGCGAGGGTGGACGAGGCCCGCTGGCTGGCATTTTTGGCGCTGGCGCCGCTTGCTCGCCGTTCACTGCTGGATCGGATGTCGTCAGGGGCAGATCAACACCAGTTGCGGGGCGGTCTAGATCTTTTTTCGACCATGCACTCTCAATTGGGCCCACATTCTCTCTGCATTCCAGCGTAAATGCAATGAGCCACACGGGCTGGCTGCCCCGAACAGGTCATGCCAAGTGTTTGGCGCTGCCCGGTTCCGGGAGGATTTCCCGATGCTAAGACGGAATGTCTGTCGTAGTTGTTATTATCTGCATTGCATGTTGACGGAAATATGGGTCCGACGGTTTGGAGCAGGAATGGCGGGGGCCACGCAGCAACCGGTGTGAGCACCGCTGGTGGCGGGGGAAACCCGGAATTATCGTCGGGTTTTGTTTTCTATTTTTGTGCAATTTTTCACCAAAAGTATTTTTGGAAATTCGTAAACTAGCGATGTTAGTATCAAGCAACTTTTCTAATGAGCTGATTCCGGGTGAAGAGGCACACTTGCCAGCGCCTCGTGGGGCCAATTGCCTGTTTGGTCAATCGCCCGGGTATCCCGGATCGTGGGTGGACAAAGCCGCTAATGTATTGAGTTTATGATATGTACGGAGCTAGTCATAGTCGGTCCAGTCCTTCTTGGGCCAGTAATTGTCCACCGGCACCGACGTCAGCGACGTGGGGATGTTGATCCCGAGCGGGCTCGACCGGTGGGTGGTGGGATAATCGTCTTTGCGGTCCTTGAGCCCACTAGGCCGGGTGCCATGCCCGATGGAGCCTCGACGGAACGGCGGGACGTATTTGGAGTCGGTGCCTGAAAGCGGCCGCTCGCGCGCCCGGCGGTTGCTGCGGTCGTCGTCGGTCAGCTTGGCGTCGGAGTCAAAGTCGTCTTCCAAGTGGAACACCTCGTCGAGCTCGGGCCCCAAGTTCAACCCGTCCATGTCGGCCGCGAGCTCGTGGAACCGGCTCTCGCCGGCGAACCCGGGCCGCTCGCGCAGGTGGTCGCTGAACCGCCGCCCGTCGTCCACCGGGCGGTCAAAGCACGGCAGCCGCAAATACGGCGGCACGTACTTGCCGGGAGCACTCCCGGTGGCAGCGGTGGCGGCCAACGGCGGACACTTGGGCCCGCGCGGCTTGGTGGGCACCGCCGCCAGGTACAGCTTGCGGCGGTTGTGGGTGCGGTCCAGGTGCTCGCCCTGGTGGTGGGTCTGGTGGTTGAGCTCGCCCTTGTGGTTGAAGCGGAACAGTCCGCGGATCAGCCGCGCCCGCCCGTTCAAGTACCCGTTGGCGTGGCCGTTGGCGGGCCCGTTGGCGTGGCCGTTGGCAAAAAACCCGTGCGGGTGGCCGTTGGCGCCGCGCTTCTTCTTCCACGTGCGGGCCTTGCGCTTCTTCTTCCAGTACTGGCGCCCGTGGCCGTTCAGCTGCGAGTACTTGCGGTGGTGGCGCAGCCCGCCCAAGTTGCGCTGCTCGCCGTACTTGTCCATGTAGTGGTTGAACACCAGTTTCGGGGTGAAAAAGTCCTCGCGGTTGAAGTTGACCTGGCCGCGGTGGCCGTTCTTCATTGTCTGGGCGCCCTGGTTGTACAGCGCCACGTTGAACGGCTTGCGGGTGTTGCGGACAAACTTGGCGCCGCCAATGGGGATGGGCTTGAGGTTGGTGGTGCTCAGCAAGAGCGCGTCCGCGCGCGGGTTGTGGGGCATGCTCAGCGGCGACAGGTCGTCGGCCTCGCTCAGCCCGCGCTTGTCGGAGTCGTCGATGGCGAACACCGGCACCTTGCGGTCGGCGGGCTGCGGTGGCGACACCTGCGCCGGCGACGCTGCCGCCAACTGGGACTTTGCTGGCAGCACGCTCGCCAGAAACGTGGGGAACACTTCTTCCTCCAGCCCCAGCGGGTACTCCTCGTCCTCCTCCTCGACGTCGGAGTCGTTGTCGCCCCAGTACTCCTCGTCGATGGTGAAGTACTTGAGGCTGGCGAGCTCGTGGCGCAACAACCCCAAGTCGCGGTTCAGCGGGTCGATGTTGAGCAGGTGGCGCAACACGGCAAACATCTCGCTCGACATCGTCGAGAAAAAGTCAAACAACGCCTCGCGGTTGCTCAGAAACTGGATGAACCGCTTGTCCAGGTAGTTGGCGGCCAGGAACGGGTTCTTGTGGAACACAAGCGTCAACAAGATGATCCCCACCAGCCACAAGTCGATCTTGGCGGCGTCGTACTCGGTGATGTCCTCGTCAAAGAGCTCGGGCGCCATGTAGCGCTCGCTGCCGACGTCGAACTCGGCGCGGTTCAGAATGAGCCGCTGGGTGGTGGCGAGGCCCCAGTCGCACAACTTGATCAGCCAGTCCTCGGCAATCAAAATGTTCTCGGGCTTGAGGTCGCGGTGGTACACCAGGTGGCTGTGGCAGAACTCGAGCGCCGACAAGATCTGGCCAAACACCTCCTTGATGTCGTGCGAGAGCGCGGGCCCGGTGCCGTTCTGGATGGTCTCGTACAAGTCGCCCCGCGAGCAGTACTCGAGCACCAAAAACAGCCCGAAATGGTCGTACAACGTGGTGATGTTGGGGTGCAGCCCCAAGATGTCGTGGATGGCGATCTCCTTGTTGGCAATCTCCAGCAAGTTGCGGGCAATCTGCAGCGGGCGGTTCAGCCCCTCGGGCATCTTGACCGGCAGCAGCAGCGGGCGCAGGGGATCGGAGCGTTTCTTGTAGTCCACCGGGTAGATGAACTTGACAGCGACAATGCGGCTGGCTTTGGTGTCGTTGGCCATGGAGACCATCCCGTAGGAGCCCTCGGAGAGGTCACCGACCTTGAGGTAGCGATCTCGTAAGAGGTCGCCGCGGTCGTAGGCTTCGAATTCTTCCATGATGCAGTTAAATGGGCATAAAATGACGGATGCAGGCGGTGGATGTAGGCACTAGCTCAGCGAGCAGTGGAGTAGTGGAAGCGAGAGCCGTGTGTGATGGAGGGAAGGAGGGGTAGTGGGAGGGTGGTCAGGAGGGTGGTCAGGAGGGTGGTAGGGAGGTAAGGAGGGTCGTAAGGAGGGTGGTGACGAGGGATCTGGGGTAGTGGCGGGGTGGTGGGCAAAGGTAGTGGGGTGTTGGTAGTGTCGGTGGATGTGTGGTGGATACCAGCGACTACCAGAAGCTCGATTGGCGAAGCGTGTAGGCAACGGTGTCAATGGCCCAGTGATCGGATCGGACAGAAACCGCAGAGGGGAAGCGGGCCAGGGGTGGAGAGTCCACGGACAGAGCAGTCGGCAGTGCGCGAAGGGTTCAGCACCGAGGGTTTGTCAAGATCGCACGACGAGACCACTGGTCGCTAAACAATTCTGTGGGCACAAATGGACCCTGGCGGCACGTTAAAAAAGAAACGGCGAGTGCGAGCAGTGGCAGATGGGGGGTACGCGCAAGCAAACTACGCGGAAAGCGGGTGGGAGGCGCGGGCAAACGGGGGCAACGCGTGCGGGCTCTGTGGGGGATCGGTTGGGATTGTGACTCACGGCGGGTTGGTGTGGCTTGCGCCCGTTGTCCCCACCAGTGCATGGCCTGTGTGCAGGCAGTGATACCTCGCCTACATTGATCGGCGACCACCAGGGCGTGACCGGTTCCACGTGAGTCATTGTCGTACAAATTAGGGGCCCCGCCGTTGTTGGGGACAACCACCGGATCACGGTGGATCGGGCCCAACGGGCCAACGGGGTGATGTAGGGTTTGATGTAGTGCTAGGTGATTGTTGGTGACGCCCCCAGCTGCACGGTTATGCCACAAGGGTGGCAAACACGAGCGGCCCACCCCCGCCGCCTGCCATTGATGTGGGTGGGTTGCTGTGCATCTAGGGGGTACCGCTTGGCCGAGAACGCCGAGCCGTTATCATTAGTGTCCGTAATCGGGGCGATTGGTCTGCTGACGTCATGGGGTCTAGCAAGCAAGATAACGCTTGGCGGCCACAGCGGTGGGGGAAAGTAGGGTTAGGGGTGTAGGGGTTTAGGTGGATAGGGGTGTGGTGTAGGTGTATTGTAGATAGTGTTTAGTAGAGGTAGGGCGTGGTAGTGGTGAATGGTAGTGGAGAGTGGTGCATTGTATGGGTATTATAGGATCGGTCAATTTTGAGTCTGTGGATGTGGACTTGTGTGGTCCAATTGGGTGTTTTGGTAGAGTTTGTGCGCTCGCTTCTTATCTCTCGCGTCGGGTTGCCCGCTGACCTACCTAGTGTGGTGTGCTGGGCCGCCCATGCTTGCTTTGCCACACTTTTGGCGCGGCGGCGTGGCAGTGGCGCTGGTCTGGCACATCTCCACCGGTCGCACTCCCGTAGTGGTGAAGGCACCACCGTAAAGAAACCAATTAGGTTTAGCATGCGCTGCCCACGGTTGCTACGTAGTCAATTGGCCGTACGTAGTCAATTGGCCCATTGCTTGTTTCCTCACCCTACAACCCCTCTCGCCTCTTCCCGTTTCATGGTTGCCACTCTGGCCACCCCGTACAATCACCCCACCAGACAATGCAACGGGGCTTTTCCCACGAAAAAGCGAACGGTGCCAAACCACCACCGCATCCGCCGTCCCCGCCCACCCGCTGACGCCCCTTACCCCCTGACCCCTGGCGGTGTCGCCACCACGCCGCCACCATTTTTCCCCAACGCGCACCGATGATCTGAACCTTCTTTTGACACATCCACCCGACAGCCGAGCATGGATGAGGACATCTCTATGTTTCTCGGGGTCACCGGCAGCTCGGACGAGGCGGTGGCCCGCCAGTACCTCGAAATGACCAGCGGCGACCTCGAATACGCCGTCACCTTGTTCATGGAGTCGCAGCCGGGAGCCGCTCCCACCACCTCCAGCGGCCCCCCCGGCGGCGACGACGCGGAGTTGGCCCGCAAGCTCCAGGAAGAGGCCTACGAGGTGCGTGAGGCCGACGCACTGGTGCACCGGCACGACACGCTTGTCGACGACGGGTTTGGCGGCCCCATGCCCATGGGAGGCATGTTCAGCGGCGCCCACGGGGGCATCCGCGACATGTTTGGCAGCAACCGGGTCGGGGTGTTCAACCAGCGGTTTGACGACGCCGAGAACGAGTTCTACGCCCAGCGCAACCGGTTCGAGGAGTTGGCGGACGACGACGACGACAGTGACGTCATCGTGGTCAGCGACGACGACGAGCCGCCGCTCACGCTGACCCAGGCGCGGTTGGCGCTGTTGTTCCGCCCGCCGTTCGACCTCATCACCATCGCCCTGGTGGACGAGGCGCGCCAGATGGGCAAGCGCGACCACAAGTGGATTCTCGTCAACATCCAGGACGTGGCGGTGTTTCAGCTGCAGGTGATGAACCGCGACTTCTGGTCGCAGCCGCTGGTGAAGCTGGTGGTCAAGGAGAACTTTGTGTTTTTGCAGTACCAGGAGGACAGCCCCAACGGCTCCCAGTACGTCAACTTCTACCACATCGACGAGTGCCCGCACTTGGCGATCTTGGACCCGTGGACGGGCGAGCGGTTGCACAAGTGGACCGACGGCGAGGTGCCCGACGTCGACCAGTGGCTCGAGGACGTCGAGCTGTTCCTCGAGCGGTTCTCGTTGGCGCCCGGGTCGCAGAACCCGGTGGTGACCCACGACCGCAAGATCGACCCGGACTCGTTGACCGAAGAACAGCAGATCGAGCTTGCGATGAAGCAGTCGATGGCGGGCGCGCTGCCCGCTCCAGAGACCCCCGCGCCTGTGGCCCAGGACCCGTTCGAGGCGATTGACGCCGCGGCACACGACGAGCCCGCCGACGGGGTGCGGATGCAGATCCGGTTCCCCAACGGCAAGCGGCTCGTGCACAAGTTTGGCCTCGGCGAGCCGGTAAGGGCAATCTTTGGCTGGCTCAAGCACGAGGTGGCGGGCGACGGGTACGGCATTGGCGCCGACGAGAAATTCACCTTGACCAACCCCACCAACCGCGGCGCGGTGTTTATGGACCATTTGGACGACACGGTGGAGCAGATGGGGTTGAAAAACGCATCGCTTCTTGTGGAAAAGGAGTAGGCTAGGCCAGTAGGCTAGGCTAGGACTGGCTGGCAGGATAGGCTAGGAGGCTGGTAGGATAGGCTAGGATAGGCTATGTAATTACTACGGGCAATGACGAATAGACTATTACTATGGGCAATGACTGGGTAGGCTACGTAATACTACGGGCAATGACGGATAGACTATGTAATTACTGCGGCAATGACGGATAGACTATGTAATACTACGGGCAATGACGGGTTATGTAGGCTAGGTGGACGGCGTAGGGAACGCCTCGAGCGCCGGGAGCGGGAGGAGCGGCGGCTGCGAGTGGCGGTCGGTGGCGGTGGGCGACGGCGACCGGTCGAGCCCGAGGAGCGCGCGGTACTCGCGCCGCAACTGGCGCAGCCGCTGCTGGGCCTCGTCGCACGGCGGTTTTTCCTCCTCCTCGTCGGGCTCGTCGGGCTCGTCGGGCTCGATGACGTCACTTTCCACCGCCTCGACCTCGCTCTCGGGCTCCGCCTGCGCGGGCTCGGGCGATAGCAGCGGCGGCGCCGGCGTGGGCAGCGCGCCCGGGTTCATCAACCGCAAGTCGGCGTCGATCTCGTCGTCGGAGAGCCCGCGGCACACCGCCAACTCGCCCTGGGGCCGGTCCACCAGCGGGTACAAGAGCGCGGCCCGCGCCGCGTCCCGCCGCACGTCGGTGGTGGCGATCTTGTTGCGGGCCACGTAGGGGTTGTCGCGGTTGGCGTAGCTGGGGTCGCGCAGCTCGGCCACCGCGGTGCGGGCGTCGGTGCACTGGGTGGTGTTGCACGGCTCGGGCACCACGTCGCGCGGCGGCACCACCGCGCGGTAGTACTGTGCGTGGTTGAGGCGGCGCTGGTGCTCGTAGTTGACGTGGTGGTACTGCTGGTGCAACCGCCAGAGGTCGGCGTAGGTGTCGTCCACGAGCTGCTGGCGGAAGCGGCACATCTCGCGGTAGTACTGCATCCACACGATGGCGGTGTTGGCCTCGGCGTTGGCCGCCAACATCTGGAGCTGGTACCGCTTCTCGTTGGCGATGGCGGCCAACTGGGTCTTGTGCGGCGTGAAAACCGAGTCGAACAAGTGGGCAAACGGCGGCACGTCGATGTGGGGGGTGTCGCCGTGCTCGTCCTTGACGGGGAGCGGCGGCAACGGGCGCAACACCCCGTCGAACGACGCCGGCAGCAGCAAGTTGGCGGCGACTTCGCCAAGCATCTGTTCGTACGCCGCCACCAGCTCGACCACCCCGGCGTCCGCCGGGTCCGCCGCGAGGCACCAGTCCTCGAAATTGGTCTGGAGCTGGGCAATGGTGGCGAGTTCTTGCTCGTACACCTCGGTCCAGGCGGTGTCGCCCGCAGCCACCCGGTCCAACGCCTGGGTGATCTCGGCAAGCATCAGCTCGATCCGCACCATGCGCACCCGCATGTACTCGCGCGAGAGCTCGCGGAACTCGCGGGCAAGCCCGCGCTCGAGGTGGATGAGGTCGTCTGGGTTCATGCGCGGGAGCTGGACCAAGTCGGCGGGGAGAAAGTCTCGCAGTTCCATGGTGGCGCTGGGTTAACGGCAGTGCGGGGCTTCCCTGGTATTATGCAAAATTTTGGGCCGGACGCTGGTGCGGAAAAGGCCGGGTTTGTCGATATTCTGTCGTGGGGTCGGTCGCAACTCCTGGTCCTTGGATTTTTGGCAGCCTTTACGCACGACGTACGTGAGGCCTGCATATGTGCGAGCCGGCTAGGATGGAGAGGTAGGGGTGGAGGTGAAGGGTGAGAGGAGTGGAGAAGGGTGGTGTGGTGAGGTGGTGAGGGAGTGGTGAGGTGGAGGAGTGGGTAGTGGCATTTTTGAGAGGAGCAGAGTGTCGTTGCAACGGGTGTTTGTTGGTGGATGGAGACGGCATTTTCGTTTATTTTTTGGCACTGTGGTATGTCGCAAGCAGGCATCGACAGAGCCGGTGGCTAAAGGGGCAGGGATTCAGTAGCTACGGTAGTATCGGGCTTGGTCCCAGTCGTTGTAATTAATAACACACGACATTGCTACAGAATGTAACGTCCGTGGCGGCAGTGACAGCAAGCGGTCACTGGTAAGCCGTGAGATGCTAAGGCAGGGGTCACCCAATGGCACCAGCTCTACCTGCAGTTGCTACGGTCCTATGGTTCTTGGCGATACCGCTCCGCACAGAGCCTGGCATAGCCCGTGCATCCATCTCCGTAAGCTACAAGGAGTAAAATGGACAATAAAAACTGCTAAGAAATATCCACGAGACATTACTAGAGACACCATAGACAGTACCAGACAGTACCATACACCACCAAACAGTACCACAGTACCACCACAGACACCAGAGTAACCAACACACCAACACACCAGTAACCAACACCAGTACAACACACTACACCCAAATCGAAAGCGACACTCATAACTCATGATATTACCCTAAATACTCAGCGGTCCTCGGCCCACTCGTTTTCGCGTCTGATGGCAGCCTCCTCCTCAGGGGAAAAGTCGTTGACAATGTTGAAAATACGTCTCAACTCCTCGGGCGACTTGCCTCTGATCATTTCGGCCACAATCTTGCACCCGGAGTCAAGCAACGGACGGATGTTCATGTAGTTGGCAGCAAGAATGATTTCGTACAACATCTCCTGGTCCACCTTCAAGAAATTCTTGTCCCACTCGTCGACGGGGGCCAGCTTCCGCGCGTCCTCGTCGTCGTCGTCGGGGAACGGGGTGTTCTTGTGGTGCTCGCACCACTCCAACACCTTCGACATCACGTTGGCGCGCACGTTGGGAGTGGGGATCTCAAAGTCCTCCTGCAACCCGTCGGGGTTCAAATCGGAGATCATGTTCTTGATCAACACGGACTTCTCCGCCACCTTGACGTCGACGGGGAACTTCTCGTTATCCGCAGAGATGATGATAACCTTGGGGGCCTTGGTAGTAGACATGGTGGTAGGTGGTAAGTTGAGGCGCGCGAGTGAACTAGATTTTATGGCAATTGTACAGGAACGTAAGGTTTACGAGGGGCAGTGGCAACAATAGGGTGTCGTGGCGAATACCACAGTGAGACTACGAAAGGGCTCTTCAGGGCTACTTACTCAAACCCGCTGGGTTGCTGTGGTTCGCTGGTACGGCAGCTGCCCGGTGGCGTGCGACCCAGCATTCCGTGACATGGCCACCTACTCTGCAGGTCGGGCTCCCGGGTTGAAGCGTTACTTCGTGCTGCCCGACCGGTTGGGCAGCCCGGGCTACGGCATTCCGATCAAGTCTGGACTGCTCAAACGCTGTGAAGCACACAGTTATGTACTCGCACGCTGTATGTGTTTTCGCGCTGCCGGATTCCCTTCGTAGTGTGTTCTCTACCCACGCTGTCTGGATTCCCTTCTTAAAGTGTTCTCTACCCGCAATGTGTTTTCGTCGCACACTTTATTCTCTTTCTCTACCTACACTGTATGTGTTCTCGACACATTGATCCTCTTTCTAATGCCCGTTTTCCCACACCTCCACCACATTCATCTAACATTTGTGTTTATTACAGCATCTATAAGTTTCATAAGCGCTTCTACTCAAAATTGGAGTAGATGCCGGCGCTAAAGTCGTCCAACTCTTCCGAGTCATTAAGGGTGTTAATGTAGATGTTACCCGTCAACTCCAGGCTAGAGGCCCCGCCCGACAACGACAGGATAAACCCGTCGAGCTCGCCGAGGTCCTCCACCTGGCGGTCGGCAACCTGGTTGTTGTTGTCGGCCATCACCCCGTTCTGCACCGACAACTGGGCCAAGAACGTCGCCAACTTGTACTTGGCGCCCTGCGAGTCCAAAAACGACATCTGGCCCAAGGTGTCCTGCTCGCCCAGCAGCGCCAAGAGGCTCGAGGCGCCGGCGTTGCCCAAGTTGAGCTGCAAGTTGTACTGGAGGGTGGCCAACGACTGGTGGATCATCAGCTTCAAGAGCCCCAAGCAGAACGCGTTGTCGACAATGATCAGGGTGGTCTCGTTGATGAGCTTGACAAAGTTGGAGTCGGGCAGCTCCAACTGGTCCACCAACTGGGGGTTGGTGTACATCAACGTCTCGATCAAGTCGTCGTAGGCGGTGGGGAACAACAGCAGCTTCATCACCTGCGGCGGCAACTCGTCCATGATGTCGGTCAACATCCCCATGAACTCCAGAATCTCCATCTCGGTCTTGGGCTTGATCAGGTCAAACTTGGCCACCACCATCGGCTCGATCTGGTTGGCGAGGTTGACCCACCCGCGGTTCAACAACCACCACAGCAACAGCAAGTAGCTCTGCTCCACCACGTAGATGTCGTGCGGGTCGGTGTCGGGGTTCTGCTTGACCCCGGCCATCTGGATCGCCGCCTCCAAGTACAGCCGGCGCGCCAAGATGTTGAGCTGCAACCGGGTGACAAGGAGCATGGCCGAGGTGGCGTAGATGAGGGTGAGGGTGCGGGTGATGGTCTTGATCTTTAGAAGCGACCACAACTCGGCCTTGGACTTGTCCACGTACACCAGCAACTTGGAATCGGTCTCGTCCAACCGGTTCAAGTTGTCCTGGGTCAACGTGGCCGCCGTCAGCAGCTCGCCGAGCGCATTGGCTGCCAGGGGCTGCTTCTTGACCTTGAGGGCCTGGGTGATGATCTCCACCGGGAGGTAGTCGACAATGGGGCCGGTGAGCACGGGCAACAACGCCAAGATGGTAAAGTAACAGTCCTGCTGTGTCTGGATAAACCGCTGCTTGATCTGCTGCTTGAAGATAAGCTCTTGTTTCAACGAGTTCTGGAAGTTGCGAAACTTTTTGATCACCAACTCGTTGACAATGAAATAGGTGGAGATGGCAAGCGAGGTGGCGACGATGATTTTCTTCTTGTGGCGCTTGAAGAACGCCGCTAAGCTCAGAAACACCGGCATCGTCGCAGAGTCGTTTGAGCACAGGCGGTTATTAAACTCAACAGAAAAAACTGTTGCCCTCGGGCATAATTGTGGGGTCGCGCCGAAGGAAGCCGGTAGCGCCACGCACCAGCGAAAGGTAACATGTGAAACACGGAGGGGGGACAAAAGGTGCGAAGCCCCGTCGCAGGGGGTGGGCCGCTGGGCAGTTTTGTGTCGGGTGTAGTTGCAACGTTACCGTGGGTGGGGATGGAGCTGCGCCAGGTGGGTTCCAGAACGGGGTTTTGGTTACATTGCAGTAAATACGGGGTGCGTAGGCGGCCGTGTCTGTTCGCGCGGAGGCCGGCTTTCCGGTGCCATTGTGGTGTCACCGGGCACTATGTTGCAACGCGATGAGATGGGATTAGCGCTAATGAAAAAGGGACTGGTTTGAGATGGGCGGTGGCGACGGTGCTCTGGGCACACGCGGTCTCCGTGCTGGTCAGATCAGCGTGTGTTTATACGTGTCAAATTCTACCGCCTACACTGCCACCTACACTGCCACCTACGACAAAGCTGATTGTCAGTGACCGCCAAAGCCACAGATTATGTTAGCTGCGTTCCTTTTCCCGATGTCCCCTCAAGTAGGTCATTCCATAAGGACGAAGTGGTTTCCGAGCCTCTCATTTCTCTACTCGTCTTTCTCTTCGCTCTCTTCACTCCTTCTCGTCGCTCTCTTCTCGCTCTCCTCTCGCTTTCTCGCTTTTTGCCCACTTTTCACGTCTTGTTTGTCTTCTATATCGACCAGCATTAAACGTGACCCCACATGTCCCAGGCCAGACTCTCGGGATTCAGCGGAACGTGGCGCCGATACAAGCAGGAAACTATACCCCTATCGCGTACGCCCCGCGCTGCGGAATTTGACGAAACGCGTCGTCTAAACCACCAGCCTAGGGTGCCTGACCGCACGCAAGGGGCGCCAATCCCCCGCATTCACTAGCCGGAACATCCGCGGCGTAAGACCCTACGACGATGGCACCTGTGTGCTGCAGTCTTTGTTAGTCAGACGCGTTTCAGGAACCGGTTTAGACCATGCCACTTGCAGCTCGCTTAATCTTTTTACGGGATAAACAAAAGACATGTCTAAAAACGTATATACAGCGGGAGAGTTTCATCTCGAGCATTCAAGGCGAGGCACCAATTGCCGAGACGACGCACGGGTATTGCGCAACTTCGGCGGGCCGCGGCAGACGCCTTGGCGTAGCATTTAAACTTCGTAAATCAGCCACAACAAAAACAAACATCGCAAAACGTTACTCAAAATCGTTCCCTACAGATCTAAGTTGGTGAATGAAGCTCCTACTCCTACTAGCGTTGGTAGCGGCCCACACCACCCCTCGTGGTGCTACTCGTTTCACCCGACGTGACGACGCCCCTGAGCCGGTGGTCATCGATGTCATGGGCAGCGAGGGGACCAACTTGCTGTTTGATGTCACCTTCTACATTGGAGCGCAAGCCCAGACCTACATCAGTCGGCTTCTGACGAATGCTAGTGGCATTTTCGTTTTGGACACCGATGTGCGTTGCAACAAAGGGAAGCACACCGTAGACTGTGGTGACGACAAAGTACTGTACACGTTCCAACCCAAGCTTTCGCTGACCTACCGCAAGCAGCCTAACAGTGGCATCGAGTCGAAAAACGACTCGGGAACGTTGTTCAAGGGCCAGTGGGGATGGGACAAGTTCCGCATCGGCAACCTTCGTATGGAGGATGCTCCGTTTGGGTACCTCAAGGAGATACCACTACTGTACATCCCCCAATTTGGTTTGGGCCCGTCGGCGCTGTTTGGCTCCGACGACTACAGCTTACCCTCCATTCTGCTGAACCGAACGCTTTTGGGCAACCTCAAGAGTCGCCAGCGCATTTCGACGGAGATGTACTCGCTATTCCGAGTCGAAGATCCCTGGGACGCGGTCAATGGGTCTACTACTCACACCAGATGGAAATTGATCCTAGGTGGGGTAGACACCGCCAAACTAGCATCAGACTTCACCGAGCTTCCACTCATGGTGGCGGACGGCGTGCTGCTGGTGTTGAATAGCATTTCCGTTGACAACAGTACCGTGATTAAGGACGGACACATCCTCAACCTCTGTCTCGAATGCCGCTCGCGATTCCCTGGCGAAGCATACACGGCCATGGAATCGCAGGTCAAGCGCTACGCTACCCCTGACGACAAAGGGTTCTTCAACTGCTCCGATATCCGCGACGTCGATCTGACCCTCGATTTTGGAGGCACCAAAATCACCATCCCCCTCACTTCGCTCTTGGAAACCCTGGTGCCCACTCGTTGCCGATTGCGACAGGAGAAACGATCGCAGGCGATCTCACTAGGGTACCTGGTGTGGAGATACCTCCACATCGCCGTAAACTACGATGCCAAAACGTTTGCCGTGGCTAGTACCAAATTTACCGAAGCACTGTCGGTGCAATTGTTGACGGGCGAATTGCCCAACGCTGTCCTGGGCAACGCCAGTGCCCCCAGTCTGTTCATAGCTGGGGGACAACGGGTCAGCTCAGGGCACCGCTTACGAGCCCCTATTTGGGTGTTGATGGCTTTGGTTTTGTTTATTATTGTGTAACTGCAGATTTCCGATTTGATTTGCAGAGTCCATGCGGCATTGTTCTTGGCCCGTTCATTGGCTGGGTGAGCAATTGGGCTACTCGGCCAACACGGTTTCACATGTGTTAGTGTCGGCAGTGCTGACAGTCCACGTTCTTGCCATATCGCTGTCCGTCTTTAAGGAGGTGCGGCCCCTCCTCCAAAAGGTAACATGGTGCAACATGGCCCATGTGGGCCTTTATTTTCTAAGCGAGCGCCTAATTGTACCCCAAAATAGAGAAAGGGGGTGCGATGTGGCGCAAACAAAGGCCACTATCGGTTACAACAGCAACTTCTTAACGTACGGCCCCCTAAAAATATTAAGCCATGCCCCCGGGCTCGTGGCATGTAATTCATATTGCAAATCAATGTCGAGCATACAATATAGACCACAGCTAAAGGACATGCGAAGCGACAGGGGGCATGTCTAGTGAAGCCTCTAACTCATTTTGGCCTCGCAGTTTCAGGTTCTCCCTCGTTTCCCATCGCTTTCGGCAATGCGTCTGGCATGTACGGAATAATTCGCATTCCGTCAACTGCCGTAAATAAAGGGCATTAGCGACCATCATGCATCCCACCGGTGAGAATGCCCAGAAATTACCCATCAAAGTTCGTACCTTCAAACGAACCGGCGTAAGTAACCAAAGTCTAAATTTGCCTTGATTGGTTGCGTTTTCGAATGGTTTGTGGATCAAGGGCACGTTGTGAGCCTGCAGACAACAGATTTAGGTTGAATACAACAATAGGTGCAATTTATGCAGAAATGAAGAAACGTGGGTAGAATGGGGTTGCCCGATAACGGCACGGACGTTACAGCGGCCCCCGGGGGGCGACTATATATAGAAGGAGCCCCCACGTAATTGTTCCAGTAACAGACACAATGCAATTGCAGTTCCTCCAGCTTGTCTTTCTCGCTGCCGTCGTGGTGGCCAAGAACATCTTGTTGACCAACGATGACGGTTACGCCCACACTAACATCCGTGCTACCTACCAGAAGCTTAAGGAGGCCGGGCACAACGTTATCTTGGTTGCTTCTGTTGTCCAGAAGTCCGGTAACGGTGGTAGATTCGACGTCCCCTCTTCGCCTACTTTGGAGCAGGACGGTGAGTTCGGCTACCTCAAGAAGGGCGCTCCCTCTTGGGACCACGAGAAGGACGACGACCACATCTGGTACTTCAACGGTACCCCCGCTTCGTGCGTTGCCTTCGCTTTGTCTTACTTGATCCCCGAGAAGTTCAACAACATCTCGATTGACTTGACCGTCGCCGGCCCCAACGAGGGCACCAACTTGTCTCCTGGTTTCTTCACTTTGTCTGGTACCATTGGTGCCACCTACTACTCTGTCGGCCGCGGTATCCCCGCCATCGCCTTCTCCGGTTCCAACTCCAACAGCTCTTTCTACAAGGACTCCTTGGACTTGAAGGACAAGAAGGAGCCCTCCACCATCTACGCCGAGAAGATTGTCGAGTTTGTCGACAACTTGTTCAAGGCCCACAACAACACCAAGGGCCCTGTTCTCCCCCTCGGCTACGGTGTCAACGTCAACTTCCCTCCTGTTGGTCACGAGACCGGCAAGGGCTCCAAGAACGGCGGTAAGGAGTGCTTGAACCCCAAGTGGGCTGACGCCAGAATCTCTGGTAAGTACTCTTACGCTCCCGACATCAAGATTGTCAACGGCACTGCCAAGTTCGAGAAGAAGGCCTTCAAGCCCTTGGCTGAGTGCATCAACGGCGACTGCTCTTACAAGTCTGAGACTGAGATTGTTGAGCACACCGACAACTGTACCTCTGCCGTTTCTTTGTTCTCGATTGACTACGACGCCGACACTGCTTCCCAGCACATCTTCTCCAAGGTGCTCACCCCCTTGGTGGAGAAGTCGAACTCGACCAAGTCTGACGACAAGAAGGACGACAAGAAGGATGACAAGAAGGACGACAAGAAGTCTGACGACAAGAAGGGCGACAAGAAGAACTAAATATGATATCCGTGGCGCAGCCGTTAACTGCTGCTACTTAATGAAAACTGGTTTTCAAGACTGTAGGCGAATGGAGGCAAGAATGTAGGACGACCCACGGTTGTACGCTCACACGAACATCATCAAGACAATTATTAGGACGGAAGAGACCGCTTCTGAGCCCCCAGGACCATCTCGGTAGCAGTTACTTACTCATCGCAATCAATCACCATGACCCCCTGGTGGCGTGTTTCGATCGTAGCCCCATTGGGAAGTCCGCGTGCGGGACACGATGGACCACCATTCCCCATCGGTCCACACGGCCCCCGCACTCATCAACCACCACCACCGCTGTGTTTACCTTTATGTACGATGTGGGCTGGTGCATAACCATGATCCAACGGTCGCGTTGCGAGCACGTTGCCTGGGCAATAGAGCTAACAATAGTCGGTTAGGAAGGTCGGATCAGTAGATCCGAAATGGAGCCCACCTGCTAAAAAAACCAACAATGCCCATTGTTCAGCCACGCTCAGCCAGAAGATCCCCACCTACACCCCTTGCTCGTCACCGCAAGGATATTTTCAACGCCATGCGCCCTGTAGGCTACCGAAAGCGGTATGGTAATTAGTAGACGAGCATCACGCACGGGCAAAAACCAGTCCGCGCCCTGCCCGCCAAATCGCCATTCCCAACTCTAAACGTGCTTCGTGTCCGCTTTGCCTCGACGTCACCGACCTTTTTTGTGACAAAGCAACTCGCGAAAAAAAAGTCAGTGGCTACCAGCGGATCCAACCACAACCCATGGGCCTCCTAAAGAAACTGAAGGACAGGGCCATCGACACGTCCGCGGCCGAGTCGTCCTCACCGGGGTCGCCGCTGTCCCCGCTCCAACCATTGATGCCGCTCCGCCCGGGCCAGCCCGACACCGCCGACTTCACGGTGACGCTGCACTTGAAGGACGACGCCCCCACGGGGTTGAAGGCACCGGTGCCCGCAGACAGCGCCAATGGCTCCACCGCAGACGTGTCGGTGACCGCGTTCACCCCGGGCACCCCGCCCAAGACCGTGGGACCGGCGGCCTCGCTGACTCCCAACAACAACGGGGTCCACCACACCCGCCACACGCCCAAGATCATCCGCAAGCTCCTGTCGCCCACGTTGACCCACACCTCCACCAAGGAGATGAAGAAAAGCGACCTGGGCATCATCCTGCTGATCCTCAACGTCGCGCACAACGCCGCGTCCATCCTCCAGCACCTGATGGACGAGGACGACGACTCCCACCACGGGCCCGCGGCCAAGGCCCCCGAGCCGTCGCAGCTGTTCACCCACAAGCTCGACCTGTTGCTCAAGCCGGTGGGCAACGACGAGCTGCGGCTGGACCTCGACGACAACCGGTTGTCCCACCTGGGCACCCACGACACCGCCGGGCTGCTCACGCGGGCAAACCCGTTGGCCACCACCGAGCTGCCGCTGGACGTCCACTTCAACCTGGTGCGCGAGCTGCCCATCAACCTGTTGGGCCAGGGCGACCTCACGCTCGACGCGTTTGACAAGAAGAAGTCGCTGCCGATGCCCAGCCGCAAGACGCTGGTGACCCGCCGGCTGCGCGGGTTGCTGCCCGACCCGACGGCCACCGCGCTTTCTCCAGCGCCGTCGCGGGTGACAGCGCTCAAAAAGGCGCCCACCACCGCGCTGACGGCGAGCGTGGGCGTGCCGCTGCTCGAGAAGGTGAAGCTGCCGAGCTCGTACCTGCGGCTGCGGTCCGAGGACGAGGAGGACGACTCCGAGCTGGACTCGAGCGACTCCGAGCTCGAGGACGGCGTCCCGCGCAAAGGGGCGCTGAGACGGCGCAACCGCGAGTTCCACCAGTCGTTCAAGCTGATTCCGAGGCTGGAGCAGCTCATCGACAACTTCTCGTGTGCGCTCAACAAGGACATTTTGGTGCAGGGCCGGATGTTCTTGACCAAGAACTACATTTGCTTCGCGCTGAACATCTTGGGGTGGTCGACCCACTTGGTGATCCCGTTGCGCGAGGTGATCCAGATCGAGAAGAAGCTGACGGCGGTGCTCTTCCCCAACGGGATCGTGGTCAAGACGCTCCACCTGCGCTACGTGTTTGCCACGTTCTTGCTGCGCGACCACACCTTCCGCATCATCAAGAACGCGTGGAACCAGGTGCTCTCCAAGAACGGAGACGCCCGCACGGCGCGGGCGCGGGCCGGCCGCAAGCTGGTGGACCTGCTGTTGCTGCGGGTGCTGGACTCCGACAGCGTCGACGACACCGACGTGGACGACGACGACGACGAGTCGATCGACGCCGCCAGCGTGCACTTGGAGAGCGACGACGACATGGTGGGGCACGCGGCCGACACCGCGGCCAGCCCGCCGCCCGCCACCGCGCCCGCGTCCGCGCTGGGCGACGGCGGGTTGTGGAACGGGTTGCAGTTGGTGGGCCCCGCCACCCACCCGCCCACGGAGAACGGGTACAACAAACAGCCCAACGAGACGTTCATCAGCGACGACCTCATCAAGGCGCCGGTGGGGGTGGTGTTCAACCTCATGTTTGGCTCCGACACCGACTCGCAGACGAAAATGCTCAAGCTGGGCAAGAACTTCGACATCACCGACATCTCGCCGCTCTCCAAGGACCACCGCGAGCGCGACTTCTCGTACGTCAAGCCGCTCAACGGGCCCATTGGCCCGAAACAAACCAAGTGCAACTTGCACGACAAGCTCCTCGAGTTCGACCCCACCAAGGTGATTGTGGTGGAGTCCACCACCCAGACGCCGGACGTGCCGCTGGGCAACTCGTTTAAGGTCAAGCTGACCAACTACTTGTCGTGGGGGCCCAACAACACTACGCGGCTCTACATGGTGACCACCGTCGAGTGGTCGGGCAAGCTGTGGATCAAGGGCGCCATCGAAAAGGGCAGTATCGACGGGCAGAAGGAGTCGCTGCAGCTGGTGGTCAAGTACCTCAACGACGTGGTGGCGGGCGGCGGCAAGAAGGCGCCGCTGCCCAAGAAGAAGAAGACGCGCTCGCGCGGCAACACGGTGGCGGTGCGCGAGAAGACACCGCCGCCGGCGCCCGAGCCCGAGAAGGGGTTGGTGGCCAAGATCAACGACGTGGTCGAGCTGATGGGGTCGATGGTGCCGATCCCGATGGTGCTGTCGTACATGGTGGGGTTGGTGGTGGTGGTGGTGCAGTTCTTTGTGGCCGTTTGGATCGTAAACTGGTTGACGGGAGCGCGGGCACCGCGGGGCCACACCCTCCAGGTGGTGCCTGGGGACACCTTTGTGTCCAAGGTCACCATCAACGACACCCCGTTCTTTGTTATTCCTACAGTGGACAACGCGTTCGCTGACCCCAGCACCCGCAACGCTAACGCAAAGCTGTTGTGGGCGTGGATGCAGCAGCGGTCCCAGGAGCGGCTCAAGTTTGCGCCCGAGCCTGCGGGCGCGCCGAGTCCGCGCAACGAGGCGCTCGAGGAGGTGATCAAGCGGACGCAGGAGCGGCTAGACCAGTTGGCCCGCGAGATCCACGACAAATAACGATACATTGCCTATTTGGGCACTCTCATACTTCATATAGTGCATTCAAAACATGGCGCTGAACAGCGCGCTAAGGTTATTTTACGATGGGTGTTTCAGATACCAGAATAGGGGCCACGAACCTTAAACTCGAGTGAGATCGAGCCACGTAGAATATGTGCTAACATTGACTCCAAAACATGGGCAACATGGACTCGGAAACGAGTGCTCGAACGCCGAGGAAATGCCACAAAGCAACCGCGGTGTTTTCCATTGCTGACAGTTAGTCTTTTTAGGTTGCCCTCCCCGTAAATGTAGGGTTCCGTTGCGAATTTCCTAATTGGCGCAGCCTCCTGGTGTCGGCATCGCTCCAGATACGTACGGAAGCAACCCCGGGAAATATGCCGACACCCCAGGTCCCTGACCCAGTGGCCTAAGCCCACTTTGGTTTAGCCCATCGGGCGTGGCCCGCCGGCCCGATGAGATCGGCTCGGAAAACGAGATCGTCGTGTATCACATTCCGGCACCAACCGTTGGCGATAAGACGTGACGGTCGTATCAGGCGCGCTAAGCCCCTCGCCGTTAGAGTGACGCCCATACCGTTCGTGCATACGCTATTTTTGTTCGGATTGCCCGTTGTCTGTCATTTTCGGTTATGCGGTCCTGTCGCTATGGCGCCATGGCCGCCCACCACCACCCACCCCAACCTGAGACAACGCTCACCTCGAGCCCACAGGTGACACAATCGCACCCCGCGCCCACTGGGACCGCCCAAAGCTAATTTTGCGACAACAATAGCAGGGTCCAGATGATTACGTACGCGCGTCCGGCGCATGGTGACATAATGGGTAACTGTGTCATGCACGGGTATGGGGTTACCAACCACAGCATCATGCCCCACCGTGCTTTTGCGGTGGCAAACGAGGGGCAGTGACCCCGGGTCAGTGGCGTGCCTGGCCAAGCGCGTGGTTGGCGTGGAGACGGGGCCACCTCTGACAGCGTTGTCCCGTAAAGTGCCCGAGATCACCGTGGCTGCACCTGCGACATGCATAATATAGACCTCCTTCCAAGCATTTATATAGACAATGGCCGGCAAACTCGAAGCATTTCCCATGCTGCTACTAGACGAAGGCCCCCCATTGGGGTTTGCGTTGTACTCGCTCGTGACGTTTGTGGGCCCGCTCCTCTACGCGCTCAAACTGCTCGATGCCCTGATCGACTGGTCCCCCCCGAACCAGCACAGCTACCGCACGGTGATCAACCTGTTGGTGTACGTGATGGTGCTCCAGGAGCTCCGCTACCTAATTGGCGCCAACCTCTTGGTGGCGGTGGTGATTGACTTTGCCAAGATGTTGGTGGTGTACGACCCGGTGTTGTTGGACCGGGTGAACCACAGCATCATGGGGGCGATCGGGTGGCAGCTCCACCGGGTGGAACAGGGTTTTGTGGACCCGTTCCTCCGCCAGGTGTTCCGCCACCCCGACCACCGCATGCTGGTGCTCCACTACCGCCTCCTCAAGCTCGGGGACGTCCGTCGCGCGGGCTACGCAACCATGCCCCCCCAGGTGAAGATCCACCGGGCCACCACGGGACGCGAGCCGGCCAGCCGCATGTTGTCGCCGGCGCCCATCCACCGCAGCCTCGACCACGAGTTGCACCAGGTGCGCTCGCGCTCCAACAGCAAGCTGAGCGTGTTGTCGATGCAGCTGCCCCAGCCGGTGAGGCCCGTCAACCTCGACAACCAGCCCATCGAGGTGCCCACCGTCAGCGACTTTGTGCATGCCCACGACGACGACTACCCCGCAGGGTACTCGTCGGACCCCCCGATGCATCCCCCGTACCCGGAGACGGCGTATCACGCTCCCTCCGACGGACAAACCTATCCTCAGGGGTACGCTGACCAGGTGTTCAATGACGTGTTTACCCGCGAGGGGTCCCCCAGTTTCCGGTCCAAGGTGCGCAACATCTACGACGACTACTTCGAGGGGTCCACCACCCAGCACCGTGCGGGCGAGCGGTTCTCGCCCCGGACGCTGATGTCGGGCGTACGCCCGGTGATTCATGTGCGTCGCAACATCAAGCGGCGGACCAGCTAATAGACTAATGACTTATGCATAATGAATAAGACAGATACGATCGAAAAATAACGGGTAGACCAGGGGTCCTGAAACGGAGGTTGCGAAGCATGCACGGGTAGAAATCGCGCATGTCAAATATACACTCTGTGGTTTGATACCTACTCTGGGTGTTTGTGGTGGTTTCAAAGGGGTATGCGATGAGATGGGTGAAACAACGGTGAAAAGGTGGTGAAACGGTGTAATGGTAGAGGTGAAATGCAATGAAATGGTAGCGGTGAAATTACGGTAAAAGGCAGCGGTGAAATGCGATAAAATGGTATGGGTGATTCAAAGTGTATGTGGTGATTTGAAATGTATGTGGTGATTGGAAGTTTTACGGTGTTTCAAAGTGTATGCGGTGAGTAGAAGTTGTGCATGTTTCGAAATGGTATGCGGTGATTTGAAGTGTATACGTGATTTGACATAGTGACTAGTCGTGGTTGCAGTGATTGACATCGTGGTTGGCGGTCACTGATGTGTGCGTCTTATTACCTTCTATATACTATGCCAAATTGGGGTCGATCGACGGCGTGGGTTGTTTGTCCGAAGGGGGTGGGGGACCCTGATAATACTCCTGTTTCACGTAGGGTCCAGGCATCACCACGAGCGGCTCCATGCCCGGCGGCGGGAGCTGCCCCACCATCAGCTGATCCATCGGGGGCTGCATTTCCTGGAGCCGCTTCAACTCCTTCTGCTGCTCCTCGAGCTTGATCTTCTTTTTGAGGTCGGCCTTTTCCTTGGCCTTGCGCTTCTTCTCGTTCTCCTTGCCGATGTAGTCGATGGCCCCGGGAAGCTTCTTTTCCTCGTTGACCAAGTCCTCGCGCACGTCCTCCGCGAGCAGCTCGTCGAGCTTGCCGTCCACCTGGTACCACAAGTAGAACGAGTTGGTGCGGTTGCCCGTCTTGAACACGTGCTCCATGTACTCCTGCACCTGTTTGAGCGGGTGGGTGCTGTTGACGTACATGGGGATGTACTTCATCGGCACCCCGTGCAACGTAAACGTCACGGGGGTGTAGCGGGCCTCGGGCTCGTGGGGCTTGTCCACTTTGCGCGGGCCCTTGGGCGCCTTCTTCTTGGGCGGCGCCGCCTTGCGGGTGTTGCGGCGGGCGGCGGGCTTTTGCGGGGCCTCCTCGGGCTCGTCCTCGGGCTTGTCCTCCGCGGGAGGCTCTTCTTCGCCGTCCTTCTCCTCTTTCTCGGCCGCCTCCTTCTCGGCCGCGGCCTTGGCCTCCTCGGCCTTGGCCTCCTCCTCGCGTTTCTTGTCGTCCTCGATCTTCTTCACCTCCGCGAGGTAGTCGTTGTACTTTTTGAGCTTCTCCTCGTAGGCATCAAACTCCTTCTGGTTGTGGATCCAGAGGAACGACCACAATATGTCTCTAGTGTCCAGCACGTCTCCGTTCTCGTCGGCGTTGAGGGTGGTCTGCGGGTCGATCACCTCGGTGACCGCCCACTTGGGGAACTGGAACCGCACGTTGGCGTTCTCCACAAACTCAAACACGAGGGTGGCGTCGGTCAAGTACTTTTCCTGGAACGCGGTGAGCTTGCGGTCGCGGGGAACCATCGACCGCGGGTGCACCATGGGCGCGTGGATGGGCTGGTACCCGGGCTGGTAGCCCATGGGCGCCATGCCGTTGGGCTGCGGGTACGGCTGGCCCGGAGGCGCCTGGAACCCGGGCTGGGGCAGCATCGACGCGGGCGCCGGTGCTGGGTTCGATGTGAGCGAGCTGGGGTCGGTGGTGGCCTGCGGCGACGCGGCCTGGTCGGGTTCGGTGGGCGGCTCGGTGGCGGCCTGCGAGCCAGCCATGCCCTGCTGGGGGGCTGCGGGAATGACGCTGTGGGTGCCGGCCATGCCCTGGGGAAGGGCTTCGCCGGTGGGAGCAGCCACGGGCTGGGCTGGAGCGGCTGTCGGGCTCGCTTCGGGAACCGCGGCCGGTGCTGTGGTCTCGGCCGGAGGAGTGGTGCCAGGCAACACCCCGCCCGGGAACAAGTACGCGTGGTGTGGCTGGGGGCCCATTTCGCGTGCCTGCTTGATGAACCCCTGGAACGTGACGATCTGCTGCGGGTCGGCCTTGCCCAGCGCCACCACCTTCATCAACGCGTTCAACAGCTCGTCGCCGCGGGCGATGGCGTTGAGGTTCAGGATCATGATCACGTTGTCCACCAGCTGCATGTTGGGCGCGGCCGGGGCCGGCGGGGGTCGTTTTGCCGGTGCTTTCTTCGCGGGCCGCTTCTTTTTCGGGCCCATGCCCGAGAGCGCCGGGTCCGTCACGGGCTCCTCCGGGACGCCGCCGGCCTGCTGGGCCATCAACGCCTTTTGGCGCTCAATTGCCTCGGCACGGGCCTTTTCCTTCATCTGGCGCGCCGTCTCCTTGCGTGCCTCGAGCTCCTTTTTGTCGCTACGGGCGTCCTTGGCGATGAACATCCGCACCTCGAACAGGTGGGGCCCAAACGTCATGCCGCCGTCGTGGAGCTTGACCATCAGGTCTCGCGCCAGCACCTCGTACCCCAACACGGGTGTGCGGCCGCCGTAGAGCGCGGGGTTCTCTTTGTCCTTGGGGATCTCGCGGTTCAGCTCGGCCATCTTCCGCTGGTAGTTCAGCTGACGTAACCAGTGCAACCGGAACATGGGGGCCACGGTGGTGTAGGTGGTGCGCAGTTTGAGCAACAGCCGGTACAAGATGGCCAGGTCCTTCACGGTGAGCGGGTGTTTGAGCACCTCGTCGTACACACCGGGCTCTTTGAACAGCACCGGCAACCCGTTGAACACGTCGAACGGGCGCACCACCTCCTTTTCGAGACGCAGTTGTTCCTGCTCGATCTGCTCCCGGCGGGCCGTGGTGATGCGGCGGCGGATTCTCGGGGGCATGGTGGCGTGGTGGCGTGGCTTCGGACTGGCGTGGTTAGGGTGTTTGTGGTGCTCGGAAGATGGTTTCGCACACGGTGCAGGAGGGGGGTGCAACGGTGATGCTAGGGGCACGCTACGGGCGAAACGAGGAGTAAAGGAAGGTCAGTAGTCCTCGGAGAAGTGTTCTAAGAAGTCCCCAGTCCCGGCTGTTTCCCTTTTTCTCGGCACGTCCACCCTGCTTCTCCGCAGTCCCCACTTTCCGCGGCCCCCCCTCACGCGTTATCGCACGCACGGCACTACCGAAGATCTCCACTTTCCACCCCTTTCCACCCATTCCACCCGTTCCACCCTTCGCCATGCGGTTACTCACGACGATCTGGATCGCATTGGCGGTCAGAATCGTGGCTGCGGAGCTCGACTCCGCGCTGTTGGCGCCGCTGCTGTTCTTCGAGACGTTCGACTACCCGGACTTGGCCCTGCTGCCGTGGGTGGTGCTGACGGCCGTCAAGGCCCACGACAAAAAACAGGCGGCCTACGACGGCGAGTGGGCAATTGAGGAGCTGTCGGTGCACCCCGGCTCCGCCAAGCGCGCGCTTGTGATCAAGTCCAAGGCGTCCCACCACGGCATTTCGCGGTCGCTTCCCGAACCGGTGTCGGGGACCCCTCTCGTGGTCCAGTACGAGGTCAAGGCGCAACAGGGCCTTGAGTGCGGCGGAGCGTACATCAAGCTCTTGGACGGTGGTGCCAGCGAGCTGTTCAGCCTGCGGCTGCCCTACCAGGTGATGTTTGGGCCCGATGTGTGTGGGGCCAACAACAAGGTGCACTTGATCATCCGGCGCAAACTGCCGGTCACGGGCCGCATTGGCGAGAAGCACCTTGCGCAGCCGCCGTTGGCGCGGACCAACCGGTTGCTGAACTTGTACACGTTGGTGATTGACGCCAACCACTACGAGGTTCGGATCAACGGAAAGGTCGCGAACGCGGGTCGGTTGTTGGACGAGGGCGCGTTCCAGCCGCCGTTCAACCCGCCGCGCGAGATCCCCGACCCCAGCGACAAGATGCCCGACACCTGGGACGACCGCAAATGGATCTACGACCCCAAGGAGACCAAGAAGCCCGACGGGTGGGACTTGAAGCACGGCAAGACCCACATTCCCGATCCCAACGACAAGAAGCCCCACGACTGGTTGGAGAACGAGCCCGTGGTGGTGGACGACCCCAAGGACACTGTTCCCGACGACTGGGACCCCGAGATCGACGGCGAGTGGCAGCCGCGGCGCATTCCCAACCCCAAGTGTGCGGGGCGCAGCGGGTGTGGTCCGTGGTTCCCCCGCAAGATCCCCAACCCGGACTACCAGCTGAAGTGGACCCGGCCCGTGATCGACAACCCCGACTACATGGGCGAGTGGGAGCCGCGCAAGAAGGAGAACCCCGCGTGGTACGACGACGCGGAGCCGTGGGTGCTCAACCCGATTGCCGGGGTCGGGTTTGACTTGTGGAGCATGGAGCCCGACATTTTATTTGACAACATCTACGTGGGCCACTCGGTGGACGAAGCCGAGCGCATTGGCAACGCCACGTTCTTGCCCAAGTTTGACGCGGAGCTTGCGGCCAAGAAGGAGGCCCAGGCCGAGGAGGAGCGCCAGCAGAAGGTGTTGGTGCCGCCGCCGCCGCCGCCGCCCGTGGACGAGTTGTTTGACAAGCGCATTGACGACGGCCACGGTGCGCGGGCGGTGATCGCCAAGTTCATTGCACACCACCTTGCCGAGGTCAACACGCTATTCCTTGGGCTTTTGTTGAACCCGATCCCGACGATCTTTAACAACTTTTTCAAGTTTCTCATCTATGGGGGCCTTGCGGTGATGTTGTTTTCGTTGGCGTTTGGGGTGGTGGTGGCGCTTGCCTTCCTTGTGTCTGGCGCCGAGCAGGACACCCGTGAAGGGTTGCAAAAGCGCCATGGCATTGAGGCTGAGACCGGGGAGGCCGAGACCAAGGAGTCCAAGGTGGTGGAGGTGGAGGGTACCACGCTGGCTACCAGGGCGTCGGAGCAGAGTGTCCGGGCGCGTGCCAAGCCGCAGATCGTGGAGCCCGAGGAGTAAGTGCATAGAGTATCAATATTCATTATCAATATTCATAGGAGTGATTGGGACTGTAGTTATATCGGTGGAAAGCAATTGACGTCTACAGGAAAATAGCTCTTTCTTGTACGTGTCAGGAGTTGATTTAGCGTCCCATTGCGTGAGTCGCTACGTCTTTTGTAGCCACATACTCGATCCATGGACTTATTAAGTAACCATTAATTATTTGATTCTTCTTTCTACATCCCACTCATCCTGTCCCAAACCAATAAGATTTCTACTTTAGTCACTACTTTAATCACTACTCAATTACTCCTTCAATCACTTCACTCACTACTCAATACAATTCCCACCCAACGGCCCATCACTGTGGTACTCACCACCCACCCACCTTCCCCTCTGTTCCTTGCATATGCAGTGCCCCTATCGCAGTAATGGCCTGCATGACTCGCCACCTTCCCCATAATTGCGAATCACCCCCATGCTCGGCTTAGACGGACCCCAGCCCGAGTACGAAGTGTCGTGGAAACGCCCGGTGCGCCAGCGGTACTGGTTGTACGCTGCCATGGCCGCGTGCACCCTCTTTCTCGTGGGCTCGTTTGCCTACGGCACCTCGGCCCACCACGGGCTGGCCACCCTGACCTTGGACGTGCGATTCTACACCCAGAACATCCGCTTTGACAACAAGCACCCGGACCACGGCGAGCAGTTGTGGGGCGACCGCAAACACCAGCTCATCCTGTCAATTGACCTCCACGCGGGCCTGGAGCTGCAGCCGGTGGTGGTGGGATTGCAGGAGGTGTTGCACAACCAGTTGGAGGACATTTTGGACGAATTGAACCGCAACGACGCCGACAAGTGGACGTTCTACGGCAAGGGCCGTGACGACGGGCACGAAAAGGGCGAGTACGCCCCCGTGTTGTACCAAAAGAGCCAGTGGAAGCTCAAGGACAAGGAGGTGTTGTGGCTCCTGCCGACGCCCGACCGCCCGTCCAAGGGGTGGGACGCGGCCCTCAACCGCGTGGTGACCGTAGTATCTCTCCAGCTGAAGCTCAACCCGCTCGTGACCATCAAGGTGCTCGTGACCCACTTTGACCACGCGGGCGAGAAGGCGAGACGCCACGCGGCCGAGTTCATCGCGGACATCATGACCCACGCCAAGGAGCCGGCGTTCTTGTTGGGAGACTTGAACACCACCCCCCAGGACCAGCCGTACGCGGTGCTTTCGGACGCCGGGCTCACCGACTCGAAGAAGTTGAGTGGGGACGCTGCCTACGGGGAGAAGTACACGTTCACTGGGTTCAACCGCGATCGCGAGGTGAACACGATTATTGACTACGTGTGGGCCCCCAAGGGCGCTGCGGCAGCGGGTCAGCCTATCGTGGAGAAGGTGAAGGATACGTACACGGTGCGGCTCCAGCGGTTCGGGGTGTTGGCCAACTTTATCCGGGGCCACCACTTCTCTGACCACCGGCCAGTTGTGGCTGACTACCAGATCGAGCGGAACGCACTTTGGTAGGCTGGGTGTAGTAGACCATGGTGAGATTTAACAGAATAAAGGTATGAATTTAGTATATGATGATGTAGCCAACACCAATAGCCTAGTAACCAACACCTATTGCAACTGTAACCAATATCTACAGCTCTGGTGACCAACACTTGTGTCAACTCCTGTGTCAACTCCCGTGTCAACTCCTGTTCCAACACCATAACCAACACTACCTTTTCGTGACGACTCTATCCTGACTGATTCCGTATATTACTATCCTCGTGGTGGGCACCCGGCCCGCTGGTCTATAACAATCCTATTCCTCGTCGTCTTCCATCGCCAAAAGCGCGTACCGGTTGGTGGCGGTGGTGGGAGCCGGCTCGTCGGCGAACCCGTACTCGGTGTCCAGGTCCTCCTCCATGTCATCACCCAGCTTCTTCGGGGCCTGGTTATCGCCAGCGGCCACCGCCTTCTCCGTCTGGACCTTGGCAGCGCGGTTGATCTGGTCCCACCCGGCCTTCCGGGCGTTCTGGACCATCTTGGCGCGGGCAATCGACTGAGCGATTTTGGCCAGAAGCACGCCCTGCTTGTCCACTGTCTGCGAGCGCAACGACTTGGTGGGTTTCTTGTTCTTCTTGATCTTCAGCGCCTCCATCTTCCGCGCCAACAAGTTCTCGTTCTTAATGGTGGTACGGATGATGGACTTCTTCACGGCCTGCGGTTCAGCCCGGGGCAACTTGTCGAGGTCTTTGCCGTCGCCCTCCTCTAGAAGGCCGCGTCTGGCCGCACGGGACCGTTTCAGCACTGGTTTCGCCATGGTTGCAGAGCCTATGTTCCAGGGCATCTCATCCGCATCGCGGGATCTGGTGTCACGTGATGCGGCACGTGAGAGGTACCAGGGGAGAGACGGGGTAGCAGACTTTGTGTTGATCTGGGGCAAAAACGGTGGTGTTGGTGTGGTGGTTGATCACTGGCTTGGCTGGCTCTCGAATCGAACGGTTTCGGAGATCACCGTGCCAGCGTGGCACCGTCCGCTCGCCACTACAACTGTCAAATTGCTCGGTCAGCCTGGCCCGTCAGCCTTGTCAGTCTTGTCTATCAGCCCTGCCAACAAAACTGCCAGCAAATTGCCGGCTGTTATCTCCCAATCCTCTACACTCCTCTCCTGCTTGCGTCATTCATCTTCCGTGGATGACGCGCTTCCCTCCCCAATCCGGCAGTCGCAATGCGCTCTGCATGCGCAGCGTTTCTCCATAAGGGAACGAGATTCGCTTCTTCTACATCACATCCACGGTGACCCTGCTCCGTCAAACCCGATCCCTGTCTGCTCCAACCATGAATCTCATTCCCGTTAATCATAAACAAGCGTTGCTGAATAACTTCGCCCCCAAGCACTCTACCGCTACTCCCCTCGCTACATGTCTAAAGTGGTGTTTTTGACGTCGCAATTTGCCAGGGTCAGAGAACCACGGTGGCCTTCTGGGCAGACGCCCTCCCTCGTAGTTCCAAGCCGGTGCAGCCCGTGGTGTCGGAGCGGGCCCGCGCCGCGTGGAGTCCCGGGTGGACCACCACCACCGCGTCGGGAGCGACCCAGCTCTGTGTGGTGGTGTCCCAGGAAGCGGTGCCGGCGACGCTCTTTGTCGATCTCGCTGACATTGCCACCGACGAGCTTGGGTGCACCGAGATCGTCTTTGTCATCCAGCGGGACGCGGCGCGTGGGGTGTGTCGCCAGGTCCACCAGATTCTAAACGGCCGGTTGTTCCACCAGGAACGGTTCGGCACCTTTGACACCTTTGACTGGGTGTTTATGCATTGTGAGCTTTAGCTTAGGTAGTAGATTATCATAGCATTCGAGACCACTGTAGCGGGCACGAGGCAGGCAAGGCTGCCTGGCACGAGGCTGCCTGGCACGAGGCGCCTGGCACGAGCCACCTCGCACGAATCGGGTGCGGGATTTAGCTGTGGGTCCACCTCCATCGTCTAAATCTAGCCACTTTGACCGCCACACGTGTGGAGGCCCAATTGGGCGGGTTAACCGCCGGACAGCACACCCGCCAACACCTCGGCCAAGATTCCCGAGATGAAAAACTCGGGCCTGCCAGGTGCAAGTATCGCCCCATCTATCTCATTGCGCCCGCCTCGACCTGCTGTGGGCAGTGGTTGCGCTGTGCCTCACTTATAATTGACAGCTACACACGACAATGCGCTCAACAGGTGCTCATGTAGCGCTACGAAGTAGTGGGGGGATACCACGGGCTGTGGGGGGGCGTCAACATGGAGATGCCCCCCAGTTCCCTCTTTGTTCCCCTAAATGACCCTCCACTAAGCGAGACAGCCATCCACTACACGACATTTTCATTAACTCCGTGCACGCCAATTATGTCTGTCGCCCTGAAAATTCAGACAAAGGCCTAAGCCACGCAGTTTTGACACGGCCGGCCGTGTCATTGTGGTGAATGAAACGGCTGAGCCTCAGCCCACCGTTCCCCACAGCTCCGCCCGCTTCTGCTACAATACCTAAGCCCTTGTGCCCCTCCCAGGGCTCTGATGCAGTCAACACCCCAGAGGCGCATCAGCAGATGGAGATTCGCCAAGACTATTGTACACAATGCGGTGGTGCGTCTGACCCTCCAACATTTCACCCGTCATCTAGGTACATTGCCACCCGTCATCCAGCTTAAGCCCCGTAGACACCTGAGGATTTAGCCGTGCGTCAAAACTGCACCCACGCGCTTGCTGTCATGACCAATCACTGACCCCGTAAAGACACCCACCGGGCTGTCTCGACGCCAAAAGCCGTAGCCTACGTAGCCGTCACCCCACCCGCACTGTGCTGCCGTTTTCACCGCACTTCCGTCGCCCGACACGGCCCGTGCCCGAAGGGTGCCACCCGCGGCCTGTGCATAGGCCGCGATGTTAAAAGCTTCCTGCAGTGCCCTGAAATCTTCCACCACCCTAGGTTTCCCACCACACCCACCCGCCTTCAATGGTGCTACCGCACGCTCGGCACGAGCACCAGCTTGGCTACCGGCTACGCCGGGCCAACCACCGCATCCACTTGTTTTTCCGCCCGGTGTTTCGGTTCTTGTTCCCCAACTTCCGGGCGCTCCACTTTGCCTACATCATCGGCATGGTGCTCTTGGGCCTGTGGCTCATCTACCCGTGCCACAACGTGCACTACGTGGACGCGCTCTTCTTTATGAGCGGCGCGCTGACCCAGGCCGGCCTCAACACCGTCGACGGCAACAAAATCTACCTCTACCAGCAAATCATGATCTACCTCGTGACGATGCTCACCACCCCCATCTTCATCCACGGGCTGTTGTTGTTTGTGCGGCTCTACTGGTTTGAGCGGGAGTTCGACAACATCAAGGAAATGCTGACCCTCAACCACAAGATGCGGCGCTACCTGAGCTTGGAGCCCACCGCCACCAAGGAGAACACCGCACGCAACCAGGGCATCGGCATGCACCCGCTGCCCGACAAGCCCGCCGAGGGGTCGTCCAAGTCGCTGGCGCTGCTGGCCAACCTGTCGGGCACCACCGCCACGCTGGCGCCGGCGCCAGTGCCCGCGGACGACCACGACGTCACCTTTGGCGACTTGCCGCGCCCGCCGCTGAAGCGGGCCGACCGCGAGCCCCAGGACTTGTACCGGCTGATCGCCATGTTGCAGCTGCACAACGCCCAGGCCGAGAGCGTCGACGACGCGCCGTTGGTGATCCGCCCGCCCAACGAGATCGAGAGCGAGCCGCTGCGGCCCATCTACCACCAGCGGCGGCGGCTGTTCAACTTCCCCACGCTGCCCAACGAGATCCTGTTCCCGTGGAAGAAGAAGCGGCCCATGAGCAAGTTGCGGCGGCTGTTCACCAGCGACACCAAGCCCGCGAGCTCGGGCGACGACAACGACGACGACGACGCGTCCATCGACCTGGAGGCGATGTCGGACCACGACGACGACGGCGACGACGACGACGAGCACTCCAACACCCACAGCATCCGCTTCACCGGCACCGACCGGCTGCGGCGGCGCAACCCCGGGTTCAACCGGCGGGCCCAGCAGTTGTTCCGCGAGACGCTGCGGCTCTTCACCAACGTGCTGGGCGCGAGCTCGCGGCTGGACGACGGCGCGCCCAACCTCTCCAAGGTGATGCTGCTGAACTACTTGCTGTGGACACCGACGCTCGGGCGCAACTCCCAGTTCATCAACTTGACGGAGGAGCAGAAGGAGGAGTTGGGCGGGGTGGAGTACCGCGCCACCAAGCTCTTGAGCAAGGTGGTGTTTGTCTACTACGTCGGGTTCCACTTGATCTGCATGTTCATGTTGCTTGGCTGGATCAACATGCACCCAGAGTTTGCCGCCAAGATGCGCGAGCAGGGGATCCTGCCCAACTGGTGGGCGGCGTTCACGGCGCAGCTGCTGTTCAACGACTTGGGGTTGACCATCACCTACGACCTGATGGTGACCTACCAGCGCGAGATCTACGTGTTGTTGGTGTGTCTGTTTTTCATTGTCATCGGCAACACCGCGTTCCCGGTGTTGTTGCGGTTCATTATCTGGTGTATGAAGTGCTGTGCGCGGCGCGACGGCCAGCTCGAGGAGCTGCTCGGGTTCTTGTTGGACCACCCGCGGCGGTGTTTCACGCTTCTCTTTCCCCTGGGCCCCACCTGGTGGCTCTTTTTCTTTGTCGTCATTCTCAACGGCGTCGACTTGATGTTGTTTATGGTGTTGGACCTCAACAACCCGTACTTTGACGGGATCCCCATGGGGATCCGGGTGGTGCAGGGGCTTTTCAACGCGTTCTCCACCCGCACGGCCGGGTTCTCGTGTGTCGACGTGGCGCTGCTCCACCTGTCGGTGCAGGTGCTGTACGTGATCATGATGTACATCTCGGTGATGCCGATTGCCGTCACCATCCGCCGCACCAACGTGTACGAGGAGCAGCTGTTGGGGCTCTACCGCGAGGACGTGATGGACTCCGAGCTCGAGAAGAAGCCCAAGCACTACATTGGCCAGCACTTGCGCAACCAGTTGCTGTTTGACTTGTGGTTCATCTTTTTGGGGCTCTTTATCATCTGCATCTGCGAGAACCTGAAGTTGGCCCAGGGCAACGTGCGGTTCACCGCGTGGCTGATCTTGTTCGAGGTGGTGCTGGCGTACGGCACGGTGGGGATGCTGCTTGGCTACCCCGACGTCAACACCCTGTTGACGGGCAAGTTCACGGTGTTGCTGAAGCTCGTGATCATCGCGATGATGATCCGAGGCCGCCACCGTGGGCTCCCCTACACCTTGGATCGCGCCATCATGTTGCCAAGCAAGACGATGCGCAAGCGCGACAACATCCAGGAGGTGCAAGAGATGCGCCGCCAGCAGACGCTCGACCGGGCCAACACCGCCGATACCCGTGGTCTGGGGCGGATGCTGAACCGGGGCATTTTGCCCGACCTGAACTTTTTGCTGCGGATCATCACCGGCGAGGGTGCGGTGTACCAGAAGCTGCGGCGCGAGCCCCACCGCCCGATGCCGTTCTCGTTTGTGCCCGGGCGTCCTCGCCAGCCCGAGCCGTTGGACACGATCTTGAGCCAGGGGTCGATGCTGCTGGTGTTGGCGTCGCCGTTGCCGTCTAACGACCTGGAGGGGCACGCAAAGCACTCGCCGCTGTCGCTCACCCACGAGCTGGTGGAGTCGCCCGTGTCGCCGCTGACGCTGGAGGGGTCGCCTACGGGTGATACAAATGAAGGAGGTAGTGTGTCGGGAGAGTCTGAGATTTCGGGAGAGCCTTTGGTTCCGCAAAAGTCTCATAAGCAAGGCAACGAGTCTCAAGGCAAGTCTGAAAGCAAGTCCCATGGCAAGTCTGAAGGCAAGTCTCATGGCAAATCTCAAGACAAGTCTCATGGCGGATCTAAAGGCAACGAGTCCCTAGACCTTGCTTCCCTGACTCCCAAGTCTCACGGCCTTGCTCAGACTCCCCAGTCTCACGGCCTTACTCCTCTGACTCCTACATCCCCCGACCTTGCTTCTACGTCCCCCGACCTTTCTACGTCCCCCGACCTCCCTACGACCCATCACACCAAGTCTCACAAAACCAAGACTCCTACAAAGGCAACCCCCACAAAGGCAACCCCAAAGGCAACCCCAAAGGCAACCCCAAAGGCAACCCCTACAAAGACCCCCGTCCACGAGGTGGCACAAATGCCTGGGTACCTGGTGATCGACCCCGACGCCGACGAGATCGAGCTCCACGAGTTGCGCAAACAGGTGCAACAGACGTCGCCCGGCAAACACCACCTCATCTCGCTCGACGACGAGGGCCACTTGCACGTCGGCAAGTAGCCATTTTTAGCATAGCATTAATAATATACGGCGATTATTATAACGTAACCGTTACACTGTCCGTGACCGCTCCGTGCAGCGGGTGGTTACGGCATGGCCATGCATGGCGTCAACCATCGTGTCATGTAGATAATTTTCGGAAAAGAGCGTGGCGCTCCCTGGCAACGAAAGGGGCGGACGTGCGGTAGCGCGTGGTTGCCACCGTAAGCACCGTTGGTCAGGCACGATTCGATGTAAGGGCTTAAGGGGCGAAGCCACCGGGGAGAACCCGGGGGAAACCCGGGCTCCGCGAGCCCACCCGGAAAAACCGTTGGCGCGCCGTCGACGTGTACGCCAGCCTGGGTCCCACGCACGCCCCGTATATCGTTCCCCCCCCGTCGTGAAGCAGTCTTTCCAACCTTATTCTCACCACACGTCGGGTAACCACCCAATATTTTCTGGGCACAATGTCCGCGTCACCCGCGGTGCAGCACACATTCCCATCTGAAGCAGCAGCAACAATTAGCCAGGGCTGATCTTACAGGGTACGGCAAGGGGTGAGATTCAAAACACCGGGATAACCCGACGATTAATCCGAGACGGAACATCCACCTGGGGGGCAAGTGCGAGCCACCGCGAGCGCCGCGGGGGTGGCCCCACAATCGTCCGCCGGGTGCGTCCGCCTCAGTTTCATCCGCTCGGCTATAGTGGCAGACGGGTGTTTAGGCGCGCTACATGGTTCCCCAGAGCCCGGAAAACCGGCGGTGGCCAGGAGCTACGAATACACGCTAAAAGGTATTAATTGTTTAATCGGTCGCTTTTATCCCGCCGAGCCAACGCGTCGGAGCCAGCCCGCCCACGTGACGTGGGTGGTGGCCACAAAACTATATCCGCATTAGGAAATGGAAAAGCGATGGCGCTGGAGGCACGGCATCAGGCCACTCGCCAAGGCACGGCAAAGCCACCCGGAATACCGTCGGCGGGACGTAGTAAGGTAGTGGGGGAGTGTGGAGTGGAGGGAGTGGGGAGTAGTGGTGTGTCTGAACCGGTGGGGTGGAGTTAACTCGGTGGAGCTAATAGGGGCAAACAAGGTGGGTGGTGGAGTAGTGCAACTGGTAGCAAGACTTGGATGGCCAGAATGACATGGAAACGCTAGTACCAGTGCACTGGAACTAGTAACACTAGAATCAGTAACACTAGAACCAGTAACACCAGAACCAGTAAACGCCGGAAGCAGTGAATACTAGAGCTAGCGAAAACACTGCAATGCTGCCTAGAATCCAGAACTAGGCAGGCTCCAGGAAGCACTGGGAAACAGTGTCTATTAGCACTGGTAACAATAGCATTAGGCAATACCTCATAGCACTAAGCAATACTACCCATGGCACTAGGAATACTCCCACAGCACTAGGCATTACTAGTCACTAGCTCTGGTATCTAACCAGACTAGGCAGTAAATCACCGTGAGCCACTAGACCTGGCACACTGGCCACCAGCACGGACACACCACATTAGGCACAGCATCCACCACGGACACCACATTAAATACAGCACCACGGACACCATATTAAATACAGCATGGACCATATCAGAGCCACCACGGAGCCCACCATCACCACACACCACCCGTCCCGTACAAACACAGTATATAGTACAAAAAAGGGTATCGGGTCGTCAGTGTTTGAACTTGTCGTCGTACGGCGACAACAAGTTGTTGATGGTGGGCATCTTGGTGGGCACACTCAACATCTGCTTCTTTTCGCCAGCCGCGGGCTCGGGCTTCTCCTCCACCTCCATCGGCTGCGGCTGCTGCTGCTTCTCGTTCAACACGTCCTTGAGCTGCCACCGGCCCAGCCCGTTGGCCGCGGGCGGCTGCTCCGGCGGCGCCGGCTGCAGCTGGATGGGCGGGATCCGCAAGTTCAGCAGCAACGCCACAAACCGCGGGTGCTGGTTCTTGACCGCCATCTGGTTGAACAGCTGGTGGAACAACGGCAGCAACGGCAGCACCAAGTTGGGCGTCAACAGCGGCACCGCCAGGTGCGGCGCCAGCGTGCACGGCGGCACCGGCAGCGGCGCCGTCAGCAGCACCAGCACCGGCAGCAGGAACGTCAGCAGCGTCAGCGTGCGCTGGGAGTCGTGCACGTTCAGATGCAGCAACGCCAACGGGCGCGGGCGGCGCTTGGCCTTGGTGCCGTGCGGGTCGGGCAACCGCAACAGCAGTGCCGGGGGTGCCAGAGCCGGCTCCAGCGCCGCCACCTCGGCGGTGGACTCCAGCAGCAGCAGCAGCTCCAGCAGCGCCAGCGCTGGCGCGCGGTGGCCGTTGAGCGGCGGCAACTGCGCTGGCGGCGGCTGCTGGCCCGGCGGCGGGTGCGGGTAGTACGGCAGCGGCTGGCCGCCGTAGCCGTACGAGTAGGGGCCCTGGGCCAGGTAGTAGGGGCCCAGCGGCAGCATCATGGCGCCCGGGGGGTACGGCGGCGCCATCTGGGGCGCGGCGTACCCGTAGTTGTTGACGCTGAACACCGGCGCGGTGGGAGTGGTGTCGGCGTGGGCACGCTGCTTCAGCCCCTCCATCTGGAGAAACGTCTCGTAGGCGTGCACCGTTTGCTTGTGCTGGCGCAAGTTGTCCAAGCGCGAAAAGTTCTTCGAGCAGTAGGGACAGGTGAACGGGCGCTCGCCCGTGTGCTTGCGCTTGTGGCGGGCCAAGTGCTCCAGGCGGGTGAACAGCATGTTGCACCCCGGGAACCCCGTGCACTGGAACACGCGGCCCTTGGTGGGGCGCTTTTTCAGCGGCTTCATGTCGAGGTCGCCGTCGTAGGCGGTGCCGGGCTCGGCCAACGTGTCGGCGGGCGAGCTCGGGTCGCTATCGTATTCTTCCTTAATGGTGGGCAGGGCGGGCAGGGAGCGTGGCGTCGACGACACCAGCGGGTTTGTAGGCTAGAGGAGCGCGGGCTCGGGTCTCAGACGTCTGGGGGCACGGGGGTCAGCGAACGCAGTGGCCGCAGGCGGTGGGGTGAGGTACGAGATTTTTTTTCCCCGATCGTGGGCCTCCGGTACCTTAAAACAAAGGGGACAGGCAGAAAAAAGCTGACTAGAGAATTTAGCTCACTCCGCAGAAACCTTGATGCAAGGCGTGCATCCCGCTCCCTTGGCTGGCGGGAGGTTGTGACGCGCGGTCAAAAAATATTTGACGTGGCGGGCGGGCGGCCGGCGCGGGCGGTGCGCGAGCGAAGTGGTGGCGGCGGTGGGTCCGCGGCCGCGGGGGGTTTTGCGGTGGGTGGCTTGGTTCCCGCGGGTGCGGTGCTCGCGTGGTTGTCGGGTGGGTGCTGCGAAAAAGCAATAAAAATATTGCCTGAGTCGCACAAATTATTAGGCCTCGCTACACCCTGAGCGCGCGACAATCGCCGATTGGGGACGCCTGTTCCCCCTTAAAATTTGCCATTGGGAACAGGGGAGCCCTGGTTACGGTTCAGGGGAGCACGGCGCGAGCGGGTGGTTGGAGGGTGGTGGGCACGTGGAGCGATCGCCGGCGGGCGCTGGTGCAGTCGTGGGGAGGGGGTCGACGTTGCCGCCGCGCCGTAGATGGAAGGCTGACCAAAGCAGACAATTTCGGGGTGGGTTTGTGGTAGCATGCGTATACGGAAGGTGGACGTAGATGGCAGGCGCGGGGCTGGCTCGTGTCTGTGGTGGAAGGGAGGGGTAGGAGGGGGGTAGGTGGGAAGTTAGAGGTGGAAGTGGTGGAAAGAGGCGGTGATAGTGGTGAGTAGTGTGAAGGGATTACGGGTGGTAGTGGTGGGAAGGGGTGGTTTTGCAAGGGTGGTTGTGCATGTTCTGGGTGGCGTGTGAGACGATAGGACGGGTGAGTGGGGTGGTGCGTAGTGTGTGTGTAGTGTGGGTTGGTGGGTGAGAGGTTACAGTGACGTACGTGGTGGGTTGAGGGCATGTACGCGGGCGGTTTATATGTGCGTGGTGGTGCTAAAATGTAGAGATGGTGGTGGCGGGCTACGTGGTGGCGTCAGGGTACAGGAGCGATCTCGGTGGCCTCGGTGGCCGCGGTGGCCCGGTGGCTACGTGGGACAGCTGCAGAGTATTTTGCGTCGGTGTTTACGTGGACAGTGGTTACGGGCCAGCGTCGAGGTACGTGTTGCAAGACCCGATTCCGCCTCGGAGGCAACAATAGGTGTGCAGGGGTGGAAGGGGCAGCGACAGGGCACTGATGGCCTCGACAACGGGAGCCATGCGAGAAAATACGGGCCCTTATTGTTGGCCCGCCAACGCTTTGGGTAATGAGGTGCGTCACCCGACCGGTGCCCTGTTTCACCTGGCTATGGCATGCCCGGTGGCCAGGGGATCAAATAATATCGTCTGCTGACGCTCCCGGTTTGGCGACACGTCACAAGGGGAATCCGGGGGCATCGCGGTGGTGGATGGGCGATCCCTCGACGCCATTGCCCCACTCGCGTGCATGGCTTGTCGGTGAAAATAGCCGGATCCAACGACATCCCACCAGGCAACGGGATCCCGCGGAAATGTGGTGGGGGCGACACCGCTGGCCCGACCCACCCGCTAGCTGGGGGTTACCCCTCTCAACGTGTCGAGATTGCATCGATAACGTACGAGGCATGTGGGTTTTGTCCGGCAGGTGAAATGCGCTTCCGCAGGCCGGTACGACGGCGGTTGCGGCAACGGTCACCAGTGGCTAATGTCGTGCTAGGATCTACGACGACGCACCGACGCCTAAATGGACGTACGAGCCACCGGTGGATGGGGTAAACCCGGGGTTTGCCCGCTTCCGTTTTCGCGGAGGTTGCGCCCAGTTACTTTGTAGTTATTTCAACAAAGCCCCACCAAAGCCTGTCTGCACTCGGGCTGCCTCACTCGCAGGTGTCAAACCACTTCTTCAGCTGCCACCTTATGTGGAGAAGCCAAACAGCAATTTACCAAACGTTATTTCTGTTTTCGTCCCCCCCCCCTGAGTCTAATCTCAACTAGCCAGGTGGGGCACAGCAACCGTGCGGTTCACGTGGGCCCGGTTGCTGGTGGTAGGAATTACCCGCCGATCGGGCCCGTGTAAATCATCGGTAACACACGTTGTGGCTACAGGTTTGCGGTGCAGCACTACGTCGCAAACAATGGACTAGATAATAGCTAGAGAATATGCCTCCCAATAATGGCGAGCTATGTCGGAACACAACGGGGAATATGTACCCGGTATATGTATGGAAAATGTGACAGAATGTGCCCACACAATGGCGGGGGGTGGCATTGTCGTCCGATGGTAACTGACACGGGATAATGGAAGCAAGGAACGATTGATGGTGCGAGCAAGCTGTCGTGTCGGTTGCTCGATGTCTGTTGCGGGATGTCTGTTGCTGGTGTCTGTGTCTGTTGCTGGCATGTCGGGCGACACGTCTACCCCGCCGGGGTTTGAAAGTGACTCAATGGTAGCATGACTACCTGTGTGTGGAATGTGGTAACATCAGTGGTAATCACGGTAGTATTTTAGCGCTGGGTCGGGGTGACTGGTAAGGCAGACTGGATGTCATGACTGGATGTAATGACTGGATGTAATGATTGGATGCCAAGGCTGGATGTCATGATTGGATGTCATCGTGGTTGAATGTAATCATGACTGGACGGTACATGGCCTCTTGACCGGAATGTTAGCAGCGAGGTCTGCAAGAAATGTCTCTCCCTCACTCGTCTACGTTCCTCCCACCGCGTCTCATTCCGAACGCGTCTTGTTCCTCCGTCTCTCGCGTCTCGATCTCCCTCGTCTCGCGTCTCGTTCTCCTCGTCTCGCGTCCCGTTCCTCCCCGTCTCTCGTCTCGTTCTCCCTCTCTCGTCTCGTTCTCCCTCTCTCGTCTCGTTCTCCCTCTCTCGTCCCGTTCCTCCCCGTCTCTCGTCTCGTTCTCCCTCTCTCGTCTCGTTCTCCCTCGTCTCACGTTTCACATCTTCGTCTACTCTCGTCTACTTTCCCTCCTCTCTCCCGCCCGTTCTCTTTTGTCGTCGATTCGTGGGTCTATAAAAATCAATGCTAGCAGCACTTGGACTGGGGCGCGGTGTTCTCCACCGTGATGTCCACCGTCTGCGAGGTGTCCGCGGGCTTGTCCGGGGTCTGGCCCGAGCCCACCTCGGGCAACGCCTGGGCAATCTTCTTGAACAACAACTTGACGTTGTGGTTGGCCTTGGTCAGGGTCTCGATGTGGAAGCTCAGCCCCACCCGCTTGTGCAACTCCTCGACGTCGGCCGCGGTCACCTGGCGGCGCTCGTTGGCCAAATCGGACTTGGTGCCCACCAACACAATGATCACGTCGTCTCCGCGCTCCAGCTTCACGTCCTTGATCCACTTCTCGAGGTTGTTGAACAGCTTTTTGTTGGTGACATCGTAGCACACCACCGCCACGTGCGAGTCGCGAATGTACAGGGGAATCAACAGCCGGAACCGCTCCTGGCCCGCGGTGTCCCACAACTGCAACCGCACCGTGCGGTTGTCGTCCAAGTACATCGTCTTGGACAAAAAGTCGATGCCAATGGTGGCGGCGTACTGGTCGTCGAACGTGTCGTACATGAACCGGGTGATGAGCGACGTCTTGCCCACGCTCTGGTCGCCTAGAAAGACGATCTTGTATTTGCGAAGCACCCCGCCGGCCTTGGCGCTGTCGGTGCTCATGGTGTGTGGCCTCTGTGCTCGCACACTCTTTTTTCCCCGCGCGACGAGTGACTGGGCTTTCTTTTTCGCGTGCGGGCCCACCACGGGTCCGACGGTGACAGCCCGCCAAGAAACGGGTGGTCCCTGGTGGAGAGGGGTGTCTGGTGTAGAGGGGCGTCTGTTGTAGACGTGATGTAGAGTGTAGAATGGCGCAATGCGTGCGTATATGCGAGGGGCGTTGGACATGATAATATTTATTGACATACTGACAGTGACAGAGGGGTAGCTGTCAGTGGAGATGGGACTGGCTTAGCGAGCCAGCTTTGGTGGCTACGGTTAGCGAGCCAGCTTGGTGGTTATGGTAGCACCCGGTAGGTGTGGGTGGCGCCGTCCGCGGTCAGTTCCACCGCGAGCGACGTGAGCTTGACCCCGCCCAGGATCGCGTAGTGGTCAAAGTCGACCCGCCCGCGCGCCGTGGCCACCGTCGCCGCCAGGCACACGTCAAAGGTGGTGGAGAACTTGATGTCGTAGGGCCGCGGCGCCGCGTCCGCCCGCCCATACTGGTGGGGGTGCGGGAACTGCACCGACGACTGGCGCGGTTTGGCGTCGCCCATCACGAGCTCGCCCAAGTCGATGTCGTACCCGCCCACCGGCCGCACCTGCCACCGCCACCCGGTGGTGGTGGAGCCCGGCGCCGGCGCCGGAGCCGGAGCGGGATGGGTCCCGCCGGTGTTGGTGGCCTGGATGCGGGCCAGCGACACGTCAAACTGCATCAGCTTCTGCTCGTGGTTGGCCACCGCGGGCGCTGGCTTGCCCGGCTCGTGGGGCCGGGTGAAGGTGATGGCCACGCCCAGCACGGTGGAGGTGCGCAGCTCGATCCACACCCGGCGGTCGCGTGGTGCTAGCGACCACGGCGGACGGAACCCCTGGCGCCCGAGCTGGGCCTTGAGGTCCTGGCAGTGGCTCAATTCCGCAAGCACCGCGTACTTGATGTGGGAGTCAAAGTCCGCCGCCACCTCGGGGAGGGGCGGGTCGGATGCGCGGGCGAAGTAGCGGGCGCCGTCGGGATAGTGCCAGCGGGCGCGGTCGTAGTGGAACCAGCACGGGATGAACACGGTTTTGGTGTCTGCGGACGAGTGCTGGAACTGCCAGTACTGGGTGCCCACGTACACGGCGAGTGCGGTGGCGACGGAGGCCACGCCAAGGCCGAGGCGCTGGCCCCAGGGCATGCGGCGTGCTAGTGCTTCTTCGATAAACACATTGTTGTTGTAGCGGTGCTGGCGGTCCGAGGTTGGTGGCCGCATGGGGAGTCACTGATCCCTCCGGGTTTATTTGCAACCGCGCACGCGGGGCTCGCAACGGGAGGAGGGGGAAAGAATGGGTGGGGGGGACGTGAAAGGTATGGTTTTCGGTTGGAGTGGTTCGGTGGTGGTCTGTTTTGGTTAGACTTGCTGGCTGGGTTGGCTGTTTGGATCAAATAGTGGAGGCGTCGTGTAGGGAATCGTAGAAGGAGTCGTGGAGAATGGTCTTGATTACTAACTCCGCTTGTAGACTACGCGCTCAAAAGGGAAGGAGGTAGAGTGGCGTATTCCATGCCGCTGCGTTGCGCAAAAATGTAGAGATGGTAGATCTGAGGTACCTGAGCCGTTCGCTTTTGTTCTCTGTGTCTTTGAACCTCTCAGGCACGTGTGGTTATAATTCTTCTTGTATCCTTCGTGCTGGTGTAGACTATGACTCTCTGAATCTATCCAAATCTAATCAGCCCGTGCCTGAAGCTAGCCCATCCAACTGCTTAGCGTGTTTCCCCAACCAGCTGCTTCACTTCTTCGCTTGTTTCCATACCCTCTCTTTGCCCACGTCTTTCCCTACCTCATTTCTACTCATTTCTACTCATTTCTACTCATTTCTTCATCATTTTCTACCTACTCTCTTCAATTCTCTATCTAGCCATACTGCCGGTGTGCCTGGACCATGTACCACACCACACCGACACTCAACTGGAACGGGTTCGCCTCGCGGTCGTCCACGTTCTCCGCCGTCACCCGGTGCTCGGCAATCGCCTCCACCCGGCCCACCATCCACTCGCCCTCCAACAGCTTCAGGTCCTGGAGAAAGTGGTGGGGAGCCCCGATGTTAAACGCGGCCCAGGGAGCCGGCTCGTGGGCAGCCTGGCCCTCTATCCGCGTGGGCAAAAAGAGCACGAGGTCGCCCACCTCAAACTGCAGCATCGAGATCTTGTGGGCCAACCGCGCCGCCACCCGCAGGAGCTCGGCCTGCTTCTGCTTGTTCTCCTTGGTCTGCCGCTTGGCAAACCCCTCGACGTCGCGGAACCGCTTCGAAATGGCGTTCAAAAAGAACCGCTGGGTGTCGCTGTCGTCCTGGAGCTTGACCCCTCGCTCAAACTCGAGGAACAGCATGAGCGCGTCAAAGTCGGCGTCGGGCCCAAAGCTCTTGTTGAAGTGGGCGATCAACGCAAGCAGCTGCTCGCGCACCGACTCGCCCGCCCCCTCGGGAGGCGCCACCGACAGGAACCCGGCCAAGTTGTCGAGCCACAGCATCTGCTGGCTCACCTCGCCGTACACCTCGGTGGAGGGCACCTCGCTGGGCCCCACGGCCTCCTCGTCCCGCTTGGCCCGCAACCCCTTGACCCGGGTCACCTTGCACACGCCCAGCTCGCGCACGAGCAAGAGGCCCATCAGCTCGAGCACGAGGCACAACTCAACGAACTGGCGGTGCGAAAGCGCCACCGCCCGCCGCAAGTGGCCAAGCACCAGGATGATGATGTTGCTCAAGTCCACCACGAGCTCCGAGTAGTTGGACGCCTCGTCGTCCGCATCGTCCGCCCGCACCCGCACCTTGTCGAGCTCGTGCTCGAGCTCGTGGTGGAGCTTGGTGGCGTCGGCCTCCTTGGCGGCCATGTTGGCCATGAGGTCGCGGTTCATCGTCTGGTACTCGCTCACCTGCTCGGCGAGCAGCTGGTTGGCCCGCTCGAGGTCCTTTTTCGTGGCCTCCAACGCGGTGGTGGCGGTCAGCATCCCCGTCGCCTGCGACTCGAGCTCGCTCACCCGGGCCTGGAGGCGGTGGGTCTCGGCCTCCGCCTCGCCCAACGAGTGCTTGGCCTCGCGGAGCTCGTCCTTGACCGCGGTGAGCTCGCTGGAGGACTCGCGGAGCTCGCCCTGGGCGTGGGCGAGCTGGTTGCCGAGCGCCGTCACCTGGGTGGTCAAGTTGGCGGTGTCGTGCCCGTCGGAGACCGGCTCCTCGCTGGCACGCGACGCCTTGGCTAGAGCCGCCTCCAACTCGGCGATCCGCTGGTCGCGGGCGTCCACCTTGCGCTCCAACGCGGCAATCTCCTTGGTGTTGAGCCGGCACTCGAGCTTCAACCCCTCCAACTCCAGGTCGGGCCCCGTGAGCGCTGCCACCTTGGCGTGGGCCGCGTCGAGCTCGGCCTGCATGGCGGAGGCCTGCTTCTCGAGCGCCTGGGCGTGGGCGAGCTCCATCTGCTCGAGCGTCTTGGCGTGGGCCTCCCTAAGCTCGGTCGCGGCGGCCTCGGCCTCTGCGTGTGCCCGTTCGAGCTCGGCAGAGTGGCCCGCCGCCCGCCGCTCGAGCGCAGTGTTGGCCGCCAGCAACTCGTCGTTGGCCCGCCGCAACCGGATGTTGTCGATGTGCTTGTCGATCACCAGCGCGTCGAGCTGGGCGCCGTTCGACGCGGGCAAGCTGTGGCGTTTCAAGAGCGCGGTGGGGTCTGACGGTGGCAGCAACCGCGACGAGCCCGTGGCCTCGCGTGGAGGGCCCGGGCGCGGCCCCAAAATGCTGCCGGTGGACACCAGGCGCGACGGCGGCGGCACCCCCTGCTGGCTCACGGGCCACCCGGCCAAGTTCTTGTACTGCTGCTGGTGCACCAAGCTCTCCAACTTCTTGATGCGCAGCTTGTAGCCCTTGATCAAGTGGGCGTCGACGTCGCCGTCGCCCGAGTCTGCCACCAGCGCGAGGGTGGCAAACAGCCCGATCACCTTGTTCATGCGGGTCATGCTCTGGTTGAGCAGCACCATCTCCTTGTAGTCGCGGGTGAGCACCTCGACGAACCGCGGGTCGGCCAACGACGAGATGTACGCGGTGATGTCCTTGCGCTCGACGTCGCCGTCGAGGCCCATCAGCGCCAACGCCCCGCCGCCGAGCAGCACGTCCACCAGCGGCACCGTCAGCACCAACTGCGCCTGGTCGACAAAGAACGTGAGAAAGCCCAGGTACTTGCGCACCCACGTGCGCTGGAACAACCGCTCCAGCTCCACCAACAGCGCCAACTGCTCCAGCACCGCGGACACGATGCCCAGGCTGAAGTACTGCTGCCACTCCCACTGGCGGCGGCGCTCGATCATCACGAACCCAAAGAGCATCGGGAGGTCGAGACTCAACAGGAGCCGGTTCTCGGCGCGTTTGATGAGCTCCACCGCGGGGGTGTGCGCGGCGGCCGCGTGCTTGATCTCCACCATCTGCTTCTGGCCTAGGGCGATCTTGTGGTAGATGGCGCCGGCCTCGGTCTGGAGGCGGTGCTTGAACGCAAGCACGGCGTGGCGGTGGGCGTAGGCCCCGCTGGCGTCCCTGTAGATGCGCTGGGCGTCGCTCTCGCTCACGGTGGGCTGCTCTGCCGTCAGGCGGATGCGTGCCACGGCGTCCTCGAGGTCAAACCCGCGGAAGAGGGTGGCCAGCTCGCTGCGGAGCGCGCGGATGAGCGTCTCCACCACCTCAGCGTCGCTCTGGCACCGCTGGTAGCGGGTGTTGAGGTCGTTGAACCCCTCGATCACCTGGGGCAACTGCTGGCGCAGGTGGGACGCCGCCTCCTCCAACAGCTTTCGGGGAATGAGCAGGGCCAATGCGATGGTGTGCCCGCTGGCGAGAGCCACCGGAGGCATCTTTTCTAGCGCACGGTAGTGCTCGGGCCACGCGTCGGCGAGGGTCTTGTCGTTGAGCCCCTTCACCTCGAGAAAACGCGGAGTAAACAGCTTTTGCTCGATGTCGCGGGTGTAGTTGGCGCCAAACTGGAACACAATGTTGACGGCGTTGAACAACACGTTGACGGTCTTTGTTTCCTGCGCCAAGTGGCGCTCGACCCCGACGATGTCGTGGAGCACGGCCCGGGCCCACCCGGCGCGAGCCAGCGGGTCCAGCGGGGGCTCCACCACGCCAGAGCCTCCGGAAAAATCTGCGGGGGGCTTCAGCGGTGCTGACTCCACCTCGCCCGTGAAGAGTCCGCGGTCAAAGACGTAAACGTCCCCGACCTCGTTGACGAGGTTGAAGTTGAGCCGGATGCCAAACAGCGTCAAGAGAAACAAGCTCGACGGGTCGGCAATGGAAAACAGCGCCGCCACGTACTCGCGGAACTCGTTGATGGTGTGGAACCGCACCGGTTTGGGGATTTTGACAAACTGGCCCAGATGGCCGTTGTACACGACGAGATACGCCGTTGATGCCATGGTGTCGGTTATGCAGTAGTGTCAGCTCAGCTGTCGTTTCGTTTGCTCAGCTTCTTTTGGATTTTGGTCGTTTTAGCCTTCAAACCCGATGAGGGTGGATGTGGCAACTGGAGTCCGAAAATGTAACCTCCCGCTGCGGGTGTGAAAAAGCTTCGGGAAAGGTCTCAGGGCTCGGGCTCGGGCCAATCGGTGTGTAGAGCGCGCTCGCTTTCTCAGCGTGGGTCGTGTTCTCCCCCGGAACGGCTCAGACACCCCTGGTAGCTCCTCGGATCCGGTCTTGCGGTGGCTGGGGCGTGGAAAATGCGGTTTCAAACAGCCCAATGGGACAGTCGTGCACGTCTGTGGGTCTCTGCCTGGCGGTAAAGTGCACAGGTGCTGACAGCGTGGGTTGGATGGGTGGCAATCGGTGGCAAATCGAGTCTACCCCAGGCCTAAAGACTTGCGTTTAACTATGCACGTATTTTAGCGCGGCCGCGGCTTTACGCAGACCACGGGCCGTTAGGGCCACGGAAAGCCACCGGAACGGAGGCGGATGCTAGTGGGGGTGTCTACGGGTGACTCTGGGGTCATTTAGTGTTGGTTTTAGTGCTATTGCGAGGTTTCGGGGTGTAGTGACCGGTTTAACGGGATGAGAAGCTGCTAACGGCGGCATGCCCGATTGACAGGTAACGTCAACAGTGGCGCGGGTTCGGCAACACTGTTTCAAAGTGGCTTGCTGGTGAAGCTAGCTGGTTAGTGAGGTTGCCTATCTCCTACGGATCTCTAATCTTGCTAGACAATGCATGTATGGGGTGGCCCAAAACACGAGAGCAATAATACAACGTGGTACGACACCGTGACACGACACTGCGGGCTGGGACCGCTGTTTCAGTCACGGCCCTGGTGGATGGAGTGACCTGATTCGGCCGGCTACTGATCACCACCTGCCTTCTCTGGCAATGACCCCTTGACAACTGCGTTACGAGCGTGTGCAAGTGGTGATGCGTAGTGGTGGCAGCAGGAATCAAGGGGAACAATAGCGGGAGGGGAGCGGAGACCGCTGGCGGGCCCGCGAAGCAACTATAAGGGCTAAGCGGGGGTGTGGGGGTGTTTTGCTGGCGTTTGGGAGGTTTCGGGGTGTTTCTACCGTGGTTGGAAGTGTAGGTAACCAGGAACTAAAAATAACCCTGTTTTCTGACAAACCTGCCAAATGTGCCCAAGCGTGTGGCTGGTGCCATTCGGTTATGGGTTACGATTGATCTTGCGCATTGAAACGCTGCCCTGGTCCGAAATTCCCACGCGTACAAGTGTGGCTTAAGTTCAGAGCGGTAGTGGATTTGGGCAAGGAACGGGCAATAGGGACCTAAGCTACAGCTGGTTGATGTATCGGGGAAATATAGAGCATGGTGGAGTGAAAATAGCATGTAACAGTAGAAATGGCACTGGTCAGTAGTACTCGCTAAAGCCATGATGTATAGTGGACTCTGAAGCCACAAATACTACGCTCAATTCCCACATCTACCTTAGCAAAGTAGCACACCAATTGCATTTCACAATCCACACTGTTTCCTCAACCCCCACTGCTTCCTTAACCAAAACTGCCTCCTCAACCACTGCCTCAACCCCGCCTATCTTCTCCACCACTCTGTCCTATCGGTCCTGCACAAAGCCTCTTCACCAAAGCAGACCGCGATACAACAATTTCACCTCCAAACCCACCACCACGCTCCAGCTGTCCAAGCGATAAAAAACACACCTCACACCACAACCCACCTGTCACATCCACCCGCACAACCCATGGATAACCAGTCCCTCGACATCATATCGCGGTTCAAGCAGCGAGTGCTCCTCCACAAAACGGGCGACCTAACCGCCCACGGCTTGCTGAATCGAGGACACAAGCTCGCTGCAGCCGAGGGGCCTGTGGCCGAGATCATGGAGCAGACCACCCAGCTCCACCCGAAAGTGGTGGAGTACGACGGCCGCAACCACTTTGTGTTGACGTCCGAGGTGGTGGAGCGCAGTAATGCCGGCAGCAAACGCAAGTGGATGGCCACTTTCTCGGGCGACGCAGAAGACGATGAAGGTGACGACGATGACGACGAGGCAGACGACGATAGCCACCCCTACAAACAGTTGAGGCTTGCCGACATTCTTGCGCCCTTGAACCACCCGCTGGAGGTGGTGTCGCATCCGGCGATCCTGCGCACCTACAGGCTGCCCATCTTCAACAAGCTCGCGATGGAGTTGATTGATTTGATCGAGTTGGAGCAGTACAACCTCAACTGGCTCAACAAGTTGTTGCTGGTGCTCAATGGCGAGGACTGGTACTACTTGTTGGAGGACCATTTGGGGATCCCGAAATACGACCATGGGCTCACCGGAGGGGACGAGAACGGCACAGCTAATGGCACCGCAAACGGTACTTCCGAGGCAAACGGCGTCTCTGACGCTTCCTCCGACTCCACCAAGGAAGACGACAAAACCAACGAAACCGAGCCCGTGGAGTCTAAGGACACCCTGGCAGCCACCACCCCGACTTCAGGACCTGTGATCAAGTCCGAGAACGGCGTGGACCCGTTCTTTGCGCTCCCTGAGGCTCTCAGACGCTACGATGCCCACCAGGTGCCTCCGCACGCGGACGACGAGCTGGGAGTGCTCAAGGAGGAGTTGATCAACTACCTCCAGGTGCTGATCCAGCGCCAGCACGAGTACATCAAGAACTTGACCCAGATCCGCAACGGGCTTGTGCGGTCTGACCGGCTCAAGCGCGACATCTACAAGTGGAGCAAGGAGATGTACGACAAAAAGAGCACCTAATGAAGCATGATGTCCGATGTATGTATAGTAATGTCTCATGAGTTTGGTATAGATTGTTTTGTGGTAGGGTAGAGGATGCAAGTTTAGTTGATTTAGTGGTGAACTTTCACCACACCTCGTATCTATTTCCATAGTTCTTCAACTTTTATTGAAAAGGTGATCCGATTCAATGGCTACTCGCTTTCACACTTATCATTAATTCTATAGTACATAAACTCATTAAACGAGGCTTAGTCCTCTTCGTCAAACTTGGGAGCCAAGTAGAAGCGCAAGTAACCGCCCACGTCCAACTTGTACTCAAACAACGCGGGGGTCTTGTCGGCCAACTTGATGTTGATGGTGCCAGTCAACGCAGTCGCCTTGACAATGTCACCCAAGTACTTGAGGCCAAAGGTCGCGTCCACGGGCTTCTCCAAGTGGATGGACACCAGCTGGTCGGGAGCGTCCATGTCAGTGTAGGGCTTCATCACCACCGACGCGGTACCGGACTCACCCTCGGCCATGAACTTGACCAGGTCCTTGGTGACGACAATGTTCATCGACTCGGCCAAGTTCTTCAAGTCACGCACGATCTTGGCAAACTCGCCCGACAGCATGGTCACCACCAGGTCGTACTCCATGTCGTCGATCTTCATGAACTCCAGCTCGATGTCCATCAACTTGAGCGAGAACTCCAGGATCCGCTCCTTCTTCTTGTCCTCGAAGATGGTCAACATCAGGTCGGGGGCGTCCTCGGCAAGAAGCGTCAAGTAGTCCTCGTTGTTGGCGGTCTTGATGATCTTGGAGAACAGCTCCATGTCCACACCAAGCGTCACGTCACGGTCACACCGGTACTCGGAGAACGCCAGCTGGCCCACCAACAACGACACAAGCAACACCCGCAGGTCGTCGACCGCCTGCACGGTGATGCCGTGCTCGGAACAGTTGAAGTTACAGAGCTTGACCGAGTCCTTGATCGACTCGACAATTCTCTTCAACAAACTCGCTTGGTCAAACTTGCCTTCCAACATGGTATGGTGAAAAAATGCTTCGACGCGCGCCTTTTATAGAGTTGGCCAGACGCGTCGCGCCACGCGTCGCGCGAAATGAGAGGATCTCGGGAGGGGCACAGCGGTCGTGAACGGCGAGGGTGGGGGGTTACGGGCAATTGGGGTGGTTGAGTACACGGGTGGACCCAATTGGCTACTTGACAGGTGGTCTTATATCTCTAGGGTGTTGAGAAGTTGTGATTGTTGTATGGTGGCGGACATTGGTTCAGGAACTACGGTCGCTTAGATACACGAAGACGAGGAGTGGTTACCGTTCTAGACTAGCCTAACTGCGGGCAGGTTCCGCCCATTGTGGGAACGAGGCTGCAAATTGATCTCTGCGCATGCACGACTTCTAGATCCTCAGACACGAGACTCGGAAATGCGCCTTAAGTGTGGGAAGAGGCATTTTTCACTATGGTAAGAACACGACCTTTCAGAGAATTTGTATTATGCACGACCCTGGTTAACAAAGCCGTTTAGAACACCATATAGAAGCTGTGTTCATTCGGCTAAGTCAAATACCATTCCTTGTAAACAACGAGTGAAGATTTCAACGTATGGAGTCACAAAGTGATACCTAATCTTCACGTTTCTACGCATTCTCTTCATATTCTTCAATTTTTCAGTATTTTTGTAATATTACAATAGTCATTAACTATACATGCAAAGGGGCCTCGCGCTGGGCGGCCTGTTCTGCGGCCTGGGGGTCTAAAGGTGGAAGGAATGCTATGCGGGTGTGTGCCTTGTCCGTCAACGGCAAGATAAGTCTATAAGCATCGTGAGTGTTGAGGTAGTAGCGATAGAGACGCTTGGTGCGTAAGAACCCGAGCGACTCGTAGAGCCGCAACGCGCCGATGTTGATCACCTCCGTCTCCAACATCATCTCGTCCACGTTGTCCCGCTCGACCATCTGCTCGATCGTGAGCCGCACGAGGTTCAGGGCAATACCTCGGCCGCGATACGCGGGCTCGATGGCGAGCATGCCAATGTAACCTCGCAACCGCACCTCGCGGTGGGGCTCCACCTTCGAAATGATCACTCCGATGATCTCGTGGGTGTCGGGGGTCTTGACGGTGTAGCAGTAGTGGGGCCAATGGTTGAGGAAGAACCAGTACACGTATATCAGGTACGGTTCGCTCAAGTTGGGGGCGATCAAGTCGCTGATCTGCTGGAACTCGTCCTTGTTGGACACGTCGAACCCATGGTACTCGAGCCCATCGATTTCACGGATCATAGCGACAACGCCTCAGTGGTGGTTTTGTTCTGGTAGTCGTCAGTTGTGTGCAGGTGGCATCGGCGGCGGGTTGCCGATTAGACGATGTGTCAGATTAACGGTGACAGGACCAGGGGCAATGGGTGGTGAAGGTAGTAGGTGTTGTTGGCATGTTAGTAAGATTGTTGGCATCTTTAGTGGCGCTGAACAGTTGGTCCCCAAATGTACTCTGGAATATTTTGATAACCTGTTATGCTTATAATTTACACACAGATTCTGTGCCACCGTGCTTATGTACTTCACATCATGCCCAATTGCCCCACTGCCTCTCCGTTGCTGTAACATCCTGGTTCGCCGTGACCATGCATTGTCCGTGGTTTGTTGCCTGGGCGTATGTACCCCTGGAAAATCGACGGGGCTTGCGGAATTAACGGGAGCAAGCGGTCTCCCCCGTTTGGGTGTGTGGTGGTGGCAATTAGGCTCCGGGGGCGTCCCCCACAGACCTACAGTTTCCGAAGCGGATTTACCCCGTTGACGCCAATGTCGCGAAACACAGCCGAGTCGTTGGTTCCCACGACGATCTTCCGACATTGTAGCAAGTCCTCTACCCGTAGCTCGTTCAGAGAACCATCCACTTGACTCGTTACACAGATCGCAGCACAATAAAGTGTGACGTCTATCTACGCTATTGTTTGATCGGGTTTAGTGTAGCCGAGTGCCGCTGCGGCACGACATTGCGGGCGCCTCCTTCGCCAAAACGGGCAAGAAACCGGTGTTGTCGTCTGGTTTCTCGAGCACTGTCCACCTCAACTCTACCTTTTCACCCCCCGCTCGTCTACCCGTCTCCGTTCCGCGCGGGTCGGCTCGCTAATGCCGGCCGCAACCATGCCGTGAACAATGACCACCACCCCAGTTTCCCGCCAGCCAACCCCCACCCGCCGTAGCCTATCACCAAGCCCACCCCCTACCGCACCAGGGCCCTCTCTCGTTTCTTTTACCGCCCCTCCGGAGCCTTAGTAAGCTTGGCGCCACGTGATGCGTGAATTCGATATCCGGACATGCATCTACGATCGTAACCGACTTCACTCACCAGGGACCCACCATGACTTCCGCCAACCTGCTGCTGTGGACCAGCTTCATCAAGTCGATTGCTCTGTTCAACGGTGACCTCTCCACCCTCACAGCGCCCCCGTTCATTTTGCTGCCTGTGTCCCAGGTCGAGTACTCGCAGTACTGGGCGGAACACCCTGAGTTGTTGGTGGCTCCTGTGCACTTGGGGGCGGACGAGGACGCACCGCGGTCGGAGCGCGATGCCATGGCGCTCAAGCGGATGATTGCCGTGACCAAGTGGTTCATTGCCACCTTGAGGCTGCAGTACTGCCTGCGCAACGAGCTGATGGGGTCGGAAAAGAAGCCGTTGAACCCGTTTTTGGGCGAGGTGTTTGTGGGCAAGTGGACCGACGCCCACCCCGACCAGAAAATCGGCGAGACCCGGTTGTTGCTGGAGCAAGTGAGTCACCACCCCCCGATGACCGCGTACGCCATCGACAACGACACCAACAAAGTGCATTTGGAGGGGTACAACCAGATCAAAGCGACGTTTTCCGCGACCCTGGTCAACGTGAAGCAGTACGGCAACGCGCTTTTGTCGTACGGGTCGCTTGACGAGACCTATTTGGTGACGTTGCCCCCGTTGCACATCGAGGGGATGATTGTGGCGCTGCCGTTTGTCGAGCTCGAGGGCAAGTCGTACATCCAGTGCTCCAACGGGTTGATTGCGGTGATCGAGTACCTGGGCCGCGGTTACGTCACCGGGAAGAAGAACACCTTCAAGGCCCGCATCTACAACGACGCGTTCTCGCTGGGGAAGAAGGAGAAGGCGTTGGTCACCATTGCCGGCCAGTGGCTGGGACTGCTGTACATTGCCAAGGGGCTGACCCTGCCCACGTCCAAGAACGAGTTGTTCTACGATGCCAAGTCCCAGAACCCCGAGAAGTTGGTGGTGAAGCCGCTCGACAAGCAGCACCACTTGGAGCTGCGCCACGCGTGGCAGAAGGTGGCCGAGGCGGTCAAGGAGGGCAACTACGACAAGATCCACCAGGAAAAGTCCAAGATCGAGGAGGAACAGCGCGAAATGCGCAAAAAGGAACAGTCGGCGGGCACCGCGTGGACCACGCGGTGGTTCGACACGTTTGACTACAACGAGGAGGGCGCGTCGCAGAAGCCCGGCCAGGACACCGACCAGTTCTTGGCCCTCACCAACTTGGCGTCGCTCTCGATCCACAACGCCCCGCTGGGCCTGTTGAAGGGGCTGAAATACGACAACGGCGACGCCAAGCACTGGCGGTTTGTGCCGGAGAAGTGGGAGGCGGAGAAGGAAATCACCATTGAGTAGCCATAGAATAATACACTCACTCGTAGGGCCCCGTTATTGTATCGTGGTCGATGACAATGGTGCCCCAGACTTTTTCGTTGCTTTTGCTGCTTTTTGCAGCCAAACCGGGAGATAAATCAAATCGCAAACAGCACGAAAAATGCCGGGGGAACCGCGAGGGGCCCCGGGCTGGCAAATAGAAATGAACGCTCTACACGAATTATCCGCCTGCGGTGGTGGCAGGGGCTATGGCCCGCTTATCTCCTATGCGCGTTCCTCGACGACTTGCATAATTAGACCGTGTCGACAGATAAGCCCATAGTGGGGTGGAGCCCCACGATCGGGGACGCTGTCGGTACTGTTGGGTCTACAAGGCTCGCTGTAACCACTCTGTCTATCTGGCGGTGTCCACCCCGCTTCTCATGACTCATTATCGAGGTGGGGGTTGCCCCGGATTTGGTCACGTGGTTAGGGTTTCACACCCTAGATGCCGCGCTCCTGCACTCTCTGGTGCACCAACGCACGAAAACTTTTACCATACTGAAAAAACTCCTACCAAACCAAAGTTACATATAATAGCAATGGCCGAGTCTCACAGATGTACGTTATTCCCCCCGTTTCCCGCTTGATATCGATCCCTGGACCCTTGATGAACCTGCCTCCCTTGTGAACCACCGTTCCCACGGGTGTGTCGGCCACTGTGGAAATTTTTCACTGGCGACCGAAAACAGGTTGGACCATTTGACGGGGCCCACGCGATAGCAACCACCTCCAGCAGAATACTAACAATACAGTGTACGTTAAGGGTAAGCACATCTCTTACCAACGTTCCAAGAGCGTGACCAACCCCAACGTCTCCTTGATCCAGATTGAGGGTGTTGACGCTTCCAAGGACGCCAAGTTCTACTTGGGCAAGAGAATTGCCTACGTTTACAGAGCCCAGAAGGAGGTCCGTGGCTCTAAGATCAGAGTGATCTGGGGTAAGGTTACCAGAACCCACGGCAACAACGGCTTGGTCAGAGCCAACTTCGTCAAGAACTTGCCCCCCAAGACTTTCGGTGCTTCGGTGAGAGTTATGTTGTACCCTTCCAACATCTAAATACTGTAATTTAATGCAAGGTAATGGATAGATAAACAAAAAAATACGGAATATGAACAAGTGTAGGTTGGTGGTCCTTGGAAACCGTTCACCAGGAGCTCAGCGTGGGCTATAGTGGTTATCCGGGCATGTGCGGTTATCGCGCGAGCCGTAAAATAGTTCGATGCATGGACTATAATAGACAGTGTCTTGGGACTAGCGACGCTAGCACTCACCACTTGTCGGCGTCAGCTATACGAGGCACGCTTAGTAGCCTCCACAATCAGCGTGTGCAATATACGAGTAATGCATGCTATTTGTGGAAGAACCTTCCTCGATGCACGCCGACAGGCACCTGTGGGGAGGAAGCCCCGGTTCCATGTGAACACGTCGGCGTCTGTGTAGAGCCACCAGTTTAAGGTACGACCCAGGCTGCCATTTACGAGCCCATCGTATATGGCATCACCAACCACCACCGCCAGATCCGCCTTGGTGTGTTTGTGCACAGGGAATTGTCTTGTGCGCTTGCAGTCGACCGATGCTGCGTCAGTACCACTGGCCACCAGTATGCTACCGGTATGTCCAGTGCACGTGGAGCATCGCACGCCGGGTGCATGGGTGTCCGAAGGCGGTCCCGTTGCCGGTGGCCCACTAATCACAGGCATGGCTGCAAAGCTTGTTTGTTTTGCAGGGGCCACGGTGCCAGCAACCTTTGTGTTTGTTTACATCGGGCCAATGCTCGCACCACCTGCTGCGGTACACACAATGGACAAACACAGGCACCGTGCGGTGACAACACCCAGGAGTGCTTCACTTGCCATCTCTGGCCACGCCTGGGCAGGCCCCGATTATGCGAGTTTAACCCGCATTAGGAAAGCCAAGGGCGATCCAGGGCAGGACGGTGGCTGGGCCGAGGCCCCACCCACCACCAGACGCCACTAGATCGCCACCACCTCTGCCACCACCGTCCACCATCACCACCTCTCCCACCCGTAGCCCCGTAAGCCTCGTCGCATTCTCGGCTGTTTCAGGGCGAGGTTCCAGATCTGCTTATGTCAGCTGCAAACGACAACACAGCCCATCTGAGTTTAAGGGGGTCCCCCCACCCAGCGCGGGAGGACCGGGCACCCGCCACCACGGCCGCCGCGGGATCGCTCGCCCCACCACCGCACCGCTCCGCACGGGTGCCTCGGCCCACAGCGCTCGCATTCGCACCCCTTCTTCTGTGAACCCCCTACTGTTTGCCATTTCGCCAAATCGGGATTGCTAAATATACACATATTTTTTTCCTCAGGCAAAATTTGATTCTCTATCACTTAGTCGGAAAGCCCATACCCCAGCTCACGAGCTCGCGCCACTCCCAGTTGACCACAGCCCTTGCCTCATGAGTGACCCGTTTGGCAACTTCTCCGACGACGACTTGTTTGACGACTCCGCCGCCCCGCACGCGGGAGCCGTCCCTGAGGGAGCCCAGCCCAACCCGGCCCAGCCGTCGGACGCTGCCCAACCATACAACCCCCAGGTCCAGTACCAGCGGCTGCACCCAGGGCTGCGCCGGGTGAGCACCCACATGGGCCAGATGCCCACCGGCGGCAACACCCTGGTCAACTACGATCTGACCAACCCGTTTGCCCGGCCGCAGCTGAGGGGCATCCACCCGCTGTTCAGCCAGTACCCGCAGCCGTACGCCCAGGCACCGCCGCCCGGGGTCGCTTTCGCCCCCACCTACGGCATGCTGCACCTGGGACTGCAGTACGGGATGATGCCCGATGGCACGGGTGGCCAGATGCTGATGCACCTGATGGGCCCCAAGAAGGGGGTGCTGTTCAAGGAAGGCGAGCCCGCGTACCCGCAGCTGATCTACCTGAAGGGCCAGTTCCAGCTGCAGTTGATGGAGGACATCAACCAGTACGAGTTGGAGCGGTTCGACCTGTTTGACACCCAGGGGAACCCCAATCCCAACATGCACCCGCAGGAGTACATGCGGCCGTACTCGCAGCACATCACCTTTACTGGCGACGACTACATGATCAACCCGTTGCAGGACGCCGACGACGATGAGGACTTGGACCCGTTTGGCGACGACGACTCGTTGTTCTCGGACACCGGCGAGGAGATCGTGCGCCGCGGCAACACCATCCGCCGTGCCGGCACCTTGAACCGCAAGGGCACCATCCGCTCGCGCAAGGACGGCACCTACTACCAGGACGACGAGGAGGACTTCACCCCGCGGTTGAACTACACCAAGACCATCAAGAAGGCGCGGTTGATCAACGGCAACTACGTGATCGACGCGCCGGTGCCCAAGGCGTTGCTCGACACCTTTGGCAAGAAGATCACCGACGGCGGGCGCGAGATGCTGTTTATGCGGTACACCGGTGTCACCTGTGGCCCGCTGAACTTTATCAAACACAACTACAGCTTGCGCCAGGAGCTCTACGCGCCGCCGCGTGAAACAGAGATCATGGTGTGCATCACCATGTACAACGAAGACGAGGTGTTGTTGGGGCGTACGCTCCTTGGTGTGTTTGAAAACATCAAAAACCTCACGGCCCGCGCGGACCCCGTGTGGGGCGAGGACCTGTGGAAGAAGATCGTTGTCACCATCGTCAACGACGGGCGTGTCGAGTTCAACAAGCGCGCCGAGGCGTTGTTGACGGCGTTGGGGGTGTTCCAGGAGGGGTACGCCAAGCTGAAGATCAACAACCGCCAGGTCAAGGCGCACTTGTACGAGTACACCACCACCGTGGGCATCGACGCCGTCAACGAGCGCGTGCACTTGAACAACAATCTGACGCCGGTGCAGATGGTGTTCTGTCTCAAGGAGAAGAACACCCGGAAGATCAACTCGCACCGGTGGGCGTTCCAGGCGTTCTGCCCCATCATCAACCCGCGGGTGGTGATCTTGTTGGACTGTGGTACCAAGCCGTCCAAGGACGCGTTCTACTACTTGTGGCGTGCGTTCCGCGACCCGCTGGTGGCTGGTGCGTGTGGCGAGTTGAAGGCGGCGTTGGGGCCCGGGCGCAAGTTGTTGCGCAACCCGCTCGTGGCCGCGCAGAACTTTGAGTACAAGATTTCCAACATCTTGGACAAGCCGATGGAGCTGGTGTTTGGGTTCATTTCGGTGTTGCCCGGTGCGTTCTCTGCGTACCGGTGGGACGCGCTTCTCAACGTCAACGGCGAGGGCCCGTTGGAAAAGTACTTCAAGGGTGAGTACTTGCACCAGGACACCCAGCTCAACCCGCGCAAGCTCAAGAAGAAGGACGGGCAGGAGCCCGAGGGCGACGCGTTGTTTGAAGAGGAGGAGGCCAAGCGGTTCGAGGAGGAGCAGCACGGCGTGGAGTGGGAAGAAGACGAGGACGACGAGCGCGCGGTCAAGGAGCGCAACTTCCAGGAGGCAGGCATCTTCACCCTGAACATGTACTTGGCCGAGGACAGAATCTTGTGTTTTGAGTTGGTGGCCAAGAAAAACCACAACTACGTGCTCAAGTACGTCAACGAGGCCAAGGCCGAGACCGATGTGCCCGAGGCCATTGACGACTTTGTGTTGCAGCGGCGTCGTTGGCTTAACGGTTCGTTGTTCGCCGCCGGGTACGCGGTGTTCCACTGGACCAAGATCTGGAAGCTGAAGCACCTGTTGATGCGCAAGTTGTGGTTGCAGCTCGAGTTCTACTACCAGTTGGTGACCATTACTGTGTCGTGGTTCTCGATCTCGTCGTTCTTTTTGGTGTTCCGGATTTTGACCGTCAACTTGGGCGGTAAAGAAATGCATTTCGCCGTCGGCAAGTACGTCGCGGTGGTTTTATTTTGGTTCTATATCGGGCTGGTGGTGACGACGTTTGTGTTGGCGTTTGGTAACACCCCGCGGGGCACCAAGCGGTTCTACCAGGGTATAGCCATCATTTTCGCAGTGTTGATGGCGTACATGATGTTTGCCGCCATCTACTTGGCGGTGCGCACCGTTATTGGGGTGCTTAAGGACAACGACGGCCACTTTGTTGGCGAGATGTTGTTCACCGACTACAAGTTCCGTGATTTGTTGGTGTCGACGGTGTCGACGTACGTGTTGTACTTTGTCGGGGCGTTCTTGTACGGTGAGCCCTCGTTCATGGTAACGTCGTTTGTCCAGTACGTGCTCTTGTCGCCCACCTACATCAACGTGCTCAACATCTACGCGTTTTCCAACATTCACGATGTGTCGTGGGGTACCCGTGGCCAGACCCAGGCCAAGAATCTTGGGTCGGCCAAGACCACCGGCGACAACAACGAGATGGTCACCATCGTGCCCGGGGTGTCGGAGGAACTCAACGAGCAGTACGTCAACACGTTGGAGGAACTCCGCACCATTCCGGTGCCGGTGGAGCCGATGGTGGACAAGAAGAAGCGCGACGACTCGTACTACGCGTTGATCAGAACCATCACCGTGCTCGTGTGGATGCTCACCAACGGGATGTTGATTGCCATTGTGCTCAAGACCGCGGGTGTCGACGTGTTCTACAACGAGCAGAGTTCGCTTAACGAGGACGGGTCGATTGGTGGTAACACCACGGTGTTCTTGACGGTGATTCTTTGGATTGTCGCTGGTCTTGCCGCGTTCCGGTTCATTGGGTGTGTGTTGTACTTGATCAACAAGGCGTTCCGTCCGATCAAGTGGCGGATGATTGCCCGCCGCGAGATGAAAAAGGCGGCCAACCTGGGTTAGGTTGGGGGTTCATAGTTATAAACAATGGAAGGTATGGTTAGGTAGGTGGGGGGGTGCTAGTGGTGGTGCTAGTGGTGGTGCTAGTGGTGGTGCTAGTGGTGGTGAAAATGGTTGTGGTAGTAGTTGTCGAGGTGGTAGTTATCGTGTGACCAAGGTGATGTTGGTCTATGGCCGTGGTATCGTGGTCACAATAGTTGTGGCACTATCGCCGTGGCCGTGTACTGGCCATGGTAGTGGTACCACGCCCATGATGGTAATGGTAGTGGCATCCCATGATGGTAGTGTGGTCGTGTACTGCCTTGGTAGTGCATTGCAGATACGATAGTGGGGATAGTAACCAGAGACAATTGATTACGGTGCGCTGCTTTACTGGCTACGCCCCTTAACGCTTATTCCCGTGATTGTACGACTCAGCCGTGCGTTGACGTGAACTGAGGCTCAGACAGACGCCAGTTAGACCATGTGGCCTCCATGTGGCTTCAATTTACGAGAGTGATAGCGGAGATGGAATTCCGCACTGGGCTGTGTTGTGGAGGTGGAGTCGTTTCAGGTAGCGATCGGATCTGGCTGGCTTGCTTTTCCCGTTGCTTTTGTCAATTACAATTACCGTCATTGTCGCCATGGCGCGTGGCAGCTCGACCGCTGATCCAGCCCCAGACAGTGGCCACGGTCTAGATCGCTATCTGGCGTGATCTCAGTCTCGCTCGCTGCCCCTTTTTGTGGCGCATCGCCTTTTTGTGCCAGTTCATCTCGCTGTTGCCGCACAGGCTGTCGGCATTCCATGGGGAATGTCCGGGCCTAGGTAAGTCCGAGGTGCGTGTGACGCAGTTACAACCCCGTGACAAAATCCCTCGTTAACGCTTTGTATTTTCAGGCCAAAAAAATTTTACTACATGGGCACGCCTGAGCGGGCAGGATACATGAGTGGTGCCACTCGCGCGATATCGATCCCCGGTGGCTGGTGGCCGGCGACACCATGGTTGCTCGCATTACCCCGCTGGCCCCGTCAACATTCCTGACGGCTGCAGGCCCCAATCTAAAAACCTAGTGTAGACATCGGTGAAATGCGTCGGTAAATGTTCGCCGATTTGCGCGCCTCACCCGGGAATGTGCAAGTAGCCAACCAAAACAAACAGATGGGATGATGTTCACAGGCGTCGAGCCCGCGTGGGCGGTGGCGGTGGACGCGACGTCGTCGGGTGGGCTACAACCCTCGACGGAGCTCCGGAAAATAACCGTTGACACATTGATAATATTACGACAGCAGCACTTACAGATAAACGCGATGACGTGTGGACAGGGTCCCTATCGTGACAATAAGGGGGCGCTGCGCCGTGCGTGGGGGAGCCCACCTGAGCTGATGTAGCCCCACCAGCGAACCAGGCACGCCGTAAGCGAGGAGGGGCCCGGCGGCACCCCGGAATGGTGCGACTTCTGGTGGCGAAGCGGGCTTGTAGGCGCAATGCCGTTCCTAATCCAAGGTCTGGCCCCGCACATATGCACGCGATCCGAACGGTATTTGCCCGAGGATTGTCTCGGGCAGCGAGCGGAACTTGCAGCAGGCGGCGTTTTGGCGGCTGGAGACCGGGGGTGGCGAGGTGCTAGCGAGTGACAAGTCCGCCACCCGGGTTTGTAAGGGGCCTGCGGTAGCGAGGGGAAAAAACGTCGGGAATCGCCCTGGCCCACCACCTAGCCCCAACGCACGCCAAGCAACGCTGCGGGCCTCAGAGGCCGCCAGGGTACCATCTTCGCCGCATGAGGTGCGTTTGCCACAGCAAGAGGGGCACTAATTTTCTTGGGCCCCATGCACAGATGGGCGCGCAATCCCGCCCAGCGGGCCCGACAACTATTGCTGCCAATTCCATGGCAACGGTATCCCGGTGTCTGGCAGCAACATCACACCCACCTTTAGTCATGGCCCGCTGCTTTGTGGCCCAATATTTTTTAGTGGTAAATCCTGGCAGAGGAGCGTCACCCGGTGTTACATCGCACGCGGCAATTGACCTACAGGTGGAATATGCTAGCAGCAGGGGCAGCGCTGGCGCTTGCGAGGGCGATGGCACTGCTACGGGACTGGTGGCAGGCCCCCGGGCCCGCGGTATTCCGTGGGAGCGTGCGACGATCGACAGCCAGCGAAACCTAATTTTGTCAGTCAAATAAGCCTTCCCCAGCTGTTGCAACTACGATAAAAAATATTTGGAGGCTCTTGACGCCCGGTGGGTGCCGGCGGCAGTTTGGCCCGACCGCCAGGCGAGCTTGGCAAACCGCGGGCGGACCCCCGGGCCCGTGGAGCCGGCACTCGCCCTGTGGTCGCTGGCGTGGTGGCGGCCACCCCCACCCGTCGTTCCCCCACCCTGAGGGGCTCACCTCCTGTGGGTCGAAAAATTATTGCCACTGTTCCTGCAGCTGGGGGTACCGAGAGTGCCCCGAATAGGTAGGATTTGAATAGGCATTGATGCAAAGGGAAAACCTCGCTGTGAGATAATGGGCACGACAGTTCGAATATTTTTTCAGGGTGAGTGGTGACGACGTAGTTATACATTAGGATATACGTTGTTATATAGTCTTTGACCCCACGATCGCAAGAAAATAAATTTCGACCCGCTGTCGTCACTGTTGTTGGTTCACTGGCTCTCCCGTAAGCCGTCCGCTGTGTGCTCCTCCGTGTCCGTTGTCCCCCCGGTGTCGCACTGATCTGGTCCCCGGATTCCCGTCCCCCCACTACTCTCCCTGAGCCCGTTCCCATCGCTCGGTGGTCCCTCTGACCCTTCCCCACCAAAAGGTTTCCCGCCCGTTTCCGCTTCTCCGACGTGATCTGCCTGATCCGTATTTCCGCTCCGTTTCCGCTCCCGTTTCGCTTTCGCCTGGTCCCGAGACCCTTCCTGGTCGACCCCGCTACCTCCTCCCATAACCAGCCCGTGGATGAATGAGTGATACCAAACCAAAGAGAAAACGCAGAAGCTACTCGTGTGGCCCCTGCAAGCTCCTCAAGATCAAGTGCGACCTCCAGGTGCCCGTGTGCTCGCTGTGTGTCAAGTTCAAGCGCGACGACAAGTGCCTCTCCGACCCGGCACACCCGCCGTCGCACGAGGAGTGGGCCAAGATCCAGGAACGCAAGAAGCGCACCACGTTCAAGCGGCTCAAGCAGGCGCTGCTGACGCTGCCGCGCATGCAGCCGATGCTCCCGTCGTTCGATCCCAACGTGGTGTTCGACAAGGCGAGCCAGCCGCTGCCGCCGCCGGTGCCGTCGCAGTCGGCGACACCGCACCCGTCCCAGCTGCCGCTGGAGCCGCCCGAGTACACCCAGGACCCGCTGCTCCAGGCGCTGGCAGCCCACGACGCCGCCACCACCATGGAGTTGCTGATCGTCGAGCTCAAGAAGATCAAGCGGCTCCTCCCGCGGCTGTGGCACTTGGTGGAGGAGCTCATCAGCCTCTACTACCGCGGGTGCTGCCCGCTCGTGTGGGAAATCATGCCCGAGGCCGCCGCCAAGCACGACGTCCAGCAGGTGTACCACAAGCTCACGTTGCTGCTGCCGCTGATCTTGGACAAGCCGGTGCTGTACCTCACCAACGTCATGCAGCTGGTGCTGTTGCTGGTGGCGGCGATGCGCCACTTGTCGCTCATGTTTGCCCTCATGCTGGCCGGGATGCTTTTCCACCACACCCTGGCGCTGCCCGAGCTCGACCAGATCCTGCGCCACTTGTTCGACGCCATCCTGTTCAAGCCGGACGCCGACATCATCGCCGACTGGATGGCGATGCTGCGGCAGCTCCGCGACCGTGTCGACGGCGCGGCGTCGCTCACCGACGTCATGTTCATGTTGGACTGGTACCTCGTGACCCAGACGTACCACGACTACCGCCACGACGCCGTGGGCCACTTTCTCGAGTTCAACGCGGTGCTACTGCACTGTGTGCTCGTGGACGAGTGGGTGCGCTACGTGACCGATGCCCGCGACCGCACCCCGCTCGCGCGCCACTTGGGCAAGTACTGGTTGCAGCTCAAGCTCTGTGACATCGACTGCCTGTTTTTTGCCGACAAGGGCACGTTGTTGCAGGGGTCGCAGTACCGGCGCGGGCACAACCCCAACACCCAGTACATCGAGTACCTTTTTGGCGGTGCCGGGCTTCCCCAGCTCAAGGCTCCCGCGTTGGCGGTGCTGCTCCAGATCTGGGGCAACTACTACCAGCGCAAGGCCGAGGTGCAGGAGCTCGGCGAGTTCTTGACGCTGTACTTGTGCTTGTACCTGGCGATAGCCCGGCACATCCACGAGCTGTTGGTGGCGTTTGACCCGACGCTGTTGGCGCCGCCGACGCTTGTGGCGCTCGTGCAGGCGATGCTGGGCAACTACTTGACCACGCGGTGGCTCACGTTCATCCACATCGAGCACGGGTACTTCCCGCTGTTGCGGTTCGCGCTGTTCTTGACGCTGATGTTGCTGATGTTCAACCCGTTCATTGTGCTCGACAAAAACCAGCCGCACTTTTTGGACGAGTTGACGGCCCAGGTCAACTTCTACCACTTCAAGTGGATGTACCAGTGTCTCGTGGTGCAGGGGCTCTTTTTGGCGGCGTTGGCCCAGTTCCGCCGCCACCCCAACCCGCACTTGCTGTTGGCACGGGTGTACGACACCATCCACGACAAGTTCTCGCACGTGTTGCTGCGGTTGTCGCTGTTGCACCCGGTCAACACCATCCCCAAGTACCGCGACTGCTTGGCCATCGCCCAGGGGTTCGCGCTGGTGATGCTGGCGGCGCCGGTGGAGCTGGCGGGCGCCCTCCGCGACCAGGTGCTCGAGATGCTCGACAGCCACCTGCTCCGCGGCGTCTACGTCAACTACTACTTTGGGCTGGCCGCCAACTTCGACAGCTACCTCCACAAGTTGTGGGAGTTGCTCCTGGAGGTGGCGGCCTCCGACACCGCCATCCCCGTCGTGCGGGGGTTGGCGATCAACGACGCGTTTGTCGCCGACTACGCCGCCAGTCTCGACGGGTTCCAGTTCAACCACGCCGACGTCGACGAGTTTGTCGAACGCCATGTGTGACATGGCCTGTACCATAGCCTCCTCCCCCCAGTTTGTACTATATGCATCGAATAGAGGATCATCGAATAGAGTCGAATAGAGATCGATAGAGAGTCGAATTGAGGTTCGAATAGAGGACCAAAAAGAGGATGATCGAATAGAGAGTCGAATAGTGGTTCGAATAGAGGTTCGAATAGAGGACCAAGTAGAGGTTCGAATAGAGAGTCGAATAGAGAGTCGAATAGAAAGTCGAATAGAGGTTCGAATTGAGGTTCGAATAGCATCAAAGAGAGCATCAAAGGATCATCTCGTAGCTCGGTAGCTTTGTGGAGCTCCAACGCGCGCTGCCTGCCGCTTTGGGAAGCCCAGTGCCCGCGCTGGGCCACGGCGGCGTGGCGGGCGCTATCGCCAACCCCGCCCACGCTCGCCAACCTTATTGAGCCTAGTGTCGACAGATACGCTGCGGGTGGCCAAAAAATATTTCCGGCCCTAGCCGCAGAAGCCCGTGCTTGGAATGCGTGTGAAAGTGGCATATCCGGGTGGGAAAATAATCGGTCGTAAACCATGCCGGGTTGGGCAGGTGTCAAGCGTGGCGGGAGGGAGGCCCGTCCTCCTCCGCCATCGGATTTAGCTGGCCCCCTGGCCGGGGATAGTAGGCCTGCTCGGGGATAACAATGCACGGCCCATAAGCCCCCCGCAGAAAATAATCAGGAACTCGCCCCTGTGTCACCTTGGTTCGCTAAGTTACGCATGTCAAATCACCACGCGTGGGGGTAATTTCAGATCTAAACGAGAGCAAACCCTGAGTTTAGGTTGATGCACTCCAGGTGACGTCGTCCACCACGACGCCCCCACCAGGCCGCCCCCACCCCAACGGTGCTCTTATCGGCTAGTGCGATAACGCAGTCATCGCGCGTGGGCCTGAGCGGTGGCAGGTGTGCTCCAGCGATCGAGCCCACGATCGCTGAAATAGCAGGTACCACGCCGCAGCAGCCCCCCGACGCGCCCAGAGCCGCAAACGACATCGGTGCCTGGGCCCGCAGAAAGCGTACGCGACGGGGCTAAGTCGTATATCGCCAGGAATTTCCCGGGCATACCCCGCCCAAACAATGGCTCTGCGGCCGTGGGGGTTGCTCCCACGGATTAATCGCCGCTATTGTCCTGCACGGCGCTCAGTTTCGTAACAAATGTCGTTATCGTAACCACCGGAGTTGGCGGGTTACGCAGCCCGGGGGCCTCATAAACAAATCCACACGCGTCAGCGACGTGATGGATGAGATAATCGAGTAAGTAGCCGTGTCTGGGCTGGTCGAACGTACTAACAGTAGGCTTTCTGACGACGAGTATCCGGCGAAGCGCGCGCGGTTTGACGACGACGTGGAGATCGTGGCCGAGACCGGGGTGGTGAGTGTTGGAAGTAGCCCGGTCGAGACGGGGGTTCGGCCGAGGTTAGGGCTCGAGTCGTTTTTCAGCTCGAGCGATGACGAGGGGGAGAGCCGGCCAGATGGGGTGGGATTGCGAGATGAGGAGGGTTTGCAAGATGGGGTGGTCCCTGTGAGGGCCCAGATACAGACGCACAGGACACAATTACCAGTGGGTGCTGGTTTTAAAGACCCGTTGGGGCGTGTAGACAGACCAGTCAACCTGGTTGAACGTGATCTGGTCAAACCTGGTCTGGTTGAATTTGACCTGGTTGATGATCTGGTTGAGTTTGATCTGGTCAAACCTGTTCTGGTTGATGATTTTGTGGAGCGTGCTCTGACTCCATCTGCTAACCCAGTCGAAGAATTCGGTTCTGAACCAATTGACATCTCTGAGCCAGTTGATCACTCTGAACGTGTTGATCTGCCTCAGCCTGTAGACCCTTCGCAGCCTATAGACGTGCCTGACCTGTCGCAGCCTGGAGACATGCCTGTTCGCCGGCCAGTGTCTCGGTTCGACCTGTCACTGCCTGAGCCGGCCACTGCGCCCACCACTGGGCCACCTGTCACCTTGCTAGACCCGTCTCTGCCGGGGCTGCCTCCCATCGTGCTCAGCGGGACCCCTTCCCCGGTGGCTCCCTCCCAGCCCTTGGGTGCGCTCTTCGACTTGAGCAGCAGCCAGCCCACCCCATCCAAACCGGCACAGTCCCACCCCATCAGCAGCCCCGTAGCGTCCCAGGCTGCCCGCACGAAGTCGCTCCCGTCCCGGTTTGACGACACCGACCCCATTTCGTCGTCGCCCGCTGCCAGCCAGGGGCCCCCGAAGCCCACCATCTCTACGTTGGCGGGCGCTAGGCTCATTCCCAACCCGACCCCGGCCCAGATGCGCACCGCCAACCGTGTCTCCCGCAGCAAGGACGAGCTCGTGGGCGAGATGGCGTTGTATATGCCCCACGCGGTGTACGACCGGTTCAACAAGCTCGATCTCGCGTCGGTGTACGCCCACGCCAAGTTGGAGACCTACGCCAGCGACCTCCCGCTTCTCTACTGGCAGCGGTCGCTGCTGTGTGTGTGGGACGAGGAACAGCAGCTATTCCTCCCCACGTTTCCGTACCAGGCGGTGGACGACACGGCGGTGCTATTCTACGAGGCCCCCGAGTTTGTAGACGGGTTGGACCGGGTGGCTCGCGACATTGGCGAGGCCAAACAGCGCCACTCCAAGATCATTGTCATGGTCCAGGAGCTCGACAAGCACTTCAAAAAGATCCAGAACGCCCAGGACCGCGCGTTCCGCGAGCAGGTGCGCCGGCGCATGGAGGGTGACGAGGTTGCCACGCCTCCAGACAGCTCGGACAGCGTCAAGCAGATCAACCGCAGAATCACCGCGTTCCAACTCAAACACCAGGTCAACCTCTACCCGGTGCGCACCAACACCGAGGCGTGCGAGTGGCTCTTCACCCTTGGGCACACGCTAGCAGCCAACTACTACACGCGCACGGCCGGCATCAGCGACCGCCCGCGGCTGGGCCGCGACCGCAAGACGGTGTTCCTCCTGGCAGTGACCCAGTTCAAGATGATGACCGACAAACGGGCCCAGACGTTGTACCTGTGCTTCCCGCTGTTTGCGCAGCTCTCGCAGGTGTTGACGCGGCACGGGGCGGTGGGCAAGGACGTCGACGGGAAGAACATCGTCCCGCCCACGGTGGAGCAGGCTTTCCTCAAGGCGTTTACCCTGGACGACCCCAACGCGTCGGTCTACGACTGAGATGTATATAGGTAAATAGAGTAGCATGGGCATGGTTTAGGTTAGTGGTGTTGGAGTCGGATGGTGTAGAGGTGGAGTTGGTGTAGAGGTGTGGTTGGTGTAGAGGTGTGGTTGGTGTAGAGGTGTCGTGGTGGTTGGTGTAGAGGTGTCAGTGGTGGTAGCGGTTTACTTTGGTGGTATAAACTTGGGGGTCGCAACACCAGCCACAAACCAGCCACACCCGTGAGGCGAGGCTAGATAATAAACCCCAAAGCGAACAGTAGTGTATAATACCAGCTGTCAAAGCTTGCTTTTTATCGCTTACTGTTAGCCCCACGCAGTTGTCACCGCTATCATCGCTATCACCGCAACCTGTCGCTCGCGAACAATTAGCCACATCCTACACCCAACCTTAATCAAACACCACAAAGCCCGGAAACCCTCAGGGTCCCCTAAAACTCCCTCCCCCGAGCGTTTCGCCTATCGGAGGCGGGTCGTAGAGTCATTAGACGAGGCACGTCCGTGCCTAGGCTTGGCAACGCTCATCGCATTGTCACCACCGCGTTAGCCCGTACCCACCCTGAGTCACCACCGACGCAGCACACCCGTAGATCTGCGACCCCGGTGAGCGTGCTCCGGGCGTTGCCCGCGGCAGGTGTACCCGTGCTGTGTTGCTGCCAGCGCACGCTTACCGCGTGTTACCGATTTGCAACCTGGGTTTGCATAGGCAGTCTTGGCATTGGTCGCACACACGGGACCCGTTTCCCGAGCGGTCCCTAAGACCTCGGGTGTGAGACCCGGCCCAAAACCCGCGTAGACACCCCCACAAAGCCCCCGTGACGCGTCACCCACGCGTTTCCCCCGCAACTCGCGTAGACACCCACGTTTCCGTGACCCCACGTTGGACTCCACATGGTACCAGCCGCGCACCAAAAAAAGGCAACAAAAAGACTTGACCAGGATGGCTGCGTTGTTTGAGTTCGACGAGGTGCTGCAGTTGACGCAGAGCTTGCGTGACGCCGACCTCAACTACCAGCTCCTTGACGCGGACGACCCGCTCGACCCCGGAGACCTGGACGACGACGACGACGACTCGGTGGGCGCAGAGCCCATCGGGATCTACTCGGAGACCCTCCCCATCCCGATGCAGGGCCACCCACGCCGCAACAGTGCCATCGCCCTGCTGTACGAGGTGGGCATCGGGCTGCTGCTGTACGTGTCGCTGCTCAACACCCACGCCGGCCACCGCTACCGGCCCCGGTTGCAGGACTTTGAGCCGATCAAGGTGTTGGGCCAGGGGCTGTACGGCAAGGTGCTCTTGGTGCGCGAGCGGGCCACGGGCAAGTTGTACGCGCAGAAGCAGTTGAAGAAGGCGTCGCTCATCATCAACGAGAACACCAACGAGATCCACCAGACCAACTACCAGCGCACGGTGAACGAGAAGCAGATCTTGGAGATGGTCAACCACCCCAACATCGTCAAGCTCTACTACGCGTTCCAGGACAACAACAAGCTCTACTTGATTCTCGAGTACTTGCAGGGCGGCGAGTTGTTCCACCACTTGGCCCAGGAGCGGTTCATGAGCGAGAAGCTGGCGTCGTTCTACATCGCCCAGATGGTGTTGGCGTTGCGGTACTTGCACATCAACCTCAAGGTGATCTACCGCGACTTGAAGCCCGAAAACTGCTTGCTCAACGACCACGGGCACCTTGTGCTCACCGACTTTGGTCTCCTGAAGGAGATTGTCGACAACGAGCGCCAGCACTCGATCACGGGCACCGCGCAGTACATGGCGCCCGAGATCATCAAGGGCGAGCCCTACGACTACCTGGTGGACACCTGGCTGTTGGGGTGTGTCGCGTACGACTTGCTCACGGGGCTGCCTCCGTTCACCGGGAACTCGCCCCAGAAGATAATGGACAAGATTGTGGCCGCGGCTGACAACGGCAAGCAGCCCAAGTACCCGTTCTACGTGCTGAGAGACGCCAAGAACTTGTTGGGCCGGTTGCTCCAGGTGGACCCCGAGAAGCGCATCGACATCGACAACGACTTCGAAACCCTCAAGAAGCACTCGTTCTTCCGCCACGTCAACTGGGGCGAGCTCGAGGACTTGGAGAGCCACGAGGAGTTGCTCCCGCCCATCTTGCCCATCATTACCGACCCGGTGTTGGCGGAAAACTTCGACCTGGACTTTACCGAGATGGCGTTCACCCCACAAACGTCGTCCATCTTGGACAAGGACATATTGCATTTGCACGGGTTTACCTACACCAACGAGAGTTTTTTGGCGGGCCTAAAAGGATAACTTATAGACTACAGGTAGTTTAATAAATCTAATCGCAGAGTGGGAAATTGACGGTGTGGTTGACGAGTGTGGTTGACGGGTGTCATTGACGGGTCTCGATGACGAGAGTGGGTGACAGATCTGCCGCCCTTCACCGCGTTTTGGTTCTCTCTCGTTGCTTTCCTGGTTTGCAGCCTCGGCTGGCCGCATTGGGAAGTTTGCAGCCATAAGCCACACCACGTCACGCCATCGAACGATCCGATAAAGATTTGCCACATGACGTAGCAACGTGTATTAACGTAAGATTATGTATGCAAAAAGCGCCGCACCCACAAAGAGGTGGCCTACGGCTTGGAGCCCGATCACGCGGCGGTAGCTACACCCACACTCCCAGAGACAGTTCTGGCGCCACAACTGGAGGATGCACACACTTACAAAGGTAGCAATCCCTCCAGCGAGGCCGCTGGCGGCCCACATCGCCGCCACCATCTCCCACGTCCACGCGATGCTGCACCACCCGTCGAGCAACACCCACCAGGGGCTGATGGTCAGGGCCACCACGCCGTACCGCAAAAACATCGGGTCGACCGCGAGAACCTGCTCGTTGTCGTCGACGGTGACGTTGTAGTAGAAGTTGAGGAAGTAGCGGAAGTTGGGATACGGGTGCACACACGCGGCCTGCTCGGCCTCGAGGCACCGTGGCGCCAACGTGTACAACAGGAGCTTGCGCTTGAGAAGCGGGTACGTCTCGGTGCTGCGGTGGCCCGTGGAGGGAGCGAGCCAGTGGAAGTAGCGGCGCCAGCGCAGCTGGGGACGTGTCGGGACGTAGGTGGAGGCAAACGAGGGGTTGGATGCACACCGCCGCATGTGCGGAGCCACGAGCGTCGGGGCGTCCGAGGACAAATGCGAGTCGTTGTCGCTGCCCCAGTCGCCGTCAAACGAGCCGTAGTTGAACTCGGGTTTCTTGGTCAAGTCTCCGTAGTCCGGGGTGACCACCTGGGACGCGTAGGCGGTCGCGTGGTTCAAGTGGTGGGTGTTGCACGGCAGCACCGAGTACAAGTGGTCGTTGTGTATCTCGGGCGGCGGGGTGATGGCCACCGGCTTGGTGGGGCGCGGTTGAGGGGGTTCCGGCTCCATGCTGCGGCGGTAGGTGTCGGTGTCCCGCCACAAGGTGTACCAGCGCGTGAAGTCCTGGTAGGTGGCCAGGTAGCGGTGGCAGACCTTGTAGGCCGTGGTCACGGGCCCGAGGTTGCACACCACGGTGAAAATGAGGGTCGCGGAGGCGGCAATGGCGGTGGTGGGGCTCTGGCAGCGAACAAGGGCCATTGCGGTCATGAGGAGCCCGGTGTTCACCACGGGGACCACCAACCGCTTGTAGGCGGTGGGGCCGTCCATGTTGACCGAGAGGGTGAGGATGTCGTGGGCAAAAACCGCCACGAAGCGGGCCATGTGGTACACGAGTGCTGTGGCCACCAGGGCGATCACACAGTGGACGAGGTCGGGGGCAGCTATGTCGGGTGGAAGTGTCCACCAGAGGGCAGCGAGAGGGCCGAGCGCCAACGCACTCAACCCTAGTAGCGTTCCACTCATGCTTAGACAAACGGACCGGCCAGCTTGTTGTGGATGTGAAAAATGTGTGGTTATGCGTGTCAGCGGGGTCGGAAAGACGCGAAGTGGGGAGGCCAGAAGGGTGGGGGAAAGCTTAGAGTGGCTCTAAGGGCGCTTTCGAGATGCTTTCAGGGTGCGTTCAGGGTGATTCTACAGTGGTTGGCTCTGGTTTTCCGTCTCTTCTAGTCTTTTGGTTTTGGGCTTACTAATGTGATCTTTCTCGCCTCTGATTGGCCAGACCTCGGTGAGCGCGGCAAAAAGGTCAATGATGAGGGATGCGAGGTTCGAACTCGCGCGGACAAACGTCCAACCGATCTTAAGTCGGTCGCCTTAGACCACTCGGCCAACCCCCCAGTATACACAGGTCGGAATTGCTGGTTTGACATGGGGTGGACGGCAAACAGGACACAAATTGTAAACTAAAACCTAGCCAAATATGCCTTATATAGACGGGATACGTTGTGCTACTGTTCCGGTGCACGTTGGCGCCGTTTTCGTCCGCCCCAGTCCCCCGCGTGCCGCCGTTCGAACTCGGGTCGGCTCCCGGTTGCCCCTGAATCTCCGCTGATTTTGGATTTTTATCGTTATTTCGTTATTTTGACAAAATTTGCCGAAACGCAAGTGCGTAACCCGTTCCAGATTAAGGTTGGCCGGTTCGCATCGGTCACAAAACCAAACGGACACCCTGTCACCCCGACCCACCCAAAACACCCCGACAGACCCCCCGACAGCCGGCTGGCGGAGCCCGGTTGCTAGCCACGCCGCCATGACAGCACGCACTATTTCGCCCGAATGAACCCACTTTGTGCTGCGTGATGCTGTAGGCTTCCCCTAAGCATGCCAAGCCTTGCGCTGCGAGATAACTCCGTAGGGTACAGCTGCGACGCCCCCGGGCTCTCACCAGCACAATTAGAGTAGCCGCACCCCTTGGCCCGGGCTCCGGCTTCCCGATCGCCCGCCACCCCTTCTCTGGCGATTCGGGAAGTTTCCTAATGCATAGCGAACGTGCATCACGCACAGATGGTCAACCGCATTAGGACATGTCGACAGCAAACAGCGAGATAATGGCGTTATGGCAGCATGGTCACCCAGGAGAATACCGAGGTGAGGTGGTGGCGAGCAAACAGTAGCAGCCCCAGCCGCCGGAAGCACGGCCCCCGGCCCGCACCCCCCCTTGCCATTGGCCCCCGCGCCCGCCTGCAAGCCGTGCTCGTTTTGTGCTCCAGCCTTGCCTCCATTATAATTTTTTTTCCTGCTTCGACGCCTTATTACCGCTGCTCCCCGCATTCAGGCGTCAAATCGTCAGTCGATCAGAGATAACCACCTCCGCTCCACCACCCGGTCCTGGCGTAAACTAGCTCCGATTCCCTTCTCTGAGCGCACCCGACGCAGCTACCGCCCCCATTGACCATGTCGTCGCCCAGCAACATCGACGGCACCATCAAGGACATCGTCGACGAGACGTACGGGGTCAACGCGGCGGACATCGACTTCTTCATCCGCGACAACGCGTTGGACCCCAACCAGCCGCTACCCCAGCTGCCGCTGCTGCCGCAGCTGCACTTGAACACCGCCATCTCCAACACCAATGCCCGCAACCACCTGAAAACCACCCTGGTGGCGGCAGAGACCAAGGAGAACGTGGTGGCCGACAGACGCCCGTCCCAGGCGCACCTGGCAGCCCACCGCAAGCGCTCGCTGGTGCTGCTGACCCTGAGCAACGGCTCCAACTCCAGCTCGGGCGGCTTCTTCAACAAGCTCAAGGGCAAGATCCACCGGTCGTTGCTGGTGCTGGAAAGCAACAAGCACCACAACCTGGTGGCGGCCCACGTGGCCCTGCCGCCGCAGCCGCTACCGCCGCCGCCGGAAGAGGAGCCGGTGGTGTTCAAACTGCTGTTTTCGTTCGGCAAGCCCGCCAACGACAACCCCCAGCTCGACCAGTACGTGGAGATGTTCCGCCAGCACGCCCGCCGCCCCGAGGCCGACGACGAGGTGACTTTGTACCCCGAGGACGAGATCCCCAGCCACCCAGACCACCTGCCGTGGCCGCTGGTGCTCGTCAACAACCACCCGATGAACGCCAACGGCACACCAAAGGCCCCCGAGCCCGGCGCACCCAAGTTTTCGCTCTTCCGCCGCCGCACCATCACCGACACCCCCGAGGCGCCAACGCTGGCGCTGCCGCCCGGGCGGTCGCGGCTGCCGGGCCGTCTGCCACCGCCCCACCGACCCAAGCCGCTCAAACGGGTGGCGTTTGCGCTGAGCACGTTCTTGAACGACCCCCCGCAGCAGATCCCGTCGCGGACGCCGCGCGAGGGCAACGTCGAGATCATGCCCGAGGGCGGGTACAAGATCCGCGCGCTCACCGACGACGAGAAGAAGCAGATGGAGCTCTCGTTGATGGGCAAGGGCGGCGGGATCGTCGTGGGCGGGCTGGGCGCGTTGGGGTTGATTCCCAAGGAGGAGCGCGAGCCCGAGGACGAGCCCGAGGACGAGCCCACGGCCGAGGCGGACGAGCCGGCGATCGACCGCCACATGCAGCAGGTGCAGATCGACAAGCCCATCATCAAGCCACGGGCGAACTACTACAGCGCGCCCGTGGAGAAGATGGCGTTGGACGTGATGTACACCCGGTGCTGCCACCTCCGCGAGATCTTGCCGATACCGGCGATTCTCAAGCAGATCCCCAAGGGGCTGATGGCGCCGATCGCGGTGTTGCAGCTCCGCAACCCGCTGCCGAGCATGGTGGAGATCCAGACGTTTGCCGACTTTGTGCGGATCGCGCCCATCGGGTGCTTGCTGTTGGACGGGGTGCTGCTTCTGTTGGAGCAGTTTCGCATTATTTTGCTGCTGATCACCAGCAAGACCCAGTTGGAGAAGTTGCTGTTGCGCAACACCCCGATCGACCACGACGGGTGGCTGTTGTTGTGCTGGTTCTTGCTGCGCAACTTGAAGCTCAACAAGCTCGACATCACCCAGTGCCCGTCGTTGCAGGTGAACGTGCTCAAAAAGAAGAAAAAGGCCCACAAAAAGGACGAGTTGGTGCGGATGCAGTGCAACATGGACAACCGGCTGGACATGGACTGGGCGATGTTTATCGCGGCGCTTATTGCCCGGCGGGGGATTGACGACCTCACCATGACCGGGTGCTGCATCCGCGACCTCGAGTTGTTTGAGAAGTTGATCACCGACGCCGTGTGCATCCGCACCACCCGGTTGGGGTTGGCGTTCAACCAGTTGGACGTGCACTGCATGAACATCTTGTTGGACAACTGGCTTCTCCTGTCCAAGGCGCGCGGGCTCGACTTGGGGTACAACGACTTCAGCGACGTCGAGATGATGCAGTCGTTTATCGAGCGCATCCGCAAGCCCGGGTACGAGGACACCATTGCCCAGGCGCTGCTTGCGTTCTTGTCGCTCAACCTGAGCAACGTGGTGTACTGCGACCAGTTCAAGGTAATTGTGGAGAAGTTCTTGTTGCGGCTCCCCAACCTCAAGTACCTCGACTTGAGCTGCAACCAGCGGTTGTTTGGCACGTTGCCCCACCAGCACAACGAGGCCGAGGTGGTGCAGTGGTGGTGCGACACCCTCCCGTTGTTCCCGCAGTTGGTGCGGTTGCATCTTGAAAAGGAGAACTTTAGCGAGAGCCTGATCATCACCCTCCTGAAGCTGATCCCGTTTTGCCGGGTGCTTGGCTACTTCCTGATCAAGGGCAACGCCGTCAACATCGCGTGTGCCACCGCGCTCTTGCAGGCGGTCAAGAACTCGTCGACCATGATCTACCTCGAGTGCGACCTCGACAACTTCCCCGAGATGTTCAAGGAACGGCTCGGGTTGTACACCATGCGCAACATGGAGCTGTTGCTCGAGAAGACGGTGGGCGGGTCCAAGACCAACGCGCTGCTGCTCACCCAGCAGCTCAACGCCATCATTGCCAAAAAGACCACCGAAAAGCTCGACGTCGACGACCCCGAGATCCAGGAGTTCATGCACCGCGCGCTCAAGGTGAAGCTGGAGCTCCGCAAGCTGATCGAGGAGTTGTTGGACATGCTGCTCCGCAACGTGCTCGACATGGAGGGCAAGGAGACGCTCATCCGCTTCATTTTCTTGGACCTGGCCATCACCACCGGGCTCAAGTTGATCAACCCCAGCATCTCCGACCTGTTGCAGGGGCTGCAGGCCATCGACTTGGTGATGCGGGCGCTGGCCGAGGGCAAAGACCGCATCGCTGCGGTGCCTGCGGACGCCGACAACCCCGAGCCCGTCAACGAGCCGGGCGCGGCCGAGCTGTTGGCACCGGCAATGCTGCGCACCGGCAGCCGCTCCAACCTCCAGCTGCTCGACAAGGAGGAGGGGCTGTTCATGAAGCTCGCCACCTTGCACAACTACCACATGCCCACCCAGCGCGACACCGAGCTCGAGGGGGTTTCCGGCGAGCAGATCCGCCAGAAGCTCAGCGGCGCCGACCTCAACGACTTGGACGCGTTGATCTCGTACTTGTCCGACCTCAAGGCCAAGGGCATCACCTTGGAGGACGTGTACAACCACAACGTGGGCCACGAGTGCGGGCCGGAGATCGAGTACACCAACGAGAAGATCGCGGCCATCGAGAAGCGGTTGCGTGAGCTCGCGCGCCAGGCGGAGCAGAAGGAGCCTGCGGACGACGACGACCTGGACGGCGCCCCGCTCCACAAGACCGTCACCCAGCAGGAGGCCCAGGAGTACGGCCAGGTGATCAACGAGGCCTACAACGACATTCTCAAGACGTTCCACCACCGCGACCACCCGCACGCGGGCCTGCAGCCGCTGCTGCCGGACCGTGCATGACGGAGGGGTGGCTTTCCGGAGTTCCGTGGCCCAGACTATCTGGGTTCGAAGTCCGGCCAAGATTACCCTATTTAGAACAGCGCACCGAACAGCGCCCAACGGCGCGGTGGTGGTGTTTTCACATTATAGATACATATACGCATTTCCCCCCGTTTGTGTAGCCGCGGTTGCGGTGTCTCACTTTTGTCTCTCACCTGCCCGCGTTGTCTCACATCGCTACCCCGTGTTTACGGTTTAGCGTCGGTGACAGCAGATGGTGCGGCTTGGCAGACCGAAAAACAAACATTGTCTCAAAACCGGACCCACCGCAAAATCGTAATGCAAAAAAGTGGCCAAACACAAAAAAGGGTTTGGACAGTCCGCTAGAGACGGCGCCGGCGAGCAACATTAGTTAGCGCACCTGGCCGGCAAAACGGGTTTTTCGCGAGCTGGCGACGCCTGGCTCGCACCGGATGTCGTAACCACTACCCACGCCCTGCGTGGCCCAAAAGCCCCGTAAAAGTCCTCTATAATAATACACGCGCTATACTATGCAAAGTTCAGTACTCGTCGTCCAGGTCCAACACCGGATCACGGGCCCCCTCGTCCTCACTGGCGTCGCCCGCGGCGCCGGACTTGCCTGCCTGCTCCGCAAGGTCCTCGCAGGCATCGATCCAGTCCAGGTACACGTCCACCGGCTGCGACAACAGGTTGATCGCCGTCTGGAACGTCTGGCCACAGATCTTGCAGTGGAGCTCGCCAAGCGAGTTCTTTTTGTCCAACGTGCAGATCACCAGGCGCTCGTGGTTGCAGAACAAACAGGTGAACGTCAGCTCCAACTTCTGCTTGATCTTTTTCACCGGCTTAGCCGACGACTTTCTCTTGCCCATGGTTAGTGTTGATGCTGGCTGGTTTTGTTTTCGTGGATCGCAACGATGAGCGCGCTACCATGTGGCGGTGGGCGAGATGGCGGGTCGGGGAAAGAGGGGTGGCGGTGGGTGCGTGCCATTGTTACTGGGCTCAATACCCGTCTCTACGTCTGGTCTACTGTCGGTGCCCCTGCCCCTTGTTTCACGGTGCTGGGCCCTGTCCGATCGATTTTCGGTGCGGGAGCCCCTGAACCCGGGCCCTGCCAGGCGCAAGACGCAATGGGCGGGCCGCGTGGCACGATCGCAGAGGCACCCCACCAGAAATCGGGTCATTGCCGCGGCGTCAGGCCCTGTTTGCGTGGGTTGATGCACAGCCAATCACGCTCGCAGCGGGCCTGCGTACAGTGCGGAACACCCCTAGTATATAATTCTCGGTTTTCGCGGACGGCCAATCGAAGCAATTATGTTGTCCCAGACTATTAGAACCACCTCGAGAGTGTCCGTGAGAGCCTTCTCTGCCGCCAGAGTCGCGATGTCCGAGGGCTCCATTGCCCAGGACAAGGGCAAGTTCTCCGAGAACGAGCGTGCCCAGGAGGCGGTGTACATCAAGAAGCACGAGGCCGAGCAGTTGAAGGCGTTGAAGAAGCAATTGGACGAGCAGAAGGCCACCATCTCCAACCTCGAGAAGGAGTTGGAGGACATTTCCAACAACAAGAAGTAACTAGGTAGTTAATTGATAGCATTGCAGTGACAACCACCAGGCGGCCCCCGACAGCAGTGCGGTGCTTGTCGAGCCATTGAGGCGGTAGCGACATGCAAGGAAGGCTTATCTCCCCGCATTTCGTGGCGCCACTCGTAGTAGCCCTATTCCCGGAGCCCCCGCGGGCCCCCGCGAGCCCCCACCCGCTCAGCAAACACCGGTGCCTTCGGTGCATCGCTAGTGTAGACACGGCGGCGACAGCGTCAAACCGTTGCACAATGGCCCGCGATCCCTGGTTCGGAACCATTGGCCGGCGCCAACACACCGTTCTGTGACCCATTCCCACTTACCCGATTAGGCATTGAGTGTCACCCCAGTGAAAATATATTAGGTAAGAGGCACCTGTATATCAGCAAGACAAGCCCGTGATCGTTGCAAACGCGCCACTGTGGTTCAATGGAACCGCCCGGAGATAGCGACCACGACCAGCCCACGCGCCAGGTGTACAGCCGCCGCCGGGTCCACACCCCCAACTCGCCCCGCGAGCGTGACCAGCCACCACAACCAGAACACGCTGCCTCCGAGCCATCGGGTGCAGCTGCCGCCCCACACAGCCACCGCTCGTTCAACAGCGAGTTGGAACGGTTTGAAACCGCCAAAACCACGTTGGAACCCCGCTCCAAACGCTGGGAAAAGACCAAGATCGCCACCGACCGAGACCCCCGCCTGGAGCGGGCCCAGCGGTTGGCCCGCTTGCGCCAGCGCGACGAGGGTCCCCCCTACCCGGTGGACATCGACGCCGAGGTCACGTTTGACCGCCCAGCATTCTCCCCTCCCTTGGGGCAACCCCAGCAGAAACGCGAGCGCAAGAGCTCTCGGAGCAAGCCCGAGCCGGAGGGGGACCGCAGCGTCCGGCTGCGGCACAAACTGAGTCCCCACACCTACAGCCAGCTTGCTCCGCGGCGCCCAGCTCCCAAACGGGACGAGGACGAGGCGAAGGCCCGGAAGCGCAAGGAGGAGCGGGCGAAGCGCGACGAAAAGGGCCTGTCGCGCAACGGATCGGACGCCCGCAAGGCCCTGGAGGCCCGGGAGTGTCGCGGAGAGCCCCGCGAGCGGGACCGAGAGCGGGAAAGAGCCCGTTCGGAGAGGACGGGAGGGGACCGATCTGAGCGAGACCGGGCCAAACGGGACCGAGCAGATAAGCAGGATAGAGCAGGACGGGACCGAACAGAACGGGATCGTACAGAACGGGACCGAGAAGGGGTTCGATCTGAGCGAACACGAGACTCCGAGCGAGTACGAGACTCGGAGCGAACACGAGACTCTGAGCGAACACGAGACTCCGAGCGGTCGGACCGTGGCCGTGACCGAGAGCGCGACCGAGAGCACCCACGTCCCAGCCACCGCACAGAGCGGGAACGTGCAGGGTCTGGGCCAGAGCGGGAACGTTCAGGGTCTGGGCCAGAGCGCGAACGTTCAGGGTCTGGGCCAGAGCGCCCGGAGAACGGCTCCCGTCCCGAACGAGACACCAAGACATCGCCCGAGCGGGCGCTCCGTCTCCGCAAGTCCCGCGACAACCCCGTGAGCTACAACCTGACGCCACCGCTCCAGAGCCTCCTGACGCCAGCCACGTTCTCGCTGGCGCCGTTGCTCAGCCCAGACACCCCGAAACTGCCCATGCCCTTGGGCAGCCGCAGCTACAGCGACACCAGCTACGTGCCGTTCGACTCGTCGCCCCAGCGCGCCGCCAAGCGGGTGGTGCGGTTGCTGCGCATCCTGGGCCCGCTCCACGTGGTGGGACTGACCCAGCCGCTGCTTGTGCCGCTCAACAGCCTGCTGCCCGGGCCCGGCAACGTCGAGGTGATCCGCCAGAAGCTCCGCGACTCGCCGTGTCCGCCGGGCGCGCGGCTGGCGCTGGAGCTGGCGTTGGGCCCGTCGCCGTTCCGCGACGCTGGCGGCTCCGTAGACCCGCTCGTGCCGCTTCCCTTCCCCGAAACCGAGGCTCCGCCTCCAGTAGAGCCAGAAGCACCGCCGTTCCCGCCACCGCCAGCGTCGCCCGGGCCGCTACCGCACCGCCCACGGCTGCGCAGCCGCTCGCGCGAGCGCCGCCGGTCGCCGGGCAGCATCGGAGGCGTCTGGGTGTACCGCCGCAACCTGGTCTACAGCTACAACCGCCCGGTGCGGAAGCGGAGCACCTCGGGCGCACCAGGACGCCGCCGCAAGGGCAGCAAGGACCCGCGACGGGCCGCGGGGAGCCGTTCGGGCAGCCTGGGCCGAGCCCGCACGGGGGTGGGCCGGCCACGGGACCGCAGTGCCAGCGAGCCCACGGCGGTGGTGGGCGGGCGGCGGCGGCAGCACTCGGTGCCGTTTCTCCCCCACTACGACGACATCCCGCTGGACAAGGTGCCGCCGTCGTACCGCGAGCGGCTCCACCGCACCGACCTCGTGTCGTTTGACCCGCGGTACTCGTACCCGGTGATCCGGGTCAACAAGCAGCTTGTGGCCAGCGACGTGCACTTGAAGCAGACCATCACCAAGCTCAGCGAGATGAACTTGATCCCCACCGACGTGCGGTTGGATGAGGTGCGCAAGATCGACGACCGCAAGTTCACCCAGGTGCTTCCCGAGCTCATCGACCGCGAGGACCGCCGGCGGGCCCGCAGGCGCCAGCGCGAGGACATGGAGACCGCGGTGTACTTGTCGCTCATCGAGGCGTACGCCCTGCTGGGCAACGCGTCCCAGGTGCCGTCGCGGGCCCACTCGGAGCCTCATTCGCGGGTGCTGTCGCAGCCACAGTCCCGGGGGCCTTCGCAACCGCTGTCTCGACCGAGTTCCCGACCGCTGTCCCGACCGCTGTCTCGACCGCAGTCGCAGACCCACTCGCCTGCTCCGTCGCCGCGGGTGGCTTCCGAGCCGACGTTCGACTCGATCGACGAGGTGACTGGGCGCGAGCCCGAGGCCGCTGGCCGCGAGGCCGAGTTGCCGTCGAACAACCCCTTCCGGAACTACCTGGGGTTCCGCTACCATACGTAAATAGCTATACATATACCCCACGGGGCGCATGCGAGGGAAGAGTAGGAGGTGGAGTGGTGATGGGCGGCAGTGGGTGTAGCCAGAGACGTTGAGGTCTTCACAACCGACCGCTTGTCGGGCGCTTGTCGGGCAACAGCGCGTTTAGAGCGTGCCTAAGTGGTTTGATGTATTTTTCAACCGTTAGGCCATCGACATTGTTCCAAATCCAATCAATGCGACCGCCATGCCATGCGAGCCGTGGGCATATACTGCCGAGTGCGTGCATGGTGCCTTGGCGCAGCGACCACCGGCCTGGTGGAAACGCCGTACCTCGCAATTGAGTGGTTCCGCGGTCCCGATGCCTTGGCTGCGGCGATCGGGGATTACCGCAAACGGAGTGTGTACCCGAACCGGTGGCAGGAGACGGCACCGGGCTTAACATAGCGAACGTGAGGGGGCCTACGTCACAACGGGCCCACCAGCGCTAGCCGAATCGCCTGTCAATGCGTTCGGGGTGTGACTAATCCGTCGCACGCCATTCGCTAGAACATGCCTTTTTGAGGGCCAAAGAAGCAGTAGACCGCACAAAAATAGAAAAGACACACCAGCAATACAAGACAAGCACTTTTAAACACCCCAATCACCCCCGTTTCGCCGTTGCGCCCATTCCCAGCCTCTCCTTCCCAATCCGCTTTACGAGTCCCTGCAGGCGCGCCAGGTAAAATTTCATTTCTTCAGATTAGATAACATTTTCCCGATGGCTCCCACTGGTTTCACCAAGGTCACCGAAGACTCCCACCACGACGTGCAGCAGAACAACCCCTACGGGCCCAACCCGGCGGACTTCTTGTCCAACGTCAGCAACTTCCAGTTGATTGAGCTGACGTTGAGAGAGGGCGAGCAGTTTGCCAACTCCCACTTCGACACCGCCACCAAGATCGAGATTGCCAAGGCCCTTGACGATTTCGGGGTGGACTACATTGAGCTCACCTCTCCCGTGGCCTCGGAACAGTCCCGCAAGGACTGCGAGGCCATTTGCAAGCTCGGGCTCAAGGCCAAGATTTTGACCCACATCCGGTGCCACATGGACGATGCCCGGGTGGCGGTGGAGACCGGGGTCGACGGGGTGGATGTCGTCATCGGCACCTCCAAGTTCTTGCGCGAGCACTCCCACGGCAAGGACATGAACTACATTGCCCAGCTGGCGGTGGAGGTGATTGAGTTTGTCAAGTCCAAGGGGATCGAGATCCGGTTCTCGTCGGAGGACTCGTTCCGGTCGGACATTGTCGACTTGCTTAACATCTACCGGACCGTGGACAAGATTGGCGTCAACCGGGTGGGTATTGCCGACACCGTGGGCTGCGCCAACCCGCGTCAGGTGTACGACCTCGTGCGGACGTTGAAGCTGGTGGTCAAGTGTGACATCGAGTGCCACTTCCACAACGACACTGGTTGCGCCATTGCCAACGCCTACACCGCTTTGGAGGGTGGTGCTCGTCTCATCGATGTTTCCGTTTTGGGGATCGGTGAGCGTAACGGGATCACCCCTCTTGGTGGGTTGATGGCTCGTATGATCGCCGCTGACCGTGACTACGTGCTCTCCAAGTACAAGGTGCACAAGTTGCGTGACTTGGAGAACCTTGTTGCCAACGCTGTCCAGGTCAACATCCCGTTCAACAACCCCATCACTGGTTTCTGTGCGTTCACCCACAAGGCGGGTATCCACGCCAAGGCCATCCTTGCCAACCCGTCCACTTACGAGATCTTGAGTCCCGCCGACTTTGGCATGACCCGCTACATCCACTTTGCCAACCGGTTGACCGGGTGGAACGCCATCAAGCTGAGAGTGGACCAGCTCAACTTGCACTTGACCGACGACCAGTGCAAGGAGGTGACTGCCAAGATCAAGAAGCTTGGCGACATCAGACAGTTGAACATTGACGATGTGGACTCGTTGATCAAGGACTACCACGCCGAGGTCAACGAGGATCCCGCAGCCAAGCGCGCCAAAATTGACGAATAACGATAATGTAGGGCATAGCCGTATTCAATTCTTGAAATAATAAATGTATAAGGAAAGAGAGAAATGCTCGGGGTAGTTTTGAGGCGAATGGAGGTGGGGCAGGCCGATCATCCAGTTTTTGATGCTTCACGGGGCAAAAAGACAAAAATGTAAGGATATGTGGCTTCTGTGGATCGAACACAGTACCTCCAGATGTCTCAACTGTTGTTTCTTCAGTCTGGCGCTCTCCCAATTGAGCTAAAGCCACTTGTTGAAGACGGCACAAAGGGGATCGATAGAGGTGGAACAGTGTTTTGAGTTATAAGTGATGGCATAAGAGGGACGAGAGCACATGCAAGGCGATACTTGCATCTGGATCATGCATCGAAAGCTCTCTTTGATCCACGGGTAAGATGGCACGCATGGGAATAATTTACGCATAGCTGCCGTCTCCATGCGATGGTTTTTGTGAAAATGCCAAAGGCACGCTTTGATTGAACCGAAATTTTGATTGCATAGGCTAAAAACCAAGAAAATCAGGTTTATGACCAAAATCAACCATTATTTTACTCTCCTCCCCAAAATCCGTTGAAACCCAAAAATTAAAAAAAATCCGGTATGGTGTAATGGCTATCACGGTTCGCTTTCACCGAGCAAATCGGGGTTCGATTCCCCGTTCCGGAGTCTCTTTTTGCTTTTTAGCCACCGCTCCACTTGTTTCTTGACGTTTACTCCTCTCTCAACTCTTATAACCCCTTACCTCTCCGATCCCCTTCACTCCATCGACGTCACCAGTTTTCGTATCGTATATTAATTAAGTCATACATCTGCGACGGCCCAGTTGGAACTGGGCAGCTAAGATCACACCCGCTCGGTGTTGACCACCAATAGCCCCGTCAGGATGAGGCCAAACAACAAGCACATAACCATGCAAATTCGGAAGGCTTGGAAATAGTTGCCCGACTGGACGGAAACACCGGCCTGGCGGGACTTGACGTAGGTGACAAACGCAGTAACCAAGTTGATCACCGCAATGAGGGTGCAGATAAGTTGGATAACGGTGTACATGGCTTAGTTCATCATCGGTGGGTCTCGCTCGCTCTCATCGAACTCTCGCTGGAAACTATGTCTAAGTGATCGAAGGATGCCAATTTTTCCTTCGCGGCAACAGAAATTATGGTTATGAGGTGCATGACAATGTGTCCCAGAGGGGAAACCGATGTTTATTGCATCGGAGACGGTGGTGGGGAGGCGGGATAGCGAGCGGGTGCTAGGGGTGACAATGGGGTTCCAACCCGGGTTTCCACACGCTCACAGGTGGTCATACGGCCACAAAACTAAGCGGACGCCCCCTAGCAAAGCCTCGCGCACGCTTGCCCGCTGGGGCAATGTTGGCCTACAATCGGGCGTTTTCGAGAACCGCCACACGCTCGCAACCGCCTCGGTAGCATTATACGAATGCAACCACCAGATCGCAACATGCTCGCATTGCCCGTGGAGGTAGTCGCATTGGTCGTGGGCGAGCTCGATTGCGCGTCTGCCTACCGATTTGTCGTGGCCATTGCTGTCGATCGCCGCTTCCAGCAGGTGGCAGCTGACATCGTGCATACGATGCAGACCCCTCCGCAGTTTCACAGCACACCGGTAGCGGACACCGACAATAGTTACTTGAACATAGAGCATGCTGTGGCGTTGGCCCGGTATTGCAATGCGGCTGACGTTTGCGTGAGCGAGTACGCGTGGGTTTTGGTTGCTGCTCTGATTGAGGGGTATCTGTCGCTCGGGTTGCGTTATTCTCTGGGCAGGGGCATGTGCGTGCCGCTGCTGTTGGCTCGGCTCGAGGTGGTCAAAGCTGATTTGCATGGGGTTGCATTGCCTGCCACCCTCCAGCGATTAAAGATGGTGCTGTGTAAAGTGGACGGTTTTCGGGTACCGCCGGCGGTGACTGATGTAGAGTTGGATAGTAGCGAGGGACTGGTGGTGCTACCGACGGGCCTCGAGACACTTGTGGCAAATGCTGGGACCTATCTGTTTTCGTACGAGCTGCTAGACCTACTCCGAGAGCTTCGACTCAAGGGGGCACGTGTGGCCGACGTTCAGAAGTTGATTGACACCGTATTTGCCCACCTTACCGAGTTTGAGTACAACGTCGGACACTTGGAAACCTCTATCAGCGTGCCTACGCTGCAGCCGGTGGCACTAGAGCTGCTCGTCGTAGATCTGCTCATCACGCCAAGCCAGCGGCTCGACGCCCCGAGCTTGCACACGTTTGAGGTTGATTTTGACGGTGCCGCCGACTCTAGAGACTACTTGTTACTGAAGCGACTCAAACGGATCACTCTTCACAATGAATGTGTGAAGGAGTCAAGTGACGAGGTGCCTGTGAGGGAATTGATTCTCTTGTACACTGATGACGATACCGTGGTTCGGGTGTCCCCCACCACTACGTCTCTCGAGCTAAAGCAAACCAGCATGAGCCACGTAGGCACGTTTGGTGCGTCGTTAACTCGGCTCGTGGTGGACAGTGTCGCCACCAAGAAATTCGAGTTACGGCTGCAAAATCTACGAGTGGTGGTGCTTGAAAACAACCTCGTGGAGGCTGAGGTGGTGTTGGAGTGTCCGCAATTGCACTCTCTAGACATGAGGTCGCTCCCCTTAGAGTATTTCAGGCTCAACTGTCCGTCGTTACGCAAGGTGAGGATTGCAAACTGTGCTTGGTTCCCACTACTGTGCTTACCCGATGCAGTTGAGGAGTTGGAAGCGGACATCCCCCAGGGGGAAACAGTTTCTCTGTGGACGTTCCGCGGCCGTCGCCTCTCTCTCAGCTGCGACCATCTCGTAGATGCCGCTATCAACGCCAACTGGGTGAAGCTCCACTGCAGAGTAACCGCTGAAAATATCAAGGTCTCTGCAGCCACAGTCAGTGTCACCGCTCTACAGTCTTCATTTACATTTGGCGAGTCCGTCGAGGTGTTGAGCATCAGCTCGACGCTGACATACAACCATTTCGCCCACATGACTCGTCTCAAAAGGTTAAAATTGGCCCACATGGTGCTTTCCAGGATCCAGCTTCCTCCGTCATTACTTCGGCTCGAGCTTCAGCACATCACCAGTGCGGAGATCAGCTTTAGTGGACCCAGATTGCAGTCGGTGCTGGTTCGCGACTGCTTCGAGCAGCCTCCGTATCCAGGTCCTATAGACCCGGACCGCGAGTGTCGGCTATTCTCCAAGCTTTCTTTTAGGTGTCCCAAGCTTGTCTACTGCGATGTCGACTATCCCCCAGGTGGGGACGATGTGCGAAGGCTCTATCTGGTTGCGAAGTGGAAAAAGCGACGGATTTTGACGAAGAAACGGATGGTGCGTGGTTTGACGCCGTCGCTCCAGCAACTTTGGGTTGACGGTGTCAACGTGCTAGCGTGAGGAGAGCAGTGGTGCTACAATGGTATTTTCGTACAATGGTATACCGGGCAATATTAGGGATACTTACGATCCCTGATTAAACCAATGATCCCGTTAACGGAAATTTGTACTAGGAACCCATTGTCACGAATGATTCAACCGAACCTATCAAAACCACCACCCCCAACAACCTTCTCCTTTGTTTACGCCTAAGTCCGAGCACCATCGGTGCGGCATCACATCGAGTGGCCACTTGAGCCACGATAAATTTATAAAACAAACACACACGCAAACACAAACGCACACACAACCACACACGTATCAGCACACTAAACGGTCCCAAGCCACCTTTCCCACCCCTCCACGACCCATCCCTCCCCGCCATCACCACTCCCAGGTCGCCCGGCACGTGACTCTCAACCAGAAAAATAGCCATCATCGACAGTGGAATTGCCAGTCTCTACCACCACCCCATCGCCCCGCTTGCCACGATGCCATCAGAAGGTGAAGATGACTACGTGCCCTGGGTGCAGCAGTTCTGCGAGCTGTTTGGCCACGACTACTTTGTGCCGATTGCCCAGGAGTTTATCGAGGACGACTTCAACTTGACCGGGTTGTCGCTGCAAGTGCCATACTACCGCGAGGCTCTCTTCACGATTCTAGATTACCAAGTGGAGACTGCCGACGACGACGACGACAAGAAACTCCCCAACAAGGCCATTCTCGCCCACCTGGCCGAGCTTTTGTACGGGCTCATCCACGCCCGCTACATTGTGTCGAAACCAGGGTTGACGGCGATGGCGCTGAAGTTTGAGCGCAACGAGTTTGGCACCTGCCCCCGCTACTACTGCGACGGCATGCACCTCATCCCCGTGGGGCTGACCGACATTCCCGGCCAGGAAACGGTGCGGTTGTACTGCCCGTGCTGTAACGACATTTATATTCCATCGCTGCTGCGGTACCTAAATATTGACGGGGCGTTCTTTGGCACCACGTTCCCAGGGGTGCTTGTGAAAATGTTCCCCGAGATCGAGAACCAGTGCCGCATCCGCATTGAAAAGTTCAACCAGTACGACTTTGGCCTCAAGTTGTTCGGGTTCAAGATCAACGAGTTGAGTGCCCTGGGCCCGCGGATGAAGTGGTTGCGGATGCACCCCAAAACCGACGCCGACAAGGCCGAGTTTGACCAGTGTGAGTTTCTGATCCCTAAGGTCGACGGCGCCATCGACGAGGACGACGACGACCCCCCTGACGAAGACGACGACGACGACAAAACCATGGCCAGCGAGTAGATTTCTAATGCATGCCCTTCGGCTCCCTCAATAAACATATGATTAGCTACACACTAGTGGGTCAAGTGCACAGGCTTGCCGGGCTCCCACTCCTTGCACGCGTTAGCGATGTTGACCCAGTACTTGAGGCGGATGGCCTCCATGATGAGCTCGTCCCACAGTGCTGGGGGCCACTCGGCAAGCTGGTGCTCGATTTTCTCCTCGGCTTCCCCGATCCGGTCTTCGTTCTCCTGGTTCAACTCGTCGACGTCGGCCTCGGACAGCGCCATCTCGAGCCGCTCGTGCTCTTCTAGCACCGTCATCAACATCTCCTTGTAGTCGCCTATGCTTTCTGCCTTCTCCTTTTCGAACCGGCCGATCATCTGCTTCACCACCCGGTCGTCGGCAATGTCGATGTGTTCAGGGTGGTACACCTGGATCAAGTGGCACAACCGGGTGTAGGGGTTGTTGAGAGTCTGGTAAGACCGGTTGATCATCGTCAGCTGCTCGTCGTTCTGGGTGTTTTGCTGTTTGTCGGGGTGGGCCTTCAGTTGCAACAGCTTGTACTCACGGCGCAACCCGCGCTCATTGACCACAAACAGGTCCTTCGGGGGGCCTCCCTGGGGGAAGTTCTTGGGGTACAAGTGGAAATAGTTGGTTACCAGCAGTTGCCAGCGTGCCAGCGTGCGCCAGAGTCCAGCCAGTAGTCTGATCATGGTGAGATTTTCGCACGGAGTTTAGAAATGTGGAGAAGTACGGTGGTGGGACTGGGTGGTGCACGAGAGAAACGACGGGAATGTCTGGATCTGTGGTGGGTAGAGGGTGTGTGTGTGTAGTATGCGGGGTGTGATTGAGATTTGTACTGTTGCTCTGCCGCCTCGGTGGCGTGGTCGTACGAGCACCGGGAATGGGCCCAGTAATCCGAGTCCGTTATTCCGAGGTGAAAAATAAGAGAATGTGAAGAATGTAAAGACTGTAAAGAAATTGATTGGTTAGTGAGTGCGGTGTATTCAATGGTGGTGTAGGCAGTGGCCACCAGTGCCACCCCTTCCCCTTACTAATTCGTACTGTATGCATTCTCTTTCCATAACGTTCAAGCTCGGCCCAGATTCGCATCGCCGACCGATGAGATGCCATTCAAGAAACGGACCGTCAAGGGCGTCAAACGCAAGCTAGAGTCCGCGGAGCCCGACGAGCCGGAGCCTGTGGTGGTGAACTCTGGTGAAAAAGAAAAGAAATTGGCGGAAAAGGCTAACGACGATGATCAGGTGGCAACCACCATGTCCGAATCCCAGCCCTCGCAACCTTCACAACCAACCCCACCCCAACCGGCACAACCGCTGCAACTGTCCCAGCCATCACCTCCTGCTTCACCCCCTCGCAAGATCCAGAAAATCACCACCGACTTTCAGCCAGACGTGTGTAAGGACTTCTGGCAGAACGGGTACTGTGGCTACGGGGACACATGCAAGTTTCTCCACCTCCGAGACGAGCTGAGACAGAAGGTGCCCCTCAAAAAGGACTGGAAGGTGGACGACGAGAAAAAGCTGCAGGGAGTGCTGTCCCAGTGCGTGTTGTGTGGAAATGACTACAAAAGCCCCGTGCAAACCGAGTGCCACCACGTGTTCTGTAAGAGCTGCTTCCTTGCTCGGTTTGCAAAGACCAAGGCGTGTGCTGTCTGTGACACTGACGGCCTGGGCGTGATCAAACCGGTGCTGAAGGCCAAACTAGACGAGATGCTAAAAGAGGGGGAAAAGGAGGGGAAGCAGGAAAATTGACGAGAATTTCATGTCCCATTCGGGACGGATTGTTTCTCTGTATAAACTAAGCGTCGTTCACAAGCTCCTGACAGCTCCGAAACCGACTCCGAAGCCCACTCCGAAGACTTCAGCCTCCCTGCAAACAGGGTCTATAAATAGATTAATCACCACCACCACCCCCAGAAACCAATTTTTACCTTAACTGTAGCCTCCCAGAGTCATTGTCACCCACGGCTGTCCTACCCACCCTACCTTGCTGGCACTGCCTGGTCACGGGGCTTGGCTGTTTTCATTGCGCGAAGCCTCAGGTACCGCGACCACCATGTCAGCTATCCAGGATGCGATCGAGGGGATCCCCGGGTTCTCTGTCGCCCAGTTTGTGGGCGAAGAGTATGCCGAGGAGCATCTCCAGACCAAAGACCCTTACGAAGACAAGGACGGCAACCGGCGCAAGTTGCCTGAACTGGCCCCCAAACACATGCAAAAGGTGTGGAAAAAGGTGCAGCACAAGGCCTGGGTGCACGATAAGTGTTTTCTCGGGTCGTGTGGGGTGGGGATGGACTGCGGAGTAGGCTCGGTGCCCATCATCGTTGGTCTTTTCCCGGTGATAGGCCCGCTTGTCATGTATGCCATGCACACCCACGTTGTGGACTTGGTGCAGAACGAGATGGGGTTGCCCGCCGGGCTCCAAGCGAAGCTCCACGGGAACATTGTGTTTGACTTGTTGATCACTTTCCCACCCGTGATTGGCCTCTTCTTTGGGTGGCTCAACAAGTGTAGCACCCGGAACGCGTCGTTGTTGTACGACCACATGTGTAAAGTGGAGATGGAGCGGCTGAAGTCGGCTGGGTACCAGGGCCGGGGGGCCATAGTGCACGAGGAGTCGTTCGGGTACCCCGCACAGCCGGCCCCCGTAGCGCAGTCTCAGCGGTACGGGGCGAACCAGGCGGGCCAACCCAGGGCGAACACTCGCAGTCAGCCACGTAGCCAGCCAGCTCAGCCTCAGATGAGCCAGACGCGGAGTGTGCCAGACCAAACACGGAGTGTGCCCCAGAACCAGCGTGGGAACGGGAACAACGGCTACAGCTCAGGTCCCAACCAGGGTTACTCCAGCCAGAACCAGGGCTCCAATCAAGGCAACCAAGGCTACGCCAACCAGGGTTCAAGTCTGGGCTACAGCCAGGGTTATTCCTCGCATCAGGACTCCCACCAGGGCTACTCCTCTAACCGAGGGTTCAATCAGGGCGCCAACCAGGGTTACAACCAGGGTTACAACCAAGGTTCCAACCAGGGCTTCAACCAGGATTACAACCAAGGCTACACCCAAGCACAGACTTTCTCCCAGCCTTCACAAACCCAATACGTGCAGCCCCGAGCAGCTCCCACCGGCCGGAAGAAGAAAAACAAGAACAAGAACCAGAACGCAATCGACGTGGGCGAGCAACAAATGGGGTGGGTGTAACCGCCGTGTATATAGAATGGTTTCGGGGTTTATGGTTAATGTACAAAGTTACAAAGCCGTTAGGTTTGAGATATTATTTGCGGTTCAGGTAAGTACACCCGGTATAGTGTTGAACCACTGTTTAGTTACGCAGATACCTCTCATCCAGGCGCGGCAGAGAGGCGTCCATGCATAGAAGCAGCCACTTGGGCGACCCCTGGAGTCGAACGTGGTGGCACATATATTCTGGAGAAGTTGGAGATATTTCGAGGCATGCGCTGGTGTCAACTGTACATTATTCAAAAAGGAGAAAATATTGCAGACCCAGGAAGAATAACCATGCAAAGTAAAGGCACCACGTAACTTAAATGTCAAACCAAACACAACTTGTGCATCTCCCCACCCGCCCCTAAACTCGTCCCTTCCCCCGACCCGACTTTGTCACAGCCGTTGACGCGGGGCTCGCAACTAGCACGTGCATTAACCACCGAGCAAAGCGAGCTCCACCTTATCCACTCACCATGTACGAAAAGCCCGAGGGAATTGAACAGTGTCGCATCTGGGTCGACGGGTGCTTTGATTTCTTCCACCACGGTAAGTACAGCCCAGCAGAATGCTGCAAGCTCCCAATCCCCTAACACCTACTAACCTCCAGGCCATGCTGGGGCAATGATGCAAGCCCGTCAGCTCGGGAAAGAGCTCTACGTGGGTGTCCACTCGGACGAGGACATTCTCCACAACAAGGGCCCCACGGTAATGCGGCTTGACGAGCGGATCACCGCGGTGGAGGCGTGCAAATGGCTGACCAAGGCGATTCCCAACGCCCCCTACGTGACTGACCCCAAGTTTATGGACAAGTACGGGTGTCCCTACGTTGCGCACGGTGACGACATCACCACTGATGCCGACGGAAACGACTGCTACCAGGAGGTGAAGGATTTGGGCAAGTTTGTTGTGTTCAAGCGGACCCCCAACATTTCCACCACTGACCTCGTTGGACGGATGCTTTTGATGAGCAAGACCCACCACTACCGCCCTGTGGTGGGCGACTGGCACTCGCACCCGCTCTTTGAGGCCGACAACTTGGACCGGTTCCAGCGGTACCTGACCGACGAGACCGGGAAGCACTCCGGGCTGGGGGTGTACTTGGAGGTTAACGGGCAGCTTGAGGAGGTGGTGAAGCCGCTGGAGGCCGTGCAAGCGCGGTTCAAGCGCGTGGCGTACATTGATGGGGGGTTTGATTTGTTCCACCCCGGTCACGCGGAGGCTCTCAAAAAGGTCAAGGAGTACGCCGACGCCAACGACGCCGCGGTGGTGGTGGGGCTCCACGACGACAAGACCATTAACCAGTTCAAAGGGATGAACTATCCCATCATGAACTTGTTTGAGCGCACGTTGTGCACCCTCCAGTGTCGCTATGTAGACGCAGTGGTGTTGGGCGCGCCCTACGAGCCTACCCCTGCGTTCTTGGCGGAGTTACCAGGGGAGGTGGTTGCGGTGTTCCATGGCCCCACTCCCTACGAAGACGGCAACCCTTATGCCGAGGTGGAGCTGTTGTTCCGCGAGGTGGGCGACCACCGGTACGCGGGGATGAACACCGAAACGATCGTGAACCGGGTGCTCGCTAACAAAGCGGCGTTTGAAGAACGTCAGCGTAAAAAGGGATGGAAGGCGGCCCACGAGAAGGAGTTGGAAGCACAGGAGCGTGCCTCGCGTAAATAATATGACGCAGGGCGGGTTTCTGCGCATGTGCGAAAAGGGCTTAACCCGTCTAAACTGGGCTAAACCGAAGACATAACCTTAGCATAAGAGTGTAGCGAATACATTAGCGACGGACTACGCTAGGAGTGACAGGTCAACGTGGTGGGCATAGCTGTTGCTTAGAAGGTGTGTGAATTCTATATGAAATTAAACCGAAATGAAGTTCTTGTGATATATGAGGGGTGCCAGTTTTTTGAATCGACCCGCAAAACATACTGGCGGCAAAACGAGATTGAAAGGTGACTTAAGCAGTCACAGTAACAGTGGGGGTAGGGGCGGTCACAGTCACCGTCTTGGTGCCCGAGCAAGTAGGCTGCGGGGGGTTGGTGGTGGTAGGCTTGGGGGGAGGGTTGGAGGTAGTGGGCTTGGGCGG